>JALJVW010000085.1:18355000-19000000 GCA_024865655.1 Emberiza elegans | reverse complement strand
TAACTGATGAGAGGAGTGAGTCCTAATGCAAAATTATTTTGTAACTATGTATGAAATGGTTATTCTTTGTAAAAAACTGAATTTTCTCTATTTGCAACACACATTTTTTCGCTATGAAGAAACCATGATGGCATCACTGGAACACTTATTTGGAAATACAGTGCCAAGTCCTTAAAATATTTATTGCTTAAAAGACAGGCATGTTGGTACAAAACACAAAGGCTCATAAATTTACTGTGCCATTAGACTATAGTATAACCCCTTTCCAGGTAGTAGTGAAATAAAGGTTTTTAAAATCAAAATCCGTTGAACTACATAGCATTTTGAATCAAATTAATTTCTGTAAAAATGTGAAAAAGTGATCAGTTTTGCTCTCTAGTAATAATAAAAATAGATGCTGCAATTTTCCCCCCTGCTCTTTCAGGTACAAATATTGCCACTTTGGCAACAAAGATGTCAAATTTCCCTTAGTCCCAATGGTATTGCATTAAGGGAAGCCCTGTGGTATCTGCAACACTTTTTCCAGACTATTTTTCCCTTGAATCTTGTACATTTCACTGAAAATATTACAGGATGCAAAGGATATCCACTAAAGAATTTTCTTGAAGTTCTATCACTTCACAAGGCTGATTTCACTGCAAGTCTGACTTGAAGCTTTTGCTGGAACTACAGTTCTTTATCAGTGGGGTTTAATAGGTTAAGTTCTTCATTCAAGTTTTGAAATCACATTTCAGATAACATTTTTAGGCATGCCTCAGATAAAGGTACATGCTATATTCTTTAAATAGATCTAAAATAGCCCTTGCCAGTTAATTATAAATTAGTAGGCTGCCTCTCTCATGTCAGAAACTTCAGACATGTCCACAGTCCATCTGTGTATGCAATTTGTCCAAGCAACTTAAATGTAATGACAAATTTTAAGGCACAGTCTCTGCACAACTGTGCAGCTCACTCTTCCTTGCCAGTTAATATTATGTTCTCAGACTTCAAAACAACTTTTTGATTGAAAGGTAATTCAGAAATTTAGCTTAGACAATGCAATCTGTGAATTTAGGCACAGTTCAAGAAAAAAGAAATCACGCTGAAAGAGATAACAGGATGTTAGGTTTGGGGGATAGAAATTATATGACCCTACCTTCATTAGCCACTGAGTGTTGTTTTCCATGATGTTCTCAAGTAGCTGCAGTCTTTGAACTGAATCATCATAGTCCAGAGGTGCATCCCTTTGCACCGCGTTGGACACGTACGGAGCGGAGGAGCGGCAGTTGTCCGCCTCGGGCAGGAGGAAGGTGTAGCTGCACGACCCGTGCTGAACCTGGTACTGCTTCTTGCCTATCGTCTCCATGCTCTTACTGAAGGAGTTGTATCCTGAAGCTAAGAATATGCCGCAGCCCAAAAAGAAGCAGGCGGCCAGCTGCATTTTAATCCCTGCGGTAACTCGGCGGACCTAGAGAGCCTGGATGCGCTGGCCAGAGCCCGGCCCTAGCTAACCTGCGGCGCAGCCGAGCGCTCCGCTGCCATGTGCCGTCCGGCGAGGGCTGGCCCTGCCTGCCTGCCCCGGGCGGGCCGGGGAGGTGCGGCCGCTCCCGCCGTGCCCGCAGCTGTCAGGCGCGGGAAGCAGCTGCGGCCGCCCCGCCTGGCCCGCTGCCTTCCTGCGCCGCTCCCCGCCGAGCCCCGCGCCTCGCCAGCCCCGGCACTCGCTCCCCTGCCCTTATAGCAGGAGTGGGTAAGAGCCGGCACACGTGTGGAGCGGAGCCGCTCCTCCCTCCCGGGCTCGCCGGGGCCGGGGGCAGCGCACAGCGGCTGGCGGGAGCGGGGCGGCGAGAGGAAACCCCAGGGAGGAGCCGGCAGCGGCAGGACCCCTGCGAATTCCTGCAGCACGGCTCTAATTAAGAGTTTCCTAGACAGAGCAATCAGTTCCAATAGCCTCCAACTATGCTAGTAAATTATTTGCGATGGTAATAATTTTTAAGCTCTTTACCCTCGACCACCCCCACTAAGCAAACATACAGACACACAGACACACATACACACATACACATACACATACACACACACACACACACACACACACACACGTCCCTGGGCTTGTTTGTTCTTAATTTATTTTCTTTAAAATGTGCTGAACCACGATGTAATTTAGTTGGTGTATAATACATTGTGGAATTACTGACAAAGACACTGTCCCATGCATACAAAAGCAGGCTTGGGTACGTCCTTGCAAAGAGAGCACGAGGGGCAGTAATTAGAGGTTTTCAGTTGAACACAGAATTTGTATTTTGCTGAATCTCTGAGATGAACACTCATTTTTAGGCATGTCTTTCAAGAGTTAAGGGTTTACAAGTTTTTATTTATTATTTTAAAGGCACTTTTTTTTTTTTTTATGTCATGGCTAACTTTGGAAGTGCTAATGTTAATAAAAGAGTTAGAAATCACAAGCTAGCTGGGACTGGAAGAGGAAAACCCATCCAGAAGCAGTGGCAGTAAGGGATAGCTCAGGAAGTGGCATGGCAAATAGGAATTACCCTGTTAGCTCTCCCTAGCCCAATTCTGTGCCCTTGGGAGTGGGAAATACCCATAAAAAGGGAGGGAAATTCTAATAAAGTCTTTGAAATTTATATGTAAGAGTAAAAAGGACTACTTCCCAACTCCGATGGTCTCTGCAATAATCGGTCATTTTGAAAAAGTGGAAAATTACTAGCCTTACCAGACCCTGGGAAAGAGTCCATTCCACTGAAATTTTGGAAAAGTTTACCTCTCTGTAAGGAGAAATTGTCTTCTTGAAACCAGCATGATAGGATACTGACTCCTGAAGACAAACTGCCTTAGATTTTGGCTAGGTCTGGATCTGGAAACTATAGATATTTCTTAATTAAAACAAACAAAGGGAATGCCGTGCTAGTCAAACTAACATGAATCACTGACCAAAATTTCTCATATTCAAGGAAAATCCCAGCATGTCTCAGGATCTTTTAAGACAGATTCTTACATAACTTACTTTATCTCATATAGTGAATTAATGTGGCTTTACTTTTTTATGTCATGGAAGTTGTGTTCAGGGGTTGTCAAAAGGAGTTGTAGCAGCTAAAATTCATGTCTTAGATTGTTGGAAACTGCTGATATTTCTTTACATAGTTTCCTCTGGAAAGGAAAATCTCTGGAATTTAATTCTGGTGAATTCCAGGAAGATTCTGATTATATTTGGACTGTGATGGGTGAAACCAATTTGTTGGATTTTTTCCTGTGGAGTATTCATATGCCATTGTTCATCCTTCTAACCAGAGGAAACAAAGGGATATGTTTGCAACGGTCAAGATTATTTGCAACAAAATGTATGTATTTGGAGGGTTTGGTATATGAAGTATGCATTCTCCATCCTTTCAATTTTGTCTTGCAATAGCCAAGCAGATAATGTGACAGCTACTTGCATTGATATCAAAGTTTCAAACTTGTTGTATACTGATTTCTAATTTTCAATTAATTGAAGTCTTTGAAAGAATGTTTAATTTCATGTGAATAACAGTCTTTGCAAGATACTTGACCAACCTACTATTATTCAATGAAGAGAGAAAATAGCATTAGATTAATGCACTACACTGTGTGAAGCATTTCTATCTAAGCAGACATGCCAATTCAGTACTTTCTTTTATTGGGGTACTTTAATTAATTTGCTAATTTAAATGAGAATTTCCTATTGCAACTTGTCCTTAAGTTGGTCTGTTCCCTATTTTCCTTGCACAGCTAGCCCAAAAAAATTAGGGGCCGTATCATACTAGTCATCCTTCCTTTCACCACCTTGTGTGTATAGTTAATAGAGTAGTGCTAAAAATTCGATTGCTCCTGCCCTGGGAATATCTGTCTCTTAATGAGGAACAATTGGAGGATAATCTTTATTTTTCTGGTTATATTTGCATGGATTTTTTAGAATTCTTTAGTTACATATTAAATGAAAATATAAGACTGAGCAGTGTAGTATTTTAGAAGTGTGCTTTTTAATTATAAGTCTACTCAAGAAGTCTACTACAAGATGAAAGGGAGAATCTGCTGAGAGTTCATTGGACAGGATCTCCATGAGAGGCTTGATTAAATCAATAGTTTTTGAATGGCTATGAAGCTTGCCATCTGTATGCCATCCTAATGAGTCACAGCACCATTGTAATCTGGCAGCTCGGTTTTGCTGGGTTTTGGAGGAGAGATGAGTGTCTCTAAAGGATGGAACTGGAGTCTGTTTTCCTTTATGAAAGGCCAAAGCATGACCCTGGGAGGCCCTTGTGCTGTAATGAGGCCAGGAGCCAAACTGAATTTGGAGACTGCCTAGGAAGCCTTGCTGTATCTTGGGCCTCCACTAGGGAGAACTGTGGTTGTAGGAATACTGGAAAGAGAAACATGTTCACCTTTTACTGTGTTTTAAGCTGGGCTTGGGGTTTGTGTCTTGGTTTTTTTGTTGTCGTTGTGAATGAATGAATGAATGAATGAATAAATGAGTAAATGGCCAGTTGCTATGGCAGCTGTCTGCAGTTTGGGGAAAAGGTAAGGAAAGCACAGATATTAGTCTGAGAAGTGACAACAAACTCCTAATGGAAGACTCTCACCAGCACAGCAGGCACCACCACTTAGCTTCTACTCACTGTGTTTCTCATCTAGGTCTTGGAGTAACACCCTGAGGTGCACCATGGTAACGTTTTCCCCAAGCTTTCATTGATAATCCCAGGCTGTAGGGGCAGTAACTGAAATACACCCCCCCAAACACACATAACCAAGAGAGGGTTTTGCTATTTCCCCATCTGGGTCCAATGGACTGAAAGTGCTTTAATGAGGTGCTCTTTCCCACTGTCCAGGAAAGTTAGTGCTTGTTCACCTTGCCAACGAAAAAATACACATCCCTTTAACCCTTCGCTGCAGCTTAGGGCCGTATTTGGTGCATCTTTTGGAGTAGTAGATTGTGATCCTTCAGCCTTTCTATCCTTTTGGGAGCAGCTTTCCCAGCTGTGGAGGAGGAAGTGGTCTTCTCTGCCTCTCCAGAGAGTCAAAGCCAGTCAGAGTTCAGGGGAAAAGAAAGTAGTAACAGCTAAATTTAGAAAACTGGTGTGAAAAGTAAGGCAAGTTAAATCCATTTTTGTCCTTGAAATCTGAGGAAGAGGAAGGAAGATGCCTGAATACAGCCTTTTTACTGAGCCTTAGAGGCATTTTAACAAGTCTGCTTGAAAGGGAGGACTTAATTCTGAAAACTGAATGACTGAGAAGATCTGTCCCCTGCCAGTTATGAGAATGACCATTTCTTTGTTAGACATGTTGAAGTAGAGAGGAATTAAAATAATTTGGCATGGAGTCTTATAAATGTCGGAAACTGAGTAAAAAGTTATAATTCAGGCTAGTCACATCCTCTCAGTATTTCTTTCTGTTTGTTGTTCTCTTCATCTTTCATTTCTGCTGTCGATATGGAGTGTTGTATTTACATTCATGATACATTTTTCCTGTAAACTAAAATACAGCTTTTACCCTGTAAGTTCCTGCTTGCTTTAGAGCTGAGTGTATACAGTATGTGCCATAAAATACCAAATAGTGGATTGACATATTTAAAGTACAAATTAGATCTTTCCCTTTTTAGAAAGAAGATACCCACTCTACAGAACTCACCTTATAAGCAGAGCTGAAATGTGTATTTTGTCAAAACTAAACATTTAGAACATTTTGCCAGATGTGTGTAGGCAATTTCCTTTCCTGGGAAACAGTAAGTTCCCTTACTCAGCCAATCATGGGTTTCTTCCATGCAGCAGATGAGTAGGCTGCTCTGAGAGAGATTCCTGAATTCTGCTAACGTTATCTTTCCAACTACCATTTTCCTTACAGCTGCACAGCTTCTGTTTGACAGGCAGATACAGAGATCTTATGAGATCTCTGACAGAAAATGAAGCATATAAACTTAAGAAATATAAGAAAATGTTGACTTAGATTTAGTCTGCTATCTGCAAACTTTGCCACTTTAAAACTTTCAAGATGTTGATTTGGTAGATAAGTTCTCATTTCAGCAGTTTACTCATTTTAGGAAGGGAAAACTAAATCATAAAATATGTGCAAACTAAAGGCAAAACCATGTAAACAAGTAGGTTTTGGTGCAGCATTCTTACAGGGATATTTGATCTACGTATGTAAATGCAAATGCTGAAATGTAATTTCAAAATCAAATCTGAGATGAAAAATCATCTGAAACATGGAATAAATTAATAAAGTATGTTATATATTCCTGGTATTTACATTCCTCACATTTTGAGACCCAATGTTAAGTTCCCACCTTTGGGTCCTGATACTTTAATATCAATTCATGATAGTTCCATTTGCTGTCTCCAGAATATTTTCCTTCACTGTAAGTAGTTTAGCATTTTTCTCAGGAACAAATGTCAACAAGGACAAGACTCATGAACTTGTAACTTAAAAAACAGGGAACAGGATCTAGGACCCTATTGGATTCTTAGGCTGCTGAAAATCTTGTCTATTTTTAGATCTTACACTCTTTTTCAAAGAGAAGAGTGATAGGTTATTATGTTTTCCTATCGGCCAAACAATTTCTTTTCATCCAGACACATAGTTCAGATTTTTAGCACTTTAAAATTAATGATAATATCTTAACAATCATTCCTACTTTCCCCACTATTTGCTCATTTTTATTCCATCTGAGATTCTGCACCAGTCTCTCATGACTTCTTGAACAGTCTCAGGATTCCACTCACTTTCTCAGCTGCAGTTTATTTCTAATCACTCAGAACATCTGGTGTAACATCTTGTGAATTCATAATCAACTTTATGTTCTATCTCTGACGTTCCATCACGTCTCCTTTGAGTGCCCTTCCTTGCAAGGGAGGGCATTTCCCCAACAGTTCTCATATTGTACTTCTGCTGAAGGGACAAGAGGTCAATAATCTGATCCACTGAAAATTTCAGTTACCACTCTGGCTTGGTGACTCATTCGGCTTTTTCCCATCTTGCCTTGTAGCATCCAATCCATCATTTCAGTACACAGTATTTTTCCTAGATGTCACAGCACCAGTGAAAGCATAATGCAGCCAAAACCAGACTTTGTGTATTCCCTTGGAAATTCTTCCATTCTCCCTTTTTCTCCTTAACAATTGACACTGCCACCATCCTTCAATGCATTTAAATCTATAATCTGCAAGTTAAGTTTCCTTTATGTCTATGATATTTTATTCTCTCCCTTTCTTGATGCTATGCTTTCATTAATGTGTCTAAAACCCCTATCTTGGTCCTTATCATCAACATACTGAATTTTGTAGCATAAATTCTCTGGCTCCTCCATAATATTTGCAACGTGACTTGCTTATGAAGCTTATTATATTAGTTCTGCCTCACTAAATCACATTCAACTTTGCTGTCATAGGGATAGATGGTTAGACATCCATCAGAGCTTCACAAAAGCTTATATTTAAGATTTCTATTTATTAGATTATATATTTAATTGCTTTGAATTTGGATGATCTAAATTTAGCACCTCTCCTACCCATATGAAAACTTTGTTGCTTTATTTATAGCCACTGGCTGGATTGGCTTTCCTGGACTGTCTTGGGTTAAACTTGGGATATCTTTTCTCAGATAATCAGATATTTAATTTGATCATATTTCCAAACTATAGACTAATTTTGGTGTGCCACTTCTTTTACAGTAACACTGTATTAGCATTAAAAGACATTATCTATATAAACATAATTATATCTGTATATATGTATGTTCTTAGTATGTTGTTGGTGCCACTGTACCTAAAATATAATTGGTCATTTTCATTTAGCTTGGGACTTCAGGATATCACATCTTGAGTAATAACAATAATATGAATTAATGGTTTTTTTTTTAATTACTGTCATTATCACTTCCACACATCTTGTTAAATACAAAACGCTTCTTAATTTCTGCCACTTCATTACTTTTATAGTGATTTCCTTTTTCAGTCCAAATTTTTAAGTGATATCTAAAGTGGAATTCACATGTATCTACCGAACTCTAGTCTACACAAATAATGTAGGCACATATCTAAGACTCTTACTGTGCATTAATGAAGTTCCTGTTTGTAGGACAGATGGTAGTGTCTTTCACTGTGAGCATTTTCTAATAATGAATGTTATTTTAATCTTTGAAAGATGAGTCATCCACATTCAGAAGTAGGAAGTGAGTCCCAGGATTATGAAGAATAGTTGCTACATGTCCTTCCTCCTTAACATTTTTATATAGTTTGACTGTAGTGCACAAAGCCTGTGCTTATTCTCTTCAGAGTTATGTGATGACAACAAACTTCAGCTGGTAGGAAGTGCAATTACATCTTAAACTCAAATAGCACAGGTTCAAAACTAACATGGAAATTGCAGCTAATGTTAAGGATCTTACAATTGCACTGCTGAATATCTGACAGTGTTAAGTGCTGTGCCCTGTCTATCTCTCATACTGGGAAAAGCATAATAAAGCACTTGTTTAAACAGGTTATCATTGGTTGAAACTGAATGAAATAACTTGTGTGCTAATGTGTAGTAAAGCCTTTAAAACCTGTTTTGAAAAATTGTTCCCATAGCACTCATGTATTTACTCTTTACTGTTGAATTTTAAGTTAAAAATTTAACAGATGTCCTTACTCTGCATGCTTATATACTGTTTCTATGCTTTGAAAAATGTCTTTTAAATTAGTTTTGTGCATTTGGACAATTTAAACCTAAAATCTTTATGTAAGGTTTTGACTTTTGTTATATTATGTGAATGCTGTATTATATTGATGTGAAAAGGCAGCAGACTCTGAAAGAATCCAGAATGCTTTTGGGAAATGAGAAGTCTGTCTTACTGACATCCTAAAGAAAAATGCATATGCTGTTTGTTTAAAGGAATGTATTTTTAAAGTCTAAGCAGCTGACAGTAAGATAGCCTTACAAATCACCCCAGTGCCTGTGATTTAAACCCTTCCTCTTGTAAGCAGTCAGGTTAGCGGAAGGTTCTCTCATCGGTAATAGGACACTGGTTTCATAATGACAGCATGTCACACTTCCCAAGAGCATGTTCAAGTTAAGATCTGAATTCAAAGATAAACTGGTGTCAAAGAGGGAATGAAAAGGAAGTGAAAAACTGTGTAAGAGGAATAAACAACACTTTCAGAGAGGGAGAGGACATTTACGGCAACAGTAAGGTACCTAGTTCCTGACATCTGTTTCCCTCAAGAAAAAAATATAGTACATGCACTAACCTTTTTATGGAGAGTGCAAGAAAAATATTTGCAGCATGTTTTCATATATTCATATTTGTTGAACTGTATTATGGATGTGTAATTTGAAGTGGACAGAGCAACTGCAAACTATTTTTGCACTCCATAAAGATAAATATTTTCTTTTTTTCAGTAATAATAAACATAGTTCGGTAATAGGTCTCAAGAACATTGCCCACCCCTTGCTGATTCTGCCACAAAAACTGGGCATTCTTTTTGTTGTTGGTTTTACTGCTGTACAAGCAAAGGAAGGAATTAAAGTGGAGTTTTTTCTCCCTGGTTAGTGAGATGGGACAGCAAAAAGACTAGCTGCATACAGATACCAAGATCAGGGCTTCTGTGAGTTGGGACTCTTTGCCTCTGTACAACTTATTGCTCTGTAAATATTAACATAAATACCTTTCTGGCTGAGTAATATTCTGTTCTTTATCTCTCTAAATAAATCCTTTGCTGGAAAGGTAATCCTCCATCTCCAGTGGAATATGTAGACAAGACCAAATCTCTTATAAGCATCCTATCATTAAAGTGGTATATTTTCTTCCCAACACAAACCAATGAGAAATTCCTTTTACGGGACTTTTATCTAAATCTGAATTATCACTTGAGTAATTTCCCTACACAGAAAATTCAAATCTTTAAAAATCTTTAATCTGTCTCACTAGAAATATATGTGCAGGACATTTGGAGATGATATTGGTGATGTCTATATTGTTTGAATATGCATCCACATTCAGGCTAGCCACAGCTCAATCTTAGCTTATTAGCTGGAGGCTAAACTTGATTATAGAACATCTTGCTTGTATTTGTATGCTCTTACATGATTTTCATGTCAATATTTTCAGTCAAATCTGTGATCAAATTCTGTTATAAATAACTAATAAAGCTTCATCTTTGGTTTTAAATTATACATTCTGATTTGTTACTGCTTCAGCATTGTGGTCTGAGCCCTAATAGCAATGTCCAGTGAACAGCATTTGTCTTGAACATAAATAACTTTATTTCTAGTTCATCAAATTAGTGATCAGCTGATGTTCTTCTACTAATGCCTGCTTTCCTTTGCCTGTTCACCCACTTGGTTATCATTTTTAGGAAGCAAAATCCATACGTTTAAATATTTACTAGATGATGTTCTGAAACTGAGATGTTCTGACTAGATGATGTTCTGACATCTCCTAACTGAGCCAGCTTAGACTATTTTCTTTTTGCATTAATGAAGATTGCATCCTTGTGTAGGGTGTTAAGGTGCCCTTCTTTGATTAAATGCATATACCAGGTCAACCAAGATTTACTTGTGGAGTCAGAGAAATTTCTCTCTGTTGATCACAAGGAGACTCTTGGGTAACAAGTTCAGATGACAGTACCAGAAGTTAGGTGAAATGGATGTCATGAAACTTATGGAAATAAGTGATGGTTATTCAAGATTTCTTATGTGTTTCATTGTCTCATCTTGAAATGCTGTTATTAGTATATTACCAGCATTTTTCATTTTATTACAGTCATCAGACTATTGTATCAAAACTCTGTTGTTTTGCCACTCTTCTCTTTCGGTAATGGATTCACTTGGACTGTGAATTGATTAAAAAAAAACAGGTCAGTAAGAAATTGGGTCTGAATAGATTGATCACCCTGGAAACATAATTCTTTTACACTGTAGGCACATTTTGCAAGGCTAAGAGCACTATACCTTTGGTAAATGTCCGTTGAAATGTTTAAGCAGGGACTGTTCTGGACCCCCAGTGCAGCCCATGGTGAGGAAGGATGGACTAGCAATGGGCTGAGTTTTCAGCCAGCTGGGAAGTATTCCAGGCAGGACTACAGCAGGCAGGGAAACTGTAGGGAGTCATGGCCTAAAATTTGTTTTAATTTCATACAGAGTATATAAAGATATATCTTCTGAAGCTAAGATCTCTGAGACTGTAGAAAAGCCTCTCATGAGAAGCAATGGAATCCCTGTTGTATGAGTAATACAGATGGCAAAACACTAAAAAATGTAAAGAAAAATCCCATGCTGGCAGCAGTATGAATTAAGTGATTTAATAAGCTTTTTCATCTCTTCATTTCTCTCATCAAACCTCATCACTTTGATGAAAGAAAGAAAAATGTTTATCTTGGATCTCCATGTGAAAAGTGCTTTTAGGAAAAAATATCCCTCTTCAGATGATAAAACTATAATTAATATAGTTGATATAATTCTTGCATTTTCTCACAGACATTAAATTAAACCTATCAGGCACAAACTAATATTAATGCCTGCAAACTGTTAAGCACAATTATTCCAATGTAAGGCAGCAGTGGGTTTAATATTGGAAATTGTTATTGTTTCAGATTTCTTTACAATATTGGGACAACTTAATTTTATATTATTAATTCTATCAATGACATGCAAAAGAACAGTTATTCCAATTGCTAAAAGCATGAGAGTGATACAGTGCTTCATATACTGTTATTGCCCACACAAAAAACTTGGCTGAGAAGTTGGCAACCACACAAATTATTCTCAATTATCAATGTCTTGATTGCTGCTTTTGCTTTCAGAATTTTTTTTTAAAAGAAAACTTATTTGAAACATAATATCTACAGTGAATATTCTTTAAAAATGCATTTTATGGACATCACAAACTGAAAAAGCCACAAATTTTACATCAAAATCAGATTGCTCTTCATTAACTTGTGACAGCTTAATTTCTCTACTTTCAAAAGCTCCATTTTTGAACATTTATTTGATGTGAAGTGGGCTCCTTTGTATTCATATTTGTTTTTTACCTTTCTGGCTCTGCAATGGGGGCAGAAAATCTGTGCTCACTTAGCTCTGACCTAACTCTGCTGGCCCACAGTTTTAGGCTACAGTACACCCAATAAAGAAAAATAACACATGCTTTTAAGATAGCTATTTCAATAAACTGATAGCCTCAAGGACTAAAAAAAAAAAATGCTTTAAAGGCAAACTGGGGGTTTCTTATTTAGAAGATTTTTCTAGTATCAGTCCGAACCTTTTTGTGATACATCTGTCGTGGAAAATGATCAGAAGCTGTTGAAGTAAACAAAATGTGGGTCTGTTCTGCATTATTGTAATTTGCAGATGCCCTGTGCCTGCTTACAGAGGATGGCCCGAGGCTTTTAAAACTGCTAATGACATGAACAGTAGCCAAGAACTGTCTATATTTGAAATAAAAGTGCATTTATAAAATATACCAGAATGTGTGAATCCTCACACAGTTGGCATTTGCATTAGATTTACACTGTGAGAATTTTTTTAAGATGCAGATTTCTCACCAAACATTCTGTGGACTAGTTAAACAATTGGAAGCATTTTCAAGACATGTTACCACTAGTTCAAATATTGGCTTTCGTGGCTGGTCCAAATCAGGCTTTACAGTAAGTGAAACTTGGTTCCCTTTCATTGATTTCTCAATGTTCTTTAATTCATTAAATTTTCATTCATCAAATTCCATCTCTTTTCTGGCTCTTCCATGTCAGAAGGAGGCACCTGTTTAAAAAAAAATGAACTGGCAGATGGCTTAGTAAGTGTTGCACCATATCACAGCTGGTGGAATGAAGTAATTTTAATGAACAGAAAACAAATCGAAATTAAAGTATTCAGAATTGGAAATAAGGGAGAGAGGATTTCTTATTCTTCTTACTTTTTCTTCTTTATTTCTTTTTCTTCTTGTTTTTTTTCTAGTTAATATTCTTCTATAAATGTAGAGTTGTGAATCCTAAATCCTAAATACTAATTGTTGAAATTCAGGACAGTTTGGACTGTGTAACAGCTCTGTCCATGAACATCAAATACGCTGTAGCTGGTAGTGCATCTGCTGTACATGAAGGTTTTATCCACTTATGCATTGTGTCATTTTTCCAGTTTACCAGGCATCTGAAAATCAGCCTGGTTTCAATGAAAATATGTAGAAAACCACACTCCATATGCTTTTCATATGAGACATCAGACTTGACTGTGTAATACTGGACATCCCCCATGCTGTGGGGCATCAGCCAAGCTCAGCAGAAATAAAAGTTACAGGCAGGAGAATAAAACCAGAAGAATAAGTGATTACTAAATCCTTATTCTGTTTTTAATTTTTGTATTCTGCTCCAGTCTCAGCTGTTAGAGTCAACTTTTAACAATGTCTCTGAACTGGAATAGCCATGTATTCTGTACTTTAAAAAGCTCTGTGGTTAAAACTTTAAAATGTTTAATGTTCATAAATGAATGACAGATTTTCAGAGGTTCTCAGTGTAGGCTTAGAGACTTTCAAAAATCCTAGTATGTCTTTCTTTGCATCTTTAGGTAAGAATGTATCTCTGATCTAAGAGCTTGGAAAAGCCTTAGAGCCTTTTAATGTGTTCTGTGCATGAGTAGTTTAGGTTGTATTTGAAATGTAAACTGCAGCTGTTAACAAATTTTCTCAAGAGTTTTGGGGTAAAAGATAAATCTTTCCTTGTTTTGGGGTGTTGCCAGTGATTATGTTACTCTGTTCTTTTGGTCTGTTATGTCCTAGGTCATGAACTAATTAGATTAAGAAAGAAATGATAGCTTAAATTTAGGGGAAATAATTGTATTCCTCATGGCTACAGAAGCATGAAAATGTTTCTCTGCAAAATGGCAGTAGAAGGCAGCAAGTAAATAAAAAACATCTTTTTTAGCATGATTTTGAAAGCCAGAATCCTGCTTTCTGAATAGTTCAGTTAGCAGTCCCAGAAATGTAAATTCTGAAGTCCTATTGTAAGACCTTCCTTTCACATTTCCAGAATATGAAAGTAAATACTGATAACATCTGCCTATTTGGCATTGCTTTCAAGATGTTGTTTTCTTGTATTTATTTATAAATCTAATACTGTTCAACTCCTTTTTATTGGCATGTATGTGTTTATTGTACCTCTCAATACCTTGGATGCTGTAGAAGACTTCAAAGTAAATTAGATTTGGGTTCCTGTCTACAATACAATCCACAGTCACATACAGGTTTCACTTGCTAAAACTTACTGTGGTTGTAAGGTAGAATTTTTATAATGTTCAGGTTAATGCATGTGGAGGATTTTTAAGCACTTCAACTGCCAGTCTAATAGAAAGAACCCTGAGAATATTTATCTTCATTTATCATGCTTTCAGTTTTAGTATTAACTTTATTACAAGAGAGAGCATAAATCATCTACTTGGCATCTCACTTTCAATCCCAGGTTAAAAAAGGTACTACCAGGCTATTACTTTCTGTAAGTTACATGCTGCTTTTGTAGTATTCTTGTCCTTCACTGCTGTTTCTTTGTCTGTGTTAAATCTGTGAAACTCAGAATAATCCCTGTGTTCAATACATTGCTAACAGACAAGAAAGGATATTTCACATATTCAGGATGCATATGTAAATTACTATTTTTATTTAATAAAGATAGATTGTTGAGCCTGGCACTAATTTTATCCTTTATTACCAGTGAAGACATGAGAACTTGAAGTACATCCTGCTTCCATACCAGGGAAATTGGCTCAAAGTGGAAGGAGGAAGACATAGCATCATTTTTTTGTGGAATACGTCCTTTAAATATTAGTTCACAAAGACCTGCTGAGTCAAAAGGCCGATTTTATCTAAAATTTGTTTTTAAAAATGTAGTATATTCAGATATACATAGCATATATGACAAAATAGCCATGATAAAACAGTTCTAGAAACCTGTTGGACTTTATGGATGCATCTGATTGTTGCTCAGGAGCCCATTCTGGGAAGGATACCCACCTACTTCTGTGCCTTCTCTGGCTGATTTGCTCAATCTATGCATGTGACTGTAATCTAGGAGCACATGATTATGTTCTGTAATGACTTACAAACAACTTTAACACCCCAATTAGCTCTTAAAAACAGTTCTGTTTTATCTACATAGCTAACTTTCCAGGATAAAAATCAGTTCTGAAATTCCTTTTTACCACTCTGTGGTCCTTGCTTATACTACAATGACCTCATAAATCTGTCTAATAGAATCTTGCTGCCTTGGTACACTTTGGTCACAAAAACTTAACACCAATTATTTTGCTTGTAATTGCTTTGCTTGTAATTAATTTGCTTGTATGTCTCTAGTTTCTTCTCTGCATTTGACTAGTTTGGACTAACATGGAAATGAAAAATGAGTGAATTTAAATTTTTTGCTAAAAGAAAGTTGTTGACAGCTTGTTCCAGTCCAGAATTTTCTCAGCACATAAACATAGACTACATTTCATAAAGCAAAGCTGCAGTTTTGTTTGTTTGGTTTGGGCTTGTTTTCTGAGTTTCTTGAAAAGATCTGATTCTTAATTGAAAAGAAACACTGGGATGTGTTTAGAAGGGGATAACAAAGTACCAGAAGAGCAAGCAAAGACTGCAGTAAAGAAGCTGAAACTAGTACACAGGTAATAAGAACAGACCCAGGCCAATATTAATTGTGAGGAAAAACAGATGTTTCTATTGCTCTATTGATGTAGGTTTGGTAAATTTCTACTTTGCTGCAATAGTAGCACATTATGCATGCATTACACATGCTTTTACATTATCATCTGAACTGTAATCTTGCACTTCTAGAAAATCAGCACTTGGGGAAACTGTGTTATCACTTAAAAACACAATCAAAGTTTTACTTTGATCTTTTTTTCCACAGTAGAAAAAAACATAGTCAAGTTTATGT
Organism: Emberiza elegans; assembly: GCA_024865655.1. NCBI lineage: Eukaryota > Metazoa > Chordata > Aves > Passeriformes > Fringillidae > Emberiza > Emberiza elegans. The sequence goes on along the minus strand of JALJVW010000085.1, from coordinate 18,984,105 downwards.
GCCTTTGTCTTTTCTTTCTGGTGATGTTGCCTTGTGATTGTGTTTGTCTGTATGATTCATTGCAAGCTCACTGGCAGATGGTCACGTACACTTTGCAAAAGTGCTTGATGCTAATAATCAGCTTTTAGCTTTAATATTCTTTTCCTACTGTAAATAATGTATATTATCATAATGCCTAGAAATATCATGGTTGTTTTAGTCACTGCCATCTAAATACCTTTATCCTTCAGTAAAAAACGTTTCTCTGTACATGTTCAGTATTTTATGAGTGAAACCTACTGCATGTATGGATGGTAGTGATAGAAAAATTGGAGTTCTGTCTTCCATATATGAACAAAATGGAAGAATGAGAGTTTCATAAGACCAGGATGTGCTGGAAAACCTCCTGGGTCCTGCATATAATGATTTTTTGTTGGTTAAGCCATTGGAGCCCCACAGGGGTTATATAGCTAAAGCTTCAGAAATCCTGCTTTGTCTTACTTGATCCTCACACTTGTTATGGTAGAAGGAAAGTGTTTATGTGTATTTTATTTGTTTATGTGTATTTTATTGCATAACAGTAAATCAGGCTTATATGCAGTGTTTATCTGTAATAGTTAAAATGCTGTCAGTCCAAAATACATTCAATTTATTTAAAAGGTGAACTTGTAAAGAACTGCTTCTACGTAGCACAAAAGAATATGTATATCAAGAACTGTTGTTTTATAAGAGGAAAAATGTGTTGAATTATGGGCTCTTATTATCATTTATTTAACAGTAGTCCTAGATGGAATAGCCAAAGAAGCAAAAATATGGTGGAACTTTATGGAGACCCTTTATAGCTATGTTGGGATGGGAAAGTTTCTGGTCTGGCAATTTTAGTGGAGCTGTTGAGATCCTCTTGTTGGCTTTTTATTTTTTATTATAGTTGTAGTACACTATATCCAGGCAATAAAATTAGTTACAAATCTGACTCCCTCAAAACACAGTGTTATGCAATGGTTCCAGCAAAAGTGAATCCTATTTATTTAATTAAAATTCCCTTATTTTTAATAAATTTCTTGCTGTTTCTTCATTTAGTCATAAGCAAAAAGTTGTACTGCAACTCTGTTCATGTTCCTGGAAGAGAATATGACACTGAAGTCCATGACAGTGTCTCTACAGGGTAGGATCACAGCCTACAGACCTGATATTTTTCTGAATGTATTTCTCCATTATATCTCCTGAGAGCTTTAGAATGTACATTTTAGCTGATATAGCTTGTCTTCTCAGGCACTTTCATAAGTGTGTCTAAGGTAGTCTTAACTGCAGAATTCTGTCCTCCAAAACAGAGAGGCTGAAGTAATTCACAGCTAATATGAAGAAAATACTCCATGAATATGTGCCAGATTTTGTCCTGCTAGTCTTAGTTTCCCTCATATAAGCATTTTAATAGTCTCCTTTGATTTCCAACAACCATACCTTTGCTCCAACCACACAAACACCAAAAAAAAATCAATTTTAAAATGTTGTCAAAATTCTATCATCAGCTGATTTACTTTGAAATTATGATTTTGACTTACTGTGCTTGTATGTGTTTTTATATATTAATATACTTCTTTACTTGTCCTTACTGTTTTGTGTTTTATTATGTGTTGATAACACAAGGTCTTCTGTTGTAGACCTTGGAGTTTTTTTCAAAGACAAGAAGTTCCATTGTCATGTTTTTCTTACAATGACTTATGCCTTGTGTATTGAAGTCATCTATCACAAATATTTAAAAGATGGTCTTAATTCATAATTTTTAAAAAGTATTATTTAATATTTGCCTGAAGTTGGTTTCAGAGGCTGCAATCAAAAAAGACCCTCTCTTCACTAGTCAGTATATTACTATTACAAAGGTAATATTTCTTCATTATTTTCCACTAAACATGAAATCAGACTTTGTATTTCATTACATTGTAGAAATCCAAAACAAAGGATAGTGTCTGCACCAGGGACCTTTTGATCTTCAGAAGAATATTTCTGTCCCTTTTTTTCCCCAATTTGACTGAAAGGTCACACTTTACCCATATTTCATTCTACCAGATTTATTTGTGGCATGGAGGCTTTATCAAATGCATTTCAAGCAGGGAATTCTGGCAGTGGTTCACATGAGAGGCTTTTACCTGTGGAGATGAGGCAGCCTGATTCTGCTCACATTCAATAACCTTTGCTGCATGTCATGCCTACTTTTAAATCTATTATAGAGAGAGAACAGCAGTATGTTTGTCTGAGGGACAGGAATTTTATGGATAGTCAGAAATGGGTGGAATTTTGTTGGTTCTTTTAACAGTAACTATTCATTAGTATCTATATTTTAAACTAATATGTTTTGAACATATGAGGACCATCCAGGGAAAAAGTATAAAAATTCTGTTTAGTATTAACTTTCTAAAATCAAAGAAGAAATTAAGAATTAGCTTTAAGGTGTCCTCACTATCATGTTAAAACTGAAAAGCTGGTCCCAAAACTTTAGTGATCTACCAAAAGTTTTGCCTAGCCTCAGAGATTCCTGCCTGAATCAAGGTACATTTTAAGTGCCTTGAAACAGCTGCAGTTTCAATACAAAGCAAGGCCAAACTCTACAGATTTTATTGAGTATTATTACTGAAGTTCTGCGTTTAGTCTAGCATGAAGGAGGTAGATAACTATCACATTAATTAAGTTTTGCACAAAACTTTACTATGTGGAACTATACAGTTGATTATGGCTTAGAAGAGAAACTGTAAAATAGGAATGGCATAAATAATTGAAAGATCTGTTTGTCCCATCCCATTGGGGTTTTGGTTTGGCTAAGCTCACACTTATGAAACTAAAGATGTGCTTCTGGAAGCAGTACCATAGTGTGATCCCATTATTATTTTCTGTGATGTGGATTGGGCTGCTTGCTGCTTACTTGTGTAGGAGATGCTGAAGGACACGTAGTGGTTCATCCGATATTAAAGTAGACAATATTTTTTCTTGGGTTTTTTGCTTCAGGTTTGTTTGTTGGTTTTGGGTTTTGTTTGGGATTTGTTTGAATGTGGGGGTTTTTTTCTGGAGGTTTATAGAATCATAAAATGGCTTGATTGGAAGAGTCCTTAAAGATCATCAAGCTGCAACCCCCTCCACCATGGACAGGGACACCATCCACTAAACCAGGCTGCTCAAAGTCCCATCCAGTCTGGCCTAGGACACTTCCGCAGCTTTGGGCAACCTTTTCCAGTGCCTGACCACCTCACAGTAAAGAATTTCTTCCTAATATCTAATCTAAGCCTACTCTCCATCTTAAGGCCATTCTGCTTGTCCTGTCACTGCATACCCTTGTAAAAAGTCTGTCTCCAGCCCTCTCATAGCCCCTTTAAAGTACTGGAAGGCTGTTCTAGGGTCTCCCAGGAGCTTTCTCTTCTTCCAAGCTGAACAATCCCAACTTTCTCAGCCTGTCTTCATAGGAGAGGCACTCCAGCCCTCTAGTCACCTTTGTGATCTTCTCTGGACTTGCTCCAAGAGTTCCATGCCCTATGTCCCTGGATGTAGCTTTCCAGGTGGAGTCTCAAGAGGGCAGAGCAGAGGGGCAGAATCCCCTGCCTTGCCCTCCTGGTCACACTGCTTCTGATGCAGCCCAGGATATGTTTGTCTTTCTGAGCTGTGAGTGCACACTGCCATCCAATCTTCTGTTGTATGCTTTCCCCAAGAGCATCTCACCACTGCTGTAGGGCTGCTGGCTTCTTCTCAGCAGCACTGCCAAGTCATTCTCCTTTTTGATGAGATCATTCCTCAAACATAGGGTTTTTCCAGGATTAACTCCGCTATTTCTGTTTTCATGCTGCCCTCAGAGGGTGTTGCAGATGTAGTGGTTCTTTCTTTCATCAGAAGTTTTCGGCATCCTCCACTGGCTTTAGCCATTTACAGTGGATGTTTTTTCTACTGCATTCCAGATTTGTCTAGAACACAACCCCAAGCAGCTGACTGGGGTTTTAGGTTCATTTGCTGGAAGCCTTTGGTTTATAAGACAAAGAGGTAGTGCTCTCCACAAAGATACAATGTGCACATGGACTTATCCAAAATGACATTTGTTTGATTAATTATAACTCCTATTATAGTATCCTTTTAAGTTTGAACTTCTGCCTGGGTGAATCAGCACTTCCAATTCTGAGGTTAAATAAATTTAGGAAAGAAACCACCTATGTTGTAATATATAAGCTGTATTGTACTTAAGCAGACAGTTACATTATCTTGTGTTTGCAGGTCTGGTGTTTACCTTTTCGTGGGAATTTGTCTTTCTCATGGTTAATTGCAAATGAAGTAGACAGAGGTCAAAATGTGAAAGTTAAGGAAAGAAGACACTAGAAAGGATTCTTATTGCTCTTATCTTATAGATCGTGCTGGCAACAACACAGGAACATATCCACTTAAAAAAAGTTCAAATGATATGTTAAAGAATAGTGTATTTAAAGTATTATGGTGTTCTAAAAATATTTTAATTAGTTTACACAGGTGGTATTACATTTGTATGGCATTAGAGGAATTATTGCCTTTAATAGCTTTCACAAGACACTATTAGTGGAAACCCTGCTACCCATGTTTTATCTCAGAGAACTGCATGCCATAATTAAGTGCACTTAAAAAGCCAAATTAAACTGAATGAACAAGTAACCAGTAAGGATGTTCTCTTGAACATTCATTCTTACCATGATGAATGATGCTTGTTTTTCTCTTCTCTTTAATTAGAATGTTTCTACATTTGCCAAAGAAAATGTTGGAATGAGGACAAAAACTGAAATTATAGGAACAAGGTTTGATGTAATAGCTTATTTGTAAAGGAAACACAACTTGTTTGGTATTTTATTGAAACAGGAAGTTCAGAACCTCAGTACACACAAGCACAACAAATTCTCAGGTGCTAGTTGAGTCATCTGTTGTTGGAAGTAGCCTCATAGAAGGTTTCCCCTTGATTTAGTTTTAATCTTCAATTAACAAAGGGAAGGAAATTACATACAGATTTAGTTTTAGATTATGTGCAAAGCTCTCTGTTGCTTTTTAGCTGTCACCCTGATGGGCATGCTTTGTGACTGTATCATGCTGGCACTACCAAAGTGTGTCTCAGTGAATATATTCAGCTTTTAATGAACATAAAAAACCTGATGTATTCCTTTTATTTATGAAATAATATAAAACTTGCCTAGTCAAAGTATTTTGATTTTTCTTTCTCTAGTCATCTCCTACCTGATTTCAGCTTTATTTCAAACTGGAGAGGTAATCAGCTATGATAAAGTTGTAATTGATAAAACTACTATTTTAAATTTAGTATGGGATTACTTAATTTTTAACTGTCATATTTGTTTGTAATATATAACAGAGAATGTTATATAACATTCTCAGTTCTATAGCAGAGAAGAGCATGACAATGCCATGTAGTTTTGTTTAGCTGTGAAATCATTAAAAACCACTTTGGGGATTATGTGTGTATCTTCTCAGGAGAAGACTTAGCTTTCCCCTCCTTTCAAAGTCTGTATGACACTGGCCTCTCTTTAATAAGAAGGATTTGTTGAATTCCCTCCAAATCACATCGTTACTGTTTCTCTGTTTAACCCTAAGGGTATTCCAGTATTGTGCAGTGAGTTCTTGCCTCCATTAACAGTCTGAGCAATGATGGCTTTATGGCTCTCCCAGTATCAGTCCACAGCATAAGAACAAATGCATTACACCTTAATCAGTAATGTCATTTTAAAAATATTCCATGGGTAGCATTAGAACTACATTAGAACGAGCTCCTCAATTTTAAATTTAATACAATTTTAAAATTAAAATAGACACATGATCCAGTGAGTGTGCAGGACATTTTAAAACTTTTTCCCTTATGCAGGACTAGCTAGATTATATTATTTCTCTTTGTTCTCTTAGTGTATATACTTTAATATAGTATGTGTGCAGGCAAGCAGTTACCTTCATGAGAGTTTGCATTATTATAGGACTAAAGCTGTATTCCTGATACACCCACCTTATTCCCATGGATTTTAGTGGGAATTATGGATTGGGGCAGAGCCAGATATGATAAATATTTATTTACATACATTTACTAGAAAAATAGCAGGAGAGAAGCATTGAGCATTTGTATTTTATCTAAGCATTGAGCATTATTGAGCATTTGTATTTTATTTAAGATATCCAGATGTGTGACTAGAAAATAACTACTTGTTTTGCTTGAAGACTCTGACTGTTTGTGCTTCAGGGTATTTATCTTGCATTTAAGCTCAAATCCCAGTTGCTCATATTTTATGGATCGTACTTGCTGAGTATCCTTTGGTTTTCAAATTGGAACTGCTTGCATATGCAATGACAGCCTCTGAAAAGGCTTTCTGCTTTCACTAAAGCAAAAGCACTTCAGGTAAAATCCAGATAGACTAGAAAGTGGTATACACTTGATCCTGCACCATTCTTAGACAAAGAACAGCAGAAATATAGGAAAGGAACTCAGAAAGGAGGACAGGGTCAGGAGTTTGACCCTACAAACTTTGCCCAGCTAGCATGAGAAGTCACTGAAAGTCCACTACCATAATAAGTCTGCCTAGTTCTCCGTATTTAACTGCGTCATAACTGGCAAGCTCAAATTTAAAACAAACCCGAATTCCATATGCAATTTACAAGAATATTTCCCTTTTTTTTTAAAGGTTTTTAGAACATCACCGTTAGATTTTCAGTAAACTTGTGGACTTTCTTGTGAATTGATTTTAGATTGCCTCTTCAGATTAGCACTTCAATAGCTCCACCTTTAGTGTCATGCTTTTATTTTATCTTCAATAAGACAGTTCCTGCAAAACCAAATAAGTCAAATTAATGTTGCTCCATTATCTTTTTCACTGAAAAAAGTTAAATCAGAAATAAGTCATAAAAAAAAAGGAAAAAAAACCCAGAAATGGTATTACATGTCAAAATCCCAAATGCATCTGAAATCCTAATCAGGAATAAGATTGTATTCCAAATAAGGTTTATGTTTCAAGCTTCTTATTTCCAGTAACAACATATTAGACTTCTGTTTTCCTCCAGCATTTGATCAGGTTACTGAGACAGTGTCTGCTCTGCCTCCTGTAGACTCTTGAGAAGAAAACAGTGGGGTGATCTGCTGCAAACGTGTTTGGTGTTTTAGCTCACAAGTTCACAAGTGTCAATTCCTCAAACAGGTGGTAGAATTGGTTACTTTTAGAAGAGCATCATTTGTTACCATGCACAGTTTACGACTGTGGTTTGTGAATTCATTTTTTTCAGTTTATTAAAACAGATCCTTTTCAAATGCTTATCCTTAACTTGAGAAGTAAGAGCAAAGGCAATAAATTTAGTGTCAGGTACTCAGCCATTACCCCACCAACTATCAGAGCTTTTAAACTTAATCTGTATTCACAACATAAATATCTTTCCCTCAGTTATACAGAAGATAGTCCCAGCTTGCTGTCACAATATAGTCAAAGTTCTTATATTATTTTCATGCTAAAAAGTACAATCATTCATTAAAATAATATTCAAATAGAAATTGTTAGTCATGTCTTTGTTTAGCACCTATGAAGAAAGTGGTCCTCTCAACAAAACTTCTCTTGAATAATGGTAACTTTAAAATATAATTGATAAAAACCACCTGGTCAAATATTTGAACACCTAGGGTTTTTGGGGGTTTTTTTGCTCTGTGTGTGCTGGCAACTCCACTTGCTACTTTTAGTGCTGGAGGATTAAATATCTCTGCTTTCCATTCTTCCTATGGGATCTTCCAATTTGTGACATAGATAAAGTGAGGAGGAGATGTTATTACACATAAGGAAGTATTTCTGCCAAGGAATACTACTCAGAGAAGTTATAGAGGTAATCATGATAGCAGTTCTTTTGGGAGTTTCTCAAAGCAACCCAAATCAGGTCTAATTTTGCAGTGAGCAGCATTCCACAGCAGCTGCGCCATGTGTGATGCCAGGTAATCTCTTTGAGTGGGCTCATTTTTGTGATTCTCAGACAGTTTTAAAGATTTTTGCTGCTGAATTTTGATGTAATTTCAACTGACCCTTTAGTTCATATTTTTTTAAAAAAAGATTTCCCTGCTAATTACCATTGTAGTGCATGTGTTTCCCTGTAAGTAGAGAGTTTGCATGGGACTTTTGAATGTAGCTCTCCAGGTTTCTGTTATGCTCAGTCATTATGATGCATCTTTTTTAACAATTTAAAAAGAAAAACTTTTAATTATACATCACATTTTTGTTAATATTTTGTTTGGTATGTTGTAATATACTGTGTGCTAAACAGAAATGTTTTGTGGTTGTTTTGATGAGGGAATACTTTAGGCTGCCCTACTTTTCCTCTATTGATACAAAAAAAATTAGAATAAGAAAGCAACTTTAAAAAAATCTAATTTGCTGATGCTTAAGTTTTTTAAGCCAAGTCCTTTTTATTTGTTCCCTGCAGCATATCAAAAAAAATTGAGAAGTCAATCCTTAGAAATCTGAAAGAAAACGAACTCACTGTGTTCAAGCTTTGACATATTTCATAAAGCTGTTGAAAACCTAAACATGAAAGCCAGATTTATGAGCTTTTTTAAAGTTATTTGTAGATTCCCAAGACGATTGTGTTCCCATCACTTACTGTAGCCTCTAAAACTCAAATGACGCTTAAAAATATTCATGTTTGGCACACACTGAGTTACTGCTGGGCGTTGCAATGGCATTCAGCTAAAACTGAAGAGCAGAGAGAAAAATGTATTCTGTCTTCCTGTAAAACAATTCAGTCTGCTGAGACACAGTGAAAGGACTCACATTTTCATATTTTAAGATAAAACTAGCAATTATTTTAAATGTTAAGATTGCATTTATTATGGGTTCATACAACTGTTTGGGGAATGAGCCATTTGGGAACATCTGTGTAACCCTTCACATTTGCCAGGCTTTTCCTTTCAACAAGATCACTCACTTTGTTATTACTGGAATAGAAAACTCTTTTATTTATCAAAGTGTTTTTCATCTGCACATTGCCAGGTATAGCAAATCTGTTGACAGCACTGGATTTATCATTTACTGTTAAAGGCAAATGGGAGGATTCCCCACTTCCCTAAGCCAGCAAAACAAATGTCATTCTTGAAACTCACTGCACAATATCCTGTGTTGATTAAAAAAAAATAGATTGTCCAAAATGATCCAATATCTAAAAAGCCTAAGATAGTTGTAATGAGCTTATAATTTTGAATTTTTTTCTTTAATGCAAATACTGGGCTTCCATGCCTTGTGTCTTCATCATTTGTAGTATTTAACCATGGGGAGTATCAAGTTGCTTTCCATTAAGTACAGCTTGTTATTAGCTCACGGAATTTCTGTTTCAGTGTGGTCTTTCATCACTGAAATATAGTTATCTGGAAATGTATTCTTTCAGTCTGTGAAAATGCAAGTGTTTACTCTCATATGATTAAACATTGCTATTTACTTCATTAATACCTCATTCCTCAAACTACTCTGCTGAAATTAATACCATACTGGTCTCATGCACTGGTCTTCTTAAAACAAAAACCCAACAAACAATTTGCCTTGTGTGGGTTGGGAGATTTTGGTAAGCCTAGAGAAGAACCTTATATGAAATATGGGTAAATGGTTGCAATATGAGGGAATAAATGCCAAAATGCAACTAATCTTCCTCCTTCTGTTGCTGTGTAAGATTGAACTATGAGATACCAATATGGACAAGTTGCAGCTGTTAAAAGACAGCCTACATTTAGTTGAGATAATTATTTTTGTGCAGCTAATAAATCCGTTTGAAAGAAGCATCCCATACCTATATCACTACCCCATTACATCTGCCAGAAGTGACTCCATGCTCTCTGGTGCCTGTGTCTAGGAGTCAGTGAGCCAGGCAACTGGAAAGGGATCTACAGAGTGCGTGAGGAGTGAGTGATGAGAGCACCAGGCACACCCCACACACTTTGGGCTCTGGGCTCATTCCAGCCTGCCCCCTGAATTGAGGCCATCTTCTGAGTGTATTCCATCCAAATGGAGTACAGTGTGCCCTGATGGCTGCTCCACAGTGAGAACTAAAAGTACACTCCATGGGAATGACTAACAGATTCATTTCAAAATTGCATTGAACTAGACCAGTAAAAATGTAAGTATCTTTTCCCCAAAGGTCCTGTGAGGATAGATCCATCAAGAACAGATCTTTGTCAGCTGTGAGGAAAAACAGGTCCATCAATATATTACATAACTTTTAAAGTCATGGCTGGTTGTCTAAATCAAATTATTTGGTGGTTAAGATTTTCTTGGTTTGCATGTGGTCTCAACTGCCTTTGTTCAACTGTCAGTTGAATTAAGGGAAGAAACTTCCTGTTCTTATTTTACTTGCTTTGTGTTTTTGAGACATATGGACTTGCATGCATCTACAAACTGTGTTAGGTGGAGAGTCCTACCAATAATACCAGATATAAAATGGTAGATTTAATATTGCTTACTTAGATCTCCTGCACAGAACATCCATTAATGATCACATGAGCTCTCTGTCATAAACCTAATGAAGCCACCACACCAGCACATGTGGGAACCGTTGGCATAAAATGTACAACTGTTCCATCCATATACTATATTTGTTATCTAGGCTTTTGCTAAGCTACCAGGCTATAAAGTCTGATTAATCATGACCTAAACTGGAGATTCACTCTGTCAGTTCTTTAATTACTAAACTGTTTTCATCTCTCCTCATGAGTTTCTCACTTTCACCCTTGTGAATGTCCTCCCTCCCACCATCCCGCAGAACAGGGAAGCAAGCGGCTCTGTGGTGCTTAGCTGCCACCAGGGCTAAGCTACAACAGGCTGGAATTAACCTTGAGAGATAGAAAAAATGGTCAGAAGAAAGTATGATGGAGTTCAGTGAAGACAACTGCAAAGGCAGAGAAATAATCACCTGCAGAGTGACAATGCAATAGTTCTGCCTAAAGAGCAACTCCACATTTTAGAGGATCTGAACCAATGTATGTAACCTCTGTCATACTGCGATAAAAGAAGCAGGCATTCAAGGATGTGTTAACAGGAATGCTAAGCATAAAACACATGAATTGTTTGCAGTGTGCAGAGAGCAGTGGTGGGGCCTGAGCTGGAATACCATGTCTAGTTTTGGGCACTGCACTTCAGGAAAGTTGTTGGATGCATTGGCAAAAATCCAGGGGAGAGTAACAAAACTATCAGAGGTCTACAAAATATGACCCCAGTGCAAAGACTGAAAGAACTGTGTTTGTTTAGTCTAGAGACAGCTGAGTGGAGACATGATAACTGCCTTCAAATATTTAAAGGTTGTTGCAAAGACGAAAAGAAGAAATTGTTCTCCATGTCCCTTGGCACTAGGACAAGAAATAATGGGGCTGAAAATGCATCAGAGGCAATTTAGGTTATATAATTAAGGAAAGCTTTCTAACTGTGAGAGAAGATTAGCATTGGACTAGATTGTGTATGGAGGTGGAAGATTTCTATCTTTAAATTTTACAGGGATTCTTGGGGACTTGTCACATGTAGTACATGTAACTCTCATGGTATGCCAGTGGTGCAGGGCTCAGAGGTGCGTGTGCCACACTCATGCCACACTTTGGCATGGGGCATGGAACAGGTCTGCTTTATTGATATTCTGGTGAGGAAAACCCTTCCCAATTATAATTTGCAGAATTTTGATATAAATTTGTGATTGCAATTTGCATTCTTACCACTGCCTGGTAGTCACTTGAGTTCTCTTTGAAATAAGACAAAATGGAAGAAGGACACGTTTTGAGGTATTTCAGAAGAAAAGTTTAAATTTCTAGTCCTGAAAAATCAGTTCTTAGTTAGCTAATTTGTAATTAAAGGACTTTTTAATTTCAAAAATACTTAGTTTGTGTTGAAACCAAATGCAAATATATTTATTTCAGAATATTTTTGAAGTTCTAAGCAAGTAGTTAAAGTGACCCTATCTTACAATCTTATCAGTGTTTTTTTACATTATATATGTATTGTTAATACAGCTCCTTGATTTGCAAGTCATAGTTATTCTCAAAAGGGAAAAGACAATGTTTTACCCTGATTTGTTTTTTTATTAATCTATAGTTGATTACATTGAATTATGTGTTTTTTTAAAATAGTTCTATCTCTGGAAAACAAGGAAATTAAACTAAAAATAAGTTATTTTTTCTTTTCCTGCAAAAATTTGCTATGCCGGAAAAAAATGGTTCAGACATCTTCCAGTATAATTTTGAATATCCGCCAAACAGTAGATTTATTTGCCAAACGTTTTCATACAGTATTCCCACTGGGACTCGGTCTTTCAGAGTATAAATTGGTGAAATTAACTTTTCTTATCAGTCTGTGGGATTTGAGAGAAGCACAGTTGTCTGCCAAAACACAGTAGAAAGAAACAATATCAGCTGAATTGTCTGGATTCAAGTGTTCTTGCTTTTGCCCTTGCCTTGGCCAGGAAACTCTTATGTGAAGGAGTCTCAGAGGAGGGGAAGAAACTGTTTTGAATAACTTTTCAGATAATGTAGTTTTAACTGTATGCCATTTCTCCTTTTATTTTCCAAGACCAGACACTGAAACTTTCTTTTTTCTAGACCAAATTTTCCACTCTATCCTCTTCCATTTCTGGCTCCTGGCTCAGAGCACTGGGTTTGCCGCTGCAGAAACCCATGGCCTGTTTGCCTGTACACAATCTCCATGTGTGTGTGTGTGTGTGTGTGTGTGTGCTGGGGGGCTGGTGCAGCCTTATCAAGCATTCAAAATGTTCTCACTTCTGGCTGCCTCAAGTCTTGACAGACAGGGAGCTTCTATTTCAGCCAAAGGATATCAATAACCAATGAGAAAGCAATGTTTCAATAAACAGTCAGAGATAGAGATGCCATATTTGGAATTAATTTCTATTGCATGAATGTTGCAAGTTGAGTTTTGCTCTGAGAATGAAAAACATCACTAGCAGTGTTATGCCCAAGAGTGGAATGAGGTTCTGAGTGCTGTTGAGGTGAAAGGATGGCAGTACATCCAGAACCAACTGGGGTCCTGCATCAGTGTAGTGTTCCATTAACTCAGACAACATTGTTGAAAGCTGAGGATCTATTTTTTTGTGAAACTGCTTGCTGAAGGAAGTTGTTTCCAGGTCTTGACATGCTTTTTTCATGCCAGACATCGCCAATTTATTTATCTAGTGCAGCATTTCAATGTAATTTTTAAAGCTTCTAGTGAATACTATTTCAATTTTAGTATTCCCAACATGTTAAAAAAACTCAGCCAAGTGCTAACATAATTTTAAATACCCAACGAACTAAAATGATAATATTTTAATTTAAGTTAAAAATGTATGGCACATTTTTCCTACAAAAATAGAGCTGCTATTTGATTAGTTGCTTCTATCCTTTTAAAACTGATATTTAGAAAGATGAAAAAGAAAGCATTTCTTCTTTGTCTTGCAGCAGTACTGCACTGTTAACACAAATCACTCCTTGATCCCTGTAGGGTCCTGCAGATTTTGCAAATTCCTCACTGCAGGATGACTGTACTTTCAGAAGTCTGCCCACTGCAATATTCTCCTTTTCATCAGAAGCAGGCCGATGGCTCACTTGTGTGGATGTAAGCCCTTGATCTCTACGTATGTGGGGTTCCACATATGTGTTTTTCTTTTAAATTTTTACCAAATGACAGTCTGAAAATGCATATCACCGTGCAAGTTTAATGATTCCTAACAGGAATATAATTTTGATTTTGTTCCTCACAAAGGCTTCATAAAGAAATATAGCAACCAAAAATGTAAACATTACTTAGACAGTATATTGATCCATACTGAAATAATGTGAATATTAAAATCTTGGAGCTTAATGTTTCCCCAACAACATCAGTAAACTATATTAAATTAATATGCTATTTTATTTGTCTTTTATTGTTAAATTTGTACATTATCAAAGCATAAAGCTTGTGGGGTTTGGTGTTCATCCATTTTGTAGGGGTTTTGTCATTTAATACTTGCAGAATAGTGAACAAATCCTTAACACTTCAACATTCAGTTCTCTTTTTACTGAAAATGAGAAATAAATAAATTTTTGATCATCAATTTCAAATGAAATAATAATTAGTCTTTGGATAGATATAAATCATAAAATATACAATCTTCTCTCTTAAAACTTGTGTCTGCAATTTTATTTTTGCTGTTTGCATTTAGTAGAATATATTAATTATTTTTGCAAATAACAATAACCAAGACATTACAGTTTTCCATGTTCTCATAAATACTGTATTAATTGCTTGAATAGTAATTATAAAATAAATCATAAGGGTTTTTTTTAGATTTATTAATTTTTAGTCAATAATTGAAATTAAGAATGAAGATTAATAATGCATACATTGATTGTACAGTGCATGCACAAATTTTCAGACATATGTAATCATTAAAGATGGCTACATTATGTATATTTTTTAAGTATTCAGTATTCCACATTATCAATTCTAGGCTACAAATACAATTTTTATTTATTTTAATAAATCATAACCATACTCTTAATTTCATTTTTTGTGAAATATTATTATTCTCATAGCAATTCAGACTGCACATTTCTTCATGTGCTATTTTCCGAAAATTGGACACTGAAAATTGAGTGTTGTATATAGTAACTTATCAGTTTCATTGCTTAAAAATTTCAATGTGCATTCAAAATATTTATTTTCTTACATATTACATGAATTCAGGTATTATTCAGAGATAATACCTTTGTAGCACTTGATAGCTGTCTCCTATGGAGTTTTTGCAGTTTTGTGTTGGTTCTGGCACCTTGCCCAGCGGGAGGTATTTTCATACAGTCCTAGACAAAACTACAAAGTTTAGGAGTTTTTATATTATATGCTCTTTTGGCTTGGAGGAATTGAAAATGAGTCACAGGTGGGACAATAGTTGGTGAAGTTTTTTTGTGATTTTTTTACTTTATAGCAAAGAAAGACTTTATTTATTTGTAATACATTCTCCTTAAGTTTTACTTCTGTCAGCAGTAGTTTTTTTCCATTGAAAACTCAGGTTCAAACAAACAACTACATTAATGGTACATTTATGACAAAAGTATGCATGTAAAAGGTGTCTTCCTGCCATTCATCCAGCTAGTGAAAGGATGAGGTTCATGGTTAGAGTCTTTACCAGGAAGATTAAATAGATGGGTCAACAATACTTTGTTTTAGTAAATAGATGGGTCAATAATACTTTGTTTTAGTGTTCATCTGCTAAAGAATACCATTGGAAATGAAAATCAGTGCTGTGTAATAGGCACTAACACAACTGTAACCATAACTACTGACTTATAGATCCACAATTTGTGGAAGTAGTTGCTTTTGGGATCTGATATTTTCCCAGGCTTGGTCTCTGCTAAGGAATTATTTATTTATTTGTGAAAGTTTGCATGAAATGGGTATGGTTTCAAAGGACTGAGAGCACCCCTGGAGTGCCGCAAAGGCTTTGATGTTGCAAAGGCAGCTGAGTCAATTCAGGGGTATGGGTTTGATTGTGCCCTCCGGTCCCCCTGCCAAAGCCTGTGTGGTCAGCTGGCTGCCCTTCAGCAGCTGGCCAGCAGTGCAGCTTCCAGGCCAAGGGGCCAGCAGGCAAAGTCAACCTTCCAACCTTCCCAGACTCCTCTCTGAGCTCCGAATGTAAAAGCCGGGTTTTTTTGCCTCTCTGTGGCCTGTGAGTGGATTCAGTGTGCTTGAGCAAATCCAGGCACAGCTGATTGGGAATGGTGGTGGTGGTGGTCCAGACAAAGGAAATGCAGAGGTGACAGTCCATGTTGAGCCCTTCCTTTGATGCTGCCAATGGGATGTGCTGTGCTCTTAGCCTGTCCTCCTCTCAAATGCCCTGGTAATGAACCCAGATGGAATTGTAAGCGGAGTTTAAGAAAGCCTGCTGTATGGCACAGCAGCATTTCCCTCCTCTGGGCGCTCCTACTGTGTACTGAATGCATAAGTAAAGCATGATAATTGTGCACATGAGCTGAGGTGAGTGCTGTTAGGTCCTTAAAATGTGGGTTTCCCAATTTTATGATTAGCTATGTACACATTTTCTTTAATATTCATTTCATCCAACAGCTGTTTCTATAGGAAGATGCATCATATAAATGAGTTTTCATTACAATGGCAGCAAATAAATTCTTTCAGGGGAAATTTTTTAGAAAGCAGGAATACAATTAGCCCTTTTAAATAATATTCCCTAAAATATCCAGAAAGTAGCAGATTGCAACAATTTATATTTGGCATCTTCTATCTAACACAAGTCCTACTGTCTTCTTAAAATAAAAACTTATAGATTCTAATATTTTTTATCTTTAAAATCTTAGAGTTTCAGGTTGGCAAAACCAGTGTGACTTTTGTCTTTTTTAGTTAAATCTAATCTATTGTAGATAAACTAGCACTATACTCTCTTTGGAATTGTCTTTTTTCCATCAGTTGCATCTGATTTGTGCCAAAATTCCAAAGAGCTCTGTGTCAGATGAACTAAGTTGGCATTGCATTTGCCATGAGGCTGTTACGACATTGATACAAAGAGGTTATTATTTTTCACTATAGTGCATACTTTAATTTGTTGAAAGTGCTTACAATGAGCACTTTCACAGTTTCACAATAGCACAGTTTTAAATGAAGATTAATGATTGCAATCCTAGTAATACCGAAATCACACTGCTCTGTACATCACAGATTGCAAAGTGGCTTATGTTCCTGACCTAGTATCCTTTTAAGACAATGATCATGGCCTCTAAGCCTCACAAGATCCATCATAAATTGTACTCTTAGAGAATCCCAAATCTGACACCATGTATTAAAACAGTACAATTGTTAATTTTCTGGTTTTGTTGACACCAAAATGCCCAGCAGAGAGGCACTTCTAGATAAGTGTTCTGCTCAGATGGAGGTAGGCAATACTCCACTGAGTCCAAATCCAGAGTGCAAGGTATCAGGTGCAGAAAGGGCCATCAGATATATTCAGTAAGTTTGGCTCCTCCAAAGTTTGCAATGTAACTGCAATGATACTGTGATCAACAAAACAATTTAGCAGCTATGAGACAGGATTAGGTGTGCTATGCCATTCCTAAACCTAAGTTTACAAAGGAATAGGAAATATGGGGTGTTTCTTGGGTTCTGATTGAGTCTTTTTGGTCTGCTTCATCCATAGTAGTCACTGTCTTTATCACTTAGTGAATTCAGAAAGCAAAGAATCAACCTAATTTTATTCTCAGGAGAGCATTCAAGGAATTAACAATCTGAGAAAGCTGAATTATTTATTGATGGAGGAGATGTCAAAATTCAGGTGGGTATGGATTGACATGTCCCAGAACAGTAGAGGCCAGTGACACAGAGCCACTGAGCTGAAGCCTCAAGTTACCATGGGTTTCAGGCTTTGCAGAATCTTCCTCCAGCTCAGTGATCAGAGCTGCTAAGGCAATTCACTTGGACTTTTATCTGTGAACATGCCATGGAACTATTTGGTTTTATAAACCCCTGCAAAATCAGGTAGAGATTCTTACTTCAGCTGCACATCTGCCAAGCACATACATTATCACATTAGATTTTTAAGTGGCTATAGTTTCACAGCACGTTTGTGTGTTGAGTGGAAGGAATCCACTCAACAGCTAATTTTTTCCACTGTTCTAGTAACACCTTCTCACATGATCGTTTCATATTCAGATGTCTCATAAACCAGATATATGAAAAATTACCTTGCCTCCATGCTCGTGTTGTCATCTGTATAAAAAATTCCAAGCACCACATAATATAAAACATTTCTTTTTGTTCTCATCTTGCAATTAATTCCAGTCTCATTATAAATTTTCCAAACTTTGACAAGCAATACAAATTCAGAGCTGTAATCTACATTGCTCTGGCAGGTCAGTGGCAGACTCACACTAAGAAATACAATTTTTTTTTTTAATTTTGGTATGAAAACTTAATTTTGCATACCATGCTGTGTACACTTGCTGTATGCACTACTTTTATGCATATTACAGCTAAAAGAAATGGCTTTAATTGCTGCAACACTGTTTTGCCAGGTATATGCTGAGAATACAATTTGTCTTATATAGATCAAGCAGGTTTTTGCTATAATGATCAAATGTTACATGCTGCACAGCATTCACAGAGAACTTCTCATGGTTTTGTGGACACAAAAGGGTTTACAGTAAATGTTTCACTCTGAGTGCTGGTACTTTTGTGTTACTTCATATGTCTGAGCCAAAATATAGTTTGTTTCTGTGGAGTACAGGAGGGAAAAAGAGGTCCTAAAGTAGTTTAAACTCAGAGTTAGATACGTTTCTAAACTCCTCAATACAAACCGACAAGCATTATATATTATAAAGGCTATCACAGTTTGTATTTGTGCTGCAAGACTATAATAATTTATAATACCCTTTAAGATTTCTGTGTCATGGCAAGTGTAATAAATGTAACAATGTAAGACTATGGTGAAAAATAATATTGTCAGGTGCTTTAAGAAGTTTCATAGGTAAAATGTCATATGAAAATGAAATAAAATATTTTCATGTAAAATAAAATAATCTCAAAATCTGGTTTGGGAATTGTATGATCAAGTAGAGCAAATTCTTCAAATATTTTACCCAAGAATTTCTGATATACCTGAAAAAATAAAGCTCATACTAATATATTTCTTTTTTTTTTTCTGAATTATGAAAAACAAGGATTAGTTTTACTTTGAATGGAAATGTAACACATTGGTTAATTAATTTTCTTGTTTCCTCAAATACAGATCTGCAGGCTTCAGCGTCATCTATCAACAGGAAAATACCAGCAGAATCTCTTTTCAAACCAGCCTGTCATGTTTGTATCTCCTACCAGTCAGCCACCCTGCAAAAAGCTAAGTGAACTTATACAGCTGGCAGGAGGGAAAATATGTAAAGCCTTACGTCAGGCAAAAATCTGTATAGGAAAAAAACCAGGAAAGAAGTACCAGGAAATAATATGTTTATCAGAAAAATGGATATTAGGTAAGACACCAAATTTCAACTTATATAAAATATTGCAGAATATGTATTTTAAAAGTTATCAAAAGTATTTCACTAAACTGAGGTTATGAAGGGAAGAAAATGGAACCAACTGCTACAGCTAGATTTTCAGGCAAGTTGTCTCTATGGTGAGATCTTTCTCTTACAGCTAAGAGGGCTTTATGATGGTCCTGGTACTCACCATTTTAATTTTTCCTAGAAAAAAATCATACAAATATTTTCAATTATATGGTGTAGTATGATATGGTGATATGCACCCTCTGATAAATTTTTCTGAATGCTGTGTTGTACATATGAAAGACAATTTTTGCAGTCTCCATTTTACTTGCAAAAAGTCTCTTTTTAGCACCTGCTGTTATGTTTCTGAGTTCTTAGTCTATCATTTTTCCAACTCATTTGCCACCCATTCTGACAGACTCAGCAAGAGTATTTTCCAAAAAGGGACCTGGTTTAGAAAAAAACAACTTTAGTTTTTTCATATGCTCTGCCACACTTCTCCAGAAAGTATCTCACTCATACCCTAACAATAAATGTACTACAGGAGTTGATGTTATATGACAGTAGCCAAGCAGTCCCAATCTCTTCACCTCAAATACTGTCAGATCATAATGACTTAAAACCTGAATGAAAATACCATTAAAGAAGAAAGGAGAAGTGAACCATAAGGGAAAAATACTCATCTAAATGCACATTTTATGTCATACTTACTTAAAGTATAAGATAAAATTGTGAAGATTGATGAGGGAGACATAAGAAGGTGACATTGTTCATGGTACCTTTCTCCAGTTTCCAGGAAGACTTAGAGAGCAAGTGTGAAAAAAAATAGTGAGCAGGTAATGAAACCAGAGGCTTGTGCAGGATGAAAAATGAGAGTGAATTGAACAAAAAAGTTTCCAATAGTAGTGCTCCAGATGGACAAATGCAATGATCTAAAGCAGTGTGTGATTCATGTGTCCCACTCCTCCACTGGTCTCATGGGGGTCTGCCTTATCCCATATCTCATGAGCTCCCTGCAGCTGCACAGGCCACCTTCAGCCCATCAGTGGACTGAAGGAATTGCATATCCAGATGCTAACAAGAAAGACTCTAAATTTTTTGTGTCATTTACAGATTTCTCAATTAATTTTTGCAGTCTGATTTCTTACTACGTCCTGCTTACAAGGCATGGTCACACTCCAGTTAATGGGTTTTAGTTCATTTTGGTGAATCATCCAATCTCAGAAAAAAGTATTTCTATATGATGCTTTAAAGGAATTATACAGAGTTTTGAAGCTCTGCCCCATTCTCAGCAACTGTGTACATAATAGTATGAACAGTGTCACCTATAAATTTCTGTCCTAAATAAATAAATCAGATCTGAAGGTGTTTCTAGTCTTCCACACTCAGCTGTTGCCATACAGTTGGTTTGTGGCTATCTGCTTTCTGCTATTAGTACCAGCTGCCAATTCATTCACTCAAGGTTGACTGGAACAAAAAGCACATAGCTCAGTAATGCAGCACCCTTTTAAAACTGAAGTAAATGGTAAATGCTTGCACTATTATCATTTGACTGTTCCCATTCATTTTCTCTCTCTGGGTTCTCAGCTCCACCAAACTGCTTTATACCAGAAACTGCTCTGAAGTACATTGTTGCTTTATCATCTGTTTCTTTTGCATTTTATTTTTAATAATCCTGGTTTTTTTAAATTTATTTTAGATTCAATCACTCATTATACAATATGTCCTATGGAAAACTACATTTTTCAGATGTGAGCTAACTCAAGAGTTTCCATATGGTTGTAAGGAAACACGCCTAACTTGGATCCAACAAAAAAAATGAGCTGCGAAGGAAATTCCAAAGAAAATGCAAGTCACAGACTTATAAATACAGAGGAATAATTTCTATAATTTTAATATTTGTGCAAGTGTTCATCTTGTGAAATTTTTAGGTTTTGAAATAAAGTATTTCCCTAATAAAAGTCATCTTCCTTTTGTTTATTTGTTGAAGACCTTTGGAACTAAAAGCTGAAGGAATCACTATTCACTGGGAGGGACTGGCATTTTCTAGTCTTCAAGCAAGGTTGGTCATGTTGCAGTGCAGTTAAAAGATGTGCCCTCAGTGTGGGTGAGTGCGCCTGAGCTGGGTCTGGTGCAGTCAGCAGGAGCTGGGATCCCAGGGCAGATGCAGGAATCCTGTTGGCTCTTCTAGTCCAGGTGCCTCTGCACACACCTGAAGGGCCATGTTGCCACATCTCTGTGATCATTGCTAGATATACATTTCTTTGGTAAAAGGATAAGGCTGCCCATGGTGCTCAACTAACACCTGCTGGTGTAAACTTGCACTTCTAAACTGAGTTTTCAAAAGGAAGTGAAACTCTGTAATTATGCTCGGATGTGTAGTTAAGGTATGGTTTTATTTCAATGCCTTTAATTGAATCTCAAAATGTGTCTACCTTACTCCTAGGCTGAAACCACAGTTACTGACTCTGAGTTAAATGCATTGAGACAGCACATCTTCCAAATGCTAAAATCTGTTGAAAAGGGAACATGCTATGAAATCCTTTAGGTATGCTTGCAAAATGCATGCAAATGTCTTACATGTTAAATTTCTCTTTAATCTGTAGATTTGTTTTTAGCAGCCACAAAGTGAGGTTTATATGTAAAGTATGTTGCATATCACCTGTTGATCTATAAATGTACAAGCTCCTTTAAAGATTTTCAAGTACCAAAAAAGTACCATACATCAAAATGATGTAGCATGACAGAGAGTAATGTTATCAAGTAATTTAAAGGCAGCTCATAACTCACACCTTCCAAACTCAGTGTTTCCCTCAGAGTTCCCTCAGCATAAGAAAATGCAAACTGTGCAAAAAAATATTATTTTGAGTTAATATTATGAAAAAATCAAAATATAATAATTGATTTTTATGTTATTTTTACATTGCCATTCTATTGCATTGTTCTAATTCTTGGGCTTTTGAAGAAATTTGAACATAAAACTTCTGTAAACAAGGATTATACAATCTTTTTCTTCAAAAGAATTCAGTAGTATGTGTGGGTGACAGGCTGTTTCAGGTACAAATTGCATTTGTATAGTGGCTCTGTTAATATACTTGTAATGGAAAAGCTTCACATTGTGATTCTTCTATGGAAAATTAAACTGATTTTATTTTCTGAAATACTAAGTACCTGTAACTCAAAAGGTTAAGACCTCATTTTCAAGTGTTACATAGCTGGATTTGGTATGTAAACTATAAAATCTAATTTGCTGAGGTCTTGTCCTTGCTTAGTTTTCTGATATGCAAATTTTTAACAGTGGAAAGGGAAAAGTAGGAAAAGTATGTTTGATATAAAAACTGTTATGTTTGATACAAAATTTGGTAATCATGTCTGTCTACAAATTGTACAGTTTATCATCAAAACTATTTACCTGTTCAGTGCAGAGCACTGGTAACATGTTATCACTCTACAGCCTTGACCTTGTGAGCCCCCTTATTAAGAAGACAGTTGCCAAGTATTATATAGTAAAATAAAAATACTTATATAGGTTGTGGCATGTGAACATATGCTTGCCAGTAAATAACAGAATCATTTGTTTGAATTATACTGCTTAACTTTGACTTTAACAACCTCCTGGTTTTATTTTTTAGTAATTTCCTAAGTGTACTACCCATAAAAATCTGTCACTATTAATTTATAGAATATAGCACTCCAAATCAGCTTTCTCATAAATCTTCTTAAGATTAGTCTCAGCTATTTAAGTTGTAAATTCTTGGATCATCTTGTTGGTCTTTATTAGTCACACATGTAAAGACTTGACAGTGAAAAGTCTAATACCCTTTTTTTCTAAACTAAAAAGTTTCCAACAAAACAATCTGCCAATTTAGATAACTCCACCTTAAATTCTATGGTTGATAGAAATCCCTGTCTACTGGCTCTTCTTGCAGAATTTCTATTAGACAGGCAGATATAGCCAGCAGGAAATTGAATTCCAAATTCTGGTCTCACATTCTGGGCAATAGGACTGCTGTCCACCCTGACTTTCTAAGAGTATACCCAGCACCAAGAAGTATCAGTGATTCATGAGTAGTTTTGAGTTCTGAGATCTTTCCAGCCTGCAGAAGTCAGTGAACATTCTACCACAGCACAGCCATGG
The DNA here is from genome assembly GCA_024865655.1 of Emberiza elegans. Lineage (NCBI taxonomy): Eukaryota > Metazoa > Chordata > Aves > Passeriformes > Fringillidae > Emberiza > Emberiza elegans. The sequence continues at coordinate 18,960,988 of JALJVW010000085.1, read as the reverse complement.
GCTCTCTCCCCTGCAGACAGATACAAGATCTCCTTATTGGGAAGATCTAGTTAACTTTTATTCATTTCCTTTATTGCTTGCTTTTTTTTTTTTTCAGGAGAGGTTGTCTTAACCTTACCTTTTTCATCCTGCAAGAATACATTGCCATTCATTTGTGAGAATGACTCAGCATAGCTGCTGCGTCTCCTCAGAGAGCTTCTGCTCCCCTGCTAAAGGCTCTCTAGCTCAATCCCATTTGTACAATTAAAGGTCTTTCTAAGATAGCTTAATTTAATTAGGAATATGTTTAAACCAAAATATATTGGAAAGTCAAAATAAGGATTATTCCTCTGTGAGATTCACATTAGCCGAGCTAATTTGTAAATGTAGTTTAACTCCTGGCACATTTTGACTCATTTTACTTTCATCATTACTATAGGTGGTACCAGTTGGGTGCAGAGACCACCAATATCCCTCCCACCCTTCCTCTTCCAGAGATAAGAAGAGCTTTTACCACACTTTGCATAATTTAGTTGGGACTCACATTGGCAAATACACAAACACTGAGGACAAACACAGGCATGGCCTTGAAGAACGTGTTGCTTAAGCTGTGTCAGAATGGCAGCAAAATTGGTGTCCTCTTCAAACCATATATCCATAAAAAATAGCTTAGGATCTAAAAAGCTTTCTTAGTTTCAGTGACTAATAATGTGAGATTGGCTGAGGATGTGTTTGAAAGAAAGAGTGCCAGGGAGGTAGGTGGATCTTGCGTCTCTTTTTCGCCTTTCTCTATTTTTGTAATCAGTTTTAGATTGTAACTGCATTTGAGGTAAGTATATCAGTACAGTAAAAAATCTCTAAACATCCACAGTGATCACAGTATATGAACCATCTGGTATTGACTTACTAAACTTCAGATTTTTTGAGCTGGTTTTATGTTTCTGGATATCTTCTTGACTCAACTATAGACAGCTTTTTGGAGATTGTTCCTTTTTAAATAAAAATAAGTAATAAAAACTATTGCATCACTTGATCATCTGTTTATAGTTCCACTAAAATAAACTTGTGTTATATTAATTGATCTGTATAGAATGTAATTTAGGCACAACTGCATTATGTGCTAAAGTGTTACCAGCATATTCAGGCTAGGAAGCTGCCAGCACACACACAGGGGTTTTTTTGGTGAAACTTTAGGGACTGTGAGGCAAAGGTGCTCTAAATTAGTCTTTCTGGGCAGGAACTGTGGCTATGTGGAGCAGTGTTTCTAACACCTACAAAGCTTAAAATTGAGGTATACCAGTAAAAATATCTAGAAAACTGATTAAACTTTTTTTTTCTTCCAAAGAAACCCACAACAACAACAAAAAAATTAAATATTTGCTCACACTGAAAACTGAAAAGTATTAACAAACCTCTGTCTGTGACAGCAGTCATCTTTAATGATGGCTCTCATAAAATAAAATAAAATGTCTGTAGTCCTATTGCAATAAACAGAGTCTTATTTCTGATCTCCTTTTATTGCTTTATTTCAAAATTAGCTCTTTGCATGACAGGCTCTGGAAGAGTATCACCTGTACTACAGCATCATGCAGCAGCTGATAACAGGGTGGCTAAAAACTGCTAGTGGTAAAAAAGTAACCACTGTTATCAGCACAGGTGTCTGCTGAGAGTTTTTGCTGGCACCTCGCAAGGCAGGGATTCCTTCTGTTGATACAGATGTGAACCAACCTCTGATCACCCAGGAGTGGCTCAGGCTGCCGTGCACACTGAGGTGTTAAATAGCAGCCAGGTGTGATGCAGGACTGCACGTTTCCTTGAACATCCTTCAGAGAGGGATTTGTGGCACAGCCCTCCCAGCCTGCCAGCACGTCCTCACCTTCCTCACTCCTGGGAGCCCCGAGCTCACGCTGGCTGAGCCTTCCTGTGACCTCTTCCGTGCCAGCTTGTGGTGTTTGCCTTGTTGCTTCTGCTGTCTGGAAGGCACCTGAGCTGTGACCAGAGACAAAACTGCTATGAGGTGTTTATTTTCCAAGGGGATTTATCAGTGCCCACAATGTTGTTCACATTGTTTGAGAGATTTATTTAAAAGAAAAAAAAAAAGGTGGGCCTACATGTATGTTGCTGAAAGGACTGATACCACCAGTCCAGGCAGGTTTAGGCTTTGCTTGGGATTTGTTTTTCCCTCTTCATCACAGATTTTATGGAGCTATACACTCAGGGCTTTTAAGAGAGAAAACCAGGTCTTTAGGAGGGAGAGTGCGAAGGCAGGCGGTTTCACAATATTGTTATGTGACATGTGCATGTGACAGTCATGGCAGCTGAAGCTGAAACTTGGAAACTCTTCTGCAAGTGGTTACTTTTTGCAGTACATAGATCTCCCTTAAGATCCTGCTTTTTCAAAACTTTAAATAATTAAAGAAATACACTTTAAAAATCAGAGGAGGACATAGCTTCGTGATTGAGAACTGTTAAGGAGATGATCTTATCTCTAAATTACATTTTTACTTCTTGGATACAAGTTAGACTTGGATACAAGTTAGAATTGGATACAAGTATGGGGAGAGATAGAGAAGAAACATTTTCCAGATTTTCTGCTCTGGAGTGAAGCATTCCAGCTCATTCACTCAAACTGAAATTTGTCCAGGGGAAGTTTTACTAAGTAAGTAGCCCCAGAGATAAGCCTAAATCCAAGATGATTTTTATGTATGCAGTATGGAAATTGTCATGACTTTAAATGTTCTGATAAACATACTGTGGATAAAACTAAACCAATGTTCAAAATTCTGCATTGTACTTTTTAAAGATTAAGTTGAGCAAACCCAAGATTTTTGATCTCAACATTTGTGGGGAGGGCAAAGGTTTTAGTTCAAGAAATCAACAAATATGGACCTGCTCTGATTACAGCCTAATGTGTCAATTTGTGTGAAAATCAAGACACTTGGGAACCCTGCTAAAAGCTTGCAGATACTTGACCTCTGTGAAGAGCCTGGCTGGTCCCTTTGCCACTTTTAATGTACACTTAAAGAAATCTGGTGCTCCTCCTCCCCACCGATGACTGAATATTTCTGAATAACTTGAAATTCACACCCACTTGAAATGCTGACTTGGGAATACACTTTTTTGGACACATGCTTCATCATATTTCAGCTGTACACAAAGATAAGCATTTTAGAAGTTGGAGGAAGAGCATTTCCTCCTACAGAAGAGGATTTATATTTTCCCTGACATTGCCCAGGCAACACAGGCTTGAATAAAAAATTGACGCTAAAAGCAGAGTTCTCTAGTCTGGGAATCAACACTGTTATTTTATTCCCAGCTACACTCAGTATCCTACTTGATGAAGAGAAGAATGTCCTTAAGTGCAGGGATGCTGAACATATTTTGATGGCCCATATAGAAGCTATTAAAGGGCATAGCTGCAAATAAAAGAATTTGAAGTTATAGAACTTGAGATTCACATTGCCCTGATTTTATCCAGCCTCTTCTCCTTCTGTGCTTTCTTGTCTTCTCTTTTTCCTTGATGTCAGTGATATTTCATATATATTACATTTTAAGAGTGTTGTACGAGAGACAGAAGCTCATGGTCTCTAAGCAATACTCTCTTGCACAGTATCACAGCCCCTCTGTTACAGAATCAGATCTCCTCTTCTGCCTTCCCATTTGGAATCTTTTGCTAGACCAAAGGCAGTGGTCTAGCAAAGAAGCTACAGCAGTCATGGGAGATCTGATCCTGGATCTGCCCAGGCTAACAAGGGCCCTGTACCCAGGTCTTCAGTTCCCTGTATACATTTATGAAGGTTACTCATACCACTAAATTTGCTGTCTATGCAATTTAGAGCATCTGAGTTGAAAGTGTAGGCACAAAGACAGCAGGAGCACAAAGACTCCTAATAAAGATTGTCTGAATATCCCACTGAAGTTTTCCAGGAGATTATATCATTAATGAAGAGAGGTTTGTGTCTTGGGAAGCTTTGTCTCATGCCAAAGTTAGAGAGCTAAAGGCCTAAGTAATCCAAAAGGGGACTGCCCATTGAATTCAAGAAAGGTTCTTTACTTCCTGCAAACTAGCAGCATCTTCCTTTGCATTTCCAAGCACACAGGTATTCAGTTCTGTTCACCCTTGTGTCTAAACAAATACAGGACATTTGAGAAGGTTCAAAAAGGGACAGCAAAATCAAACTTACAAAGTGTCCTCTGTATGAGAAATGATTGCATAGACTGGAAAATCCCCTGCCTTCAAAAGAGATGGCTGAGAGGGCAGTGTTACTCTTCACACCACACAGAATCAAGCTGTGGAACTCAGTGGATCTTAAAAGTTTATATGGATTTAAAAACAACTGAGGTAGGAATTGTTGGAGGCTGGACAACCTTGCTGAATGGCATGGTGACTCCCTCAATCTTGATGGCACCAATTCCAGGTGCTTCCTGGCCTTTTTGCTGCCAGGCAGTAATACAAGATATGCACATTCCAAAACTAGCTGTTAAGTGATGGGTATGGTGATCTGCAGTGGTCTGCAATACTGCAGAGAGACAACATCTGACAATGGCCCAGAACATCAGTCAGGGCAGCAGAGGAGATGTGTGTTGCATCTGTGGCTGCGATGGTTCAAGGAAACTAATGGCACCAAAGTCTGCTACAGCTCCAGTTGTGACTGTCACAGTCACAACCTGAAACAGTGTAGGTTGAATCTTAATCTTACCCATCCTAATTAACCATCACTTTTCCAGTCCTGGAGGTGGAAGTCTGCATCCAAGTAATCTTAGCAATCCAACTTTGTGGCCCCACCACTACTGCACCAAATAAGGGGTGTCTTCCTTCTTTTTATGTTCTCCCTACACTGCTGAGAGACTATGCTTCCAGGGTCAAATAGCACAAACCTGTCTCTTTCCATGGACCACAGAGATGAGTAGCAAAGTGGTCAGCTCTGCCTACTTTCCTGGCACAGATGCCATTTCTTTGTGGCATGCAGTGAGTGGGAGAGCTTGCTCATTTACAAAGACTCCCAGTGCAGTTGCCAACCCTCTGTGTCTTGTATTCCACTGCTGTTTGTGTCTAAAATACTATCAGAATTCTTTCAAATGAATTAAAGAATAGTTTTAGAGTGTGAACTTACCAATAAATAACCAAAGACATACTTGATTTCAACTTGGTAACTTTTTGCTTTTGTATTTTTGGCAGAACTAACTTCAGTTACTGAGGTAAGAAAATCTTTGCTTTTTTCAAAGTAGGAACAAGTTCTCAGTTGTGTGGTAACTAATACAATTTACTCATATCAGTGGTCTTTCTTTCATTTCTATCTTAGTAGGTTGGACTCTGTATAACCAGCAATTCATTAAGAAAATTGCTACTTTACTCCCTAGTAAGACAAAATATTCTTAAGATAGACTTTCAGCTCCCAACACGGAGAAAAAAATGGTGTACAAATGTCCAATCCCAAGTTATACAAGGAAAGTACAAATACAGGGGTCTCTCAGGAAAACTGATGTTGCAAATCGAGTGTGGGAAAATGCTGAGAGCTTCAGGTCATGGCTGACATTTAAACTCAACACCTCTGCTTCTGCATTGCTATTACTGGTAGTCAGTGACGTAAAACACTGCTTTGCTGTGGGTTTGATATCAAGATAATCTGTACAATGAGCCACTGAATCCAGCCATATTTACAGACCTAATAAACTCTTTCTGCAGAATATCAATATGGGTACCTAGAAGCAATGTTTGTTTTTAACATGCAGAGCTGTGCTCTTTTGCATGACCTGCACAAGGAAAGTGTTAGCATCTGCCTCTTCACAAGTGATTTCTGTGCCAATATTATTGCCCATGATTCAGCTAACTGAATGCCTGAAAACTGATAGCTACATTTTACAAGTTAGAAAAGTCAGAGAGAAGCTTTATTTCCATACTCCATTTCTGCTGTACCACAGAGGGTCAGAGGTTCTTCATGATTGCCCTGTGGTCTCCTTAATAAGGGGAAAGGGCTACATTAGAAATGAATCAGCACAGGACCTATCCACTGCTCCTACAGAACAGTCTGGTGGTTTATGGACAAATTATGCTATTTATTTTGCATCCTGTTTTGGTTTGGGTTTTTTAAAATATTTTGCTGTAAAACATTTTTCTGTCTTCTAGGGAAAGAAAATGACCTCAACACTTGGTGAATTTGTGATTTCAAAGAAGGGAGACACACTGCAATAAGATAAATAAATTTGAAAATAGCCTTTAGAAACATCCAGGATTGTCATAGAAAACTCTTGAGTAATGTACATGTGGCTGCTAACAAGGCTGTAAATGGCTGTACTACTGCCAATAAAGAATGCCATCTGGTAAGTCTGTCTGTTAAAACAGAAGTTTATTTGCAACCTTTGAAATCTGGAGGTTTGGTTTGGGGTGGGTTTCTTTTTTGGTTTGTTTGGGTTTCTTTTTCCTGTGGGATGTTGCTGAGTCATTGAGAAAATCATGGCAGTGTTAATAAAATGATTTATGGAGTTATCAAAATGCCAGTTGTTACCAATTTGATCCTCAACTCAACTCACTCCTAAATTGGAGTTTGGCTTTGTCAAACCAACTTTACCTCAGGTTTGGTCATCAGCCCTTCATACCATGAAGGGTAGTAAAGGCAGGAGTGCACAAAGTCGAGCTGTAGAGCTTTCTTCTCTCAACAGTGAAGGCTGTGGTGTGACCTGGGGGAGTTATTCTGGGTGCTCATCAGCACGTAATTGCAGTGTCATCTACAAAACCTGTTATACCTGAAGAGGGAGGAGTGGGGAGAAAAGGACACCTTACTTCCAAGGTTATTTTTACTCCAAGAAACATTTTGTGGGTCACTACAGGAATCTAGCCAAGCTGGGGAAAGCAGGGTAAGATAACAGAAGAACAAGCAGGTAGTTTGTACAGGTTTGTTTGTACACCCCATGTTTGTATTCACAGAGACTGCAGGCAGAAGGTAGGGCAGTCTAAACACCCACACATGCTTGTCCAAAAGGCTGGAAGGACCAACAAAAGCACTAGCAAACAAAAATCCATGTTAAGTAAGAAGTTACTGCCTACCTCATTAGTGGCATCACCACACAGCAGCTCTTTGCTGACCCTAAAATCATGGCAAACAGCAAACAATACAGAACTAACGTCAGTTACTGAAGTTAGTTCTGTATTGTCTGAAATTTGTGCCAAGTGTCTTTAACTTAGTTCAGCTAAAGACACTTGGCACAAATTTCAGCATTAGGCAGGGCCAAAGAGAAGCATGGCTTAGAACAAAAATAATGGAACCCTCTTCTTTGAAATGAGACATTTAAATCCACTATTCAAAGAAAAGTGAGTTTTTTTCTGATGATACTAAGATACTTCTTAGTATACTTGAAATAATCCATTTATCAGTGATACTAATTCAAAGATACTCTAGTCAGGCAGAGCAAAAAGTGTTGGATGATAAGAGAATTTTAATAATAATAATAATAATAATAATAATAATAATAATAATAATAATAATAATAATAATAATAATAATAATAATGCTTTGTGATGTTTGGTTTGGGGAGTTTTAAAACCAGACAAGTCTTGGTTTTGCACACTTCATCAGAAGCACAGCAGTGGGAACAAACATCATTGGGATTTCATGTCTGACAATATTCAGGTTACAGTAAGAAAAGCTTCCCCTTAAATTAGTTACATTAACAGTGTTGATATGATTTTTCTGATTCTAATGAGCTGCATTTCAGCATTTTTCTCATGTTATACAGGACATTTTTGGTCAGTTTGCATCTGCTAGTTTTGTTCAACTGTCAGTAAAGAGATATTTCTTTGGAGTTCTTTAATTCCTTTTAACAAATTCAGGCTTGGTCCAGACAATTCTGACAAAAGCAGGAAAAGCTTTAGAGATGGTTTATTTTTTAAATGTTGTCAGTCACCAAGGTGCTGTGAGGCCGGGAAGCCCCAGCCAGCCCAAGGAACCATCCCTGCAGCCTAGCCCACCACCATCTGCATGGAGGCGATCCCAGCTGCTGGAGCTGCTGAGGCAGCATGGCCAGAAGGTACAAAATAATGCCCCTGATGATACCTGCTGCCTCCCAATGCCTGAGTGAGGTCACTGGAGAAAAGGCTCATGCACAGACTCCAAGGATTTAAAGCGTAAAGAGATTTGACACACCAAAGCAGGCAGAGACAGAAGCTCTAACACACAGGGATTCCCCTAACAGGCAGGATGGGGAAGCCTGTGGCAATGGAAGATTCTAACTTGCTGTCAGCAGCCACAGCTAAAGAGTGAGCCTGCATGTCCCTACCACCTGGGCTGAGTCCAGAGGTGCCACAGGGCCCTTCCTGTTTCCACAACATGGGGTGTGTGTTTCTCTCCAATGGCGTTTCCATCTCATCTTTGATTCCTCCTAGTTTTCATCAATCTCAGCCAGCCCCATCCTGCACTCAGAAGTCTCATTTAATCCAATTGATGGATAAGAAGCATATGCAACTTTTTCAATAAGATTTCTGACTTCACCCTTTTAACCCAGAGAAGAACTATAAATAGTTTATAATGTCTGGGATTTCCACAGCCTAAGTGCAGCTATAAATAGTTCTAAACATTTTCCCACTTCATGCTTTTGAAAAGAACATTCTCCACTTCCTTTCTTGGAGAACCCCTGGGAATAATGCTAGATCACAGCTCAGAAAATATGTGTATTAGGAGAGTTTAGCAAGACGGAGCTACGGCAGCTCTCGGGCTAATTTCGCGTCAGGAAAGGGTCAGGCGTCCTTCGCCAGGAGCTCATGTCCGTGATGCCCCGGGGGCGGCTGCTGGTCGGTCCGTGCCCGCTGAGCCCCGGGACGCGGGGCCGCTGCTCCCGCTCCGCGCACGGCGGGGCTCGGCCGCGCTGACGTGCGGGACGTGCCGGGCGCTGCTTTAAACCCCGCAGCAGGACACGGCCTTCGCCCCGCATCCACGCACGGGCTACAGCGGGCCCCGCTCGGAGCCGCCGGTCCCGGGGCCGGGATGGGCCGGGAAGGGACCGGGACGGGCCCGGAACGGGCCGGGAATGGCGGGCCGGGAGTGGCGCCCCCTGCCGCCCGCCCGCGGCGGCAGCAGAGAACGGAATTCCCGCTTCGGCCCAGAGCGAGCGAGCTCTGAAACGAGTTCGGTACCGGAAAGTTTATGACAAGGCGGGGAAAGACTGACCTAAAATATGTTCTGCCATTCAGTCCTTCATTTCCTCTATCTTGCCTTTTTGGTTTCACCTTAAACCACCATGCTGCTTTCACTTAAAAACTCTAAAATGTCCGATATCTATTTTACCCATAATGTGAAGATATTTGAAACTGATGATCAGAAAATACTGGAATTTATCACTACAGAAGATGATAAATTATTTGCTCAGGGACACTAGATCAGGTGTCCTAATGAGCAGGCATTTGCAAGACACAGCTACAGGGAATGGCTTCACACCAAAATTTAGGAAGCGCAGGGAATACAACAAACTCCATTGACAAACTCAGACCATTTATTCTACATAACCCAGAAAAATGTTCATGTGAAAAATATAAAAACAGAAATTTACTTTATGCCATTATATCTTTTAAAAGCACAGAGAAGTTTGATAATTTTGTGCATGGTTTCATGTCTACAGAAAAGTAGATGACCAGTAATGAAAGACCAGATTCAAAACAAACATTTTTAAATTCAGCCCAGGAACTGGCAGGGATGTTGAGTTCCTAATATTAGATGGTAATGACTTTCTGTAAACAAGGAGCATGAGAAGAAAAAGTCCTAACCCCATAGGACTCCAACAACTCAGAGAACCTCCATAGTATAAGGTGTATAGTGTGTGATTCCTGATACTAAGGGCACAGTGAAATTGTTTAGCACACATGAAAACAAACTGAGATGCTTGCAGGTATTCATATTTACTTTCTTTTGACACTTTAAATCAAAATAGCTTTAAATTTGTATCCATGCAGTAACAAATTTGTATACAAAATGAATGCAAATTGTCTGTGACATATGCAATACCAAAATGCTGATTCCTTTAAAAAAGCCAACGTTTCCACAAGCATTACTACCAAAGCCTGTTCACAATTTGTTACATGATATGCAAACTCTGCACCCACTTATACGCTTGTACACTGAATGAAGTATGGCTCACTTCAAAAATACCTCCTTTTTACATTGACTCCATTTTAGTTGGTCCAGATAAAGAGGCTGTTGAGATAATGGAAAATTCCTCATCACAGAGAAGATCTGACTGTGCACAGGGAAAGAGAGGTCTCTGCACAGCCACCTCTCACTAAATCTTTGAAGACTTTGGTAGTTTCACATTGGAGAGGGGACTGGATATTTCTTTTTCTCAAACCCATTGCAGACAGAATGTTGGAATGTAACAAACCTTTGTATCACAGCTCATCAACCAAAAAAAACTCAAGTCACACAATCAGTCAGTGCTCTATAGTCTACTTAGAAATGCTCTACACATCACAGATTACCTCTAAGCCTGATCTCTCTATATAGTGGCCAGTATGTACTCACATTCAGAGTATTTTTGAATGAGAATTGAGATGCCTATACCAGCAGACCAGTAAAAAGATTCTGCTGTTACGACAGTAGGAACAAAAGCCCAAATAGAGGTAAAGAAATAACCACAGCCTTGATATACAACACTCCTTCCTCCTTGCAAAGAGCACTAAGAATGCCCCAAACTGTACAGTGCACTCGTGCTCCTTGGCCCAGTTTCTTCTCTTTCCAATCTTGTTTTTCAAGTGGAGCTCCTTTACTAGTAAGCATTCATTTGAATAGTCATAGTATGAGCCACCGCCTCTGAACTGGCAATTTCATTGTTTTCCTTCTGCAGGTCCCTATCTCTGTAGGATACAATGTAATTCAGTCTAATGGATTAAACTCAAAATGCTGCTTCCATTTGGCACAGAGTGAGCTCTTACAGAACCCCAAAGCCAAATGCATGTTTTTCAAACAGAAGCAATATGCTACAAGGGCTTGGTTCAAGGTTCAAGCCTTAACACTATTCTAGGTAAGATCTACTACACAGCTGAATGTGGCAATAAGCTGAGATAGGAAAAAGTTAAATTATAAAGCTGAAATGTTATTTAAATATCATGAATTAAAAGCTCCAGCCTATCTGCAAAGAATTAAAAAGGGCACAAGCTTGGCAATGCTCCTAAGGCAGGAAAAGCAATGTTTAGAGAGAAAGAAATCTTTGTTTGAATGTAGAAAGGAAACTAAAACTGGCAAAAGGGAGCAAAGAAAATGTATCTGGGTGACTGCAAACTGACAGAATACAAACCTCCCCCAATACAAGGAGAATTTCCATGAATTTCAGCAGAGCCACTGTCAAAAATCTCATAAACTAATATAGTGAAGGTGAAATCCCAGAAATTTCATAGGCTACTTTTAAAACTGATTTTAATTTGTAGTTGCTTCTGTCACATCTCATTCTCTTCTGTTTCAGACTCCAAGGGACAAAGGTCAGTTTCTTCTTCCATACCCATCTCTGTTGTAAGAAATGCTGAGAACTCAAATCCTCTCCTGTTGGCAGCAACGGGGCTCCTGCTGATAATTTCAGTAAAATGGGAACATGGACACCAGCCTCTGTGGAAAATCCTCAGCAAGTGGGAAGGAACCTGAACTTCTTGCCTCTTCAAAGGAAACCATCAGCCAGAGGAGTGAGATCACACCAAGTCGTTGTGATGGCTGACTGCTGCCAAAAAAGGGAGGGTCCACCACCCCCTCTGCAGGGACCCAATCCAGTATGGGGCACATGGAGCTAGATCAGCTTGTTGATTTGGGAGAATGATTAGCCTTTGTTTCTTGTTTCAACGGGTTAATCTTCTGTGGGATCATCTGCTTGATCAACTTGTGGTCACATCTAAATCCCAGCTCAGGGAAGCAGTGTGTGAGCACAGGGCTGTGGAGAAAGGGCCTGCTCCATACCCAGCTTATATTGTGAAATTGCCCCATAAGAAAAGCATGACCTGAGCCCTCAGCATTAGACTGTGAAGGACAAAGATGAGAGTCTCTACACAGTGCAATTAATGAGATGGATGAGTATCCATTTTCCTAAATGGCAAGCCAGGCATTGAATATTAGGTGGGGAAAATCAATACAATTTCTTGGAGGTTTCAATTGCTTCAGAGTGCATTAATCCTCACCCTGGCAGTGAGAAAGTCTCCACAAAAGATTGTGTAGGAGGGATGTGTGCTGCCCTGGAGCTGCAAAGTCCTTTGAACCTGCTGGATGAGGTAGACAGAGCAGAGAGGTGAGGTAAGCCCTGAGGGGAGCAGGCAGCTGGCATGGTGATCTCTTGACTCCACAAAGGCCCTGGAAGGGTTGCTGTGACCTCAGTTCTTCAGTGGGTTTGCTCTGGCCACCATATCATTGCCAGCCAACTCAGCGTCCCTGGCAGGGTAGCACTAATAACAACTGAACTACAGCAAATGTCATCACTTCCCACAGCCCCTTCCCTACTGAGCCAGGCACTCAGAGCTTCAGCCCAACAGGGGAAAAGGGACATTCCTCACCCAGTGTGAATACAATCAAAACATGTCACAGTACCTCTAATTAAATCCTACTCAAAATTATTGCCTCTGTAGAATTGCCTGCAAGGAAAAAGCCCCAGAATAACTCAGTTACCATGTAGCTCAATTCACCATTGTTGTCTGTGACCAATGCCAAACACATCCGAGAAAAGGCCATCACTGACATAAATTCCTGCAATCATGTGAACAAGCAGAAATGTCTTCCTGACTGCACCTGGGATTTGGCCAACGATACATTAACCACCGTTATCATTTTCTTGTAGGTAGTTTAACCACAGAAGCTTTCTGTACTGAAATAATTAGGACTTTGGAGATTCCCTAAACAAGTTCCCATGAGAAAAGATTTTCTGGGTAAGGTTTCTGGTAAATTGCTCAGGCCGGAATATGATTACAATATCTCTTGCAGTGACAGAAAGTTAAAAATCACAAGATAGTATTGGAAATGTATCCCTTCAGCTGGGGATATTATGTAATCTGCTAATATTTGTTTCTTTATTCTTTCAAAGCCAAGTTAGATGACTGTTATCTATCTTCTGAGCTGGCACTGACTGATGAAACATTTTGGAAATTATCTGTTCATACACCTATATGCTTATTATAACAGAAGGATGGAAATTTAACTGTATTCATGACTTTCACTGACTTTTTTTCCTTATGAATCTAACTTTAGTTTTACAGGACTGGATTCTGTGAAACTAAAGAGTACACTTGTGCTGCTGCATGGGAAATGTCTTGTTTTTAATGAGTTGCCAACTTAATGACCTGTGGGATTTCAAAGTTCCTTTTTTGTTTTAAAGGAAATGATTAATATATATTCTGTCTTTAATTATAGTGCTATAATTGTGTGAAAGGAATTCCATTCATTCTTTTCTTCATTTAAATGTCTTACATTTGGGAATGTTAGGCAACATATTCTCCTAAAAGTTCTGTCTGCAAAACAGAGGTATAATATTATTCACTTTCAAATATGAGAGTAATGGGAGTACTGGTATTCCTCAGTTTAGGGCAGAATATTTTGATTCTTACTTTAAAAGGATAGACAACTTATTTAAAGAATTGCTTGACTAAAATAAAATGAATTTATATGGAAATAAATGCATGGCTTCAAGTACCTATTAATGTAATACCGCTCCTTATTTTTTTACCAAAAGAATGTTACAAAACAGGAAATGTTATGTGTATATTTTTGTTGATTCTGTAAATGGCTAATATAGCCCACTAGCAAATGTCCTAGGATAAATTTGGATAATTGGTAATTACACTTTAGAAAGCTAATCTTAATCCTATGGCTCTGTCTGTATAGTCTAAGGACTTTCTACTAACTCTGAAAATTATTCATAACTTCTGTCTCTTGTTTTTGCCCCATGTAATTGGGAGATCACATTTTAGGGTTTTCAGGAGCTTTTCTATGTGCTGCATACAAATCCCATCCCCGTGACTCAGACATTTTGATCCTTTGGTTATTTTTCAACAACCTGTAAATCTCTGGAAATAAACAATTTTGGCTGATTTCTTCCTTATACATAAGGAGAGTCTGATTTTGCAAAATTGTGATTTAGAAAAACCTTTTAGGGAGCACACCACCACTCCACACAGATGCAGAACACCCTTCTCCCACTACCTACTCAGCTTTCATGCTCCACACCAGACACCACACCCGGTTCTCTGACCAGGTATCCTTAATTTGGTTTCCCAGATGGTCTGGCCTAGTATCAAGATCCACTCCTTAATATTGATCACAAGGAAAAGACAGATTTATTGTATGTCACCAGAAACTTTTTCTTTCACATATGTCTGAAAACTTTATTTCTTTGGGGTTTGAGTAGTCCCCAGACCTTTTAAAAAACATGTGAAACCTGGTTCACAGCTCTTTATGTGCACCTCTCCATCCTCCCAGAGACAACTGGCTCTTCCCCCAGCAGCACCACCACCAAAAAGGGAACACAGACTAAGAAAGAACTATCTGGGTCATCAAATCCCAGCCCTCTGCTACCTCAGGACTATGTCATAATCCATTTATAAAGTTAGCAAGCTCCATCTTAAAACTACTTAGGCTTTGTTGCCTCTCTGCGCCTGTTAGGAAGACCTCATTCACAAGTGATAAGCTTCTGCCATCTAACAGAATTACCTAGTATTAATCCTCTAGTGCATTGACTTGCATTTTTGCACAATTACATTTTATCCCACTATCATTTCTCCAGTTCTCATCTACCCTGCTAACCTTTAGCGTTTTGCCTTTACAGAGCTGCACTGGGAAGGATGTCATTTTAAGACATTTATTTGATACACAAGAACTGCATTATCGTTTTGCTGATAAAGAGAAAAGGCTCTACTTTCCTAGCAAGGTTAGAGGTCACTTCCTAGAGTGACCTTGCTTGTTAGCTCAGAAGGAAAAATGTACACATTCCATAAAAGAGAGTGCTGCTGTCTTCTGCTAGAAGTGAAGTGCAATGTTAAATAACAGTAATACCTCACCACAGGATTGTGAAAGGAGTATTGAGGGTAACTTTCACAAATGTTATTGTGCAGCCAAAAAGAATTCTAGTATATTAACAAAAAATTATAACTTAGTATATTAATGTAAGAATCAGTATGGTTAGGAAATACTTAGAAAAAGAACTGGTAAAGCAGACAACAAGATTAAAATATAAGTAAGGCTAATTTTTTGTGAGTTTCCCTCAGCTGTGTTTCTGAAAACTCTGCCTCCAGCTGTCAGCCATGTCAAAATGAGCAAGACAAGCAACTGAACAGGAATGATGGCTTTATTTCTCTATAATAAGCATGGAGCTTTGGTAATAATGTCACTGTGTCTACACATGAACCAGCAGACCCCAGGCACTAGTCTGACAGGCCATTACTGTCAGCTGTTTCTACTTCCTCTGTCCTCATCAGCTACCCAGCTTTGTGCCACTGAGGAAGAACAATAGCGCACATCTACTTTTTTTGCAAAGTTGTTAAAGAAACCATTTAAGAGTATCAGGCTCAAGATCAGTCTTTGAGGAACTCTGAATTCACACCAGTTCTCTTTTCTCTTTGGCCAATTCCTCACCTTGCCTACAGTTCTAATGCTGATCTCCAGGTTCCCCACCTTAACTACTAATTTTCCATTTGGCACAGTGTTGAGTCCTCTAGAGAAGATGAAAACTTTTATTGCAATTTTTCAGTTATCTTACTAAAGAATATGAAAATGAAATTTGCATTTTATCCTCTTTTCCAACAATTTTAGTCTCTTTAGCAATTTTCCCCAACAAAAGTATATTCTTTAAGTCCTGTGAAGTCAGACTGAAAGAGTATCTAGAATACTCTACCTAAATATAGCATGTATTGATATATTGAAACCTTGCAGGCTGCAGAATCAATGTAATCTGTTTTCTTCATGCTCACAGCACATTTTGTCTATTCTCAGTAGACCATGAAAGCACTCCTGGTAGATGAGCAGTAATTTAAAAAGTCAATAAATTCCTCCATTCAGGCATTTCAAGTAGGTTAATGTGAAATGAATATATTTTATATTGCCCAAGGTAGAACTGGATAATTTGCATTTACTCTGGATTATATTAGCAATCCCGCTTGTACCGGTGTGACATCTCCCTTCAGGCCCCTTTGGAATAAGAACATTATTTCTGCAGCCTGTGATGTTTCTAACTTCTCTCCAGAACTCTGAATAGAATGATTATGTCTGAGAGGAGGAGCTAGATGTATCTCACAAAGAGTAAATCTACAGCATATTATGTCCTCACCTTTACAGTCCTCAAGATATATGGGAGATTGTCCTTCCTTATGACACTGCAGCCAATATTTGAAACAATGTTGCTCTTTCTTTTTTTTAACCTACTATTCCTTTCAAAAAGTCTACTCGGGTAAAATACTAGTGGTGCTGCGTTTATTGCTTTGATCCAGTGTTTTCTGGGTGTTCACACCTAGTTTATAATTTTCATTCTCCCTTTATGTCTACTTGGTTCTTATTTTCTAAGCAAAAAACATTTGTAAAACATGAAATAACTGCTCTGTTCTGCTCTGCTTTGGGAAGGTTTTCAAACTTGAGCTTTAACATGAACCTTACAGAACAAGGAGAGTCAAGAAAAAAGTAATATGAGAAGAGATTTAGAAAATGTGGCATAGAAATAAGAGATTTATGAAATTTTAGATTTACTTGCTCCTGGATAAAGAAGACTGAAGAGACTTCAGGATAGAAGTCTCATAATAAGCTTCATGCAGGATCTAAAAGACTAGCTAGATGTGAGTCATAGAGTATCTTGAGTTATAAGGCTATTCAAGGCCAACTTGAAGAGCCCTGCCCAGCACCATCCCCAAGAATCACACCATGTGCCTGAGAGCACTGTCCAAACACTTTTTGAACCCTATCAGGCTTGGTGCTGTGACCACTGCCCTGGGGAACTGTTCCAGTGCCCAAGCATCCTCTGGGTGAAGAACATTTTTCTGATATCCCACCTAAATCTCTCCTGGCACAGCTTCAGTCCATTCCTTCAGGTCCTGTCACTGATCACCACAGAGAAGAGATCAGGGCCTGCTCCTCCTCCTCTCCTCACAAGAAGTTGTAACTGCAGTGAGGTCTCACCTCAGTCTCCTCCAGGCTGAACAGACCAAGTGACCTCAGCTGCTCCTCACACAGCTTCTCCTCAAGGTCCTTCACCATCTTTGTGGCCCTCCTTTGGGTGCTCTCAAATAGCTTAATACCCTCTCATATTGTGATCCCCAAAAGTGCACACAGGACTCAGAGGCGAGGTTACACCAGTGCAGAATGGGACAATCACCTCCCTCTCTCTACCTGATTCCTGATGCACACCAGATATTTGAGCTTTTCTCAATTCAAGGGGCTTGAAGTTGATAATCTTCTGAAATGTATCATTTTGCATTTCTATGCTTTTGTCTCAAGAAAGAAAGTTATTGCTAAAGTCACCAACAGGCATTTTAGGCCTGGCAATTTCACCATCAGTGTCTTTGGGCATTGAGATGGTAGCTTCATTAATGTATCTCCATATTTTATTTTTATTTCCCCTAGTAGTTCTTTGCAGGATACAGGGATAAAATCAGCCTATAGCCAAGGAGCGGGAAACCCTCTATCCTGTTACATCTACTCATCCACAAATTAAAGGTGAACATAACATAGAATTGTGATTTTGCATGTGTGTATCTTTTATGATACTGGGTAAGGGTATCACCTACTCCTTACACAAAAAAGGAGTAGGTAGAGTGAAGATCAGCCAACTACTTCTACCTGTGATCTTACACGGATATCTCATCTGCAGGCAAATGGCTTGAGCACTGTCTGCAGTGTTCTGAGACTGGAAACTGTGAAAAAATTATTGTGGGAGGCAGCAAAAGGACTAACTAACTGCTGTGTCTCTCTTCATAGTTCTCTCTTTCTACATAGTTTATTGCTTTTTAAGCAGAGGGCTGTATTTCTCTTTGTCTTGTGCAATGCACCAGCATTAAAGCAAAACAGTCCTGCTCTGAAAAATTCAATAGAGAAGAATAACTTCGTTTTGCAAAAGAATTCTGTTACTTCATAATATAACGTCCTTCTGTTGGGAACAATACCCTACTTTAAAAAAAAAGGTGTGAAAGTGCAGCTCCAGGGAACTGGAGGTGGTGTACCCCAGAGCTGTGAGCAATGGGAGTCCCCGTGCGGCAGGATGTCCCACAGCTGTGGACACTGAGAGCTCCAGCTACCAAGGAAGAATGAGCCTGGAAGCCCTGAGAGCCACAACTCCCAGCACTTCCCAGATCTCTGCCAAGGATCCAGGTCAGCAAGCTGTCAGGAAGCTGAGGAAAGTTCTCATTGAAACACTAGATTTTGATGAGTCAGCAAATGCTCAATTAAAAACATGTCAGAATTTTTCCAACCAGCTCTACTGACAATCTAAACAAATAAAGGGTGTGGGGAGGAAATAGTATCCTTATTTTACGCCAAGGGGACTGAGGCACAGGCATATAATGCCAGGTCTGCAGTCTAGAGGCAAACTTAGTTTTCATGTCATCCCTTGATCACAAGAGTCTCTTTGCTCTAAACTTAATTTGTCATTACAATGACCTTGTGAGATAATTATTATTTTAGATTTATAAACGGGAACCAAAATAACTTGTACAACAGCAGATGGGAAGCCTGTATCTTGAACCCAGTGTTCCTAAAGCTGCAGAACTTCAGTAGCCAGCCTGCCTGTTTCTTTTGTAGACAAGGTACACAGATAAGACACAGTCAGACTCAGACAATCTTCCAGCAATGGTATAAATTCCTACAGCAAAATACTCCCATGCCACAGTCTTCTTATTCTGATGCCATACTGTTCATGCAAAAATGTTGGTTTACTATGACTAAAACCTTGTAGGTGGTTGTGGGCAGTATAGAACTAAAACTTTAGATAGAAGGAGGTAACTAATTCTTCCCTAAACACTCATAAATATAGTTCAACTGGTATTCCTAGTTCTGCTAAACACAAACAGCTATATCTGTGTCTAGGCACACCACATTAATTCTCTTCCCAGGTCTTTCATGATCCCAGGTTTCTCAGGCTTCTCTATATAAATATTAACTCATCCTTCAGCTGGGTTTACACTGTGAACACAGCCCTAACTGCAGGGAAGAACTGTGGCATTACCTGGTATCAAAGTCTGCTTTTATTAATAGATTTTCATTTCAAATTTTGAAGATCTTGTCTTTGTTGTCTTGTCCCTGCTTATTTTAAAATTGAGGGTTGAAATTTCCTAAACTGCATTATTTTAGGGAATATAGCTATAGAAAATCTGCAATTCTGCTATGCTGCTTGAAATCCTTTTAATTTTTACTACCTTTGGCCTTAGAGTGGAGATTTGTTTGGTAAGGTCATGAGTAGCATTTGAGCTATGGACACAACTTCTCCTCTTACTGTGAAAATTGGCTCAAATTTGGCAAAGCCACAAACCTCTGATAAATCTGTTTGTAACTGCTTAATACAGAACACAAGTTTACAGCTAAAATGCACAAATCCTGGCTTATTGAACAGGCTGTATGGATGCTGTCCTTCCTGAGAGACAGCTTGCTTTGGCCCCTTCAGGCCATCCAAGGACCAGAGGGGGGCCACAGTACCTTATTTTGGCATTGTCTCAGAGCTGACCCTGCCTGCGCCCAAGTGCCACAGAGGCAGAGGCCACCCAAGGTACATGCAAAGGGACTGAGAGCTTGACCAAATGAGGGGGGAAAGGCCAAGCCAGAACTGCTGGTCTAGCGTGAAGCTGTGGCTGAGAATTGTTGAGGAAAGACTGGACTGTGACCAAGTAGGCAGGAAGTAAAAATTAGAATTGCTCTGGCAAAGAGAATTTGACATAAAGAAGAGTGGATAACAGGATTAGGAGCTCTCAAGAGAAATTAAGAGCAAACCAGGATTCACTAGGAAAAAAAGAGATGGACATTGTGTGAGAAATGTGAATGGGATGCACAGAGTCATGGGAGTAGAATTAGCTAGGCTTGCCTGGGAAGAAGATAGGAAAAAAATACATAGGGAAGAGCTGAGAACCAAAGGATGTATTTTGGAAGGGAGACTGAGAGTTTGATGGGCAAAGACTGGAAACAGAGGAAAGAGAACTGAGGGCTCAGCTACCAAGGAAGAATGAGCCTGGAAGCCCTGAGAGCCACAACTCCCAGCACTTCCCAGATCTCTGCCAAGGATCCAGGTCAGCAAGCTGTCAGGAAGCTGAGGAAAGTTCTCATTGAAACACTAGATTTTGATGAGTCAGCAAATGCTCAATTAAAAACATGTCAGAATTTTTCCAACCAGCTCTACTGACAATCTAAACAAATAAAGGGTGTGGGAGGAAATAGTATCCTTATTTTACGCCAAGGGGACTGAGGCACAGGCATATAATGCCAGGTCTGCAGTCTAGAGGCAAACTTAGTTTTCATGTCATCCCTTGATCACAAGAGTCTCTTTTGCTCTAAACTTAATTTGTCATTACAATGACCTTGTGAGATAATTATTATTTTAGATTTATAAACGGGAACCAAAATAACTTGTACAACAGCAGATGGGAAGCCTGTATCTTGAACCCAGTGTTCCTAAAGCTGCAGAACTTCAGTAGCCAGCCTGCCTGTTTCTTTTGTAGACAAGGTACACAGATAAGACACAGTCAGACTCAGACAATCTTCCAGCAATGGTATAAATTCCTACAGCAAAATACTCCCATGCCACAGTCTTCTTATTCTGATGCCATACTGTTCATGCAAAATGTTGGTTTACTATGACTAAAACCTTGTAGGTGGTTGTGGGCAGTATAGAACTAAAACTTTAGATAGAAGGAGGTAACTAATTCTTCCCTAAACACTCATAAATATAGTTCAACTGGTATTCCTAGTTCTGCTAAACACAAACAGCTATATCTGTGTCTAGGCACACCACATTAATTCTCTTCCCAGGTCTTTCATGATCCCAGGTTTCTCAGGCTTCTCTATATAAATATTAACTCATCCTTCAGCTGGGTTTACACTGTGAACACAGCCCTAACTGCAGGGAAGAACTGTGGCATTACCTGGTATCAAAGTCTGCTTTTATTAATAGATTTTCATTTCAAATTTTGAAGATCTTGTCTTTGTTGTCTTGTCCCTGCTTATTTTAAAATTGAGGGTTGAAATTTCCTAAACTGCATTATTTTAGGGAATATAGCTATAGAAAATCTGCAATTCTGCTATGCTGCTTGAAATCCTTTTAATTTTTACTACCTTTGGCCTTAGAGTGGAGATTTGTTTGGTAAGGTCATGAGTAGCATTTGAGCTATGGACACAACTTCTCCTCTTACTGTGAAAATTGGCTCAAATTTGGCAAAGCCACAAACCTCTGATAAATCTGTTTGTAACTGCTTAATACAGAACACAAGTTTACAGCTAAAATGCACAAATCCTGGCTTATTGAACAGGCTGTATGGATGCTGTCCTTCCTGAGAGACAGCTTGCTTTGGCCCCTTCAGGCCATCCAAGGACCAGAGGGGGGCCACAGTACCTTATTTTGGCATTGTCTCAGAGCTGACCCTGCCTGCGCCCAAGTGCCACAGAGGCAGAGGCCACCCAAGGTACATGCAAAGGGACTGAGAGCTTGACCAAATGAGGGGGAAAGGCCAAGCCAGAACTGCTGGTCTAGCGTGAAGCTGTGGCTGAGAATTGTTGAGGAAAGACTGGACTGTGACCAAGTAGGCAGGAAGTAAAAATTAGAATTGCTCTGGCAAAGAGAATTTGACATAAAGAAGAGTGGATAACAGGATTAGGAGCTCTCAAGAGAAATTAAGAGCAAACCAGGATTCACTAGGAAAAAAAGAGATGGACATTGTGTGAGAAATGTGAATGGGATGCACAGAGTCATGGGAGTAGAATTAGCTAGGCTTGCCTGGGAAGAAGATAGGAAAAAAATACATAGGGAAGAGCTGAGAACCAAAGGATGTATTTTGGAAGGGAGACTGAGAGTTTGATGGGCAAAGACTGGAAACAGAGGAAAGAGAAAACTTGGAGGCAGATGAAAGATGACAGTGATGCAGCTTGATGCAAAAGAGTGTGTGCTCCTTAAAACTCTGTTTCCTCCACAATCTGCAGAGTCTTGAAAATCACCATATCTCTGGTGTCAGCTGATGTGTTTTAGAACCATTGGAAAAAATGTGCTTCTCTTCATTTACTAGTTTGGTTTATTAAATGGTGACATATTATGCCAGACATGTATCAGGGATTCTGCAAGTTATTTTTATGGATAAATCTTATGAGTGAGCATAATATCTCTCATGAAGAAAACAGATCACCTGAAGGGGGTGTTATGGAGATCTTTCAAAATCATGAGTGGAATCATCTCTTTAAAAAGAGAGTGGAAAGGGGGGTTCTGTGTCTTTCAATACAAGTTCTAAGGTACATAAAATGAAATTACAATGAGGCACATTCAAAACAAAAGGAGATTCTACTGCTTGTCACACAGACTGTAGTGTGGCTAAAAGCCAATACAGGTAAAGGGAAAATTGGGTAGACATATGCAGACTAAATCTGCTGGTGAATTAGACCTGGCTCCAGACCCTGAACCACAAAAGGGAATTTGGAGAAGGCTGGGAGAACTTGGAAGAAGTTTGCCGCATCCTTACTTTGTCTATGTCTACCATTCTTACTGATTTGTAGAGGCAAAAAGTATAACCAAATCCATAAAAAGGAATCTCATGGGAGACAGAGAAGAGCTGAAGCCTGCCTCAATTAGTGTAAAGCTGATCTTGTTTCTCTGTCACTGCGAGGGCATGATTCACAACACTGTGTAAATCCCACCATAAACACAACCATGCCCAGTGCCACCCAGAAAACATCCTCAAGAACTAGCTCAGAATACAAGCTGGTCCAGTGTGATTCCTCCTTTTCTGGTGGTAAGAGCCATCCTTTCTGGGCAGGACCTGAAGGTAAGGAATGGAACGAGTGGAGCACAGGCATGTAGACACGTGGTTGATGTGGACCAGTCAGATGTTGTGCCGCCTTATGTTCTGTGTGAGGAACTACTGCATTTCTCACCTGAGGTTGGACAGGATTGCAGGATTCAAGGAAGCCTTCATTTCCTTGAGCAAATGCAGACTGATGCAGAAGGTCATGGCCATTGTTAGAAAAAGGCACGCATCTAGAGGACCTGTAATCTAAACAAGTCTACTTGTCTAAACCAATCTAATTGTAATCTAGGCTAATTGTTTTTTTATGTTACGTTAAACAATTAGTACAAAAATGCACCTTCAACATGAGAGATGTTCATTATTCTTACTTTGCAGGTCACCTACCTCAGTGATGAGAGGTACGAGTTTGATACCCTCAACAAACTGAATCCATGTCTAATCCAGTCCCTTGAAGTCTGTTAGTATCTTCTCTAGACACATTTTAAAAAGTGTGTTACCAAACTTTGTAACACATTGTGGGTCTCAAGTGGATACACGTGCTTCTGAAATACAGAATGAGAATTTGTAAGACCATACTTAGGCCACTGTCCTCAGTGTTTTGGTTTACCTGACCCTACACAAATACATATTGAGTCTGCTAACTGCAATCAACTTTCTGCACAGACTGATGATGGCCATGGATCCCATTATGCACTGTTTAGCTCCGGACGTGCCATGCACTTCATAGCAAGCCCAAGCTCTCAGTCAAAGTCCTTGACTCTAGGAATTCAGGAATTATTTGGATCTAGATCTTTAGCCTTAATATCTGTGTCTCTTTTATCAACATTATCTCATTTAACAACAGAACTGATATCAGTACATCGTCTTTCAGGATATTGTTGGAGATAAGACCATCTGTAAAGGTTTAAATTTTAAAGCTCAAGGGAGACTGATTTGTATCTGATGTTATCTGGCTTTGCTTAGTCTGTTGACAATTGCAGTGAGTAGGTGATGGAATTGTGAAACATGGTTTTGTGAGTAGCAAAAGGGGAAACTCCCTTATCGTTCAGAGCTGGCACATATCAACACAGTTTGTGGTTTTTCTAGAGGCAGTTACAGGTATTTTTCACTATCAGATTAACGTCTGATTTTTTTCCCAGAGTTTGGTGAGCTTGGCCACTTTTGGTGTGGCAACCACCAGCAGAATAACACTAGAATAATCAGGTTCATACCAAATAATTATGTTCACACAAAATAATTATTTGTGAATAATAAAATAGACTGAGCTCCTTACAGATGGCTCACCAATGCTTTTCCCCCAAAATTTCAGACAGGAAACACTTTTTATTCTTTTTAATATCAAGGTTGTTATACAGAAGAAAATAAAAACAGGTTTGAAGTCTTAATATCTGAACTGAAGTACTAATTGCCCTAAATTGGGTGATTTTTCTTCTTCCACCTGAAAGTAAAATGCCCAGACACAAATTTGGTTAAAGGAGGTGTAACTGGTGCCTATGCTTTCACAAGACTAGAAATGACAAATTGTAGCAAATATCAGAACATTCTTCTAATTTTCCTCTGATGTCTATAATGTGAAAGATCGGTATTGAAATTCCTGTGGCACAATTCAGAGGGATCTGCAATAAAAAGCAACTATGAATTAAGAAAAACAAGGGCTTGGTGGCAGCGTCCCAGATCTCATCACCGTGCTATATTCGTTTTTTGAATGGAAAAGTTTGAATGGAAAAGTCTGCAACTGAGTTTCATTCAGTTGCAGACATTAAAACCCCATATTATAACATCATACTGATATAATTATACTAGTAAATCAAGCCCTAAACCCAAGTACATGGACTCTACCTTTTATGTAACTGAAACAGTATCTATATGTCAGATAACATATACTTCACAAAGAGAGAAAATACATTAAAAGAACCTATAGAAAA
This sequence comes from Emberiza elegans, assembly GCA_024865655.1. Lineage (NCBI taxonomy): Eukaryota > Metazoa > Chordata > Aves > Passeriformes > Fringillidae > Emberiza > Emberiza elegans. Next base: position 18,936,166 of record JALJVW010000085.1, on the reverse strand, counting down.
TATCCAGTTAAGAAAAGCAGAAACAAAGTGTGTGAACATGGGCATGCGTGTGTGGTATGGGATGGTAAAAGACTAAGAGTGCTGAAAAAGCATAAAGTGGAAGGAAAAAATAAAATTCAAACAGTAACACAAAAGGAAAACTTGTAATGGAAAATACAGCAAGGAAAATACAGGCAGTCTTTGTAATATGGGGAAAAACATACAAAGGAATAAAAATGAAACATTTTAAAACTGGCAAAGACATGTCTCTTTATACCTAAAACTAATGAACTGAAGGATGCCATTTCGAACACACACTAAAAACCAGCTAGCAGGAGGTCAACAACAGCCAAGGACAAAGCTTGTCCCAGTTAAAACCTGGCAAAGGAAGCAGAACGTATTGCACACCCGCTTCTTTCAAAACAGTGAGATCTCCACAAGCTTCAGGATAGAACTTATTTTTTAGAGACAAGGAATAAACACTTCACTACAGCCTAGAGCTCAATAAGCAATTTCTTCTTTCTAGACTGTTTTCTGCAAGACCTCTTGCATTTTCTTCAAAAGCAGGTGGTGCCTCTGGCTCCTGCTGCCGACAGGGTATTGGGGGGCAGAGACCGAGGGTGAGGGAAGAGAGGCGAGGCAGGCAGCTGCCTGCTAGTGCGGGGCACGTGAAATGCCTCCTAAACCTGAGCATCGCTGCGCCTGGAGCTGGCAAAGGGAGAGCTGCACTTCACTGCTCCACTTTGGACTCATAGGCCGAAAGTGCGGGGGTGGGGAGGGGGCGGGCGCGGGGGACGGCCAGGGAAAAGGACTCAATTTTCTTCTAACCTATGCTAAAATATAATTCATATAAATTAAGCTTATCAGTTATAAACACGTGTGTCTCGTTTTGCACGGAGCCGAGCAGCCCGGCCCCCACTGCTGCCGGTTCTGGCTGGGGAGCGGTGGGGACGCGGTCGGGACGGGGCGGGAGACGCGGACAGAGCCGAGGCCACAGACTGGGGGCTGCTCTCAGGGCCGGTTTCGGGCCCGGCCCGGCGCCAGCGCGGCCCCTCCCGCCCGCCCGGAAGCGCCGGGGACGGCACCGCCTTCCTGCGGCGCGGCTCCGCCTCCGCCGGGCAAGATGGTGGCGGCAGCGGCGCTGGGGGAGCCGTGAGCCGGTGCCCTCTCACGCCGTGCTCTCTCCCGGCCGCGGTCGCCGCCGCCGCTGCTGCTTCGCGGCCGCCTGGCGGGTGTGCCCGGCGCGGCGGGCGATGCGGGCGGCGGGGCTGCGGGGCTGTGTGTGAGCGCGCCGCCCATGTGGGTGTCCCGGTGAGGCCGGGGGCAGCGGGAAGATGCTGCTGTCGCTGGTGCTGCACACCTACTCCATGCGCTACGTGCTGCCCGCCGCCGTCATGATGGGCACGGCGCCCACCTACATGCTGGCCTGGGGCGCCTGGCGCTTGCTCTCCGCCGTGCTGCCCGCCCGCTTCTACCGCGAGGTGGATGACCGGCTGTACACCATCTACCAGAGCATGGTTCTCTTCTTCTTCGAGAACTACACGGGCGTGCAGGTGAGCCGGCTGGGCCGGGCAGGGCAGGGGGCTCCGGCGGTCCGGGGAGCGGCCGGCGGTGGTGCCGGCTCTGGGCTCGTCCCGGGCCGGCCGCCGTGGGGCCCGCGGGCAGGTGCGGCCGTGGCCTGGGCCCGGCACCGCAGAGGATCCGCCTCGTTCCGCAGCCGCCGCTGCTCCTCTGGTGATGCTTTTCACGGAGTGTTGGTGTTGTGTTCGTTTTGCAGGTCGGGAAACGGAAGAGATGCGACACCGGTCGTGCTCTATCAGCATTTGAATGGCAGCCGCCTTTGCACACTTTGAACCCCTGTGGCCTGTGCTGCACATCTGTAGCATTAAATTGGCAGCAGATGAGAAAGCTGTCATCAGCTATAATTGTACACATACACGTACAGGTTTTTAATAAATAGATTACTTAATCTTTTCTTTATTACAGATTTTCAGGTTTTGTGCAGTCTGCCTCATGTCACTCTTTGGCCCTTAAATTTTGGATCAGTCATGGATTGTGATTATTTAAGATCTCGGTTTCAGGTTAATAAGTTGAAATTGGAGGCCTCTCTTGTATAATCAGAGGGGTATTTGCATTCAGGTGATAATACCTCACAAAGTGCTCAGTGTTTGAGAGGTTATGTATTTGTCTGTAATTTGGAAAGTAGGCAAGGAGACTTTTAATTCTGTATGTAAAAAATAATAATTGACAGGTGCTTCCTGTGTCTAAACATGACCTTCAAAATTTTTTTAATCTAGAGAATGCTGCTGGAGGATAGTGTCAGCTTTAGGTGCTTGAGAGCAGAGAATAGTTGACAGATGACAGAGCTCATACAAATAAGGTCTTCTCATATTCATGGCTGAGGTCTTTTTCCACTCTGTAATGAAGCATTTCTTTCAGAATCAGGCTGGATCTCCCCTAGTTTCCACTCTTCAGTGCAGTTGTAGGCCTTGCTTTCATACTGACTCTTGGGAAACCCACTAAGCCAGACAAAGATAAAAGAGTTGTACAGTTTGACATCAGAGTAAATAGAACAGATTCAAAACTAAGCAAGATCTTCTTTTGGTGGTAATTTTTGATTCAGCTTGTAATTTATGTAGCTTCGCCTTACCTCTTGTCCAAATAACCTAACTTGTGTTGTGTTTGATATATTAAAAAAAAAAGGAGGAAGAAGGAGCAGTAGTTCACAGGTCCTTATAGTTTTAGCTGCCTTCTGTTTTATGTAGTGTCTCTAGTGCAGATACTTTGATGTGTAGTAACACACTTTGGTCATTAAGTGCTGAAAGTAGTAGTATAGAAGTTTAACTTGATCTATTCTAAAGAGAGCCAAAAATCAGTGTATAAATTGTAATGGAAAAGCTACTCAAGCTGCCTCGAACTGCTGTGTAGACAGTACCAAACACTTAGAATTTTTAAAAAGAACTTTTATCCAAAAATGCCTGTGACATTAAAGAAAGGAAAGTGCTAACTAAAAGAAACAGCAAGGCAGCCATCATCTGTTGGCCTCTGTTTCATTGCACTGATAAACTTCATACAAACAGAAAAATGGTGATGATCAATTACTGGCCACTAAAAGAAGATCAATTAGGAGAATATTGAAATAGAGATACTTTGTCACAGTAATCAATAAATAATGATAAGAAACTGTGGAGGAGGAAGCATATGTCATAGGTTAAATAAAATAGTAACCACGACAGGAAGGTAAATAAAGCTTGGAAAATACCATACATGTGTTGAGAGGTAAGAGCTATAACTTTTAAAATCCACGTGTCATTTAACTGGAAGATAGTCCCCACTTGTTTAAGGGCGAGAAACAGGGTGTCCTTTTAGACCTACTCTAGTGAACGCTGCACATGTTTTAACTTGAAACTCACAGTGGAAAGTTAACCATGTGCCTGAGTGTGTGAGATTGGGATGGTAACCTGAGACCTGCTGTGGATGGGCTGTCTTAAGGCATGAAATTAGATGCAGAAGTGTAGCATCATTAAACTTAATTCCAATAAACCAACAAAAATAGTAACTTCATAAAGGCAGCTGTAGGGCTCTACCAGCATTAAGGCACCATAAGAGCCATGGGAGGGAGGAATTCTATGTCTCTTTCAAGTCTATGAATTTATTCAATCGATTGAAGAGTGTTGGGATGTTTATTTTTGTAACTGAATAAATAGGAGACAACCTCATCCATCAGAATACTGGAACTTGTAGTCTCACTCAAGTTGTTAGGATTCTACAGATTCTTAAGTGACTTTTTGTTAACACTGTTGCTGTCTTACTATATTTAAAATGCCTTTAATGTTATGTACTGTTTAGCATTCTTTGGTTTTACACTTAAGGTATTTGTGGTTTTTCAATACAAGAACACGCTGAACCAGTTGTGGATATTTGAAGTGTCTGATCTTAAAATAATTTTCCAAAATTCCCAGTGAGCAGGTATTAATAGGGTAGAGTTGGTTACAATCATAAACATGGACGACTATATTTTTTATTAAAATACTAGTCTATTGTGATCGCTGTTTTCTGTTTATTTATTTGTCAAGAGGTGATGTTTCTCTCTATCATTTGCTGTTAATCCATTACGTATCTAAATCTGTCTCCCCCCTCACAGCTGCATGCACAAGTGTATTTTTCTTCTTTTCTTTGTTCTTGACTTGGAAGTTCTTAGCCAATTCTTTAAAAACAAAAACTATAGTTCATGCTAGAAAGGCTTTTTATCTTTATAGCAAACTCCTCTGTTTTGAAATGTAACTAAGTAAAACGGTAACCTGATCTGCATTATAGAAAATCTTGAAATACTAGTCTTTCTCTTAAGTATTTGACTTGAGATATAAAATAATTCCAGAGCTATAATTGCTGTGAGCTCTGGATATTTTAGGTCCTAGAGAGTGGCTCATGAAGTAACTGTAAAAGGTTTTTCACTTGGTAAGTAAAAATGTATTTAGTTGTAAATACTTCCTCTTTTTAAATTTTGGTCAGACTCTTTTTTTCCATTGAAATAATTTTGTTTTACAAACCCTGAGAGAACTCGAGCTTCCTTGGCATCAGTTTAGGTTTTCCAATAATATTAGAATTCATTAACGAATTGCCAAAAATAGTCCATTTTGCTGACTGTCATGCAAGAGTTGGCAGTAAAGACTGAAGAACCAGTACTGAGAGTACAGAAAGCAACAACAACATCCCAGTGCTGTGAGGTAAACTTGACAAAGCCAGTATGACTATAAAGTGAAATCCTATAATGCTGTGTAAATTTGTCAGTGCAATTACAGTTTAGCGGGCATCCATGAATTCCATTAAGCAGCTGTAAATATATTAAATTAATTAATCTGTGGCATTGTGACAGTGCTCCTCAATAATCTCTAGGATTATATTCCCAGAGTAATGAAATGTGTAGAATTGATACTGGAAAGTGGCACATAGAGAATGTCCCTGCTTTGGCCCTGTGTTGCTTCTGGCCTATCCTGCCATAAGATGCAGGTGCCCTACAGTACTGTTTTCTAGGAGGAATATTGTATAAAGTGCAAAGAATTCTATGTAAAGAGAGTCTCAGAGAGCAAAGGATGTTAATTTTATCAGTGATGAACTAGAGCAGTCCTTGATACAAGCAGGTACAATTCATGCACTTCAGAGGACTTCCATCTGCGGGTGCTAATAGCTGGTTTGCCCCAGGTTTCTGAACCATCGAGTAGCTGATGAACTGTGGTTGTGTTACTGCTTCTCTCTTTGCTGTGTCAGGGAAGTCTGGTCTCTTCCATTTCAAACAGGCTATAAACAGTTGAGTCTTGCCATAGACTGTGAAAACCAGGATGGCTGCAAATATCTGTGTGATTAGAACAGTTGAAGGGCTGAAAGGACTGGTAATTCAATATGATGAATGCTCTCATCTCTCTCTGACCCTGAGCATCTTATCCCAGTTGCTGTCAGGGTGATGAAATTAATGCCTATTGTGTTTGTGCACATGTTTCAGATCAGATGAGGACTAAATGTTCTTCAACTTTTTTTGTTGTAATTGTGTTTGATATTCTGTACTGAATGCTGGTGAAGAAATAATAAAAAAATCATCATTCAGATTGCTTCCTAAAGGATCATTTTCATCTGAAAGGTTTTGACAATTGAATGAAATCCATAATTGAATTAATGCTCAACGGTTTTGTTCAGCACTTGTGTCAGCTGTGTTCCCTACCCCCACTTCCTGATGAACAGAATTTTTTGGAAGCAGTGTTTTTATTAAAGACATAATGAAATTCTGGTTTTTGTTATCTTTACAGGACTCTGGAAGGGCTGTAAGAATCAGATAATACTTCGGTGTTGTTTACTAGAGCTAAACAATTATTTTATAAAATACAAGAGATGCTTGTTTAACAGTGTGGTGTGCTTCCTGGATTGATATTGAAGCTTGGACTTGCTGTGTCTCAGTTTAGAGCGAACTAAAACTTTGTGGAGCAAGTGTACTGCAGAACTCTTGACAATACTTTCCAGTGGAGTAGAACCTGGGATCTTTTTCATACCTTGGCTTCCTAGGAAAAGTGTGAGGAAAGCTAGCTTGGAGTCTGAGATTGGGATGCATGCTTAGTCTTGGAGCTGTTGACCAATTTGCAGTGCAAGTGAGTGTCTGTGCCCATCTCTGTTCCCAGGACAGCAACCTTCCCAGGCAAGATAATCTTTACTTACTTCTTGCTTTTCCTCTTGAAGCTGTTCAACAGGTAATTCTTGAGGGCCCAAGGTGGAAATGGGAAGGCAAGAGGCAGCGCAAGTTTGACAGCCAAGTTGCAGCATGCAAGGAGGTGCTTTGGTTGCTGTTGGTGGGGTGGTTTATCACCTCTTAGGAACCTGGTTCTTCCCCCTCTGCTCTGGGGGAGGCATCATAACCAGGCTTCATCGTAGTAGGGTGAAGGTTTGGTTTCTGACTGCTTCCTGTCGGTAGATGTGAGTGACAGAGTTTGGCTTCTCTTTAGATGAGGACCCATTTCCCAGGCAAATGACATAACCAGAAAGTCCAAAAGAAACAGAACTCTTCACCCTTCTTCAGTTGTGTTTGGGAGGAAAGTGCTGGCAGTTGCATTTTGGCATGAGCCTGGGTATATGAACCTACTCTTGAGTTTCCTGAGCTCTCCTGCCTGTGTGGCAGCTCAGGAGTGGGAGGATTCTGGAATGGTGTGGGAGCTGAGCAGGAAGTGCAGAGCTGCCATCAAGGCAAACCTCTAAGCTCAGGTTGGAGCAGAGCAGCTTCCGAGGGCTCGAGCTTTCCTCTTTCATGTGGCAGTAACCCCAGTTAGTACCTGCTTACATTGCTGCTTTGTGAAACAGTGTTAGCTCTTGTGAGGTGTGTTGAGAGGTCAAAATAATCATGCTTGTAACTTAATTGTGATGGCAGAAATAATGAAGTAAAGGTCTTGGGGAAGTGATAGAAATGTGGGGGCTGGTCCTATGCAAAGACTGAGAAGAAACTAGGGGAAGCTAGAGAAGTGTATCACGTTTGTATGATAAACTTTTGAAAGAAGCCCGGTGAAATTTTTCTGCTGTGATGAAATTTTTTTGGCTCCATTAAGAAGGTTTACCCGGCTTCATTTCATTAGAGATTTTAGTGTACAGCCGTACCCAGGCATGTATGTCTTTTGTAGTACACAGCTAAGTTCTCTGTGTTATTAGAACAGAAATTAAAGTGATACCTGCTAAGCCTGAGGGATGCAGCTTTCAAATTGAGATGCATGCCTAATTTTAGACTCTTACGTTCAACTGTGGTATGAGGTAGCAAAAATAGGTAAGGTGTGTTAACTTTGTGCTCTTTCTGTTTTAGATATTGCAAATCAAATATTTGCATGTATCTTCATTTTTATTCAGTGCCTTTGACTATAGATCTGAAGGTGAAAGTGGCGTCCTTCAGGACTCTTGTTCAACAATATACCATCTGGAGTTCCAGTCTATTGCAGATCTGGCTTTGGGGCAATCTGGAAAGAATTTAGTATGGAGAGGTTCTGCATTCAGTGCTGGTCCTGATCATCTCCACTTACTGCCTGATGTATGAAAAAAAAAAAAAAAAAAAAACTGAGGTCTAGGTAGCATTTTTAGAAATCAAGTATCAGCTACCTGAACCAAAACTGCTGTTTGGGTTCATAAACTCGTAGCTTTGTGTGGAGATTGGCCTAGCATATGTTTCATAAATGGCAAGTCACAACTGAATCTGAATTTTATATCAGCCTTATTTGTCTCAGTCCACAATTTTTAAAATGTGTGTTTACATTTTTAAGTTGGCTGCATGTACATACGAAAATATTAGAAAGTATGTGTCAGGTAGGAAAAGCTAAGGAATCAAAGGGCAAGTTGGAATGCTCTTACAAATTCTGATTCCAAGTATTTGACCAGTAAGTTTTGCAATCTTATGGTTTGGTTTTAAAATTTTCTATTTAAATATACTTTATTTTAATATCTTAAGATTTTTGGTATGTGGATTTTTCATTACAATTTCTGCTGACTTTACGCATAATTTGATACATTTGAAAATAAAAGTTGTATTTATCACTATATTTTTAGTCAGCATTAGTTTTGTACACTATACTGTTTTTGTGTTTAACTGTGTTCTGGTAGATGCTGGGCTGTGGAGTTTTACAGTGCTCTTCCATGCCCTTTTCTTCTGCTTAGATAATATGTCCAGATACTTTATGTAAGAATGATTGTTAATTTAGATGTTTTTTCTCCTGGTACTCTACCATCAGACACTGTTCTTGCTAGCAGAAGATTCTGTTCATAGTTAAACATTTGTGTGCACTTATTTCAAACTTTTTGCCCTAGGCTTGCACGTGGGGTATTCTGTTTTTCTCAGTTTTAGTTGTGTTAGATAAAGTAGGCTCAAATGTCAGGGATTTTGATATTACAGTTATGAGGAAGCATATGTTCTCAGGGGGAAAATACTCTTTAATCTCTCTTCTGTCAGTTGGAATCCTATGAAGGGATTTGGTATAAAAAGCCAGGGAAATTATTTCCTTTTGTTCATTTCTTTTCTGTCACATACTACTTGTCATCTTCTCTGTTACAACTAGATCCTCTGTGGGAGTAGGAAATAGCATTTATGCTAGTTTGATTTTTTAAATGTAAAATAAACTACACATGATTTGGTCAAATATTGTATTTTAGTTTTTTAGTTCATGACTAGATATTAAAGAAAATATTCGTTTGGATTGCTTTGAACTGTATTGTGGTAGTTGAAGTAATTTTACCTGGTGAACTTATGGATTGATTCAAAGAGTTACTTTGTTCCATTTCTTAGGGCTACGTGGGAGTCGGGGGAGGGGGGGCATGCATGTTTATGCATGTTTCTTTTTGAGTAAGCAAACAGTGCATAGCTCTGAGCAAGCTGCGGGTGAACTGGCTCGTTCACACACTGTGCTGGTGAGCAGATAGATGAGAGTGATTTTAATGTGGCAAATTTTGAGGCTGATCAGTTTACTGGGCTGAATTCTGGAGGCAGAATTGTTGCACATACCTTTCTACATGTTCTTATGCTGTGTAGTGATTCCTTTGCCTTACTGTGGAGGAAGCTTTCAGAAATCCTGATCCACAATCACAAGCAGAGACTAGAGAGGTTTCATAGTCATCCTCATTCATTCAACTCACTGAGAGCTTCCCAGCAGCTTTCAGTATCTACTTGCTACAAACGCTTGTAATAATATTACAAATAGAGATGCAAGCAACTCCTCCGTGGAACCCAAGGCATTTTAAAGCCAAGTTCCTGTTACAAAGAGCTCTGGCTGGAGGAAACACTGTAAACTGCCACAAGGTTTCCTGCTCATGTGTGGTGGGCAAAGGGTATTTCCAGAGTGAGCTTAAATGGATGTTACATATTTTCCACTACAGAAGTAGAACAAAGTAAACAATGGCTACATTTAGTGTGGGTTGCTTTTGCCCTTCTTTTAAGGAAATTACTGAAATGTGCACGAAGTAGTCTCCAGAGATGCAAAAGGCTTATAAAGGTGACTTTCTCTTATTGGAACAGGTGGAATACTTACTTCTACTGTTGTACTAGAAGACATGTTCAGGTTTTATATAATACCAAAATGCCAAATGTTCAGAAAAACACTTGTGTTGAAATATCTTCATGTAAATAATCACCTTTCAAATATGTCTGAAGTATATGCAGTTATTATTTTTAAAATTTCATTACTGGTGATTTATGATGAAAGTTAGGTACTCTAATTTCGATTTTTCACAGATGGTCTCTGATTGTAATGGTGGATTTGTGCCATTGAACTGTACTGTAACCAAAAGCAAGTAATTTGGAGAAAGATCTGTAAATTATTTGCGCAATGAAAATAGGATTTTTTCAGGCTTTAGATATCAGAATCTTAAAATCACGGCAAATCCTGGGGGTGGGTTCCTGTTATCAAGACTGGAACATTTAAGATATACAGATACTTTTTAAAAATTTTGTTAAGAATTCATCAGAGAGCTAAGGAGTACAGGGGACAATTATCTTTAATTCACCTCATAATCTGTGAAGCCTTTACAGTCAGCATCAGAACAAAGTGACTTTTATATATGTATCTAGTACGTGGAATGAAGTATAACCAGCCACTCGTAAATGTTTGTCAATTTAGACCATAAGGCTAAAAGCTAGCATGAAAATAAGAATGTACAGGCTTCATATTTAACATCTGATGGTATGATTTAGTCCTACTTAATCTAAATAAGTTGTTACTATAATTTTCTTGCAAAAAGGAAATTAAATGACAGTAAGTGTATTTTTTAAAGTTCTGTGCTCTCTGGCTGAATCAAGTCACAAATGTATTTTTTAAAAATTGAATTACATTATGTATAGGAATCTTTTCAGTATTCTCCAGAGCTTAATCTCTTAGCAAGGTATTTCCCCACTGAACCCCAGCAAAATACATAGCTGCAGAATGTTTGAATGAACTCTGCTTCAATAAAATTGATTGCTTTGTGATTTTATGGTTTGCTGCTGAGCTTGCTAGAGCTGTCTGAGCAGCAGACTTCAGACTTGTGCAAGGTTATGACATGTAGCAATAGTATGATTGTTACCTTAAAGCTGTGTGTATTAAAGGTATTTTTAGAAAATTTATAAACTTTTTTTTTCAGATCTAGAGAAATGCAACTAATAATACAAAGTCCTTCCTCTTCTGTTCTATTCAAATTCCTTATGCTGTAGGCAAGTGAAACCTGTATCTGTTAAATGTGAATAAAAGTGCTTCTTTGTCTTCTGTGAACAAATATAAACATTTAAAATTCTTATAGTAAGACGGCTGAAAACCTGAGACACGTGTCAGCCCCAAGTACAGATTCCCTATCTGTATCCTGTCTTGAGCCTCCTTCTAGTCAAACAGAGTAAATAGATTCTATGGTCTGAGGTGCTTTCTCTGGGAGCTCAAAGGACGTGGGACATGAGGCAGGTTTTTGATGCCTGCAGCCGGGCTGCAAGAGGTCAGCTTGCACGGGATGCGTGCTAGTTGTTTTGGTGGTTTGTCATGCAAGCTCCACCTTTCCACCAGAAAATTGTATCCAGAGTTTGTAACAAACAGATGAGAAATACATTTTAGGATACTATTTATTTTAGTAGACGTGTAGTAGTGCCCAGCTAACGGAGATGCTCTTGGCCCAAAGAGCACACAGTCCTGGTTATTAATCGTGAAGAGATAGTGAGGTGGAGAGAGGTGCATTTTGTGAGGATAGTAGAGCTGAGTAGGAAGTCTGTGTGGTCCTTTTTAAGTGTTGATGTCTTGACTCATTCTCCAGAAGAGGGAAGGAATATTTGTCCCCTGTTATCCTGCTTTTATCCCTCTTCCCAGTTTCTCTTGCCTGTGCTTGAAGCTGATGTTTTTCCTGAACACAGTGTTCCGCTTTCACAAAGTACTCCAGTGAACATAAGTTTTGTTGAAGTAGCAGCAAGGATGGGAGCATCATTCTTTAATTCACGTCTAGTATCTTTGAATAGAGAAGGGAGGAGGGTTAAGAAGTCTGAGGAAGCAAGACTGAGTGTGCTGGTGGACTGATAGACACCAGATGAGTTGGCCCAAGTTTTTACCAACAATAACAAGTTGTATTGCCTTAATGTTGCTGAAGCAGAAGTCACGCTATCAGAAGATCTGCTTGCAGACCAGCTTCTAACTGCTCCCATTATGAGCCACATCCAATTACAATATTAACTTAATCTCTTTGCTAGGACTTTGATGTGATCACCAGTTGACTGCAAGCAGATCTTCTGATAGTATGATTACTTTTACCTACAGTTATTTTTGCCACAGCAGTGTTTACTGAGCTGATACTGCTAGGATGTGATTAAATGATCAATTTAATTTGTAAAGATTTAATTTGTAAAGGTTTCATAAGCAAGAAATAAAATTCTTAACTAAATTAGGAGTGTCCACTTTGTTTCAGTGGGAACGTATGCGTATTATGGGTTATTCAGGTGTGGCTATCATGTAGAACTGTTTGATATTGCTACGTGAGCTACCACAATTAGCACAGGAAAAAGCAGTCTGGTAGGGAAGCTGAAACTGGTGTCACCAGATCGCCCAGGAGCTCCCATTTGCATGCCTAGATCAGCCTATCACTGAACTAGTACATTCTTCCAGCAGAACTTTTGCCATTTCCTGCTAATTCATCAAAGCTTCACCTGGACAGGACACCCTGAGGTGTGTCTTGTGGCTGCTGAGCCTGTGAACAGCTTGGTGTACGGCATCCATAGAAGCTGGGTACCAGCCTTCCCACAGAAGGGATCTAATAGCATCCAGTTTCCTGTATTTGAGACCTCACTGTATTGAGTTTGACAGTGCTGCTGTGTAAACAGCTGTGAAAGGCCCACATTAACTGAATTACCCATTACTGCAAACTGGACTGTTAAGCAACCAAAACCTGGCTAAAACACACATTTCAGTGTTGTGTACACAAGTAATGTTTGCAGTGTTAGACTGTACATCTGCATTTTAAACATTTTCCCTCAAATCTCTGCTTACTTTGGCTTGCTGTGTTGCTCTCCCTATTGACTTGTTTTCTCTGCTTGACTTCATTGTGCCTGTTTTTTTAACAGCAGATTCTATTCTAAATGAACAGGTTCCTCACTTGCTTCATTGTAGCTGACAGGGCACTTTTCAGTTCATTAAGTTGATAGATAGGTAGAATATATGTATACTCTAGTGCCTGGAGACCCATGCATGAAATACGTGAAACACTATACTAAAATTCAAATTGACTCCCAGGCATGTCCTGCCTGTCCTGTACTACTTCCCTGGCACTGGCTGCAGGGGGCAAGACCAGCCCTGCCAATGCTCTGTGCATCCTGGGAGCAGCACTGCTCCTCTGAGGGGGGCTGGGAATCTTTAAGCCACTCTGATGTCTCCAGGTTACATCTGAAGGGGCTTGAATACAGGCGGGCAATGTGGACTCCTGTTTCTGCCCTGCTGTCCGAGGTGAGTCACTCAAGTGCTAGAGGCACCAAGGTACGGGTTTGATCCCCATGTGGGCATTTGCTTAAGAGGTGGACACGAGGATCCTTGTGGGTCCCTTCCAACTCAGAACATCCTGTGATTCTGTAATTCACTGTGGCCCCCCAAACATCTGCACCAGCAAAATGAGAAAGAGTTAGAGGCTGCACAGCCTCTACAGCAAGGAATTAGCTAAGAAAAACAGCAGGGAGTCTGAGGTTTTCTGGAGGCCATGAAGAAGAGTACTGTATTGTTTCCTTCTGCAGCTATAATATACATTAGGAGCTCTGGTTTACCTAAACACATCAGATGGCCAGAAATTGGAGTCTTGTCCTGAGCAGATTCTTCTCCTGCTTATACACAGGCAGGTTAATTCCTCAGACACCATCTCAAAGGGAAAAGGACATTCTGCAGGATTCAAAGCTCTTAACTGTTACGCTTCTGTTGTGTATGGTGAATATTTTCAGAAGCCTCATAAAGCAAAAATGCTTTGGTCTCAGAGGGAGAGCTGCGTGGGTGCCCACAGAGTAGGTGTCTCCTAGGACTGCAGGCTGGAAGTTGCCATTCTTAGCTACTTGTAGTAACAGTTGTAAGTTTGTAGCTCAGTTCTTTAACAGCGAGTGTCTAAGGTGAATAGCTGTTTGCTGGCCTTTGATGAACTGTGTAAGCCTTCCCTTGAGATCTGTGAGATGGGCGGTGCTGAAGTGGATGATGCTGCAGATAAAGCCGGTGCATCCTCTTAGGCTGAGCCATCAAAGCAAGCAACATAGAGCTTTCAGATTTTCTCATTCTTACCTTTGCTTTGAAATAAAACATCCAGTTTTCATGTGTTTAATGAAAACTAATATAAATAAGACTTTTTTTTTTTTTAGTTCCGTACAACGGTGTGGCTGTGTGTTTTATCATGAGTAAAAGATTTTGGTCCATTACATGTAAACACATCTAACCCTTAGGATAAGCCATAATGCTGTGCATAGAAGTTGTTTACAGGAACAACAAGTGAGTGGGTGTTCCTCTGAGGTTAAAAAATGAACTAGATCCAATCTTACTGAAATAAAAAATTACACAGATTAACTGTTATATTTGGCAGACACCGGCATATATATTTTTTATGGGAATGATCCTTTATATTTGTTTTTACCTATGTGATTGTCCAAAGCAAGTGCTTTAAATTGTGGGTCTGATTGCACTGAGATTTTGACTTGGTACATTCAAATGGAAATATTTACAAGTTGAAGTTATAAATTGTGTATTTCAAACCCTGTTTCTTGTGTGGGGCAGCTCTTGGGGTCAAGAGCAAGTTTTGTTTTCCTCTTATTCTTATTTTTTCTCTATGTTTTAGGAGAGCTCAAATAACGTTCAAGACCTTCTGGTTTAATGATTTGTTGTATTGGGCCTTCTCTCTTACTCTAAAATTCTCTTTGCCAGAAACTGCATAGTGGAGTCTTAACTTGAAATTAAAGAAAACAGAATTTATGGACATTGTTCATAACAGTGCTAGGAAAGCGTACACTTGTGAAATGAAGGTTTAACTCTATAAGTGAGAGTAGGAAGATTTATTTCAGAGGAATTTGTGCACCTGAACTGTACGGTCAACCCTTGGACTGCTACCTTGCTCTAAACTGCGAGTAGTACCTAGTGTCTGCAGTAAGGTTATAAATTCTGGTACTTCAATGAGAAGACTACTCCTATAGCAGAATCTTGTTCAAATTTCTCAGATACTGTTCAGAATATACTTGTCAACTGACTTCTTACAGATATTGTTCAGTTAGAATTTATTGTGCATGCCTTTTCTTTTTCATTTTTGGAAAAAAATAGGTTATATCCTCTTTTACTCTATGCTGAATGATCTCTTGCTCACATATTAAATGAGTATCTCAGTTTGCCAATATCTGGTTTTGGCCTTCAAAACAAAAGTTGATCAACAGTGTGGTTGTATTTTCAAAGAAGAAACAGCAGGACTGTGAAACATACGGTGGTTTTGTGGGGTTTTTGCCTAGAGTTAACAATATGAGACATTAGCCATGCCAGTAACACAGGTTACCTGAGAGATGGGACAGAGTTTCCAGAAATGCTGGTAGAGACCTCCTGTAAGGATTGAGAGATCAATGTTT
The DNA here is from genome assembly GCA_024865655.1 of Emberiza elegans. NCBI lineage: Eukaryota > Metazoa > Chordata > Aves > Passeriformes > Fringillidae > Emberiza > Emberiza elegans. Next base: position 18,921,108 of record JALJVW010000085.1, on the reverse strand, counting down.
GTTCTTCCTGATGAAATTCCAGTTTTGCCCAGACTAGGGAAGTGATGAAAATAAGTGGGTAAACCTTCCATATAGCACTTAGCTTTTTAAGTAAATGGAATAATTCCAAAGTAGCATGTACGTGTGATACAGCCAACCTCTAGAGACAAGGAGCATGTCCATTGACAGAACAATGGTGAAAGCCTACCTAGAATGAACTGGTTAGAAAAACTATGCTTCATTAAGTAATGAAAATGTTTATTAAAGGTAATTGAACAGCTGAATTGGTACTTCAGTTCAGGATTTAAATTATTTTCAAATATAAAATGAGAAATTAATTAATTGAATGAACCCATTTTAAAAGGGTGACCAAGATTCTAGCATCAGCATCTTGTTTTGTAGTCATGCTCTCAGAAGGTTATTTCACTAGTAGACCAGTACCTTTCAGGGGTGAGACACTACAAGGTTGAAGGGTGTCTTTAATGTAGCAGAAGAAAAACAGATTGAAAAACCTGCTATTTGGAAGCCATAGACTAATTTAAAGGCACCCCTTAACCTCATGCTTTTTTTGTTCACTCTTAATGGTTAAAATAATGGCAAATGGTTGAGATTTTGCTCTTGGTCTAATCCAGGAAAATTTACCAATTTAGGTTGAATGATAGCAGGTGTCTGGCTAAAGCAGGTCTTATTCATTAGATGTATAAATTAAATGGTGATTTTGTACATGTCTGTGATTCCTCATTAACTTCTATTATATTAATGTAGGGAGCTTGCAGCAGAAGGTTACATTCCATGGATCCAGTTCTGGGGCTATGGCACAAGAACAGAATAAGTTTCTTAAGCCCTCATTAATATTTACAGCTTTGTTGATAAGACAGTTGTCTCTGTGGTGGGTACTGATGTAGTGATAGGGTGTTTGTCTGTTAATGATGCTAACTTGCTGACAGTTTTCGTAGTAAAAAGCCTATTACTGCATTGGATCTCATCACTGCCTAATGCAATGAAAATAAATTATAAAGTAATGCTGCATATTTTTTAATTTTTTTTAGGTAATTATCTACGGGGATTTGCCAAAAAATAAAGAAAATGTAATATATTTATCAAATCATCAGTGTACAGGTTTGTATTTCTTTTGCTTAACACTTTTATAGATTTAAAAAAAAAATCTGCTTGTCTGTTTACTGTGTCTCTTTCCAGGCTTGCCCTAACAAGCAAGAGCTTATAGTTCAGAAACCTTTAATGACATTTATACATACAACATGTACTTTTTGTTTCATCAGTGGCAATTAGGAGGTAATGTAGCTGATTGCTTTGTGCTTTTGTCGTTGCAGTTGATTGGATTATCGCGGACATGCTGGCGATCAGGCAGAATGCGCTCGGGCACGTCCGCTATGTCTTGAAGGATGGCTTAAAATGGCTTCCACTCTACGGGTGGTACTTTTCACAGGTGAGCCACTTCACTCTTTCCTTGCTGTTTGTGAGTCAAACATGCAAGATGTACTTTCTCCCTGTTTTCCGTGCATGTCGTGAAGGTGTAGTTCTGAGCTGGCATTCAATTATTTGAACATGAAAGCAACTGGCTTCACTCAGTGTAGTTAGATGTGTATCTTAGTTGAGAGACAGTTACTAAAGATTCAGTTTACTTTTCTAAATAAATACTTAGAATTAAAACTGTGGAGTCTATTAGGAGTATTTCAGAATATTCTTAATATTTCAGAATATTCTAAAACTTTTTACAATCTAAAACTCCAGTTTGTAGTCATGCTCTCAGAAGGTTAGCAGGTGTAAACAGACTTGTTTTGCTGTGTATCATGCTACAAATTGGAAGTCATTACTGTTTGATGTACTTCTTTGTTTTTCAGTTGTTTAGGTTTTAGTGCAATATAAAAGAGAAAAATTGGATTTTAGTGCAGTGTGGAGGAAAGGCAGATCCCACGTCCATGAAAATGTTGCTGGTTATTTTGGACTTCAATTAAGCAAAAAACTGAGTCTAACAGTATTCCTACCTTTTTCTTTCTTCTCTTTCTGCATAATATTCCTTTTGGTCCTTCTAGTCTGAGAGCTCAATCTGATGTGACTCAATTTTATACAATTACTGAGAAACAGTGGGTCATGGTCACTGAGCAGCCAACATACTGAGTGGATACGATATTCAGTCTAAAATGGTGGAGAGCAGTGTAGATGGCTTACTTCCCTAAAATCCTTTTGTGAATTTGTCATGTCTGTTCTTTGCTTTTTCTGAAAGCAGAACTATTTCTACGTGAAACAAAATAAAATGTAGAGGTGGATAGGTTTGGAAGTACTGTCCTTTTTCTAGGTGAGCAGAAATGGCTTCATGGTACTTATCTCAGGGTTTAGATGGGTGCTTAGTTATTAGAATAGAAATGGATAGAGTTTTGGGTAGTGGTTCCAAAGTGCTTATTCAATAAGACTTCTCTCCTGTGTCTTTTTTATTTGCTCTTAATGTGTTCTCTGAATATTAATCTGCTTTCTATCCCTCACCCCATTGCCCAGGCAAAAAAAAGAAAAAAAGAAAACAGAAAAACAACCAAAACAAAACAACAAAAACAAACAAACAAACAAAAAGCCCCCCAAAATCCCAAACAAAACAAAACAAAACCCCTCACAGGTTAGGAAAATACTTCTAATAGAATTAGACAGTTTGATTGAATTGACTGTCAGCCCTGTCCAAGAGGGCAAGAAGGTGGAGAACATTGAGAAAAATATTATGTTGGGTATAACTGGAACTATACATTAATTTGTAAAGGAGTGTATGAAGAGTAGGCCACTACAGGTGTATGCCTAAATAGGAGGATTTACTCTTCCCCTCATCTTTGCAGCACATACCATGTCTTCAGCTTGATGGTTGATCTCTGTTGTTTTTTGGATGAGCACTTTAGTGAGCAGGCTATAGATCTAGGCTGGAGCATGGTGATTGCCATAGTTTCTGCTAAAATTGATATGTTTAGAGAAGTATATGCTGCAGAGAAAATGAGAAAACTGTTCACAATTTCTTTTATTGGTAGGTCTGCTGTCCCTGTCCCCTAAATAACTACAAACTGTCAGATCCTGTCATACCTCACTAAGGGTATGCATAAGGAGAAAATGGAATTCTCAGTTGTCTAATGCTTGCCCTTAATGCTTCTCTTAATGGTGGACATTTTTGTCCACCAAAATGACTGATCTGCTGCATGGAAATATTTTGCTCTTTGTCCTTGCCTTTAGTCATTACAGTGGTGGTGATTTGAGTCTGCTTGAATTAAAATACAAACAGGATATATATTCCATCCACTATCACTAGATTTCCGGAATTTTTTTTTTCAAGATTTTGGAAAATTACTTTTGCTATGTGGAATATCCGGTGCTCAGTTTCCTGAGCTGTATATTGACTGTTAAAAGGAGGTTCCTGTGGAAATTAATCTGAATGTCACCTACATTTTTAATCAAAACATGTATATATTAAATAAAATCTATTCAGATTTTGGACCCCTCAAAAAAATAAAACTTCTGCAAGATTTAGTGGGGGTGATTATATATACTTTTATATATATTTTTTATATATATATTTAAACCAGTGACACAATTGACAGGCAGTGGTGATGCATATATAGCTAAATGACTGAGACGGGATGCAGAAGGCCTGCAGTGCAAGCTAATAGGTATTTTTATTGTTTTTATCACACCAAACAGTGCAAAAACATAAAACACTTCCTGCCCTTCCTGTTGATGTTCTGTCAGTGATGTCACTTACACTCCACTAAAAGTTTCCAGAGCCACATAATTACGCCATGCTTACGGAATTCATATTCCCTTCCTCAGGTAAACATCCTGTTTGGAAATAAACGTGGTCTGGATGTCCAGGAGAGCAAAATTCAGGCACAAAGGAAGTATATTTGTAAACACAATCCATTGTTGACTGAGAGAGGGGCTTTTAAAGTACAGCGGAAAAAAATTATAACCTTAAAAACAGTACTTCCAGAAATCTGTTTTGAAGAGCGTTCATATATTTGATCTCTTACTGAAAAGGAAATGCAATACAAGTTGGGGAATTTGAGCTATATACAAGCACATAACTAGCATTCTTTTTTGAGGCTGCTACCTAATAGCAAGGAAAGAAAAGAAACACTTAAATTAACCTATTATGTTCCAAGTCTGATTTATTAAGTAAAACCGTCCTAAAGCTGTCTTTATTGTTTTTGGGTGGATCTGAAATATTTTTTTGTCCCTATCATTTGCTACCAATTCATCCCATCACTCCTATTTGCTTATACTATCCAGTTTGTTCCTATTTATCTTATACCCCTGAGGCTGGGATGTAATTTTGAAAAGTATTTTTGATACCACACAGTTTGCTTGACTTTCTAACATAGAGAGTATGTCTTTATCTTTTCTGTTATCCAGCATCAGCTTGTGCATTCTTTTGGCTATTCCTGAGTTTTAGCCACATATCCTGCCTCTCTCCAGCTTTGTGCCCCTGAGCCATGGGGACCTGCCATAGTGGTAGAGTTGGAGTGAATGCAGGGAATGCTGATCTTGTGATACTTTGTTTATTCTTGTGTTACATGACTCTTGTGCTCATTTACTTGAGAAGTGCAAATCTATTTCTGAGCATTAAAATGTCTGACATGCAACACCAGATCTATCTTTGGTGTCATGGTGTGTGTCCCTGACCAAAAAGTCCAATAGTAACTTCATTTGTCCAAGTTGACAAATCAAACAAGGAGAAGTTGGTTCAGTATTTTTCCAGTTTACTGCAGTTGATTAGTAATTTGATGGTAAGGGAATGCCTCAATTCCAGGTTTCACTCATTTATCAAAGCTTGACCTAGCTGAGCTCACAGAGAATGATGATCTACCCATTACATGGAAGTCTTATATAGATGAATTTTTTCTCATGCTGAACTGAGTTTGCCCTTTCTGGAAGGGGTGGTTTTGTTGGGTGTCAGAATACAGCTGTGCTTAAGTCTGCTTCAGCTTCTGTTTCCCTTTAATAGTGTCAGATCTTGAAAACGGTCTTACATGTGGAGTGTGGAGATAACATGAGGCTCTCTGTTTGCTACACAGCTGAAGAAACATTTTTCTGTTCATTCTGCTTTCTGTCTGTAACTGTTAAACTGCTTGTGGGATGGTCCCTACACCATGCCACAGCCAAGCTCAGCGAGTTGGGGAATTCTGTTCATGGTTTTGGTCCCCTGCCAGTCACAGTAGCAGAGCTGAGTGTTAGAGCTGCCTACTTCACCTTGGGAGGGAACCACAGATGATGAAGTTAAGACAGAATATGTAGTATGCAGTTAATGCATCATTGGCTTTCTGTTCCCTTTCACTGGAGTTTTTGAAGAACAACTCAAAAGTCACATCAAACACCACTAGCTAAGCAGCCATCTCTCCACACCATGAAAAGCAAATGCTGAAAGCACTTTGCATGACCACCTCTTCTGCCTGCCTTACTCCTAGCCCTTCCAATTTTATTCCTGTCCATGCCAGGGACACAGCTCTGCACACAGCTACCAGCCCTGTTTCTACCATGTACTGTGTCTTTTCTTGAGACCAGGTATTTGAGTGAGGCTCAGCTCATAGTAGTTTTAATCTTGTTGTCATCTTTTTGTTAAGAGCATGCGAAACCATAAATGAACAGAAGTTGTCTGACAAATCCTATTACCAATTGTCATGGTGAACAGAAAGAGTATTACCAAGTTATGGAGTCAGTAAGAAAACCCATGAAAACAATGTACCTTTAACCTGAAATTCTGTTATTTGGAAGCTGATCATGTTTTTTCCAGACTTCATTGTATCAGTAGTTCATAGTCGGTGCATGTTTGTTTACATACTCTTTCTCTGTAGATAAAACAATGTGGTGGAAGAGGGCAATGATAGAGCAAATTTCTCTTTGTGTGTACTTTCACTGAAATTTTGTGATTAATTTCATAACTTGTTGCACATTTATCTCTTCCAGGACATAGTTTTACTTTTTATAACAATTTTCAGTAAAAATAATTCTACAGAATTCTTTGCTTTGTGAAGATTTTGGTTTACTTATTTAATTATTCTCTTGGTATATAACTTCCTTATTAAAAGTCTGGTTCTTTAGTAAAGTGCATGGAGGTTTTCAAAAACTACGCTGGTTACTTTTGTGCTATTGATAAATTTTGTATGTAGAAGTATGATACTTGCATTCCCAGTGTTTGCATTAGTTACTATTAAGAGAGGGCACATAGAATTGAAAGCATTGACCTGTAAGTACTTGTATGTGAGTAACTTCAGTTCTGTAATTTTCCCCTGATATACAGATGAAGCTGCATGTGAGCATTGCCAGAAATAAATACCCTGGGGTCACTTCTGATGCCATCTTCTAATTAATTACTTAGCACCTTTAAACAAGACACTTCAAGTGTCTAATGCATTGGGGGGGTTTATATCTGATTTTTATTTAAACAGATTTTGTGAGCTGAAGTATATGCAAATGTAAGATTAGTTTGACATGGTTTTGCGATAAGAGAAACTCTTGTAGGCAATTTGCAGTGTGAGTCATAAAAATGACTTGTCATTGTCTCTGGTTTATTTTTCTGTCAGCTATTCTACATTAAACTGCTTAAATATTTAATGCTTTCCCTTTTTTTTCTCTCTTATAGCATGGAGGAGTCTATGTAAAAAGAAGTGCCAAATTCAATGAGAAAGAAATGAGAGAGAAGTTGCGGGCCCAGATGAAAGCTGAGACTCCAGTAAGCTTATACCTTCCTTCTCATTTCTTTGACTTTTTTAATGGCAAAGGCTTGTTGGAGAAAAGAGCCATGCCCGATATCCACAAACTACTAAGATGGTAATCATGGATTTGTTTTCTTTCTGTGTTTTTACAGTTATTTTCTGTGATTAGAGTGATACCTCTAATTAAACTGAGGAAATTTTGACTGGTTCTTTATGATTGACAGCGGCTTTGTAGTCCTCTCTGTAGAGGACAAGGGGAGTCTGGACTTAGAACATGAGCTATAGTACTTTCCTTGAGAAACCTCTATTTCAAAGGAGAAACCCTCTGTTTCAAAAGACAACATTTTGACTACTGTGTGCTTGTCAGAGACTGATACACTCGACTTCTAAAAGTCAAGAACCTTTCTTACCAAATGTTAATTAGTCATCACAATGATCAATCATTTTTAATGGCAATGACATCTTAGAATTGAATAACTTTGTCTGCTATGCCTGGAGGAGGGAAAAAAACCCAAAACAAACTCTTGATAATTTTCTATTTGAAGAATGACTGTTACTGCCAAGTGACTTTTCTCATGACTCCCTGTATGGTTTGTGGCTCAGTGGTTAGAATCGCTGTGCTTTGCTTCCATTACTTGCTGTGCATTAGATTTTTTTTCTTCCTTTTTGGCCAAGCTAAAAGAAAACAACTAAGCAAGCCTTGATATAGAACAGTTAAACTTCCATTTCATTTAAAATTGTGTTATTGGGACTTAGACTTCCCATACTGTCAAAACTTTTATATCTTAAGACTTGGGTAAAAAGAGTTCATGGGTTGTTTTGACATTTCTAATAGTATTTTTTTTTCTTATTTGGAGATGGTGAGTTTATGTTTGTGCATGTGTCTCTGTTGAAAAAGTAAATTGACCTTGTGCTTACTGAGGAGCTTAAATTAGTAGTGTGTCCCTATTTCAGACAGTGCTCAAACTCATTTTGTCTTCAATTAAGATTTAACATTATTTTTTTGTGTTACAATTAAGAAAAGAAAGTTCCAGTTGTTAGCATATCAGTTAGGCCAGAAATACATTACAACAACCAAACAGTATCTAATCAATGATGTCCATGGAGAAGATGGTCATGTTCAGTGGTGGCAACCTGCACCCTCACTAGCAGGGAGGGTCCTGGGATGTAAAGAGGCTGTGTTGCCTCATTATTTGCCGTATGTCAGTGGTAAAGATTGTACTTGCTGTAAAACTTGGGGTTTTACAGCAAGTGGAATTATTAATGGAATAAGCAATGGCCGCTTGCAGGATGTATTAAACACACCTGTAGTCATTCCCCTGAGCAATTCTTCCCCCTGCGGAGTGCTGGTTAAGTTCATTTTAGTTAGTCTGGATGAAATAAGCCAGCAAGGTGTTTTCCTGCATAGGCCCATGGCTTTCTTGCTAGCTGAAAAGACAGGTTCTGCTTGAGTCTGGCTTTCTGGCTTCCCTCTACACCCCCTAAAAAGCAGGAGTTTGTTGTTATTATTAATGACTCTTACATTGTGGTAAGAGTCTTAATTCAAAGTCTGTGTTGAATTAATCTCCTTTTGAAAAATGTGTATTTCTATTTTAATGCAATCTTGGGAAGATGTGCCTAGAAACTCTTCTGATTATGTCCTTGGAAACCTGCAAATGGTGTTCAGCCTTGCTGCAGTGTGTCATTTTAGCACGGTTGGAATGTAAGGAGCATAATTTCTTTAAAGACAAGAACTGATGTGGGTTCTGCTTTCCATGTGGTTAGTAAGTGAAATAAATCCAGAAGTCTTCGTTTGTGCAATCATCTTTCTTCTCCCTCCTGAGCTGTGTGTAGATTGAAAGCCTATACCTAACCTATCAAAGTTAATGCTTAGTAAATATAAGACCACTTGGGTATGCTTTTTTTTTGCTGCTGTTTAGCTTTCTGGGAGTTTGGTACTGTTGGAAATGAGCACAGAACCTGGGCCTGGATAACAGGCAGTTGTTGCCATTTGCCTCATATTATCAGGTGTTGCAGTATAGAAGAGAAATAAGTGCTGCAGAAATTAATTGTTTAAAATCTTTCAGTCAAATGTATAGGGAGTGACACTTAAATTTACAAAACCAAAGCTGTTAAAAGCCTGTTTACTGAGGCAAATGTTTGCATCTGCAGGGGTAAAAGACACAGACCATTGAGTTGTCATTTAAGGGAAGACTAAACTTCTCTTAGGCCTCTTTATCTGAGAATTTAAATGTAGATACTCTTAAATGGCCTTTAACCTACAGTTACTACTGTGAGAAGAACATGATAACCTGTGTCCTTATTGCATTATTCGTGCAGTTCTTAGCATTCGTGCAGCAACTTAGCATGACATTTACAAGCAACCATATTGCTTTTAAAATGAAGACATTTTGATCAAGTATGCCCTGAATTCATCAGCTTCATACAAAAATAACTAATCTATGACTCTGGAATTTTCATGCACTGTATGGTAAGCTCAGGGTGGACTTTCCTCACTTTTGTGGGCAGCTGGTGTAGCTTAGTCATTCTGTGTGTACATGGTGGAGTTCTTTCTTTAATGTAATGTAGTGCTAGAGATGAGCTGGCCTTTCAGCTGCTCAGGAAAGATTTATATACCAATAAAGAAGAGATGGACGGGAATCTGTGTTAAGGGTCACGTTGTTATTTACAGTTTCTCTCCGCATGCAATTTAAACAAAAGAATCCAGATGATTAATGTTCAGTCTGTCTGGAGCCACCCCTTTTCCCATTAAGAAATTGAAGATGTGCAGGAAGACAGAACCAATCTTCTGGTCTCCTTAGCAAGCTCTTTACTGCTTCTCTGTGGACCTTTTTACCTTTTTTTTTTTTTTTTTTTAAGGTATGACAAGTAAATTTGAGTTAAAACTGACAGGCAAAATAAGGCTGCTTCTTGGCCTCTTACATGCACAGTATAACTTGCTCAGTGCTCTGATATGCCTCCTTTTGTATAGACAACAGTGGACTGCATAATTCTCCTTGCTCACCTTGTCTCCTTGCACCCACCTGTCTGCTATAAACAGCCCCTTTTCCTGCCCTCAGCTCTGCAGCTGGTCCACGCCTCTTCCCAGGTACAGCCCAGCAGTGTCAGACAGGCGCAAAGCTGATAGCAGACTGAAACATTGTTGCACCTGTGTTTCTTACTGGGAATCTTGAACTAATACATTTTCTTAGTTGTTTCTGGAAGTCACTTCACTTTTCAAACTCTCATTGAATTATATGCTTAGATGGTGCATTATTAGGACTTTAGTTGATAAAATTCACTCAAGATGTGATTTGGTCTAAAATTCCATAAAATTGGACTGATTGCTAACAAATTGCAATCATGTGTTTTGTTGTGAGAGCAGAGACTGTCACATTGTTTAAAGAACACTTTTGTGTTAATATTGTTTTAATGTAAGCCATAGATGAATGTAAGCCCAATGAGTGGGTATCCAGCTGTTACTTGATATGCTTAATCTACTTGATTTATAAAGAAAGTTAACTCTTCTGAACAGCAAACTATTCAGTTTGATGACTGAAAACGTCACTTCTGTTTTTTTCATCATGCATCCAGAGTAAGAAATCTGCATTCTAAGATGTGGGATTTAATCCTGTACAACCAATATAGCTGATTACTTTGTGTCTTGGTTTTGTCATTCATTCAGTCATAGAATAAGTCATTGTCATATGAAGAAATGCTATTCAAACAATAAAAACATAGACGTTACAGACACATTAATACAACTGCTATGAGGCTTAATGTAATAATTTTGTGATATAGTTACTAATTTGCAAATCCCTGACAACTGTCAGTCACGGATGTCCTTGCCTGCTTTTCCCACATCACCTTTTGTATTTTGTTCCAGTTATACCAGATAGGCTTTCTCATACCATCTGCTTTTCAGTTACTGATCTGAGTCCTAATGTTTCTCATCCAATTCACTAGAAGCATACTTTCTAGGCAGTGGTCTAAATGGATGCAGATATGAATATGTCTAGCTGTCAGGATACAATAGCAGTAATAATAATATTGAAATTAAGCAAGTGCATTGCGTAAGAAAATTTTGAATTTTGTAGATTAAAATATTTGTTTTCCCTTTTTCACATGAGAGCAGCACAATAAATGCAAGATACCTTTAGTCAGTAGTTACCACTTCTTCATGCCCTATGTTCTTCTACAGTGTAGCATTTACTCACTCCAGGACATTCTCCAAAGCCCTTGGCCACCTTTTCTTGCTGTATGTTTATGGTTGTTCCATATTCCAGGGACTTGTGTGTCACTTTGCTGCTTTCCCGTGCTCCACCCACACCAGCTCAATTTATAGCACCCTGATCTATCTCAGGGACTCCCTCAGCTGCCCTATCCCCTCTCTGGGAGTACGACCCCCCCTTAGTGCCATTGCTGTTTCTGTTTGCTTGTGAGACCCTGACAGTGCTGGGGAAATAAAGCATTGCTGTTTGGGAGAATGCAGTTACCATCTTCCATTCACTGCATTTGGGGGTTGTGGCAAGTGCACTGACATTGCACTGGGGACTCTTCAGGTAGCCCCTGATTGGCAAAATGCAAAAGACTTGCATCTTTTTTGGTTTTCTGGCTCCAGCAAGAATCAGTAGGGTTCTACTAAATGAATCCTGATCCACTCCTTGAAGCTTTCAAACTGATGAGAGATACCAAGCTTATTGACACCCACCTGTTCCACAGAAGGAATGAAAGTAATGCATATCTGAGCATAGGGACCTATTGCTTGGGTTAAAATTGGTGTCTCAATGAATCAGGGACTGTGGTAATCCAAAACTGTCTCTGCTGTTTTGAACATGAGCACTGTATTTTGCAGCAATAAACTGTGTAACTTTTATGTAGCTAATTGCCCTAACTGAAAAATCTGTATTAAAAATGGCCTAAACTGCAGCTAGTGTTTCTAGGCAATTAAAATGTTCCTACAAGTTCTTATTTCAAGTTCAGGGGAGCTTATTTAGTTATTAAAATCTTAGAGATTTGTAGTTCTTACAGTGTTTGGAAACAGTGCTTAAGGATTTAACTTCTGCTGCCCATGGTGGGAGAAAAGCCAGTTGTACAAGTGGTTCTGGCACTGGCAGGATATCTTTGTCTTGGGCAGGACTGTATGTGAGTATAAGTAGGTCATCTATTTACATTCATGAATTCTACTGTTAAAACAGTCCTAATGAGCTATATAGTAGGTTATTATATGCTGAATTTAATGCAAAGGCCAGTTCTTTGTCTTGTTGGTATGCTTTCAACTCAAAGATACTCAGATTCTGATCAACAAACCTGTTTGGCCGTTTGTGTTGTAGAGGTTTACTAATAAGTAAAATACAATTTCAGTCCCTGGTTTGTGTTACACGTAGGACTGCAGTAAGTAGATACTGTTCCCTGTTGTGCAACCAGCTTTTGGGGTGATTATCTGCTTTGAAGATCAGTAACAATGTTGCCTGCTTGTAAGTGCTGAGCAATGTACCAAGAATGGTACTCCCGTCCTGTGTGCTTCATTTCCTTTGCTCTATAACCTGTTACAGTCTCTGTATTACCCTTAGAGCTGAGCAACACAGTCGTTAATGGAGGTGGAACGGGAACAGCTCATCTTGAAGTACCATTATAAGCATCCAAATTACGAGTTTTGCTCATAAGCACATATATGAAAAGAAAGAAAAATGCAACTGGATTTGAATGTTATGTCCTTTCCAGCTACCTCTGAAAAGTTTTACTTAGTCACTTGAAATATTTCAACATTATACTTCTTATATGAAATATATAGATGACTGGGGGGAAGCGTGGACTAGATCTGGGTCTAAGGATTCCTGTACTTATCCTTGTACTTATGCTACAGTTATATATGGAAAAGTAAGCACCTTGACTCTTAAACCCATTTTCTTTTGTTCCCTCACCACCAGATCTATACACATCTTAGATTTCTGTGGGTCCTTGACCATTCTTGGACTTCACCTGCCTCTGCAGTCTGCCAGTTTCCCCCAAACATACTGTACAGTCTTTCTCCTACCTCTCTTTACTCTACTGACACTGGTTTTGCTATTTTTGATGTTTATTTTCTTTTTTTTTTCCTTGCCAGGTTGTAGGCTATGTACTCAGCTCTCCTTTTTCTTGATCTCCAGGTGGCTTCTCTGGTTGGCACATTTCGTAGATTTCTTCCCACCTCTGCATTTTAGTGCATCTTTCAACCTTCCTCATTGTGGGGTGATTCTGGAGAGGTCATTTGCTGGGGCCTGTCTTTTGGCATTCAGCCCTTTCTGTAGCTGTTCCATAATCATTAAGTGCAAATACTAGCACACTCTGATGTTTGGTGGGCCAGAAGCACAAAGTTGCATTCCTATGTGTCTCATTTTGAGTTTTTATTTAACTTTGCATCTTAATGTGATGTGCACTCCCAGTTATCAAAGTCTCTGTCTAATCACTGATAATATTCCTTGGACTGTTTTGTAAATTCATTATCTTATTTTCTTTCAAATGTTTCTTGAGACTGCTTTCTGCAAAGTTAATAAATTAAGTATTTACAGTAAACATTTTACTATGAATGTGTCATGTTCTACTCCATAGCAGTTATCATTTGTGACCATAGTTGCTTCTGTGGATGAGCCTTTCACTGTTTAAGTGATGCTTTGCATCATCTTTGTTTGTAAGAGATTATGAATCATGCATACACACACACACACACGCACAAAAACCCCAAAACCCCTCTGTTCTGTTTCAAAAGAAAATGGAAAATTGTCAAATTTGACTCCTCCTATTTGGGTACATAATTTTACAGTCAGATATGCAGATACTTAGGCAATCTTTACCTGCATAGTCATTTGAGAACCCATAGATTTGGTGCTGTACAGGCAAGCAAATTAATTTACTTGGGAAATCTGACCTTGCAGACACGCATGCTTGAAGGAATGTGACTTTTAAGTTCAAATTACACTGAACTATGAGTTTGAGTTCCTAATATATTTTATATCCAATTCATTGAGAGACATAAAAGGCACAAAATATCTATCATTTCAATTTATAATATTTCTAAGAATGAATGAATGAATGTATATTTCAGTATAAGGAAAGACTAGAGGCAAGATCACTATTTTAAAAAATTGGTCACTTTGTGATTTATTTGTCAGTCTTTTCAAAATCTCTTAAAACTGATTTTCTTGTTGATATCAGCTGCTCCTGACTTGCTGACTTCTGTTGACACATGCTGTCTCCCTTCCTAAATCACATGGAGTATATTCTATGGTGTATTTTCAAAGGAAATTATTATGAACCTTGAACAGTAAGTTTCTTAAAGCTGAGAAATTTTAGCTTAACTATTCTCATTTCATTTTCATTTGATTTTCATTTGATCTGTACAATAGTCAATGGTATGAGCTAAATACAATATGGACCTATAAAGCGTTGATAATTTCTGTAAAAGCAGTAAATTTACATTCATTATAAGAACTTGTCTGTTTTGTTTCTTTTTTAATTCCACAGATGTATTTAGTGATTTTTCCAGAGGGGACTCGTTACAATCCAGAAATACCAAAAGTCATTGCAGATAGTCAATCATTTGCTGAAAAGGAAGGTAAGCAAAAAAAAATTTTTGAAAGAATTCTTTTGTTACTCTGCTAACATATATTATATAAAATTGTTACATAATATGAAGATCATCTCACCTTAACTGGGCTTTTAAACCTGCTTGGTATTTAAAGCTTTAGAATAGTATAAACTGCTGTTTTGCTTACAGAGTAAGATTAAAGTAGTTCATATACAGACATTTCATGCTATTTTTTTTATTATTTTATTTTAGTATTTTACAATGTGCAATAGTAACAGTACTCCAGAAGGCTCACTGCAGTTTCTACCTATAGCTGTGTATTTACTTATTTTCTTGCTTCTTAAGGTTGTAGGAATTGCCTACACTTAATCAGGGCACTGGTCCATCTAAGTTGATATTGTAGCTCCAATTACAGTTGTTAGTCAATATAAAGAATATTTTGCATAAAGCTTGTTGTGCCTTAAAAGAAAGAGTCTTCCATCATTTCACTTTTAATTAGTGTTAATTCTCCTATGGCATTTTGGTTTTCTTCCTCTCTCACCTTCCGGTCTCACTGTTCCATGGTTGAACTTTATTCTGGAGTTGCTTTGATTGTTGGCATTGTCTCTATAACACAGATGGAATTACTTCATCTTCAGAAAGGCTTGCAGAAAATCCAAGAGTCCCAAGATTTTTCATACTTTCTCACATCGTATGCACGTAAACTTTAAATCCAACAGTTCAGTGAACATGTTTCCTGATTTTGTTTTTTCCTGTTGACCAAAAGTGAAATAATTCACTCTAAAAGTAAACAAAGAATAACAAATAGGTCTGGTAAATTCATCTCTGTGACACACTGAAATGAATTCACAAGTCTGTGAATCAGTCTGTTGATATAATCAGGCTATTAAGTATTGTTAGCTCTTGTCCAAAAGGATATATGCTTTTCTTCTCCTTGGGAAGAATGGAATTTGTTTGCGTGTATGAGCAGGAGAGCTGAAGTCATAATGTATTTGTTCATCGCTTCAGTTTCCTGTCGGAAATGAAAGTCAAATGTTTCATTTAGGTTGGTGGTTCTTTGAGAGTTCAGAGGGAGGGGGCTGTTTAATAGGGTTTTTTTCCCTCACCTTCTTTTTCAGGGAAAAGGCTCTTATTGCCTTACTATTATTTTATTTCACCTTTTAATTATATCTCTGCAGTCTGCAAAGCAGTAAAACAGTGCTTTTGTGCTTTCAGAGCACCTGTTTGTTTCTTCTAATGGTTTTCTCTCCAGTACTGTTTTTATTTTTTGCAACAATTACTCCTTTTAAAAACTCTCACAACAAATAATTATTAAACAGAAGTATCTCCAATTCTGTTGCAGAATCCTCTTGATCTCCTTCTACCCACTACTAAATTATTCTATTGTTGGCCTCTGTCCCACTTTTTAGGTGGGGAAGATGGGGAGCAGTCTGTGCTCCCCTGGGGCCCTGCTCACGTGCATGTCCATGCAGATACAGATGCTCAGGGGAACTGGAGCATCCCTCGTGCAGGTGTGTTGAGAAGCCGGGGCTGGCACTGAGAGCAGAACCGGGCTGTTCTGAGGGCTGAGCCTTGAACATGTGCCAGTCCAGGGCACATCCCAGTATGGTGGGAGCTGTGGGGATGGGGAGCTCCACATGGTTGGTGGCAGGATGTGATCCCAGCTCCCCAGGGTCCCACCCTGCTGCTGTGCAGTGCTGCTGGCCCTGACCTGGGGCTTGCCCTGAGCAGCCCTGGTGTCCCCACGGTGCTGGCTGGGTGCTGGGGCTGCAGCGTGGGAGCCACCATGGCCACAGGCAGGCTGAGCCTCGGCCGCCTCCCCAGGAGCGCTGTCACCGGAACTGCTGAGCTCCAGCAAACACACATTGCCACGCTTGTCTGAAAGATCCCAGAGACTTCTTACTTCCTATGGTTTTAGGAAGGGTAGCAACACACAGTAGTTCTGCCAGCCAGAGGAAGGAGGAGGACATACTGTAACCTACAGTTTAAATAAAATTGCAGTTCATTCTTTGTGGGGATATAATGAAGTCTAATAATTTAGTCTTGTCATCTTAGTATATTTTTTACAGAGCACAGTGTTTCAGCGTGGGTCTTACTGACATGTAGGGGAATTTGTTTCCTTTTTTTTTCTTTGAATATTTTTTTTTTTTACATTTTTGCTCAATTTTGTGTTGACAAAATACTGCAAGTCTAATATTGGGAAAAGTGGTTTAATTAAGAAGAATTAAACTAGAAACCAATGTTAGAACCAGAGCTATTACCCCCAAAGATAACAAAGCTATTCCTAGAGCAGAAGCATAACTCAATTTTTATGATGCTGTCTGAAATACTGGTTTTGACATTAGTGTATGTGTTTTAGTAGTTTTGCAGAGAGGAAGTATAAAAAGGCTTTTGTGGGATTTTACTTTTACTCTCTGTGAGCTGCATCCTCTTCTAGAGAAGATTCATTGGTTTAGGCAGAATTCTTGGGCTGAACTTAATTACCTGCTCTTAGTGGGACCAGTTGATGAGCTGCATCTCATATGTTGATGTTCTTTTTAAGTTTTGCATACCATTACTGGCTTTTTACAGTTGGACCAGTTCAACAAAATGAAATTTAAAATTAATTTTTGAAAAGCTGATATTGACATACAATAAAGTACTGTGGCATACCTGATTTCAACTATTGTGTATTCACTCATTGATATGAACATGTAAATAAATCTTAACTGTCTGTGAATAGGATGGAAGGATATCAAGCAGCAAAAAAAATTAAAACTAAGCCCTTGAAAGAGAGGCAGCATTTAAAAATACCAATAATAATTCATGTTACAGTTTGTTTTACCATAGGGCTTGAGTTCTGCACAAAATCTCAATTTCTAGCAATGAAAAATGGCTTTCTTCTTTATGAAACAAGCAAATCAAACACACAGGGTGGGTCCATTGTAAGTTCTGTACAGTGAATTAAATTCAGTCAGAATTAGCAACAGAAAGTTGGTTGCTGCTAGGAATACTGATTTTGTGGTGATGAAATGAGAATGTTGTCATCTAAGGGCAATGCTAATACCTCCAAAAACTGAAGGATTACTCACACCTTTTACAAGTGGCAGAAGATTCCCTCAGATCAGCTTCTTACCTGGCATAGAAGGTAAACTCAAAATACATTTGTTTGATTGTATTGGGAAAGAAACTTGTTGACATTTAAGAATGAAAGCGAAAGTCTCTAAAACTAAGTTGTTTGATTATTTGTAGTAGGATTAATGCAGGAGTTAATCACAGAACAAGTTGAATTTTGTCATGTTAAGAGAATTAATCCAGTATTTATATTTTTTGCCCAAAAGAATAATATTTACTGGAATTTTACAGCTACGACAAGCTACATAAGCCACATGTTGCCACAGTATCAGATGTAGATGTGTGTTAGGTTTTGTCATTTCTGGTGGACGCTTCCAAGATAAGGGGCATGTGTGACATGTAGCTGGATTTGAGCCTGATACACCTTGTTGTCCTCTCCTGGCACAAAGTAGGTGCCTGGGTGAGTTGACTCCAGGAATTACTACCAGGATGGGCACTCCCTCCATGTTTCAGTATGGTTAATGACTCCCTTCTAATGGTACATCTTGCAACATTCCCATAATCAAATATTTCTTCCTCTGCTCTCAAAGAACTAAGAATATGATGGCATGGGTTTTGCCCCTTGTCTTCTGAGCTTTTGCATTCCAATGTCCAATATTTAAGTATGTAGTCAGTAGTCGAGTTTGCTTTTGTTTTCCACTCAGTGGGAGTAGTCAGCCAACATGGTTCCTGTCTTCAAAGTCTGATGCCGTCACTCAGCTTACATACTGGTGATACCTTTCAGGCTCTTTTCCATAGGTTTAGGCATCTTGAAAGTGCAGGACTTCTTCCCCATTAGTCAGTGAGCTTGAGTTGCTGAGTCCAGTCTTAATATATAGGTGGCACTCATATTTTCATAGGGATTTAACTAAGTTTGTCATAATAATAGAAGTGGTAATTTTTATTGGATCTATTTAATTCAAATTGTAAATCTTTTAAACCTGGGTCTTTTTAATGATATTGGACTATAGAGAAAAATGTTTATAGATCCAGTGATAAACACTATCTTTTTTTTTTTTCGAGCTTCTGGTATAAAATTTATTTCATTTGTATGTAGCCAGAATATCTATGTATAGATTTCTTATCATTTTGTAGTAGTCAGTCATAGAATCACAGAATATGCTGTGTTGGAAGTTACCCATCAGGATCACTGGGTCTGAATCGTGGCCCTGTGCAGAATACCCCAAACACCACAAATTTCTTTGGTTTAGTAGGATATTAATTTTATCAAGATGTTAACATATGGCATTTAAAAAATTTGAAAATAAATAGAAATAATCCAAAGCCCTCCTACTCCTATTACTAACTCTGAAAATTCAAAGCCAAAGGGATGAGAAGCTTCTTAAATTTAGCTTGGCTTGTTTTTGCTGAATGAAGACAAAACAATCTTCCCTGGTGAAAGGCATTGTTGGAATTTTGTATTAATGTTCAATTTCTTACAAAGGTCATTTCATCAACCAAGTATTTAAGGTATGCATTTATTATCTTCTTTGGTTTTATGCAGAAAAGTTGCTAATGTAAATATTTTTTAATGCTAAGCTTAGCTTGACAAATATGCCTTCTGCTAAGATGTTTGTGTATGCAGGATATGCTTATCTCAAAATTGTTTTACAGGTCATGTAAAAAAGAGGTGTTTCAATGGAGCGAATTGAAAATGTTTCCCTTCTAGATCTTGTCATTAGTTTTTCAATTGTATTCTAAGGCAATTCAAAGTATTCAGTATCCTTAAAAGTTATTTGGAATTGTCTCTAAATAAAATTGCTTTTGGTGGTATTTATTCTACACTTTCATGAAAGCAGGCTTGGTGTAAAAGTGCTTAGTGAGATGTGGACAAAGAATATAGTTTTTAAAAAGAGTAGGTTATGGACCTTGAGTAGCATTTGAGACCAATCATTAGAATGAAGTAAGGGTCTGTGTTATTAAAAGTTATCCATAGGAAATTAAGATAGGAAAACAAGAAGCTACATTGTACTTCTGTAGATCCCCAGCTTTGAAGAAAGTGTTCCAATGTGTGGTGTCTCCCATGTCTTGCTGTGGGCTGGTCATGCTCTTCCTGTGGAGATTAGTTGCATTTCCTGTATACTTTAGTTCATGGTAACAGAAAAACAATTTTACTAGTGCATGCAGTTTTTTAATAGTGCTATCAGCTGAGTCCTGTTTCTGTAAGTTGATGGAATACTAGGATACAAATGGATGGGCTCTGCCACCATTTGCTATTTTTTTAAAGTCTAACTATGGACTCTGGTTTCAATATGTAAAGCTTTGAATCACTGGAGGCATTCCAGAAAGCTGGTGGAAGCTCAAGAGTTGGGTGAGTACTTGGGACACTGCACATAACTGCAGAGCTGCAGTTTTTCTGTCTAATATCTTCACTGCACACATATTCACATGAAAAAGGAAAGATCTAATTGGTCTTGAAATTAATTCATCAGTTTTCACCCTGGCTTCAGTTTTTGTGTACATGAAAGTTTAGTTTCAAGTACATGGTTTCATGGGGAGAGGAGAGAGGTGTGGAGACCTCAGACTAATTCTGACATCCACTTTCAATGATTAATTAACTTTTGTTGATGAAATGTGGTAATGCTGATGTAATACACATAGAGTATTCTTAAATTAGAGCTGAGAATTTTTACTGTTTTCTTTTTAAAATGTGATATGTACACATCAGAGGTAGAAATATAACAAACAAAGTCTAACTCTGAAAATGTGGATGTCCTGCCTGTACCGAACAGCTCCTTGAGTTTCTAGC
This sequence comes from Emberiza elegans, assembly GCA_024865655.1. Classification (NCBI taxonomy): domain Eukaryota; kingdom Metazoa; phylum Chordata; class Aves; order Passeriformes; family Fringillidae; genus Emberiza; species Emberiza elegans. Next base: position 18,901,040 of record JALJVW010000085.1, on the reverse strand, counting down.
CTGGATGAAGAAAAGAGGACAGCAGTCTTCTACACAGAGTTGTACTTAGCTGCTATTATATGTTACTTAACCCCGATGAAGTTAGATAAATGTTTTGTTTAGTGTCTTTTTGTGATAGACGTTTTGTTTAGTGTCTTTTTGTCATTTTGTGTTTAGATGAAAAATTCAGTTCTATAGATGTTAATGATTTGGGCCTGTTTACTTGCCAAAGTAATTATTTTATTTCATTCAGTTTTCTTGCAGACTTTCTGAAGTAATTCTGCATCTTACAATAATGTAGTAAATGGATGATATTTGAAGTATCACTCCTCATCATATTTCTTCAGATTTTTTTTTAATGTCTATCATTCAAAAGTTAGAAGAGCAAAGCTATGGCTTTTTAAGGTAGAACATTACAATATTACTAGTATCTAGTTCATTTTCTTTGGCATTTAAAATAAAATCTCATGACCTTAAATACTTTGACAGAGGGTCCTAACTGTATTGCACAACATTAAAAACAGTTTAAGCACAGTGTGTTTTGTGAATTGGATGCAGGCAGCTTGCCAATGTAACTATACTGAAACTACTTGGGTTTAAATTCTGTTATGTTGATTTTAGCAAAGATCATAAGTAATTGCTAGAATATGTGATAATGTTTTTATAGAACAGATTCTTTAAAAGGATGTGCTGAACTGGTGTTGCTGCATGTTTATCATGCACTGTAGTGTTTCTGAATAATGGATTATGGACTTTATTGATTTATATACATACTCATATTGTACTTAAACTCTCAAGAGCCCACTGAGAGCATGTGGAATAGGAGTGGCTCATTTTCACTTCATCATCAGAACTGGACATGGATTTAAAAAAAATTAGCAGTTAATAGGATACCTAACTTAATAATTTAGATTATTCAGTTCTCACAATTTTCCCTTTTTCTTCCTCACTGTAATAGTTTGGTGAAGGGGAAGATGAGTTGGGCAGGAAGGGAATGACAATGTTTTTAGAATATGTTTGGGAATTTGGCTCAGCAAGAGTTGTGTTGAGTGTCATGTCCACACTAGTACCATTGCTGACACAGCACAAGAATATTCAGTGCTTCATTTACAGAGTAAACATTTTGAAACATAACATAATTAGCTGTTTGATGTAACAGTTCACAAGCTAAGAAAACACTACCACTATGTTATGCTTCAAAATATTTACATGATCCATATAACATTTTGCATAGACAGTTATCACTATTGCCGGTAAGGCATGGAACAATGGCTTCAGAAGGAGTGCTGATAAAAAGTGTTTTATCTTTGCATTCAGACAAGGAGATTCTTAGCAAATATGAAAAAATCAAGATAGCAATTTATATTGACATTTTCAACTCTTAAGAATGTTAAGAGTGGTGTAGAAATGAGCATTATCTTACAATGTTCACTAGATATTTCATAATGTTAGATCAAAGTATGTTTTACCCAGCAAGGGAGTTCAGTACAAAATCAGGACATAATATAGAATGTTTTGAATTGATTTAGCAAGCAGAAAGGTATCAAAAGCAATAGCACAATATTTTGGTTTAGAAAAATTTCCTGTTCACCCACCAGGAACCAGTAGATTCACCAATGGATGGTTCTTTAAAAATGGACTGAAGAGTAAGCCAATGAAAAATAGGCTAGAAATGAAAAGCCAAAACTTTATTCTGATACTTCTCTTTGAGAAAGATACACATAGAAAAATACTGAAAAATTTTACATAGCATGCTTTTTTTTTTCTAGAATGCCTTTCAAGTAAATGTGGAAGAGCTGTGTTCAGGGAAGAAAAGGTTTTGGGTTTGAGCTTATTTGCTTGCTGGTTTTAATTTTGAAAGTCATTGTATATTAAAATTCTGGAAAGAGAACCAGGTTTATACTCTTGAGCCCAGTGTGTTTTAATGTTCTTAAGTATGCTCTAAGTGGAAGTGGTCAACTGAAGTAAACATGGATATGAAATACTGTTATTAAGACGTGTGGTGTGATGTTTAACCTGATATTCTTGTGTCCTTGACATACCAATCTCTGTGGCTTGGCCTGGAAAAGTTAAAAGTTGATTTCTGTTACTAAGAGTTTGTCAGTAGCCAAGTCAATTGTAACAGATTGTTTGCAGAGAAGCACAGAAGATTTCCTCCTTGGTTTTGGTTCTCTGTGTTGTATTTTCCCCCACTGCTGCTAAGTTTTCTGCTGGGATAGTGAGTAGGTTAGGATTCAGTATGTTCACTAAATTGTTTTGTCCTTGGGAAGTAAATTGCTGGATGAGCATTAGGTGTGCTTAAAATTCTCTGTGATTATCTGCGAAATGTTTTTCTGATACAGAATTTCAGGAGGTGGTGCTATGTGTGTTCAGTATTTCTCAGAAAATTTGCTCTTTTTTTTCACCTCAGTTGGACACACATAACAGTAAAGAGAAGTGCTGTGTCATCACTCATGAGCCACATTAAAACCATCACTATTTCTAGTGAATAGTTGTAAAAATAGGCCCTCTTACTGAGCAGCCTTCCTATTGTTAATGTCCTTTAGGATTTCTATTTCATCTTCTACATGTGTTCAGTAGAGCATGAGCAGTGAGTACACATGCACACTCTCAACTGAGAATTGAGATTGAAAATAAACCTCTTGTGATTTTGAATGGAGCTGCTGACTTTCCTTGGTGTGGTGTTCCTTTTGTGGATATAGTCCAGTTTAATTTCAATCACTGTAGTTATTTTTTTTTCCCTTTAGGACTTGCTATATTAAAGCATGTGCTGACTCCACGGGTGAAGGCAACTCATGTAGCCATTGACTCAATGAAAGAATATCTGGATGCAGTGTACGATGTGACTGTGGCTTATGAAGGTACTGTGGACCACAAAGGGCAAAGAAAACTGGCACCATCTATGACAGGTGAGTTGAGGCTTATGAGACATGCTGTAGCTGTTGTATGCTTGTTTATATACAGAACCAATTTCAGGTGCTTTGAAATGCTCTGAAGATAATCTCCACAGCCCCCTGGTAGGACATTGTTTTAATCACTGGGCTTTTACAGGAGTTACCTTTGACACCCCTGCCCTCTGCTTCCCTGTTCCAGTTCTGAATACAAGTGCCCTTTGCAGTCAAAGGGAATTTGGAGACATAGGCAGTAGATTCCATTTACCTTCATATTTCTTCTAGCACTGGCATTTGGCATCATCTTAAATTCTCTCTCTCTTCCTCTGCTGTGCTACATATGTGTACATATACACATGTACATCTAATTGCTGAGGTGCACATATTTTAAAGGTAAAATGCACAGCAGTAGTATTCTACTGACAATTTTTCAAATTGCTGCACACAGCCAGTAATCTTACAAACACTCAACAGCATTTTATGCAAGTGGGCTTCACTTGCTTCAGTACTTAAAACTACCTACCTTTAAGGACCTTAAGAAAATCATATTGGTTTTACATTCCTTGAGTATTCTAACCAGAAAACATGTTCTGGGGAAAACTCAGGGACAGAGAGCTTCAGGGTTTGCTGTTTATTATGCTTGGTGGTGGACTGATAATTTATTCTTAAGTAAATAATTTGCCTGCACTGTTACTGGAGTGCCAGTATCATCTTTCTTTCCATTTGTAGTTGCTGTGTTACTCAGCTGTATCTGTGCCTGTCTGTTGATGGTTGGCTCAAAGAGGCACTTTTGAGTCTTTCGCACTACCAATACCAACTGGGAAAAAACAGCTACAGTAGTTCCACAGAGCTCTCCAGAATTTTGGCTGAGGGATCGGTGTAGACTGAGGGACCTGCAGGAACTTATCAAACTCTCTGCTCCTCAGCTCACCCTTTGTCACTGGGACTTTTTCCTTCTGCTGCTAAAAATAGTTTGTAGTGCAGCTGTTTCCATGTCACTTCATTAGTAGGTGTAACTCCTTGTGTCACATGCACTGCTTCCCAGGTGCTAGTTGATTAAAAGTTCTGCAGTTGTCTATTTTTACATTTTCACCCTGTTTAAAGTTCTTCTGGATAAGTGAGAAACAAAACTGTCAACACTGTATATATGTATATACTCAACACTTGTATTTTACTGTCATGTCTTAGGATGGTTTTATTTTATGTACATCTTATTCCTAATGGGCATTTTTAATGTCAAAAGTTCTTTATATTATTCACAGTTTTTTGTTTTTTCTAAATGCCTTCTGACCCTTTTATAGCACCTTTGGAGACTGAGCAGCCTCCTTCTTGTCCCATCACCCAACCCTAAGACCCCCTTCAAAACAAATAGGATTGTTTCACCTTCCCTGCAGCATATCTTGTTTCATGACTTAATTACTAGGCATTTTCAGCCATTCTCATGCTGAACTTCTCACTGCCTAATGGTTAATTAAACTATTAAAATGTCATTACCTAATGATAAGATCACAAATGTTCAAATTCCTTACAAGACCTCTTCACCTATTGAACCTTATGGTTTGCATGAAGCATGATATAATTATGGAAGGGGAACCAACAAGCTGAATTTCCCTGTAGGCTTTTTTTTGTGTTGGTGTCAAGCAGGAGTCGGATGCTTTGGGGCGGCCACTCCACATCCAGCCTTTTGGAGCCTCCATGGCAGCAGTCCAGGCATATCTTTCAGCCAGGCTTACTGTTAGGGCTGGGGTAATTAGTGGCTCAGCCTTGGGGTAAAAATAAGGCAGTAATACAGAATGAAGTGCAGCCAACCAGCTGTTACCCCTTACAGAACAGATAAATGGTAGATCCATGATAGATCAACATCACATTCCATGCTATTGTGGCAGTCACATGTATTCCATATAATATAAATTATGTAGATTAAGAATACTTTATGAATTACAGTGTGGAACATAGTTGTCATTCTTTTGGGCTCTCCAGACAGAAAGTGACAGAAAAACAATTTCTGTTGTAAGAGATCAAGATCATTTCACCATTCGTTATGCAGAAGTCCAGCAACTGATCTGTCAGGAACATAACAAGAAATTAATTAGGCATACTTATGCACATGACATTTTTTAGCATTATTTCTCTTTCACAGTGCTAAATTGAGTTATGCACACATGAAAAGGACATCTTATTTTATATGAACATTCCATATTTGTGTCAGGGCTGGTTGAGAATTTTGTTTTTCATTCTCATCGGAATAAAATGGCAGTGCAATCCTGGTAATTTTTAAAAGATAAGGTTGACATGTCTTTTTCAATCCAGCAACACTGATGGAAATTTATTGCATGGAAAACAAACTTCTGATAAACACAACTTTACTTGAGGACTTTATTTCCCATAGTATGACATTTCCCATGTGAATGAAATCTGAATTCCACACAGATACAGTGTTTCTTGAAATGCATTTTGCTTTCAGTTCTTTAAATCTCAATTCCTCAGAAGAGCCTGTGCCATTTCAGGAGAAACCCGTACTTACCTGGGACATCATCAGCTCTTGGCTGTTGTCTTCAGTAGTAAACAAAACGGATTAAAAAAAAACATTTTAGTGACTGTGAAGAGTACTAGCACACTTTGTCTGAGAAATTGTGTTAGCAAAATGTGAATGGGAAAAAAATCTGAAGAAAAGGTGAATTGCTTTTCAAATTTTGTAGTATGCAACTTTTAGTCTAAGTAGTCTGTCTTAGCAAAATTTAATTTTTGAAATTTTTATTTAAGTCCAACAATCTTAAATATACTGGTGACTTGCTCAGTAGGATTAAAACACAGCATAGTATAGGTTTCAGCATTAGAACAGTGAATGCCAGACATACCGGATATAACATTTTAGAGCAGGCAAATTATTATATACTTTCAAATGTGTTGATCTTTTTGTCACTACTTATGCATGTTAATATTTTTTTGCACTTTTCAGTGGCAAGTTTGTTTTAGAAGACATCAGATTTGATTAGTCTTCGACAGTGACTAAGACTAGATTAGCTTTACACAGGGATGTTGCCTTCTGCTGTTGCTTCACATCCAGTTGTAACCAATGGATGGATTTTTTTTTTCCTACCATTTGTTCATTCTCTTTATTACAAGTTTGGATCTTGGTACATTTCCAGTGGAAGTTTATCTGGCACATGGCAGCCTTTCCTAAGAATAGCAATTTCCCACAGGTTTCTCCCCTCTCTCTACTCCTGAAGATGGCTTGTCCAGATCATTAATGCCAGAACACCATGATCCTGCCTGGGTAGGACCAGGCTGCTAGGCACTATTTATTTGTGGTCATTAGAATAAGATGCTAATAATCATATGGGCACTGCAGCGCAGCTGAAGCACATCTCAGGTACTGAAGTCTGGAAGAACTATTCAGAAGGGAAAAGGAGGACAAGAAACTTTTGAATTTGTTGATACTGTTTACTACACTGTCATCAAGTGAAAAGCAGAAATAAGTTCGGGAAGAAAGAATGAGAATGTGGTTTCCCCCCCTTCTGAATAAATGTGCTGAACGTTCACATCCAGCGTTGTCTGGTGTTAAAAGGCAGGTCTCGTGGGACGTGGGAACTGTTATCATTCTTGCACCTGAAAGAGCATTATGTACACATCTACATCTTTATTATTCTGCCTGAAGGCTTTAGTGTAACCAGATGGTATTTATCTGGCCATTGTAGATGAAAGAGTGTGTGAAATAGCAGCATGTGACAATGATAAACACTGAATAAAAATAGCAAGTATATATAGACTCTGTCTTAAAGAAGTCAGAGGAATTCTTGAGAGTTATTGACTCTGCTGTATATCAGTTCCAGAACAAACACTTTGAAAGCCTGTGTATGTGAGCATTTCTGAAAATCTGCACATCACTTTGATCAGTATAATTTGAGGAGGTCAGACTGGCCTAACTTCCCTTAGGGAAAGCACACTTTTCTAAAAGCTTGCACTTTTGTTAGGACCCAGTTAGACAGGGACTATAGAAAAGACAAGACTATAGAAAAGAAACTGGAGCGATTGAAAACAGTCTTTGTCTGGACTGTGGCCCAAATTTTTCACATCCATTGTCTCTCCAGGTCCAAAGAAGGATAACAAGCACATGGTTACAGATGTAACCATCAAGGAAAGAATTAAAAAGCTAAATTATTAAGCTGATAAACATTAACAGAAGTATGATACAGTTCAAAGGATTTTTATAGTTATGAAATTACTGATAATCTTTTCACATCTCTGCTAGCTGTCATCTTCTATTGTATGGAAGAATATTGAAGAGTAAATGTCATTTGTTTTAGAGTGACCAAAGAAAGGATGTAGATTAGACCTTTCATACTGTAAGAATTAAACATTGTACTTCTGGTCAAAAACAACATGTCACCGAAGAGCAGCATCAGTTTATGGGAGTGCATGAAAGCCTTGATGTAGCTCATCAGAGAAAACGAAGGTCAGTCTGAGCATGAGTAGCACCTCTGCTTCTTTATCCATCTGAAAACAAGGACACAAAGATGTCAACTGTGTTTGGAATTCCTGTAGCTCAATTTCTTGTCTCCACCATCAGTCAATCTTGGATGCCTAAGGAAGAATGCAAGATTCAGGCAACCCTAAATGTGTCTAACTTTTCCCAAATCACAGACACTGGGCACTGTGTCTGTGGGCACTCTATCTGTGTGCTCACACCCCCTTGGTGGGGGTAATGACAGTCTGCAACTCCTTCTGAGCTCCAGGCACGTGTTCTCTGATTGTAAACCAGATTATTGTTATTCCCAAGCAGCTCTTACTGAAGGTAAGCATCTGTAGTTTCCCTTTGGGAATTTGGGATTTGAAAACAAATGGTCATCAGGAAACCTCTGCTACACAAGAGGCTCTTGAAAGTATTTACACTGGAGATTCATAAAATTACCCTGCACCCTGGACCTCATGCACATGTGAGAGGAAGCATTCCACTCCCCAAGCAGCCATTTATTTACAAAGGCTCAAGGAATTCCTGATCTTTATGCAAAAGTGTATCTAAACCCTGAGGATAACAAAAACAACTTTAACTTCTTCACACCGTTAGATTTGGCCAAAAATATGTTGCTGTTTTGAGAGTCTGTGTTTATTTTTGGGGTTTTTATGCATCACAATCCTTTCCTTCTACTCTGTGGTGCTGTTCCCTGTTATCAAAACAGACTGAAAGAAAGGCAAAAACATCAATGCTAGCAGTACTGGCGTAGTTCCTAACAGATCCTGTTTTTTTGCTATAGAGAACATAGTTTTGAACTGGTCCACTCCTTGTATTTTGTTGTCTTTTTTTCTTAATTGCATAGTTTGATTTTTATTTTTTTTCACTTCTGAAACTTTAAAAATGTTCCAGGAAAGACACAGATATCTCCTGAATTTGCTCACTTTTAGTTCCCAGTGGTGGGATACCCTTTAGATGTAACCCACAGACCTAACCTGATCCAGGTTCTGTTCCTGGCAGCCTGTTGATCAAAGCTGTTACACTTTTGCAGAAACCTCCTGCTAACTCGGCCAACATGCAATATTCACATGTTGTTACAGAGCAGTACAAAGGCCAGACTGCATCTGTTAGAATAACAGATTAAAGCCACTCAAAGATTGTTTCAGTGAGCTGTAATGTGCAAGTACTGTGGGTCTTCGTCAGAGACCATCTTGGAAGAGCAAGACGACTTAAAATGACACTGTGCTGCTCTCCACTGCTAATATCAGTGTAGTGAACTATAGATACCATTTTCTAAGATTCTTTAGATCTCAGCATCTTCAGGAAGATACAGGCAAGTGATTATTTACCCTCGAATTTGCTGGATTTGTGGACCTATAGTTCTTATCTGCCATCTTCAGTATTTTATATATATATATATAAATATATATATATATAACTTTTTTTTTAAGCTGTCATATCCTTTGTTCTGCTTCCCTTCTCCAAACTGAAAATTTGCCTTTTTCATGTCTCCTTTTTTGTAATGGAGGTACTTTTCCTCCTTAAATGTTTTAGATGGTCTTTTCTGTGGCCTTCTCTTCTTCTACATCCTCTTTCAGATTCAGAGACCAGAACTACACACCATATTTAAAATGTGGATTCATAATCTTTATCTGTAGAGTGACTCTCTTTGCCTTGTTCTTAATGTCCTTCCTCAAGCTGCCCGGGATTTGGGGTTGCTGCTGGGAGGATGGTTTTAGGGAAGGGTCAGCAACTCCCAGGTTGTAACCACCAAGTCCAAGTTAAGCATCATGTGATCAGGGTTTCAGGTTTTTTTTTCCCCATGTTTGTTTACACTGAAGCTTGGCTGCCACATTTTTACCCTGTTTGTTCAGCTTTGAGGGCTTTTTGAAGTTCAGCCAACATTTGACTACCCAAAAGAGCTCAGGGTCTTCTGAAAGAGATGTGAAAAACTGGAGCATTCACAGTTTGCTCCCTTCTTCAACTCATCAGTCATGAGACAGAGTAAAACCAGTCCTGGCATCGATCCTGGAGGACCGCAGTGGCCAAGTCCTTTCCATCCCTAAGGCCTTCCATTTGCTTCCTCTCCTTTAAGCGGCTTTTGGTCTTTAAAACATCATTTCCTCTAATCCTGTGGCAGCTTAATTTTTTTAATAGCTTTCAATGTGGAACCCAGTCAGAGGCTTTATGAAATTCAAAAATATCATGTCCAGTGAATCCCCTATATCCACCTGGTCCTTGACACTCGTAGAAATCCAGCAAGTTAGTGGGGCAAGATTTCCCTTTACAGAATCCACACCAAATCTTTTTCAACAGACTGTGATTATCTGTGTGCTCAGTGATTTTGTTACAGACCTGTTATCTTATCCAGTGATGTAAGATTCTGGTCTGTATTTCTGTATTTCCCAGCGTCATCTCTAAAGTCCTCGTTTGTAGAAGGGAAACTCAATTTTTCTGGCACAATGGCTGTTTGTGATGATAGGTTACACATCTTTGTTTTTAAATTCCACATTTGAGAGCTTCTGGATGAATGCTGTCTGGTCTTGGTGACTTCCTGACATCTGACTTGTTTATTTATATTTAGTCTAATATTTTCTGTCTGTTTACTTATTGATCTAGTTCTTTTGAATGATCTGGTACAAAGAATGCAGTGGGTGTAGGAATCAAACATTTTCAACGAGAAAGAATTATGCATGCAGATATATGAGCTTCTCTTGCACAGGCTTATACTTGACCATGAGCGCTACTCTTCACACTTTTGTCATCCAGCAGTCCTACCAGTGGCTTATCAAATTATTGCTTTTAATATACTGAAAAAAGTTAAAATAGACTGCCCTTTCCATTTTTCAAGTTCATTTTCAGTCCTCTTAAGTTTATGTTTACATTTGGCATGAGCAATTTTGTGGTTTTTCCTTTTTTGGACAAGCTTCCATTCCTCAAAGGGGAGAAGAAGGTAGGAGTATCATGGTAACCTCCTTGATTTTCTCATTAAAGTCATACAGCTGTTTTTCAGACCCACACAGTCTTTTCCATTTTGCAGTGTTACACATGTTTTATGCAAGTTTCTATTACAAGTTTTTCTGGAGTTTGGTGTTTGGTGAGTTTTTTCATAGCTTCTAAGTTGCCTTCTTTTGGACTGTATATTTGAGGGTGTTTTGACACTTTGCCTTCCCTCCCATTGTGTACTTCCTTTAATTCATAGAATCATTAAAGTTGGAAAAAACTTCTAAGAGCATGAAGTTCAACCTTCAACCAAACACCACCCACACCCTCTAAACCTTATCACAAAGTGCCATATCTGCTTTTTTTTTGAACACTTCCAGGGATTACAAGTTCACCACTTCCCTGGGCAAGCCTGTTCCAATGCATGACCACTCTTTCAGTGAAGAAGGTTTTCCTAATATCCATCCAGCCTGAGTTTCCTGTGTTGTGCCTTGGGACCATTTCCCTTGCCCTGTCACTAGTTGCCTGGGAGAAGAGGCCAACCCCAAAGAATTCTGCATTTCTGTGCTGAATTCTTTCTCTACAGCACTGAAATTAATTGTATTGTGGTTGCAGAGCAAGACCACACCAGGAACAGCATCTTTTCTTGTCAGTTTTCTTACTTACTAGTTCTTCCAGGAAATTTTTTTTTTTCTTCTCTGATGTTTTTATCCAATTGGTTGGGTCATCTTGGTTTGGGTTTATTTGGGATTTTTCCCCTGCTTATCCTGCTGAAGTATCAATGCAGTTCAATAAAGGTAGCTGGAATCCCCGACTCCTGCTATCATTCCTGAACTTGCAGGTCTCAGTCTGGTTTCACAGTTTCTGCTCACTATTATTAAGCTTACTTGGAAGTAATTTTATTATTTATCTTATATATATATTCTAGTAGAATCTGGATTTTCCATCCACAATGACTTCATTGTGCTTTTGTCCCGTTATTATATAAAGCTATTATACTTCATATAATCTTTCATGCACAGCACTCTACCCTCACTTGTACATCCTCTTCTGTCATTCCTGGTAGTCTGCTAACATTGCCCACTCCTGCAAGCCCGCCAGGATGCCTGTGTTACAGGAAAGAGTGATCTCTAGGTGCCAGTAATTCTTGTAATGACCTCATATTTGGGCTTCTCATGTTGGTACAGAGGCACTTCTGAATCTTGCCCCCACAATAAATTTAGCTACATCCACCTCATGTTACATCCATCTGAACAAGTTGCTTTTTCTGACTTTCAGTCTTGCCCAACTGCCAGTAGAAACAGTCTCTGATTTTTCAGTTTTCATGGCCAGCACCTTGGCCTAATAATGATGCAGGTGCATCCCATTTCTCACTTCAAAACATCCCCCATGTCCTGAGCTGTACCCTCCTTACACTGTGCCCCTTGTGCATGCAGGGGGGCACTGATCTCTGTGACCATGTAAGTCCTTGCACAAGGTTCTGGCAGCATTCCTGAGAGCTCTGTTCCTCAAGTGCAGGCTTGTTTCCTGGCTGTGAGCTTCAGTCTGGGCTGCACAGCATCCCCTCCACACTTCCTACATCCACACTACTCACAGGTACTCACAGGCGCTGCTCCTCCACTGCTGCCCGGGGCCACTCCTGCGACCAAGCTATGCTGGCCCAGGATGTTTGCTTTCCTGTCAAGTGCTGCTTTGCTCTATTGCTGCTTTATTTTGTTAGAGCAAGTCATGAAATAGTTTCCTGTCAGCTCAGCTTGAGATGATGGAAAGCATGAAGCTGAGAAACAGCACAGCACTTAAATTTGTGTTTGTTTTGCTGTTTGGTTGTTAATTTGGTGTACAAAGTAAATGGAAGCGGAGAGATGGGATTTCTTTCTTTGAAGAGCACATAGTTTGGTTGCTGAACACTGAAGTCCAGACTAATGCAAGTTTAAGAAATGGAGAAAGAATCTCCAGTTCAGAGGAATGTCTCTGCTGGTTTTGCCTGTAAAACTATACAAACCACAACACAGAGTGTTCTCTTACTGAAGAGATGTATTTTTACACATTTGAAATGCTAGTTATTTAGAATAAATATACATTTTTCAGATTTTGTTTTCCTGTGATATCACTATCAGTTTATCACAAATATTACTGAAATCTATTAAAACAGAGAGAATTGAGGGCTCTCAAAGTGGACAAAAGACCTCAGTTTGTCCGTTCTTAATTTTGAAGGACATTGGCAACAATTACATTGCAGTAGAAGAGCCAGTGTAGGAGGTTGAAATCTGAGCTACTTTATTGCTGTCATATTTAAAGTGCATATAAAAATAGACTTCTTTAGTAATTGAAAACTGGAATATCTGTTTAAGTGTAGCACTGCTGTCACAACTTTCTTAAGGGACAAGGCAAATAATTTGGAGTGGTGGAATGAATTTATGTAGTTCAGAAGGGGAAGGTAGTCTGAGGCCAGTTGTTTGTCCTTTCTCAGTTACAAAAAAATTGGTGTTTTGGAGCTTCTCTCCTCCCTCAGTTTCCCTGGTAATGCTAGTAATTCCAAAGAGAATTAACTGGCTTTTGAAGGTGAACAGTTGAGAACTGGTAGAATTTTGCAGGAGCCCCAAATATTGGTTTGCAATTAAAAATTCCATGGATTTAATTTCTTTCCTGATGTCTGTTGCACCTCATTTGTTAATCCCAGTGCTGCAGTGGTCCCCCCCTCTGAAGCCTTGTGTTAGTGTGAATCCTGTCTCACCAAAGGAGGGATACAGTGCAGTGTCACAGCTCAATAAAAAAAAATACTTAATCCACTTTATTACAATTTTAAATTCCTTCCCTTCTGCTGTTCTTGGTCACTAGAAGCATTATAAACATTCTGTGCTTGTATCTGTTATTTAGCCAGATAGAAAGTTTTATTAGGAAATTATGTCCCACACGAAAGTCAGTCCATTTGGCTCCCACACAAAAGTTGTTAGTGTTCATTTAACCCAAATTGTACTGGGTTCTTGACTAATGCTATCCCCAACACAATGTTTGCTTGTAATGTATGATTTGCATTTCTGTTTTGTCTCTTGAAGGAAAGTTCAGGCTTGCTTGTTCCTGCTGTTAATTATAACAAATTCTGGCAAGTTTAGGAATCTGAAAAGCCTGTCAGATGTTGGCCTTAAGGGCTAGTGTCCCTGAAGTTGGATGTAATTTGTGCATAATAAATTGCTTCAATAAGATTTTGTTTCTTAGCTTAATTACATAAGTCTTTTGGGAGTTAAGCTAATGTGAAATTATGGGTCATGGGACCACCAGAAACTTTTGGAGGTTATGGTGATAAAATCCAGCTGTTTCTTCTCACAATCAACCTCCAATATGTTGTCCTTATCCAATGGTGTTCTTATGTGATTGCTGTAACACTGTATTGGTTGGTTGCATTAAACACTGACATGAATTGGATAATTAAATACTAGTCAGATTACCTGATTTGGCTGACTGCATGCATTACAGTGTCATCTGCAGATGTCCTGAATACCCAGGCTTTGGATAAAAGGACTTTGAATCAATGTGTAGGAATCATGAGTTTCCCCAGGGTAGCACCTGAAGTAGCAGATCACACAGCCCTGAGTGAGGTTGAACTAAGCCAAACTCAAAAGGGAGGTTGCGGTTGTTGGAAAAAGCAGTGGGATTCATAAGTGGGAAATAATGACAAAGTTTAGGACCTTCACATATGGGGATTCTATTTAGAGTGGTTGAAGAAGACCAGGGTGGGAAGTGGTAAGAATCAGCTTGCATTGGAACTTGGGCCTGAGGTGGAAAGCCAGCAGCAACACTCAGGTATTTGAGGAGGGCATTTTGTTCTCTAAGTAGAATTATAGAATTGCTACACTTCAGCTTTGGTGGGGGAAGGTGTTTCTTTTTAAATACTTATGTCTTGAGTTTTGATTAGTTTATCATTTTCCTTAATAATTTATAACAGAGTTATAAGTAACATCAGTAAGGACTTACTTGTTCCTATGCAGAACAGCCCATGTGCTATGAAGCAAAAGAAACATACACTATACAATGCACAGAATGTTTTAAGTATCTTTTGAAGCTCAATATTCAGCTCTAACTGAATATGCATACCATATTCAGTAGGCTCCTATATAAAGCATCTTGCTTTATATAGGAGCCTATTACTTTATCTGAAAAGACCAGATCATCTGGCTTCCAAGCACTTGTTTTCTAGATAGTTTTGCATATGGTTAGAATGTTCCACTTAATGGGTAATGCCACTCAAAAGAGGATTTGTACATCATGAACATTATAAGCATTTAAGACATGGATAATGCATCTGTAATTTTAAGATATTAATAGAATGCTTTTAGGTGCCCATATAGTCACTGACCTTCATGTAGTGGCCTGGGATAGTATCTTTAGAGAAACAGCCCTGCAAAATCCCTTCTTCTCATTAAAGCAAGAGAAAAAAAATTGCTTTTAGATAACATTGATTTCTTTGTGGTTAGTAAAAGCAGTGCACATAAATATGAAGGAAATGTCTTCATGTACCATCATTCCAGACTCTGGGTCCTTAACTTGCCATCTTATATACTTAACTGCCATCTAATAGCTAGGAGAAGGTTCTACCAGAAGCCTCTTGGCAAGAGCTGTGTTTGCTGCTCCATGGCTAAGAGGTAGACTTGTGCCTGGATGGAGCCCTCATCCAGCTCCCCAGCTGATGCTGTGGGGCCATGTTCTCTCTTTACACTGTGGGCTCTGTGCATGATGTCCAGACACAGCCACACAGCACCTGACAGATTTCTGCATCCAAACGCCTCAAGACCTTAGGGATCTCTTTATCTCTTCTCCTTCCCTCCCCCTCTGCAAGCACACACACCCATTTGCATGAACAGGCTTTTAAAATTCCTTAAGGCAATTTCTAGTATATGATAAGGACTGTTTTTACAGCAGAGTCCTTACAAATCAATAATCCTGTAAAGATGAAAAACAAATGGGGGATATCTGCTTTGGCAGACAACAATAAACATGTACATGCTGTAACAATTTATTTGCAGATTCATTCCTCCAGATACCCCTTACAGTTACGGGTCAAAGTCTTCTGTGCATCTGCACTGCTGTCCGAAAAATGTCAACAACCTAAAGGGACCACCCAGTGTGTGTTACATTTGTTGTCTGTATGTATTGTAGGAAGGCACTTCTGGTCTCTTTTCAAAATAGGATGACTATCCAAATTTCTGAGGACTTCTATCCTCACATCATGCAGATCTCTGTCCAGGGATACTGTGGTTACTGCCATACCCCTTGCTACTGATAAATGTGAATGGTTACCAATACACACTGCACAGGATTTCACATTTACAACATGCAGTATATTACAGTAATCATGCCCAGTATTTTTACCACTTGTTAGTTGTAAGAAATCCCACAAGGCCATTTGAGTAATAGAGTTTTGTTTGTCCTTAATGCTTGCTTGGTAAGTTTGTCTAGGGATAAATTGAGGAAATGGCATTTGGGGGCAGGGGGGAGGCAGTTTGCAATAGGGCTGTCTCGAGCTCTGTGAGACAGAAAAAAAAAGAAGGGATACAAAATGGAAAGGAGCATTTTGTTCTAAGTCTTCTGTCCTATTACACTTTTTAATTACAGGTTATTGCTTAAATTGAAGCATACTTTCTCCTGGAAATGCTTTGGGAAATCACTATAATTCCAATTTTGTCATCCAGCAGCAAACAAAATTTAGATTTTAAAAAGGACAAGCAAGGAGGATTACTAACTTTAAGCAAAATTGCAGGATGGATAACTTTACGACATCAAAGTTACTGCATCCGACACTATTGAGTGAGTAGATTGCTGCTAAAGTAGAGGGTAATATTTTCAAGCACAACCTTTTACAGTTAGCAAGGTGCATATTTGGATAGTTCTTCCACGTTGTACATGATAGTGGTCCACCATTTCAAGTGTGAGGCCAGATGGTTTCTAAGTTCAGGGAAGTGCTCAGGATCTGAACATAAGGAGGGAAGGTTTTTGAGCACTGAAATTAGGTTTCCAAGGCACTTACAGTCAGATTTTTTTGGTGTGTTTATAACTCAGTGTTTTTGTAACTCAGTCATGTTGTTTTGCTCTCTTCTTAGAGTTTCTTTGTAAAGAATGCCCAAGAGTTCATATTTTCATTGACCGAATTGATCTGAAGGACATTCCAGAAGAGCAGATGTATATGAGAAGGTGGCTTCATGAGCGTTTTGAAATAAAGGATAAGTGAGTAGAAATACATAGAATTTTCTGTTTCAAGAGTCTGTCTTATTGCTTTTATATTAATAAATATACCCATGATTTCTATGTTACAAGTAGTGCCCATGTAGGGCTCTCTGAAAAGGGGTGATGTTGGTACTCCTATTAATATAGTATAATACAATATAATATAACCTTGTGGTTAAACCTTTTGCTCAGGAGGTTGGGATTCCTCAGGTTTTGACCTTCTTTTGAATGAAGAAGTGTGAGTCCATGTTCCAGGCAAGACTCATTCATCTGAATACTCCCCATTCATCTTCTCGTAGTTAAGTCCTGTGCAGGAATGTAAGATGCCTGCAAGAAAAAGCAGTGTGATTCTGTCCTTGTAATCAGTGTTAAGTTGGAGTGATAGAGAGGCAGGTCTTGATCTAATCTCTTCTGCCAAAATTGTTTACAAATCTTTCATCCAGACAACGACTGGATAAAAACACAGTTAACCCAAAATTCCTACCTTCACTGGGGAAACAAGGTGAAGTAGAAGTTTCATTTGTCCATTTTTGAATTGTGGCAGAAGTTAAATGCCTGGCTTCCTCCAGCATCTCCAGATAAGGTCACTAGTGAGTAGATGCAGCAGATCCTGGGGGACCTTGTTCTCCAGGAGGACCTTGTGCCTAAATGTAGTATTTAAGTATTGTTTGAGAGATAATGGTTTAATTTGCCAGATCTGAACTCCTGCTTAAGGGAGCTGAATCTGTTTACTTTCTAAATCCTTGAATACTTTGAATGAGACAGAAATTTCACTGGTTCTTTAATATTGTTCTGCCAGTCTCACACTCCATGGAAGTAAAAAATGTATTCATTTCTTCTGAGAACTTTGAATTCATATAGAAGTTAACATGACTGTCTATAAACATTGTTACTAAAGTGTGTTAGACATTTAGGATCACTACTTTTGAAAAATAGAAAGTCTGAATTTAATTTAAATAGACAAGGAGTTGATACATAAAACAAAAGACTGTCCAGTGTCTGTCCCTTTAGTTATCTAGTGTAAGTGAACAAAATGGAATAATCCATGTGTCATTGTAAGCTTCTGTGCACTGGAACATCTTTCCTGGGACCAAATAGTCTGTCAGGCAAATTTAGAGATAGTTGAAACAAAACCTCAGAATTTCCAGACCCATTATTACTGTTTTATAAAACTAGGAGGAAAAAGGTTACTACTAAGCCAGTGATGCAGCATCTTACTCTTGCATGTTTAGCTTCCAATATATTCAGTGCATTGGGTGTCCTTGTTATTTATTAATTTATTTTATGAAGATACTTCTTCATCCTCCTTTAGTGCTCAGTGTATTGTTTTGTCATACAATATTGTATGTTGCTCTGGGCTTTTCTGCTAAATGCTGAATGAAATCAATTCTTGTCAACTTTTATATTCACTGTTGCAGTTGGTCCACAGGGAAAATATGGCCTTAACGCTTCCAAGGGTTCAGGTTGAGTATCTTGACGTGCATCATATTTGTAAGGTGTACTCATTGTTTGAACTTGTTACAGAGGATCTGATACATATTATGAGATCATTTACTAAAAATGTTTGGTTCGAAGCAGTTACTGGATGAAAGTAAGTTTGCTTAAAATGTCTCACTGTCTGACTTTGACCATCTCCTTTTTCTCTGCTTATAGGTTACTAATAGAATTTTATGATGCAAAGGATTCTAAAAGAAGAAATAAGTTCCCTGGGAAAAGTGTTCATTCCAAACTAAGCCTCAAGAAAACTTTGCCATCTTTGCTGTTTTTAGGTGGCCTGACTGCTAGTATGCTTCTGACAGAATCAGGAAGGAAACTATATGTAAAAACATGGATATATGGAACTTTAATTGGCTGCCTGTGGGTTAGCATTAAACCATAAGCAGATGTTAGTCTCCAATCAGTGAAATGTGCAGTCTTTTCTTGCACATTACACCAAATTTTTTCCTGACTTTATAGAAAAAAAGTGTAAATAAAGCCTTATTGATCAAATATTGGAAATAATAGATTTTGTGATTTAAGCCTCTGTGTGGTTGGTCTGGGGAAAATAAATGTAGATTTTCAAATTTACTACTGATTTTTGCTGGAATAATGTCAGATAAACCAAGTCATATGATAAATTGCTTTCCCCATGAACTAACATCTATCTCTCTCTGCAGATTTGAATGAGTTATGCATAAGGGTGTCTTATGTGGACCTGTGAATGTATTTACAGAGATTAATTTAGGGTATATATTTATTCTTCTGATATTCATGTTGAATTTTTGTTACTCTTTGGTGCATTACAGCAGCTCAGTTGCATCTATCCCAGCTGTATCACAACTAAAATCAAAATTTTCCTTTTTTTTCTTAATTTTACTCCAGTTTTCACTAAATACTGTGTTCTTTAAAAGGGACTGTGTAAGCTGACAAATCATGAGATGTTACCAGAAGCAGAATAAAATGTTCCTGAGAACTATTGTTCATGGGGAAGAAGCTCTGTTTATCTAGTGCATGACTTTTGATTATATTGCAGTATTAGGTGATTATTTTACATATGCAAAACATTAAATGGTACCGAGCAAACAGCTTATTTTGCTCACCTCGCATTTGTGCATAAGAGGAATGTGTGCAGTGTAAGGAAATGTGAAGTTTTTGTTTCTGGCCAGAACCCTTGTAGCCTCCCTTGTGTCTGCATTACCCCTCTCACCATGAGCGTTCAGCTGAGCTCACACTCCTCCTCCATGTGTATGTGCCATAAGCAGAAGTTTCCTGTTACCTCACAATTTTCTGGAAGCAAACCTTGTTGTTTGAGAAGTGCATGGAATCACTGTAACAAGGAACCTTCAGGTGTTCCTGGTAAATCTGGAGCGTGTGCCTTTCCCACTAACCTGATTTAGCCTGGTGTTCCATAGGCTGGCACTCCTATCTGTGCTGTAGTATCCCACTAGATTCTGAGTCATTCTAGGCCATGCAGACTGCACTTAGGTTGAAATTGTGGGGTTGATATATATGGTTTGCACAGTAGATAATAATCAATGAAATGCATATCCTATCAGTATTTCACCTGCTTGAAAATATACTTTAAAAAGCAAAATCAACAAACTCTGTGAAAGTCTGAGATTCCCAAGGCTGGTATCGCTGCTGGGGAAAGCCATTTCCTGATTCAAGGAACAGTCTATATATACAGCAGTGGGGTAGGAAAGAAGATGTATTTTATCTTCTTCCAATAGGGAATTGGACTCCCTGTATCAAAATTAAAAAACTAGAGAATATTTTTATATCACACTTGCAAGCTTTAAATGTGCATCTTTTTCTAGCTTCAGTACAATTTGTCTTGCTTTAGAGTCCATTGTGAGTTAAACATCTCTTAAAATTGTATCTCAGTTTTTCAGATTCCACCATTGCCAGTTAATTAAAGGTTTTACCGTGTGGGGTTGTTTTTGTTGTTTTTTTTTTTTCAACAGAGTATTACAGAGGAATTACAGTTCCACCTTAAAATCATTCAGTACAGCTTTCAGTTTGCAGTTCTGTGTCCTTCCATAATGGATTTTGTCACTGGAGTTATTTATATCGGTGATTGATTCAGGATATGTTGATGAACCATTTTAAAAACAATGACTGGGAACAATCTTGAAAAACAGTATTGTTATGAGGCTGTGAAACAAAAAAAAAAAAAAAAAAAAAAAAACCAAGCCATTTTATGTAACAGCCAAATGTGCTTACATGTAGTTCTTCCTATTCTCAGCTGACTGTTACCAGTGGGTATAACAAGAAGGCAACGTTCCTATGTTAGTGTGAGTTTTTTCAGTCATGGAATGAAATTTTATTCTGACATGGGTAAATTTCTTTGTAACAGCTAAGAATAACATTTAATTATACATCAAAAATAAATGCAAAATGCTTAATTCATTTGTAGGAAAATAACTGCTATTTTGGAGAGCCTAATTACATGAAATATTGGATCTCTCTTGCTGTTTAAGTACCAGGAATATAATTGACACAGTGTAGCAAACAAACAGGATGTTTATTTTGAACCATTATTCTCTATGTTAATCTTTTTTTTTTCCTTGCCATTAATTTATAAAGTTTTGAAACTGTAATTTGCTGATGTATTTGGCATTGGGAGTATCACATGCTATTTCTAAATATGCACTGATATTAACTTGAAATATTTCTTCATTAAAATAAGAAGAGCCGATGCTCATTCAACTTTTCTGTCCTGTCTGCTTGTTCAATTTTTTCTGCACTTTCATGTTTATAATTCAGAGCTGTTTAAACAAAGGCTACAAGTGTGGTTTTAAGTCCCTGATGGAAGGACTTGTGTGAGAAGCAGTCAACTGAAAGAAAACAATTTTGTCTTTTTTCCCATGCAGCCAGAAATGTGTTGGAATTGATCTATGCTTGTTCCAATGCGAAACACCACCAGGTCAGTCGAGTGGCAATAGCTTTTTGCCCTTGAGCACGTGCACCATTTGCTGCTCATTAATGATGTTCATTAGTGTGCAGGACCAACTTCTGCCCAGGAATTGGCCTCAGTGGCAATAGGCCCTGGCCTGACAGCACTGGCAGGGGGTGGACAGACCCAGGGGCAGGGAAGAAGTACTGCAAACAAATATCTGAAACATATCTTGGTAGCAATGCCACCAAAGTTGTAGTGATGTGTTAAATCTCAGAAGGACCTTTATGTTCAAAAACTGCCTTTGCCAGCTGTATCAGTGCCTCTGATAAGAGCTGTTTCCCTCCCACAAGTACCACTCTGTTCATATGCACAAGCTGTGTGTAAAACTTGCAAGACCACTAAATGCCAGTTGTACAATGACATCCTTGTATTTACTTTGGGGGAAGGAATTGGGCTGAGCAAGCATTAACTTGATGGAAAGCACAAAAAGTGAAGTGACAAAACATTGCATGATACTGGAGCAAAGAAATGACTGAGGAGGACACAAAGGCTCCACCCAGATACAGTCCTTTGCTAACTCCTCTGAAGCATTTTGCTGTAATACTTGTTTTTTCTCCTTTCAGTCAAATGTAGCATACCTGTAAAACTTCTTTTAGTACTTAAAAGTTGGCCTCTGATTGTTTTGGCATTTTAGCTTGCAGAGAATGTTTACACTTACTTCAAGGGAGAGAGAGGTAACTATTTTGTGTTTGGATAAGGAAGAGGACCATGAGAAGATTTGGGATTTTTGGCTTAGTGTTAAAAGTGAAAAAAGATACTTTTCCCATACCCACCTCCAAATAAAAAAAAAACATTTAATGACAGAAAAATCAAATATGCAATAGAAAACCAGCTAACAGGTTAAAGATCTTGGCACCTGCTTTATAAATGCTTTTCCATTCTAAATATAGGAATCAGGGTTTGGTCCTAACCTGCAATTCTAGGTCACTTTTTCAGCACAGTGGCTCTGGGGGCTGGGCTTGGAGCAAACACAGTGGGGTTTCTCTTGTCATTTTCATGCCTGTCTCATCAGTTTGGAGCTCTGTGGTCCCAGTGAAGTGTGCTGCACAATTTGCTGAGCATAAGACAAAAGAATAAATTTTTACTTTAGTTTGTATAATGGCAAAAGTCACACAACAAAACACAGCATGTTCAGAGAAGGAAAAGCAACAATCTGAAAAAATAGTAGAAACATCAGCTCCAGTCAGGCATGACCACATCTGACTGATTCCAGGGGAAATTTGTTTCCCGTGTGAGGACCAGTTTCCCTGTCAGCATGGTGAATATTTCTCCCCCTGTCCAGTTTCAGTCACAGATCTGCAGCCTTACTCTGGGCTGACTGCAGTCCCTTTTTTCTAATGAGTCCTTCAACACTTTTCAGGCTGATGCAAATCCTGGGTTTCCTTCATTCCTCTGGAACTGAAGAATTTCCCTATTTGTTTTCAGCCTGATAAACTGCTGACATCCTTCTAATATGTTCTTCTCCTTTAGAGGACTGGCATGTGGTGGGCAGATGCCAGTGGAAAGGCAGGAGTCTGTTGCTGTTGGGCTGGAAG
This sequence comes from Emberiza elegans, assembly GCA_024865655.1. Lineage (NCBI taxonomy): Eukaryota > Metazoa > Chordata > Aves > Passeriformes > Fringillidae > Emberiza > Emberiza elegans. Next base: position 18,878,582 of record JALJVW010000085.1, on the reverse strand, counting down.
GAGGTGTTGCTGTTGAAAGAGGGCATGTTGAGCTCTGAGCCACTTGGGCTAGTGGAACATGTCCCTGCCCATGGCAGGTGGCTTGGGACTAGATGGTCTTTAAAGTCCCTTCCAACCAAACTGCACTATGAAGTCTATACTGGATATCTGGGATGGATCTCCCTCCCTCCTGCCTGTGCCAGAGCCCACTCCTTCACTGACTGGCACTTGGCATCTTTGAGTAAAGACAAAGGCCAGACAATCCCCTGAAAAACAGTGACTTGTTCCTGGGTCATATTTATGATGTGAAAGCTCCATTAGTTAGGCTTGTACAAACTATTCCATAGCCTTTTATCTTCTGTGGGAACTCTGTTTTCGAAGGACGTTTTGATGCCTTTGTTTGTATTCCCTGTGTGACTAATTCGAACCAGAGCCATTTCAACCTGTTTGCCTGACAGGCCCAGAGAACCTAGAGAGGATGCAGATGTTCAGGGGCAGAAGTTGCTGCCAGTTTTCTGACAGAGCTACTGGTCAGAACTGTTGGGCTCCCCACAAAACCTCTGCAGAAAACAGGCCCCTCAAATCCCAGTCCCACCATCACAGCCTGTGAGAGGCATCACCATGGGCTGCCACTACAACCAGTTTCAGAGTGGTAGGTCCTAAAACCCACTTGGCTTGTTGGCAAAATATCCAGGATGGGGTGTTCTCTCTGTAGGGTGGGCTGGGCTTCATTGGTGCTTTGAAGCATGGATGAGCAATGAGGTGCAGAGTTATGCCTACTTTAGGGCATCAAAGCCCAGTCACTGGGATGAGAAATAGGAGATACAGCCGCAACAGCTCCTGGCCTGAGAAAGACCAGAGATATTTTACTTTTCCCACAATTCCATGCCCTCAGGGAGTTCCCAGTGCTGCTTTTCACCTGGCTAGTTTGGAAAAGATTTGAAGATTTATAGGAGCAGCATGACTGCCTGATGCCAAAGGCATTGGCTGGGTACGTGGATGTCTGCACTCAGCTTTGGTCCTTGGCTGGGTACGTGGATGTCTGCACTCAGCTTTGGTCCTAAGGCATTTCTGAACTGCCGTAGGAACAAGGTGGAACCAGAGATGCCCAATGCTCACACCAGTCTGCAGGCAGAGGTTACAGAGAAAGGAATAGGGGAAGGGTTCCACCATGAGGTGCCATATTTTTGAAGTGCCTTTCCATTTTAGGAATGAGTTCAGCGCACCATGGGCACCAGCAGATCTTGTCAGCACCACAGTTGTTGTGTCCCACGCTCCACACCAAGACCCTCCTTTCCTGTCTTCTTCAGAGACACTCACAAAGGCTGAAATTGCCAAAGCAGTTTTGAATTTCTGGATATAACCAGACCCTGGCTTTATTCAGCTCTGCAACTATTTCATCCAGTTGGGACCACAAGGAAAACAGAATTTAATTTCCAGTTGGCCAAGATGGGAGAGTTGACACTGTAATGATCCCAAAAAGTATCAAATGATGTACAACATCATTAAGCGCAAATAGAAGAATATGCAGATTTCTCAAGGCTGAAACCTGAACTGGAGGTATTAAGTTAAATTGCTTTTCATGCTGTATGCATTACAGTCACTGCTTAAGGCTGTCACGGTTTAGCAGGCATTTGCATCTCCTATAGTGTCCTATTGCACTTTTAGCAGAAACACTATAGGTCCAGAAAATGGCATTGCCTTTATGCTAGTTTTGCACCCAAGTCTTTTAAAGTCTTTCATGATAAACAGGCTGTAAATTTTTTACTCTAATCCGTATAATCTATGAGTATTTTTTGGCTTCCATAAACTACGAAGTCTTCACTTTTTGTCTCACGATGTATAAAAAAAGTTGGTTTGACATCAGGATGCTTTAAGAAATTCCTGTTTATCACAAAGGATTGCATTAGTATGGTCACATACTGAGAGATGTTAAAAAGACTGTAAAAACACACACTGTTTTTGTAGCCAGGGGAGATAAATCAAAATGCAGAAATACTTCTGGGAATCCCACACTTGTAGCTAGGACTTGATTGTAGTCATAGGTGAATAACCTGGTTCACAAAGCTGTTGAAAGACAGAGAAATAGAAGTACTCTGGAAGCTGGAGAAACGGTGGTTTTATTGTCCAGAAAAGGAAAGGTATTCCAAAGAGCTGACACATAATTCTGCATAACCCACAGTAGTTCTGTTGGCACAGGATATGGTATTGTTTTCTAACTTTAAACAGTAATAAGAGATTGTGCGTACGTATCCTGATACTTTCAATTGTATTCCTGACAAAATCACAAGAGATTCAAGAAGTCTAAATGCTTAGAACACATCCCCTTTTGCACTGCAGGGCTGGAAATGCCAAGTGGCTGCTGTCGCTAGCTCATCCTGTGTATCCCTTTGGAATGCTGGCTGCTGCTTTCAGAGCCTGTTTAAAACTAGCAATCATTCTTGGCAGCACAAACACGTATGAAAGCAGAGGTGTGAACTGGGCCATGTCCCATCACCAAGGATGCTGGGCGCTGCAATAAAGCCTGGACAGCCCACCAGTTAGCTGTGCAGAAGCCAGGAATGGGAATTCAGGCCAACACGGAGCTGCAGCCACAGTGAGACAAGCACGTGCCTGTTTGAAGAGCGAGTCTCAGCACAAGGGTGGGCACTGGCAGCACCACAGGCCTTACAGCACATGTGTGGCAGAGGCAGTGTCTTCAGGGGCCACACCAGGCTCAGCTGAAGTAAACAGAGATTTCATATTCCTTTTTTAATAGTATAACAAATTTGAAGTTTAAAAAAACCAGTCCTCTCCAAATTATATGACATCCAGGAAAGGAAGGAGTACTCCTGAACCCTCCAAGTTTGGAGTAATTTTGGGGTCAAATGATGCCGCAGAATAATTGAATAAGGGTCTGCCAGACTGCAGGTTCTCATCCCTCTTCTTTCGCAGCTCAGGCCAAATCTTTCCACATGCATTTACAAGCTTCCCTTATTCCTTAGGTGCCTGACCTAAATTAAGCGTAGTTTGCAGAAGAATTTAGGACTTGCAGCTGCTGGAGAAGGCAACACATAAAGAACATGTACACATCACTATACCTGGTAGAATGTACTTCTTGGATTGAATAATCAGGAAATACTTCTAGGCTCTGGTTTTCTGTTTGTAATATGATGGCAGTACTCTTCCTTGCATTTTAGAGGTGTTCAACAAACACTTTATTTTGTTAAGTTTTGGCACTTTTTTTATAATATTCACCATGACAGTATCAGAAAGAAATGCATGATTCTGTCTTCATAACCAGGTTTATTTACCAAGGAGTCAGTAATGGATGGGAAGACCATCTGAGTGAGCTCAAGTGTTCTTAAATGAGCTCAGAATAACATGCAAAGAGGCCAAAATGAAATCCTTCACATCCTTTTCCCACACACCACTGCCCAGTTGCCTCCATGCTTTGTTGTGCTTCAGTCTCCTCTCCATCCCCTGATTCCCACCTCAGTGTTCACAGACTTCAGGTTCCTCCAGTTCTCTGCCAGGATTCCCTTTATCTGTTCCAAGTCTACTTTTCCAAATTATCTCCTCTTGCATATCTCACCTCCACTGAGTGTAGTTCAACTGATGTCCTTCCTGTAGACTGGAAACAAACAGTTAAAAAACAACAACAAAAACCCAAACAAACAAACAAACAAAAAACCCAAACACCCCCCCCCCAAAAAAACCCCAAAAAAACCCAAAAAAAACCCTGAAAATCTGTGCTCTCAAGTATCTGGATTTAAAGCTGCTTTGGCCTGAAGCAGTTAGCAATTGCAAGTTCTAGGGAAGTCCCACTCCAAGTCCTGGAGCATGTCCCATGCTCATGAACTCACTAGAGAACAAAGGCTGCAATCTCTGGCTGGCCTCTGGCAAGCACATGTGAACTGCAGCTGGCTTGGTTTTTATCCAAAGCTCCATGAATTGGCCAAATTTTCACTGAGAGTATAAAAAGTCCATCTCAACAGTAAGGTTAAATTTTGTCCAGTTCCAAGTCCCTCTTCCAATAAGAAAAAAAGCACTGCTGCTTTTCAAGGATTTCCAGAGTGCTGGAAGGGGAAAGTGGTTTTTTGTTTGGCTTCAAGCTGGCCATGATTAGGTTAAGAAAAAAAGGTGCTCTCAGAAACATGAACTGTTTTGGCTGAAACTTTGAAGAAAACCTGGCCTTCAACACACACCTGGCAAGCAAAGTATGGCTAAATGTTTGCTAATTGGGCAAAAGTAAGAAATAAAAAAATATATATAAATTATAAATAATCCCAGGATTGAAAATGCAAGATGCATTGGTCAGTCCAAAACCTGGGTTGCACTATCAGCCATCCATGTAGCTTGCATCTTTCCCTCCCTCAGCCTCAAACTCTGAGAAAATTTTGACTCAAGGATCGATGTGGGATTGGTTGTGGTTTGGATCAGTCTTTGTTTTCAACTTGATGTCTTCAGTGAATCCATTTTATGGCTGCACATATCTCAGATTTGCTTTCCATGTAATGAAGTTTGGCTACTTGAGCCAAACCCAGTAATATGCCTAGGAAGATTGGCTATAAAAATGAGGTTACAAGGGTTTAACTAAACCAAAGGGCAGAAGCAGAGAGTAGCTAAGTCATGTGCAGAATATCTAAGTGTTTTGTTTCCTCGTGTAAGCAAATACTGTGTTTTGTTCACTGGGTATCAGTTTCTAACACTGTTCCTGGGTGTACCTTTATCATCCAGCACTTATGTGTCTCAAGTGCTTGGAATCAGTCCTGCCACCCAGGTGGGGTCAGTGTTGCTGTAACCAAACTGGCTGACTGATATTACTAACTTCTGCCTCGAAGAATTTTGAAAATTTGATTATGAAGTGCATTAGAAACATGAGACTTAAGGCTGAAGGAAAGAATGCAGGCTTTAATTGGAAAGAGAAGCGATTGCTGTCATGAAGAGCACCCTACAGCACACAGCTCTTCAGTCATACAGTATGCCAGTACTACATGTTAGCAATAGCCACGTGCCTCGGATGTTCAGGCTCATGGGGTTCATTCTGGGGAGTTCCAGCATCCTCCTTAGCCCTGCAGACACACTGGCCTGCCAGTGCAGCTGGAGTTTGCATCTTCATGCTGTGAGAGTTGGTTGTGAGAAGCAGAGCTGTAAGACCCTAGCACTCTGCCAAGCCTCATATCCTTCTCTGTTCTGGATCCAAGAGTTCTCTTACACCACCTGCCACCTCAGTGACTCTGTTGAGTTTGCACAGGAACAGAGCCAAGGAGCAGCTTCAGACAAACAGCAGAGATCTCGGTGAAGAGGCAAGTATGAGCCAAGAGGCTTGTCCAGTGTTTGTTAAGATGTGATTTGTTCACAACAGCAGCAGCTCAGCCAGCATCTTGGATTAAACCCCAGAATTTGGGCCCAGCTGACACATGCAGTGTGGATGCTGTCCTACACATTGTCTGACATGAGCCTCTCCTTGCTCATATCCACTCCAAGGCACTTGGCTACCACAGTCCTGTGAGGCTCTGTCCTCTGTGTATTTTGCCTTTTTTACTTCTGCTGTCATCACTCACCAAACTGGAGCACTGGGGTACCATCTACTTTTTTCCCTGAAAATTACCTCAAATGAACTCAAACTCACCTGTCCTCTCAGCAAGCCACAGTCACAGTGGGTGACACTCCATCCCTGCAAGCTCAGTCTCCCCTGGAGCATGCCCCATTGTATCCTACTTCCCATCCCCAGTACCCCTGCAGTGACATGGGCTAGCTCAGCCTTTTGAAACGTTTCACACCTAATTCCTATCCTGGGAGAAGCTCTTACATTGAGCTACACAGGAAGACCAGAGAGCTATGACAGTTTGTAAACCAGGGGGCTAGAGCTGTCAGAGGCAGGGATTATCCAGCAGCACGCCCATGCTGATGCCATGCACGCTCCAGGACTGTGCCCACAGCAAGCACACCAGCACACAGGGAATGCAGGGGTGCTTGGGCATGAGGATTGGTAGCTTTTCCTTTCCCTTATCTAGTGTTTTCCCACATTAAGCTGCAAACACAGAGGGGACACACTGGATTTCGTGGCAGTGAAGTCAATCCCAGATCTTTCTGTGTGGTTTATAATGAACCTTCAAACCTGAGCTGCCCTGCATGCACGGCTTTTGTGACACAGTGGCTACTCTAAGGCAGCCAATGCATATTAAGAAGGCACTTTCTGTAGGAGAGATGCTCCCTCAGGAGTCCTGTGCCAGAGCGCTGGGGAGCCCGGGCTGTGGCGGACTCTTCCCACCTGCCCTTGGCACACAGTCCTGCTTTGCCCAAACAAGCCCCGGGCGCAGCCGCTGCTGAGCGCCGCCCCCGCTCCTTCCCTGCGCGGCGTGGGGGAAACTCGGCTGGGAGCGGCCCCTGGAGCAGGCCCGGCTCCCGCGGCTGGGAGAGCTGGGAATGGCGCCAAGAGGGGGGGCAGGCCCGAGGATGCAGGGCAGGCACTGTAACTCCAAAAGGTAAAGAAGGCAGGAAGGGAGACAATTACGCACTAATGAGAACAGAGTGTGCTGCCCGTATTTGCGGGTGCCCAGAGAGAGGGAAGGGAAGGGAAGGAGCACGGCGTGGGGCACGGCCGGCTCGGAGGGAAGGGCAGCGGGCGCTCGAAGGCAGCTCCAGCCCAGCGCTTGCATCTACCACCATCTCGTGGCGAACCAGCAGATCCCAGCGCCGGGCCGTTCTCGCCATCGGCAGCAAAGGGAAGGGGCAGGGAGCTGATCCTCGGATTTTACAGTGAGTGTTGCCCCCGTGACCCCGGCGCAGAGCAGGGCCGGGAGCTCACTGAGCAGGGCGCACCAAGGGCGAGGGAAAGCGGCAGCGGGTTCATTCCCAGGGGATGTGCCCAGCCCAGGACAGATCATTCCCAGGTGATGTGCAATGTGTGCCCAAACCAGGACAGTCCTGAGAAGGTCTGACAGACCTGAGCTCATCTGCACTCAGCAGGCCCCCAGAACCTCAGTCAGAGACCTGCCTTCCAAAGAGCCCTCAGTCCTGAGGGGTGCTGTAAGAGGACATGATACTTCTCCTCCAATGCTGGCATAAATACTGTTTGCAGGGAGGAATAAAAGATTGTGCCTGCTCCTTTTTCTGTGGGATGGTCAGATAAATGAAACCAGTGACAGTAGCAAGATAGGTTCACAGCAGAAACCAAGAAAATCAGTTTTAGAAAACAGAATTTCATGGGAGGGCAGAAAAGGAAGAGGAATGCCAAAATGATGGAGGAGATTTATGATTTCCTACTGAAAATATGTGAAGCAGTTCTGAGCTTCAGTTTAGCTGCTTTTAGAAACCAGTAACAGTAACAAGCCTTAATGCGCCATGCTTTATGTAGGAAACTCCATTAATGCACCATGAACTAATTTCTGAGATTCTCTCTGGTCTGTAATGAATCAGAAGTGGTCTCAGGGTGTGTGGTGTGGGGTCAGCGAGCTGCAATCTGAGCCAGATCGAAGGGGACTGAGGAGTAAGGCAAGGCAAACCCAGTGGTGCTCACTGAGCACCCTCCGAAAACACGGGGTGTGTCACCTGTGGTTTACCCATGCAGAGCCTGTTTAGCTGGGCCTCAGGTTCCATGTATTGACTAACCAGGACATTCTGAGTTGGAAAAAAATCCACAAAAATCATCAAGTCTAACTCTTAAGAGGATAGCCCACACAGGAATGAATCCACAACCTTGTCATTATTAGCACCAAATACTAGCACCAAATTGGCTCTGACCAAATGAGCCAATCTCACAGAACAAAATACTTCCCCCCCCATGCCCCTGTATCTCCTGCTTTGCTGCAAAAACCAAAGAGAAGAGAGATCCCTGTGCTCTGACTTCCTCCTCCTCCAGAAAAAAAAGACTTTCTCATCTCATTTTTGAGGGATCCCTAGTGTGGACTGTTTTGCCTTTGGATCCCATGCCAAGCCCTCTGCATTCCTTTACTCAATTCTTGGCTGTCCCAGCTAGAAAAAGGGTGTTTGATTTAAATCTGTGGGTGGTGATCAGCAGGTCCCCAAGCTATAGCTGTGCAGACAAAGCATTTGGCATCACACTTGTCTCAGATAACTTGAGACATCCATGATATACACAGCTAGAGCAGATGTGGACTGCCTGATAGCAGATAGAGGAGTCCAGACCCTTTTACTTCTCTATACTATCACTTGGGAAACAAATGCTTGTGCAGTGTTTCCTTCATCTGAACAATTTTAGACATCAGTTCCAGGACAAGATGAAACAGAGCCTGACCTGAATCATTATATTGATTATATGTCTGCAGGCTGTAAGGAGAGCCCAGCCTGTCTCATTATATTGACTATATGTCTATGAAAAGCCCAGCCTGAGCAGCTCAGGCACAGACACCGAGGTGCAGGTTGACTGCCTTGAGCCAGGTGGGTGCTGGGCTCTGTTCCTCTGCCTCCATGGGGCATCAGGGCTGCCTCAGCACCTGCAGCCCAGGGGGAAGGGCTGCAGGCAGTGCAGCCACCCCTGGGCACAGGGGTCACCCCCTACCATCCTCTGGCCCTGGCCTGGGGCACAGAGGGTGATGTGGGGTGCCAGCCTCTCAGGGATTGTTAAAAACTGAGCTGCTAAGCAATGTGTCTGTGGTTTGGCTTGTGTGTCTTGAGATCCTCTCATGGAGTATCCCACCCCCCTCCTTTTGAGGATGGGCCTTGGGAGAAATCTGCCCTCTTGTCAGGTCTGCTTTCTCTGCCCCCTTGTTTTCTTGATATCCAGCTGATATGGAGCTACTTGTTTTGTCCTGTGGACACCAACAGAAGCCGAGTTATATTTAGCAATGTTCCCATACAAAAGATCAGTCTTGTTAGGCAAAATTGGATGTACTGCATCTAGTGAACTACATGGCTAAGTGCCATACTCTGATCCAGAACTTTCTATTGCTCAAGCAAACAGGAAGCCCAGAAAATGCAATTATGTGCCTACTTTTAGAAGGAAAAATCTAAGTGATGGGCAGATCTATTTCTAACTTACTTTAGAAACTTCTAAAATGCATTTCAAGGTAGTCAGTGGTGCACTTAGAGGATGATAAGAAATGAACCTTGAAGCTTAACACCATTATTCACACTGAAAGCTTGGCACAATGAGATGGCTGGGGCTGTGGGCTCTGCACAGGGATCAGCTGTGACACCTTCCCATTGGGTTCAGAGTAAATCACTCCTCTCTGGTTTTCAACAAACTTGCATTATAGTCACTGGACTGTTACAAGTTTTATTTCTCCTCTCAGGCAAGATCACTTGCTCTGTGGTGCTAATGATCTCCTAAGCATTCCTGTTATTTAACTCTCCGTGCAGAATGATGCATGATTAAAGCAGGGCTGTATTTTATTACATTATAATAGTGTTTCTCACACTCCTGTAATGAAATACTTGCAGCAGAGCCAGAATGTCCAAGGCATCCTGGTGTGTATTCAACAACATAGCATTTGTAGCTATCTGTGCAGCCCACAGTCAGTGAGAACCAAGGAACAGAAAAAGGAGGAATTGGTCTAATCTCACATCAGAGGACTGGGCTCTATGAGAGCAGAGCTTTGCCGGCTCCTTGGGGCCTGTCTTCTTGAGTGAACTGTGGAAGGACAGACAAACCAGCATCACTTCTCTCTAAACAGGCCCTCACTCTAGCTTTTGTCCTTCCCAACATACTCACTGCAACCTACAACTTCCCTCACCTCCACAATGTACCCCTCACGGTCAAGATCAAGCACGTGCTTTTACTGCTCACAGAGAACATAACTCATATTGCCAACAGCTTGGTTTATATTTAGTTGTTATTAAAAGCTGAGGGAATCAAATAAAAGACTATTGGCTCTGAGAAGCTCTGCTCTGCAGGCAGTCAGATGAGATGACCTTGAGAGCTCTCCCATTTCTGGTTGCTGCAGTAATCACTGCTGCTGGGAAAATGAGCCTGAACAGGATGAATTCAGCACACAATTTCATTACATTTCTCTGTGCTTGTGGGTTTTTTTAATGGAAAAGCATTCCACATTCTCAGTTTTCAACTTTATTTCTCTCTTCAGTTGTCCTGTTTCCGTCATCCTTATTTCATGCTGTCTTCCCTCTTTTTGTTCCCTTCCTTGTGCTTTATAGAACACTGCTCTCTTAGCCAGACACACGATGTATCTCTTTGTGTATTGTTTTCTTGTATGTTTGCTACTTCTGTGACTTTATCTTGGCCCTTTCCTCTGTCTTTTACCACTCTTCACTTCGAGGTACTCTTTTTTCCACCATGTTTTGCCTTGGGGTTTTTTTGCATCCTGAATTACATGCTGTTTCTTGGAGTGGGTCTTTATTTTTCGTGTAAAACCTGTTGCATTTCTTTAATCTCTAGTACAATCTCGCCACCACTTATACTACATTGACTTCATTGATTTCAGGGGAACTGGAATGGATAAGAAGATAATCCAATTTCAGAGAGATCAAAAGCCAGATAGCATGAAGTGGTAAAATGAGGAAGAGAGCATATAATAATCTTTAAGGCAGATGTTCCTGGGTTGCCAAGGGAAATCTCTGCCTGGATCTGCTAGACCCAGGAGCAGACCTGCTGGCATGACTGCAGTGTGCAGCTGGGCATGCCATAAACTCACCTGAGCTTTCCAGAGCCAAGTAATACAGGGTCAGGTCACATGCACCACTTCCCAGCATTCTTATGGAAAAGCAGTGTATTCATCCAATAGACACAGTCCCACATTCCAACTGAATTTTGGCCTACAGCTGTCTGGGGAAACTCACATTATACAACCTGCATTTAATCACCTTTTTCCCTTGTAATTTGATTTCCCTTTTTCTCTGTCAGTGATGGAGAGCTCTTCTTTTTCCCACTATATTTGTCTCTGATCTATGAAACACAAAGAACATCTCTCCCTTTGTTCAAATAATATGATATAATTTGTTAAAACAGTGCTATCAGCCCAGTCTCTAGTGTGAGGCAGTTACACAACTCAGCAGCATTTTACATTGCCATAGTTTATTCCTTGGCTCATACTTGGGTCAGCAGGACAGTGGCCAGAGTGAGCAGCAAAAAACGTGAGACCAAAATTAAAGGAGCAGAGCTAACAGCGATGAGTGTCTGAGCCAGGCTGTCAGTTGTTTCAGTCACCCTCCTGATGACAGAGCTTGCAGGGCTGGCAATGCTGCCAGCAAGTAGGGTGAGGCTTCTATTCCAGTCTGTTAGTATGCATTCTTGAAAGGTTGTGTTTAATCCAGGCTAACACAGCCACAATGTTTTACTATCTCAAACATGCTTATCCTGTACAATTCCCATCAGATGTGTTCATAGCCCCCTGAATGACATAGATGTCCCTACAAGCCCCTTCAAAGTCCCCAGGACATCAGGATGAACATTTCCCTTCACTGTTCTGATGGCTTCAGCCGAAGAACAATTTTCTAGTGTTAAAATGCTCTCTCCAATGTAATAGTTTAAAAATCAAAATAAAACCAAAAGCAAAAGAACAACATAAACTAGGAGGCAGGCCCTGTAAGACTAACTTTGCAAAGCTGACCTGCTGAATAGCCTGTGGTGCCCAGCCCAGCCCAGCAGATGCTGGCCATGCCGTGGGTTTCCATCAGCCTTGGATCACTGCAAAAAAAGAGTACAGACCTCCCCAGTGGTGACAGAAACTACCAGGGATCACACTCTGTATTTCACATTGCTGCTAACACAAAATCAGAATGGCTGCCAACACTGAAACTGTCATAAAGCTGAAAAGTTGATAAAGTGGATAAAGCTGTGGAAGTGGATAAAATGTAGAGAAGTATATTAAATATAATGGTTTTTTTAATTGCATGGTATTACTTTATTTCTCAAAATAGCTGCACTAAAAGTTGTTTTGACAACATTCTCGGTGAAAATGCAGTAATTTTGTTTCTTTTACCTAGAGCAGATTATAATGGGGCTATGAATGTGCCATCCCTTAAATAGAATTGGCAGCTTCTTTACCAGAACAAATTTCTCCTTTTCACTTTACAATGGATATACTTTTCATAGCAATAATGTTTAAGAGTTAATTTTCCTAATGAACACAGACAGCAGCCTGACTTTCCCATGCTGCCCTGGAGATGCAGTATTGACTTACATTTTGTTGTCTAAAGCTGTCAGGATTGTGTGTGCTGATTAAACTGGAATTTTGCTTTCAGCTTTTCACCTGTCCCCATGCACGTCCCCATCATTTCCCATTGTTCCATCAGTTCACAGAATTTCTCATGCTGCAGCCCATAGATCCCTGCATCTTGCTCCTGCTGCCCAGGAGCAAGGCAGTCACTGGGGGCTGTCCTTGGCCAAGGCATCAGGGAAGGTAATGTTTTCTCCTGTCTGCTTTCTCTCAAAGGAAAAATTGACCAAGGTTTGCAGAGAGGCTTCATTTAGGCACCAAATGGGGTTAAAAACCAGGCTTGGCACTTGATGATTCCTTTCAAATTGTACCTCTGTGACTCTCAACGGGGCAGTTAAGTTTCATAATTCCTCTTGCCTCTCATGGAGCTCAGGGCTTACAAAATCACAGTAAGGTTGAGGTGGGAAGGGACCTCAGAAAAGTGGCCAAGTCCAGGGTCATCTAGCAGGGCCACGTACAGCAGGTTCCCCAGGACCCTGTCCAGTGGGGTTTTTAAAATCTCCAAGGCTGGTGTGGGGTGCTAGGGTTTAGTGTACCACTTTGGTGTGCTTGCTGAGCCCCTGCATGCAGGCCAGCAGCTGACAGACCTCTTTTCTCTACTCTGCTACTGTGGAGAGAGACAAGATATGGAATTCCAGCTGCTGTAGCAAGGGAAGAAGGTTGGAGTATGTTAGGAATTCCAGAATAGCAGGTAGGAGACTATCATCCTGGACTGAGAGGGGGTTTCTAATAAGAGAGGGGGACATGGGGTTTATGTACTAGTGTTGTGGGATAAGATTATATTAAAGAAAAGGTGAGGTTGGAAGTGTGTCTTCTTTAGTGTTTTTGTGCAGCCCATCCAAGGCATATTTGGAGAAAAGAAAATTTCTCTCTTCCCCTTGTTCTTTCCCTGAAGTCCATGCATGCCAGAATGACAGGGTCCCTGGGTCAGGACTCTTTTTGTGTTGCCCCAATTTTCCTTCCTGGAATCTGTTTCCTTCTAAGCTTTGTGCTTTCAGGTGTTTCAGGTGCAACAATTTTTATCAGGTTTGTATCACACAGGAAGCCTGACGGCACATCAGCCTTTCAGCTGCAGCCTGTTTGATCAGGTGCAGAGAGGTAGAATTCAAATTACTCTCTCTATATATAATAGCTATTGTTTCTTCTATCTCCCAACTCCAAAGCTAGAAAAGAAAGATGTTGTTTCCCATCTTTGCTTCTAAAAGCCATGGTTTTCAAACAGCCTTTTGATCTGACTGTCACTGACTGCCAAGGTAACCAGTTCCTGGCTTGCACACAAAGGGTACTTGCTCTCCCTTGCCTACCCCAGGCATTAAACTTTGGGGACTCTTTCACTGCTCTTGTTCATTTCAAGCTGGGAAACTGCTGCTGCCAGGTAGGTTTGTAATGCTGCTGGGCCATCTTTGTAAAGTTTCATGTCTGCTTTCCAAAGTAACACATAAATCCATAGAGAGGTGTGCCACTAAAATTCATTTCTTAGTCAATGAATTGCACCAAGAAAACCATCTCTCAATCATTTCAATGTGACATAAAGTATATCTCAAGAAAACCGTAGCATTGATGGTGAGAGCAAAAGACAATAAGGAAGAGTGGACAAATTAATAGTGTGTCCATGATGATTTAAAACTGCATGAATGTGAGAAGTCTGCATCTGATTAAAGAAATTCATTCCTCACATCTTATCTCCCCTTGGCTCTGCTTATGGCAAGGGAGAAAATTCATCCCTGCTGTAAGCCAACTGAAATCATTCTGATCTCCCTGTTTTTAATGCTTAACTGCTGTGCTTTTCTTATTTATAGGAAGAAATAGCATAAAGAAAGGAGAGAGAAAAATTAGGCAAAGTTACAATAAGAAGTGAGATACCAAACAAAGATTAAAGCATGAAACAATATGTTAGAACTCAGCATGGAGTCAAACACACAAAATTTCAGCATTCTATTTTTCTATCTCCTCTCCTCTTTCTGTCTGTACATTGTCTTGTTGGACTGTCATTAGCTTTCCATCTCACAAATGCCTGGTATATTTTATATCTTAAAAATGGAACATGCAGAAGGACAAAACTTCACTTTTAATTAAGGATATATTTCACAAAGGATACACAAATTCTAACTAACCTTAATGTGTTTGTGTCAAATACAGAAGGAGTTTCTCAAGGAAACTTCTCTTTGGTGTTTGGTGTGGGCTGCCCACTCCATGCCAAGGAAGGCCATGAGAGTCCACACTGGAGGTGAAGGGAAAGGGATCCTCCCTTTCTGTTCTCACTCTTTGAGTCAAATGTGATGCTGCTCAAGTTTGTAAGTGTCTTTATATAGATGTATGTGTGTTTCTAGGAACATATATCTGTATATAGGTAATGCATTGAAATTAATACAGCTCAATTATGCAGAATCTTCCAAATTTGGGGCAGAACAAGAGTAATTTTTAGAATTGCAGCTTCACATAGACCCATCTAAATCTTGCTGTGTCTTTTTTTTTTTTCCTAAACCCAAATCTCTATGCTTTAGTATACAAGGTATTTATTTTAATTGATAATACTGCCTTGGGGTAAAGCCCAAGATAAAAGTGAATTATCCCCTCATTGTCCTGACTCTTTCTTTTAGGTAAGAATAAAATTAAAAGGTTAACTGGCAATGGAAAATCTTACATATTGGACAGTGGAAAACTGCAGGGTTTCAGGGCTCGTTCTGTTAATGAGTAGCAGTAAATAGTATCTTTTGTCTTCTATTCTAGTTTTTTTGAATAAACCAGCATTGTCTTACATTCTTTTAATTGCAAAGCAGGCTCCCTGCAGAATGCCAACCCTGGCCAGCAGCAAGGGTGTGCTGTTTGCACACCTGGGGAAATGTGTATGGATTGCAGCGTAATAAAGAGGCACCCAGGTAAACCTGGGGTTTAGACACAACCAGGTGTGATAACTCCATGTACTGAGGTTGCAAAGCTCATGTAAAAAGAAAGACAAACAAGCAGTGCTGCACTGATGGCTTGAGTTCCACAGCAATGGCTCATTGAAGTGTTTGCAGTGCAGACCTGCTCTGCACGAGCACAGAGCTGCACTCAGGGAGAGGCGTAAACTGAGGAGTCCACAGCTCTTATGGACACACCAAACACTTCAGTTTTCTCCTTGGGATAAAATTCATGTTGTCTGGATACAGCTGTGTTTGTGAGCTCAGCTAAGAGTATCTGCCCAGATAAATTCATCAAAGCTGAGCAAGAAAATACGCTTGTATAAGCAAGGCAATTGTCTTTGAACATGAGGTAGGTGCCTAGTCATCTAACACACTTGCTCTGGAGTATTCTGCCATGCTGAGAATTTTAAGAAATTGTTGGTGGATGGCAGCTATGATTTCACCCATCTGTACCTCAAGAAGAGTCCAATTCCAGTAGAAGACAATCCTCATAAAAGAATAGTTTACATAGAGCACTGTAGTATTGGTCATGAAAAAGAATGTGGCTGACAACTCCCTTTGACCAGCCCTCCTTCCTTCTCAGAAAATTGCTGAACTTCTGGCAGGTTCAGTAGTTTAACTTGAATAGCCTTATAATTTGAATGATATTTTATATTTCCTAATGTTGCAATTTCACAGATTCACAGAATTTTTGAGGCTCAGAGGGATGTCTGGAGATGGTATGGTTCAACCTGCTTGCTCAAGCAGGGTGACTGAGAACTGGCTGCCCAGAAGCATATCCAGCTGGCTTTTGAAATACCTCCAAGGATGAAGACTCCCCAGACTCTCTGGGCAATCTGTGCCAGTGCTTAGTCGCCTTCAGAGAAAAAAAGTGTTTATTTGTCTTCTGATGGCACCTCCTGTGTTTCATATTTACAGAATCACAAAATCACTGGGTTAGAAGAGACCTTCAAGATCACTGAGTCCAACCCATTCCCTAACACCTCAACTAAACCACAGCACTGAGTCCCACATCCAATCTTTTTTTAAACACATCCAGGGATGGTGACTCCATCACTTCCCCAGGCAGACCATTCCAGTACTTTACCACTCTTTCTGTAAAAACCTTTTTCCTAATAGCCAACCTATATTTCCCTTGGTGCAGCTTGAGACTGTGTCCTCTGGTTCTGTCAGTGCTGCCTGGAGAAAGAGACCGACCCCCACCTGACTACAGCCGCCTTTCCGGGAGTTGTGGAGAGCGATAAGGTCACCTCTGGCTGAAGTCTCCTCCAGGCTAAACACCCCCAGCTCCCTCAGTCGTGCCTCACGGGAATTGTGTTCCAAGCCCCTCACAGCCTTGTTGCCCTCCTCTGGATGTACTCAGGTGTCTCAAGGTCCTTCCCAAACTGAGGGGCCTGAACTGGACACAGCACTCAAGATGTGGCCTCACCAGTGCTGAGTACAGGGGAAGGATGACCTCCCTGCTCCTGCTGGCCACACCATTCCTGACACAGGCCAGGGGGCCATTGGCCTTCTTGGCCACCAGGACACACTGCTGGCTCATGTTCAGCTGGCTGTCGAGCAGTACCTCCAGGTCCCTTTCTGCCTGGGCACTGTTCAGCCTCACCATCCCCAGCCTGTAATGTTGCAGAGGGTTATTGTAGCCAAAATGCAGGATGGCCAGGGTATCAGACCCAGCCAGCATGGGTTTAGAGGGGTAGGTCATGTTTGACCAACTTGGTCTTCTTTTATGACCAGGTGACCCACCTGGTGGATGCAGGAAAGGCTGTGGATGTTGTGTACCTGGACTTCAGCAAGGCCTTTGACACTGTCTCCCACAGCACACTCCTGGAAAAGCTGGCAGCCCAGGGCTTGGACAGGAGCACTCTGTGCTGGGTTAGGAACTGGCTGGCCAAGCCCAGAGGATGGTGGGGAACGGTGCTGCATCCAGCTGGGGCCAGTCACCAGTGGTGTCCCTCAGGGGTCTGTGCTGGGGCCAGTTTTGTTCAATATTTTTACTGACAACATGGATGAAGGGATTGAGTCTTCCATTCCAGTAAATTTGCAGATGATGCTAATCTGGGAGCCTGTGTTGATCTGTTGGAAGGTAGGAGGGCTCTGCAGAGAGACCTGGAATGGTTGGATGGATGGGCAGAGTCCAATAAGATGATGTTTACTAAATGCCGAGTCCTGCATGAAGTCCCTCTGGTTGCAATGGGAGAACTGGGGACAAAACTTTTCACTTCTGGCTTCCCTTATAGTCAGTGGAGAGATAGAGAAAGAGCCTTACCACAGGATCCTCCATTCTATCCATTCTAATATAGATTTTTAAGAAAGATGGGATAAATTAGTGAGGGCTTTCTGTCTCTACCAGGGAAGGAACTTAAGCAGCTAGCTCAGGATAAAACATGTAACTTGCATACAGCTCAGGTCAGTAAGATGAGCCATACACTTGCCATCTTTTAAACTTATTTTAATTCCCTATCAGTAAAATGAGGATGCTGCAGCTCCCTTTTTTCTCCCATCTATTTGAACTGCAGGTAACAACTATTAGGCTGAATGGTGTTTTGCCTGGTGTCTAGAAAAATGACAACTGACATCTTTTTGAGCTTTATTGGCTTCAGGCTACCACTATTAACAATGAGGGGATGAAATACAGAGCTTCCAGAGCAACTAAGTTTTGAGCATCCATACACAACCTAAAAAACTGACATAGAATAGGCATGAAGGGAAAAATAAGGCAATGAATTTCCACAATTTCTCATTGTCTCAACCTTCTGAACAGCTGCCAACTTCAAACCTAAACTGGCATATTTCTTATTTTGCTGTTTTAACAGGAGATAATTATAGCTCATTGTTCCACAGCTTACTGTATAAAATGCTGAGCAGTACTTCTGTCTATTCTTCTTAGGTCTCAGGAACTTTAACTACCTTTGATTCTTGTGTTCCAAATAACCACATTAAGCAGTTAAAAGTTCATTAAAATGAGGCCAAACATAGATGAAAATGCCAACAAAAACATGCCTGAAAAGACAGATTAATAAAATGGCAGTGCCATTAGAAAGAGATTTTCTCAGACTATATTTTTAAACATATAACATTTTAAACATAAAGAACATTTTATATACTTCAATTATATTTGATTAAATTAATTTTCTTTGACATAATTGTCCTAAGGATGTGGAATTTTAAAATGGAAATGATACTATGAACCAGCACCCAATGAGGACATTTTCTGCAAATATTCATAAGTATATCTTTCATGACCTAGAGTTCAAATTTATCCACTGTTTTCCACACTATGGAAATAAGTTTAAACTATAATGCATAATTTAAATAAAGATGGGAAAAGCATATTTGAGTTGCAGGCCTGTACTTTTCCACAATTAGGAAGGCAACAGTTCCCTTGGGTTTTCTTTCTTTGGCTGTGAAGGAAAATGGCTGTGTAGTATTTCCAAAACATTTCTGCGCTATTCCACAACATCAATACCTCAACAAAAGGAGATTCCTTCTCTCATTCTTTTAATCCAAACTCCAACTAAAAACCAGCAGAAACCATAATTAGAAAACATTCTTAAGACGTTCCTCTTTTTTTTAATTTGAAGTTCTCCAAATTGAAATGCTGCTCAGATCATCCCTTCTCTTAGCCTGGACTTTGCTAATGAGAAGGCCCTTGGCATTTTTTCTTCTTTGTGGATGGGTAGGGAACAGCCAGTGCTTTTCTTGCTAGCAGATAAACAGGATGGATGAATAGGGCACCACAATCCTAGATTAGGCCAGAGATTCATCACTGACAGATAGTACAAAGGTCAAATAATGTCTTACCAGAAAATATCTAAAATAGTGAAGCACACTTGGAAGCACAAGTTGAAATCATAATTCCTAGCTAGGTCACAACAATCAAATCTGTTTTCCTACATTTAAAACTACCTCTAAACCACTAAACAATTACTAGTAAGTTTTGTGTTTTGCAGCCCTGGTTGAAGAAGCGTAGGGAGCTGGGAGAGCCAGAGCTGGCAAACAGGCAGCAGGGCAGGATGCTGACCTGAACAAGGCAGTAAAAGCATGCCAGTGTCAGCCAGTACACTGCACCAGGCCAGCTGCTTGTGCAAACAGACGTTTGCCAGAGCCTGAAATAATTGTTCAGGGAGCAAAGTAGGGCAGTTCTAGTACAGATAAGGCTCAGAACCCATCCCCTCTGCTGGGCATTGACTGTCAGGAAAAGGATACAGATAACCAGCAATATGACTGAGGGGAACAATTATGAGGGGAACAATATTTTATTTGCCAGAGACACCAAATACCAAAACTGTTGTTGGCCCATTCCTAACAGTTGCATTACTTGCAACGTAGTCCCATGAGTACCTGATGGTCATTCAGAGATACAAAATGACCCTCTTTGTTGATTCATGGTATGCTGTGGGCTGATAAACATGAGGAAAATGTAAAGATCTTATTAAAGAATAAAATAGGGTTTCTGCATTTGCTCCTTAACTGCTGCAGAACTTGAGAAATAATGATCCAACTCCAAAATGCTGTGCTCACATGAACTAAACCAGAAAACCAAGAAACCTAATGAATGTGAAATGTCAAAGAGAAGATAACCAAATTCATAAAAGTACATAAGATAGAAAAAAAAATAGGCCAGATGTGGTCAACAAAGAGCCTTTCCAGATTGGTTTTGAGCCAACCTAGTGCCTTTCTCTTATTAAATAACTTCAATGATTTGTAGTCCTGTTTGTATGCAGTTTCCCCTATTTTAATCTTCACAGGATCAGTAAAATGTTAGCCCACGGATACTTTCTCTCTGAAGCACAAGAGGCTTAGTCAACCTGTTCTGCATAAACATGTGAAAATACACAGATCAATTGATTTACAAAAGGCACTACAGTATCTACCTTGCCCATTCCTTCCTGTCCTGAGATAGCAAAGATTAGAGATATGGGACATATTTATTATGTTTTCCCTATGCTTGAACAATCATATGAAAATGCAGTTCTGCTAAGTCTGTAGGCTAAGAACCAAGGATACTCCAAGTCCTCATGTTCTGCCATCACAACAGGTCTTTAAGGTATGAAAGCAGATCAGGTAAGCAGTAAAATCTCCCCAGGTTTTCTTCCCCACATTTCTGAAAGACAACGAGAATGCAATGTGTAATGTGACACTGAAATAAAATGGATGGTTCCAAATCTGGTAAAGAGAACCAGTCCTTTTCCTTTTTTAGGGCCTGAAATATTTAGACACACAATAGGTTTCTTTGATATTTCTGTATGGCACCTTGTATCTGACAGGATCTTGGGGACAGGTGAGTGCTTTCACACACTGCTGAGCGCCTGAAGCTTCCCAGGTGGAGTTCTGGGGCCATGATCCAAGACAGCCATAAGGACTAACACACAGAGCTGAAGAAAGCAGCAGAAGAAACAGGCTGCTCTTAAATAGCACAGCACTAGCCAAGTACCAAAGATGTACTCTTGGTTTAAAACAAGGCCTGTGACATCTTAAACAACCACAGCTTGTTGGTGGCCAAGCTGGCATTTCCAGTGCCACTTGGAAATCTGATGCACATCATGTACCAATTAAAGAACAGCCTTTGGGCATCAGTGTCCTAAACTGTGCAGTCCAGTCAGTCTCCTAGCTCTGTCTGGTTGGGCAAACTGCACCAGCAATGTACCTGATTTGAACCAATCATTCAAAATGTAAATCTTCATCCTCCTTGGGCCTGGTCTCCCTGGCACCTGATCACCACCATGGCCAACCAATTTGATTACTCACAGGTGAATCAGACAGAGCAAAGGACTGACCACCAACTGACATTTTTAAAAGCTCTTGTTCAAGGAAAAATATGTCAGGTTGGATTTGAGCTTCTCTGGAGCAGCTGAAAGGAGATATGTCTTCCCATTGTATCTATTCCATAGGAGGAAGAAAATTGCAAAACTTGAATGCAGCTGAAGCAGGCACAACTGTATCTCTGCCTGAACACTACACTGAACCCCTATTTTTACCCACTGTTACAGCTAAGATGACTGAATTACAAGGTCACGTATTTTGCTGAGGGCCATATCATGAGTCATTTGATTAAAACTCTGCCCTTCCTGGCTCACAGTCCTTTTCTCTACTCATTAGTACACACAATGTAATAAAATGTTGGAATATCCCCAGAACGGAGTCTTGCTTAGACCACTTCCTCTGTAGTTCACTAGCACAGACCTCAATTCCTGGCTTAGGCAACTTTCCAGCTAGACTATATGATGCAAAATAACATTTTAAGTTAAATTTCAAGTGGGATAATGAGCAGCTACAGAACATCAAGATTGTTCTAAATTTAAACAAAATCACAAGAGGAATTTTAGAGAGTATTCAGGAGGATAAACAGAATAGAGGCTAAGCAAATGCATAGTGGACACTATTCACCCTTTCTGTTATCCATCTTGACAAGGGTTCTTTGATGCCTTTAGTAAGTTATGACCTTTCCCCTTCTTTCTTCTTTTCCCCCCATAATTTTTAGCAAAAACCTTTAACCAACTCTCTAATCTAGGATAACTGAAAACTGAAAAGTTAGTAAAATTAACCAGCTGTTCTGACTGATGAGAAATCATTGATAACATGAGGTATTTTATTAAAGTTGCAATAACACTCTTCTAACACAGTTTAAGGAAGGGTTCATTTTATAAACTCATAGGGTGTTGGAATGAAAGATGTAATTGTTCCCATGTAACCTCATAAATTCTCTTGCTAGTCAGTTTCAAGCCTACAAGCTTCAGTAAAATTCTCATGAGAACACAGCATCCATCCATAAAAACTCCTGAACCCACCATGGGAATCAGCTGGAATCAGAAGGGTTCAGAGGTTCAAGCCTGTGGTTTATTTATTGAAATTTTCTCAGTAAATATATCATGGTATAATAGATAACAAGCACACTGTTTTGCTCTAGTAACATCCGTCTTCCATAATATACATGCACAGTAAGTTTCAAAATTAGGAAGGAAGAACACTAAGTTACATTTAAATGTGGGTGCACTGAACCTTTTCTCAAAAAGAGTCTGAAATCATAAACAAGAGTGAGAATTTGCTTCCTTATCTTTCAAAACCACTGTCATCAAATGCAGCTAAGATGTTGCTCTATGCAAAGGCATAAAAAGGGAATTCAGATCACCAGAGGTTTTGACAGACTGGGCTGAAGTTAGACGCTTCTAGTCCCAGAAGATGATGGAGACTTAGAGATAACAGTGGTAGAGCATTAGAAGCTGCAGAAGTACATTCCTTCACTGTAGTATTAGAAGTGTGAATCTGACCACGAGTACCATGTCCATGCTGGAAACACAAGCATTTTGTAGAGTCTGTGGTTGAAGGCTCTGAACCAATTTTACCTCCTCCCTCTATAAAGCCTCCAAACCAACCCCTAAAAAAGTGCAAATTCCTTCCTTTCCTCAGAGACAGCAAACAGCAGCAGGAATGCAATAGACAGCAGAAGCTTCTGTGAGGCAATGTGGTACCTAAGAATAGCTCAGAAACTCCCTCAGGTGATGAATTTGATAGCTAGTTTGTGTCAGACTAATTATCCTGACACAGGATTCATGCAGTTATTTCTACCTCAAAAGGCTTCTGAGGGAAGAAAAATACCACTAAAATCCAAATAGATTTTTTTTTCCTGTTGGAAATCAAAGCCAGTTGGTCTATAGTCTCTGGTGGTTTAGAAGAACACTTCCACCCTAAGAAAGAGTCAGTCTTTCAGTGATATATTTTGGCAACTCATTTCAGGCCTTTAGCAGCAGGCTCTGGAGGTGGCAAGAAAAGGGAGGTGACAAAGTCACCTTCCTCCCAGCTCTACAACCAGCTGCCAGCTTCCAGCTCTGAAAATAAACAGGCAGATGGTCACAGCACTCTCTGTGGTCCAAATCATGCTGCTTCATGCAGGTGTGCAGAGCACTGCAGCCTCAGCACACTGCAGGGGCCAGAACTGCCAACATCACCATTACTCTAAGGTGTCAGGGATGAGCATGCCATGGGCAGTCTCTGCATTCTCTATTCTGCAACTCCTATATGCTGCACTCTTCTCCGGGCACAGCAGTATTAAGATGAAATGGGAAAGGAGAATGCTATGGGGAAAGGGTGGAATACCCTGGTGTATTCCCTGCCTGGCTTCTCTGGGACACAAATACACAGCCTTCACACTCAGCTGCTCTGTGCTCCATATTGCATCCCATACTCAGAGCTCCACTACCTAATGCTAATGGAGTGTTTGTCTAGAAAGAGCACAAGGCTGTCCAAAAAATGAGCCTTTAGTCTCTCCTCTCTGTATTCTGTGTGCATGCAGATCCTGCTCAGAAAAATGGGCTCCATTCTGATTTCTGCCAGCCATCTGCTGAAACATAAATGTGTTTTAGCTTTTATACTATCAAACTCCAAGCAACTTCACAGGCTTCCTTCACTTACCATAACAGTACCTTGAATATGTTCAGAAAATTTGCTTAGCTTTGATAATAAAGTTCTGGCTTTGTATTTCAAAGTAATGTACTTCAAATCCTGCTGGGAGTGCATTTTTGTTCAAACTTCTCTATATCTTTTTTTTCTCTTCATGTGAGCTCAGCATATGTACAGTATTTAAATGTCTGGATTAGAAGCATAATTAACAAAAATATTCCAACCACTTTTTTTTTTTTTTGGAAGAAAGAAAATTTACTCTTTGTGTGTGTCTGTGTACCTGACAGAGCTGGTTTCCTTCACACTGACACACCCAAAAAATGTTTAAATAAAATTCAATGGTTTGATATGTAAAATAAGCATTACAAATCTATTAATTTCTTAATGTAATCAAGAGTTTGATCCCACAAGCAGGTTACATTATTTAGTGTTAACAGTTATAGCTGCGCACATACAGGGAGTCTGCAGGCCCCTTTATACTTCTTTTCTTTGGAATAGAGCTGGCCTTTCCATTTGCTAAATCATTTACACCATAGGGAAAATGGGAAAGCAATGTAATACAGCATTGATTGACTTTTGCAAAGTAGAAACCAGATCTAAATCCATTTTAGCCTGGTCAAATCTTAAGGCTTTAAGGGAAGCAGGGAAGCTTCTGCTTGGTCCAGCAATAACAGTAACTTGTAATTTACAGGACACATCTGAAAAATTCCCAAACTTACAAATATTTACAGGGGTCACTTCTGTCAAGAGTGAACTGCAGAGAGAGGTGAAAAATAGGTTTGTGTGACATAAAGAGATGGGCAAGGGAAATTAAAGACAACAGACCAAGAGTAATGTATTCCCTTGAAAAATGCAGATGACAGTAGGTAGACAAAATACAAATTCTAACACTGAATTATCCTTTAGCTCACAAAATATGTCAGGAGACTTTAAATACCACAGATGGTCAGTGCCTCCATTTTCAATTACCTCTGACAGATGGCCCTTCCCTACGGCCCAGTGCTGATATGCCAAGAACACAGATTAGAGGTTGACTCAGAGGCAAGAGCGGTGCCATACTTTGCAGCTGTATTTATAGACAGACCCAGTGTGTTCTTTGCCTCTGTATCTGCAATTCAAAAACACTGCATGAAGACATATTGAAACAATAGCAGTCACTTGGTTCTATTCCCTGTCCTGATTTACCACCATAAATCATACTGTAGGCTATTCATCAGCTGCATGAAGGCCCCAGAACGTATCAGTATCCATTCTAGCAGCTAACAGCTCTGCGTGTTACTATCACTGCAACTCTCTTTCGTTCCCAAAAGTTGAGGATTCTGTTATAGATCAAATCATCAGTTAAATTATTGGCTAGTAACCACAAAACCCAAGCCAACTGCTGACAAATCAACTCCACAACTGGCATTTATACTAAATTAATCATGTAGCACATGGGCATTTGCTAGCACTTTACCACATTGTACACAATCTAGTTATTTGCTGACTCCAGTTCCAGTTTCAATCATGGCTCTTCATTTTATGTAAAACATCCAAAAAATAAAATTATCCAAATGTCTTTATCACCTCAAAAAATGTAAACTGTGGGAGTGTGAAGTGTAAATTCTTTACAATCCATTAAAACTCCAGGTCCAGATGGTCTCTCTGCAGTTTTTCCAGTGACCCAATTTGCTGTTTCCATCCCATTTATGATGCCTTTATTGAGAATCGTAATAGGTGTTCAAAATACATTTAGTAAAGCAACTGTTAATTTTATTTTTGGATTTTGGAGCATGAAGGGAGTCTGGAAATAGATTTGCTTGCCCACTTATCATTACCATCTACTGAGTGGGATGCATCCAGAACACAAGTCACTCTGGTTTGAACATTGTTAGACACGTGGCTGCAGGCAGCTCAGCCATGCCCCATGCTCCTCTCCCTGCTCCTGTGGCCTATGCACCTCCCAGGGAGGGCCCTTCCTCAATATGGACCTGGCAGGGATGCACAGCACACCCTGGACAATTGGCATAGGTAATGTCATCCCTAAAGATAAAGATGTGTGTGAAGTGTGAATTGAGTATCTGTGTGTGTCTGCAGGTGAAACACACCCAGCTGCCCAGCCAGCATTTGCCCAAACTGATCATGTTACAGAAGATGATCATCAGCCAGATTAAACAGTTACTGGGGAATTACAAAAAGACTTGACACAAAGCAGGAGCCAGACTGAAAAAATTTATTAAAGAAGTGTGAAAACTCGTAACAGGACAGACCTCGGAAGGGAAACAACTGTCTCAAGGGTGTGTGGTTCAGCCCATGACTTGTAGGGAACTTCAGGGATCTGTAAAAAGATAAGAGGATCCACATCTCCCGCAGGAGACATGTAAACAGAGAAAACTGCAATTTTTGGGAAGGAGGGTGTTTTTGTAACCCATACTGCCCATGAGTTGAGGGTGTGCATACAACTCTGTGCATATGTGTGCCTGCATGTTTCTCAGATTAGTTATAGAAGACTGTTTAGAAATCTCTAGCATGCTTTGCCTATTTGTACTACTGATCTTGTTTCCATAGTTCACTGATTGCTGTATAATTACACTCTGCCAATAAAGCAATAAACTGCTTTGATTCGTATTTATTTTAAGTGTGAACTCAGCAGTTTTACCCCACAACCTCTAACGAGTTGCTGAAGCAACCAGAGATCTCTGTAGCACAAGGATTTCATGTTTTCTTACAGAGCATCGATTGACACTGAATAAATACATGTTTATTAAACTGTATCTAACTACAGGAGAGATCCCATAAGTGCATGCAATATTTGTCTCAAAATAATTATTTTTGAGTAAGGCATTACACAAAGGGTTATTTCGGATGTCTTACTTCATACAGGAGTTCATATGCAGTTGTTACATGATTAGCACTTGACACTAAACATACTTCAGTCTGGGGATCAGCATTCAATGTTGGCACTGTATTTTCCCCTTTTGAGTTATCTGTGAAAAAAATGAACTGGGCTGATTTGGATCTCTATTACCACAATCAGAACTGTAAAAGTGGTTTTTGCATGTGGCAGGGGTTCTCTAAGCCTACAGGTTTTAGGAGTTTTTTTGAAACATCAATTCAGAATTTCTTTTTTCTTTAAGACAGACAAATCTTTACAATTTTACCCATTTAACTGGCCTCGGCCAATTCTCCTTCCTTCCATAGCTGTAATAATATACTCTAGTATTCCCTAAAGCACGTTTTGCTGTGCATGCCTGGGTATGCTAGTCAGTGCTAATTTGCTATAATCCAACTGCCCTGAGCTTCCCAAACCACATCACTACAAACATAGGCAGTTTGGTCCAAAGTGTGGACTCTGCAACAGCCTGACAGCCCTAAATATTACAAAGCATTGATGCATTACCAGCGACAGCAAACTCCTCACACATCCTCAGCGTACAGATAAGGCATAAGCAGCCAAGCAATCAGAAGGCTCAACACTTACCAAACAATGAACTTTGAACAACTCAGTAAAGGAAACAAACATTCACACAAAAAAGGTCACTTTCTGGGATGTGAATGTAGCTGAATATCCAGCCAAAGATAATTGTATTTCACAAAATTGCAAACCTCACATGAGAGTTTATAGTGGAAAAACACTGACAGGCCATTGTCTGCAGCACTGTATTCACAAGGCTGCAATTATAGCTTTACCATAATGAATGTAACTCTGTGGTCAGAAAGACTGCAAGAATATGATATTTTCCATGGAATACTTCTTCCTTCATGGATGTCTGGCTTGAAACCTGGATTTTATGTTGCAGTGTTGTTGGCATTATCTCACACTTTCACGTTTGTGGCTGATCTAAGCACTTGGCTTCTCCTTTTAGGTGTATAAAGAAAAGTAACTTCATCTTTTCCAAGCGTGAGTAATTGCACCCAACAGTAGACATGTAAACACTTTCTATCATTTGATGCTCATAATCTTCCCTTCGCACTCCCAGTGGTACTCCTTTGGGTATCATCAGCCACAAAAAAATGGAGACAGCTTTTTTCTTTATTTTTCAAATTAAGTTACTGCTGTTATTAGGCAATATCCCTAAGGTCTCACTGAGCTGTGCTTCTCCAGGCAGGCTTGGCAAGACATATCCTAACCCACGCTGCCTGATGACAACCACCATGAGATACCAGTCTCACCACCCACTGGGGGCTCCTCTAGTACATGTTTGTGGAAGGCTCCTGGCTCATCTGCACTGGAGGAGCACCAAAAAAACCCTCAGAGGAGACACAAGATCTGGCTTCATAATCAACCAAGCATGAAACACAGTACTTGTGTATCTCTAAGTGTGGGAAGAGCTTAGGAAAGGGAAGGAAAACAACATCTGAACTCTTAAAAATGTTACTTCTGATAGATGTAAAAGATGGGTTGATAATCATTACCCGAGGTTGCTGAGTAGTGGGTGGTCCTCCTTATGGATGTACCAACTCTGATGAGAAAAAGGTCAGAATCTCAATAGGAAAGTGATGGAAAAAGAATGTTGCTTTGAAGGCCCAAGCCTGTTCACCACTTTTTCTCAGTAGTACATTTGTAAGCAATACTCCTGATGTTAATGTGATTATCTAAAGGCAGAAGGAGTACTCATAAAAATAAGGGTTGGGATTCATGCCTAGTAATCTGTCTAATCTGGCACTCTGTCTCCTTCAGCTGCACTAGATATTTTCCAACAGATGACTCTCGAATAATATTTCCAAAATACACTGATATCCTGGGGAAATTTTATCACAACTTACAAAATCTTTCCTGCCACATGAGTATTCATCAAGTTCTACGCAGACAAAGCAAAAGGATCTCAGGGGAAAGTGCAGTATCAGGAGAGCTATAGTTCAGACTAAGAGTCCTTATTTAAGCACTGATATGTGGACTGTCTTAAAAGTGTTTGTTTCCTTTATAGGGTACAAAGCAGTTTTAGTGACCTATGGTTCAGGTCTCACTGAAGTAAGAGAACCCTGAGGTATCATCTTCAAAAATTAAAATACAAACTCTTACCAACATTGTATTTATCTTCACATACCTGCAGACACGAAATCAGAGCCCTGAAAAGAACACAAAGGATGTCCTGGTGGGTTAGACCAACATCCAGCTATCGCCAGTATCCTTTCTTTAACAACAAGAGATACTATTTAAAGAGAACAAGCCAGGCATATAAATTTCCTTTATTCTCCTCCAGCATCCACAATCATCATATTAGGGATGGAGCATAGGCATCTCTCTATGAATATGCAGTCCGTTTAATCCCTTTCCAGTTAAATTTACTTTCTGCAAATCTCTAAATGAATATGCAGTCAAAAAAAAGTTTAACTAAACCAATTTAGGTTTCCTTTCCAGTGTTTGGCTCAATTTTATCCATTTTGATTTTATAAATCCTGATTACAAAAAACCTCTGCCAGCAGTAAATACCGAAGCAAGGATCATCTCTGAGGATCAGATCTAAGACTGCAGTTTCAGAACAAAAATGTCAGCAGTGAGCTAAATTTTCTGATGATTTATCATCACGGCTCAGCATAGAGCTCGCTAAATGCATGGGTCAAGGAAGTGGCTGAGAATGGGGAATTCAGCAACTGAAATAAGTTATTGCAAAATCACAGCCTGAGCCACACTCTGTGCACCCCATAAAAACTATGAACTCAGAGACCTCCTCCATCTGGGAGGGGTGTTGTATCTTACTTTTCCTTTTTAGTATGAGAACGATCAGAAGGATGCCTATGATTGCCAAGCTTGCCTGTTCACAAGCTTGCCCATACTGGACCTGAACAAAGTTCCGCCAGCTCATGCTCCTGTCTTGGTCTATGGCCATGGGCAGGAGAGAAAGAGTTAGAACAACGGGCATGAACTGATGTCTAGGAAAGAGTAAGGACAGGGCATTTATATACAAACTTTCATCCTAAAGCTTCCCTAGCCTCAAATTGTTTTTCAGACCAGGAAGCTTTGAGACACATACAGGTTTTAGGTAATTCTTGGAGTATCTGGTATATCTTGGTGTATCTTGGAGAGGGCAAGTGTCTCTGTGCCTCTGTCCTTCAGTGAGTTGTTGTCTGAAAAACTTGTCTCTCAGTATGTGCAGGTGAAAACAGAACCTTCTGTGAAGAGGAATAAGTTCCAGTGTGTGCAGATGGGACGTGCCCAGGCTTGTCTGGCTACTGCTTCTTGGCCGGGAGCAACAGCTGCGGTTCTGGTACCACAGAGCTACCCCAGGCTGGCAGCTAGGCACTAGACATGCCCGGGCTTGTAGGAACCCAGTTCTGTTACCTCAAAAGAGTCCTTAGACGAGGCGAAGAGAAAGAAGTGGATTCCGTGGAGGGTTTAAATCCAGAGTTTAATTCCAAAATGACACAGAGCTCTGAATTGTAGGAACTGCTCCAACAGAATACTAGAATCTCGTGGCCTGTCTCCTTTTAAGCCCTAGGGCAGGGGGCAGGGAGAGACAGGTAAGCTGCCAACCAGGTGAAGAGGGGCCGTGGCCCAGGGGACAAGACGCTTGGCTAAGCCAATGACCCCAGGGTTGAGGAGCATCTTTTGAATTTGTGCCAATCACACGACAGCTTTGCTGGAAAATGGAATTTGATGGACAGGCCTTGGCAAGGAGATGAGGGAGAAAAGGGGGAAGGGGAGACTCGCACATCTGGGTTTGTAGGCAGGAAATCACATGACACACCGCAACACTTCTGTACAAGCACATAGTGGTGAGAGGTATCAGAGATCTGCTATCATAGGATGACAAATATTAGAGAAAGGGTCTGAAAATATACACACACACACAAATCCCTTCTTTGACCCAAGAAACTTTCATCCTCATGAGTTATTTTAAATCAGCTGAAAACACCAAATAATGACTAATAAGCCACTTCAAATAACTTTGAAATCCCTTAGAGTTTCTCTCTGACTTCATGAACTACTTTAAAATCCACATGCTTATTATGAGGATGGAAAAAGTGGGATATATCAGTAGCAGAGAACAGATAGTGTTCCTAATCTGGATTTAGTTAGACCAAGGAGTCCTGAGATATTGAAGAGAAAAACCTCCATTTCTTCAGATGAAATCTATCAGCTTTTGAAAACTCAACTGGGAAAATGAAACCACAACATTGAGCAGAAGCCAAGGCAGTTTACCACTCACTCTCAACACCACCTACAGCCCTTTGATTATGCCTGGTGAGCAGAAATAATCTAACATATGCTCTCTCAAACCCCTGTATACCACAACTCCATTCTTGCATTTTGTTACTATTGGCCTCTCCACCTTTATATGTAGCTAGAACCTAATTTCTCAGACTAGTACTGTGGATATTGTCAGCTTGCAAGGCCCACAGGTAGGTTTCTGTGGGCATGCACCTTATTTCAGTGTTTCCTCTACTCAGCATCTGGGAAGATTCCTGATACCACTGACCAATCATTATAAGGGGTTGCATTTCCTCAGATTTACCAAGAATTTCAGTTGGTGCCATACCTAATGGTTTCTTGCAGGCAAAGCTTCCTGACAAGTGAAAGAAAATGCACAGCTTCAGGTTATCTCACTTTTTTTTTTGCTGATGCCTACAGAGACTCTCCCCAGCCTCCTAGCTGGTCATGCAATCCCATCTCTTCCTTCATGTTCTGATGCTTTGTAAAGACTCCTGACATAACTAATTTAAACAAATGACTGATTGAATGAATTCAGAAAAAGGTGATAAATTTTTCTGCCTGGTTATGTTTCTGCCAGGCTACTGAGTTGACTCAGTCATTGAGGACTGGGAGAGATGGAGCAAAACTTATCAATTACTTCATAAAATAACAGACTGGAACACAAAACTGGAAATGATGAGGCCCTTTTGGCAGCAGTGACCTGTTAAACTTGAGCACCATCTCCTGTGAAAGCACTGCCCAAGAACCCCTCTCTTTTTCCTATGCAGGCTTTAGTCCATGTTAATGTATGTCTAGGTCATAGAAAAGGCTTCAGTTTGGGTGGCCGCCTGTCAGATTACTTCACAGTTATTATTAAAAACAGTATCTCTGCCTTTTTACTATTTGATTGATGATTCCAGATTTAAGCTTTCATACTAAATTTTCAAGGAAGTGACACCTCAGAACTGCAGTGTAATAACCCACAAAGTCAGCCAGAAAGCTGTACATCAGTCTGTACATCAACCTCCTCAGCTTTTTAAAACAACCTTCTGTTACTTTGACACCACTGTCCTCCTCACTGCTTATGTGTGTGTGTATATAAAAGCTTACAGAATTTATACCTAACAGTCATTTTTTTGTACTGGAATATAACAACTGACTCCTTCCTTCATTAACTAGATTATTAAACCTGAAGCCTCTGAACATGCATTTCAGAAACAGTATTTTATCTCCTCTTCCTTTTCCATAAGCCCACCCAATGAGGAGAACAGCCTTTGCACAAAAATATTCCAGAATGACACCTGTCTTAGGGTGCTTAGCTGCTCTCTTCTCTTCATCTCAGTACCTTTTCTTCTGTCTATGGGATTTCAGAGGCACTCTTCCATTCCCTCCATTCAGAGACACCATTCCACTCCAGATCCCTTCTGGAATTACATTATGTTCTGGGATAGCAATTAGCACTAAAGTTTACTTGAAGCTTATGATTATGAGTAGCCCTTAGTGTTAATCAGGAAGACCAACAAAGAGCACAAACACCTCACCAGAGACAGGGGTCTTTTATGTGCTTCCTCCTGCCAACACCTTCTCTAACAACAGGTAGCTTCAGCAAAAATGCTCCAGGGGAGAGAGATGGGCTGTGTTACACAAGCCCCTCGGAGGTTTCTTGTTTTAGACACGACAAAAGCAAAGCAAGGCACAAGCTCAGACTTTCTCAGGGAAGAATGCCTACATTCAGGTGAGAATGTAGCTGGGGCTAACACAAGGTAACACATAATACAGGTGAAACTTTCTAGGGACAGGGCTGTACAATTTTAAGAAGCCTCCAGTTTTAACTCTTTTCCTCTTCAGGTCACATTTTTCTGAAGATGGAAAAATATATCCCTGAAACTAAGGCAATTTGCTTGCCAGATTTGAAAGTTTGTTTTTTCAAAGCAAAGAGATGCTAGGGGCTGTTCAGTGAAATAGCTATGTTTATAATGGACAAAACCATGTATTTTTGCCTAAATTCATCCTTGTAGTTGGCTCAATTGTTGTAAATGGAACTTTCCAAAACCAAAGCAAACAAATCATAATACAAAACAAAATAACCAAAACAAAGTAAAATAAAACAGCTGGAAGCAGACACCCAGCAGGGGAATTTCAGCTCAGATTGGCAGTAACAAGCAAGTGAAAACTATACTAGAAAGCACACAGCAACAGTAACACTGGCTATGCTGCTAACTCTGTTACAGCTCTCTGTAAGGACTGAGGCGTTTGATTTGTCACGCTACCAAAAACTAATTTAATTAATTCTCCTCCTATTCAAAACCTCACATCTGTGCTGTAAAATACAGCAACCATTTCACATCAGACAACAGTTAAGTAAAATCTTAGGAAAAACAGTACCAAATAGTTTTTGTAATTGAAAATTGAAGAGAACATAACAAGCAGCATATAATCATGCGAATTCAAATGTTACTCAGACTTCAGGGTTACCCAGTCTTATTAAGTGATGAGTACCATTGAATCAGTGAACACAAATGGTCATTATCCTAGAGATGCCAAAAGATACTGTATTTGTTGCACTTTGGAATCCCCTCAAATAGAATTCAAATAGAATTGCATGGTTCTGCTCCATTTAATTCCCTGTTTATTTTACTGTGTTTTTCAAGAGCTGCAAGTCTCATAATACTTCATCAAGAAATCCACTTTCTGGATTTCAGCTTATGAATCCACTTTTGTTTGCATTTTGGAGCCATCCTGCCCTCAAGTGTCCTGTGTTTGTTTTCCAAAGTTGGTGTACCTAAGTCTTCCTTCCCACAGACACTGTGGTGAGATAAGGAGAGCAGTTCTATTTTCCACTGAGCAGACAGACTTGGACAGCTCACATGGAGTGGGTTTGTATTGCAGCAGTTAAACACTACAAGAAAAAAACAAATGGAATGTTAGGAGTGGAAATTAGATACGTTTACCCTAATGAGAATGTTGATTTGCTTTCCAGTTAGCTCTTTGGAGCGGAAAACTCCCACACCTTTAAGCAAAGAAATCTAAAGGAAACACAGGATTTTGGCAGAGATTTTCAAATGACCCCTGAAGAAGGCAGGTATCCAAGTCCTATCACATGGCATTGTGAGTCTCTCCCTGTTGTGGCCATGTTTATGCTCAGTCTTTTTGTGGGAACAAGGGAAGTGTGGGGAATGCCGCACACAGGCACCCTGTATCACCCCCAAAGGACATGTCCTATGCTGGTCAAGAATCACTCACTCGAGAAAAAGTAAAGAAACACTGCGGAAGGGGACAAAATATGGACAAAAATAGCTTGCAGTGGAATAGGTCCAGCAAAAAAGGGCTAGCAGACAAGAAGTCAGGGTGTTAAAATAACCACATCAAGGAGTTTCATAAACTAGCTACGTGTTTAGTATCAGAGTGTCGGGGCTAGCGCCTGATGTTTTCCCTGACAAATACATCCGAGCACTTAGCCTACGTGCCTGCTCACCTGACTTCATGCAGCAGTCCTCAGACTTTAAAAAAACACAAGCAAGGCGAGAGAGGAACCTGCTTATGAGAGGGGCAGGGGGCAGAAGGGTGCCTGACACAGCAGTGAGTGCCCATTGCTGAGTCACAGGGTGACTGCCTGCAGCCCCTCACCCTGTCTCTGTGGAATGGGAGCACTTTGGGGACAAGTGGATCTGCAGATGGGACTCCTTCATTCCTGAGTTCTTCCGTCCCAAACAGGGCAAGGGGGATTGGCCTTAAAAGAGTAAAATATCCATGGACCTTTCCAGAGCCTGAAAGGCTGGAAAATGAGTCTCAAGCAGGAGATGCCCACCCTGGAGCAGGGCACAGTAACTGAGGGGCCCCAACAGAAGGTGCTGCCCCTACTGCACCAGCATAGCCACGACTCAGAGAATCACAGAACTGCTGGGGGTGGAAGGGACCCATGCAGACTGCCCCATGCAGTTCATTATTACAACCATGCTCTGTCCAAGTGAGCTGAAACTTCGTGTGGTTTCTTTTATGGCCATTGCTCCTTGTCCTATTGTTGTGCACCACCAGAAAGTCTGGCACCACCCTCCCAACACCCAGCTTTGATTTATATGCATGAATGAGATCCTCTCTCATTCTTGTCTAGACAAAACAGATGCAAGTCCTGCCGCCTCTCCTTATAATAGGGATCCTCCAGATCCCATGTTATCTTTGTGGCCTCCGCTGGACTCTCCCCGGTAGTTCCATGTCTCTCTTTTACTGCAGAGCCCAGAACTGGACACAGCACTCCGGATGTGGCCTCACTAGGGCCGAGTGGCGGAGGGGGGGGTGGGGTTTGGACACGCTCTTCCCGATGCACCCCCGGATACCATTGCCCCCCTGGCCGCAAGAGCCCTGCCGGCTCATTGCCAACCGCTTGTCCCCCGCAGCCCGGCTCCGCCGAGCGCCGCCAGCCGCCGCTCCGCCGGCGGCGCTGCGGCCGAGCCGGGCCGCGCCGCCGCCATGACGGCGACAGGCGCCCTCCTTCCGCCGCCGAGGGGCTGAGCCGGGCCGGCGCCCCACGGAGCCCGGCGGGCGCGGGAGGCGGGGCCGGGGCAGGTCGGAGGGCGGCGCGGCGGGACGAGGTACGGCGGGGCTGAGCTGCCTCGGGGACGGCGGGGGGCGAGCGGGCGGCTGGGCGGGGCCGCCCCCCGCAGGCGCCTGCCTTCGCCCGGGGGCTGCCTGCCCCCGGAGCCGCCTGCCCCGGTGCCGCGCCCCGCAGGCGGCTGCCTTCGCTCGGGGGCTGCCTTCGCCCGGGGGCTGCCTGCCCCCGGAGCCGCGCCCCGCAGGCGTCTGCCTTCGCCCGGGGCTGCCTTGGCTCAGAGCCGCCCCCGTCAGGCGCCTGCCTTCGGCCGGGGGCCGCGCCGCGGCGCTGGGAAGCGAGGTGCGGGCTGCGGGGCCCGAGCGGCGGCGGCCACGAAGGCCGGGCACATCAAAGGCCTGGGAATCCCTGTCCCCTGCGCCCACGGCCCCGCCTCTGCAAACCTCGTTCTCCGGGGTGCCATGGCCCCCTAAAGCCACCTTTTGTCCTGAGGGGTTACGACCTGGGGAGGAGTGGGGTCGCTGCGTGTTGCTTACTTTAAATACTAAAGGCTTGACATGAAATGCTGAGTGAGCACTCTTTGCTAGCACCCTTTAACTCTATGGTCGAGGGCACAGACGCTGAGCCATAAAGAAGGATGTGCTTAATTAAGTGTACGCTTAATTTGGGAGGAGGAGGGCAAAGGTGTGTCCCACCGGCTGATGGGAGAGAGGCGGTGGTGTTGCAGGGGTTCTCTGGCTGCTCAGCACTGCCAGCAAAGTAGGGACCAGCATCGCAACAGAGCCTTAAATGCTTTCTGCAGAACAGAAGCCTAACTTCAGACAATACATCAAAATGTAAGGGTGAAATAAAAGGGGCATAGATAGAGGATAAAGTGCCTGTATGTGCAGCATCCCAAAACAGCCTAAGTTTCTGTCTGGAAACTTTGAATAGACTCTAAAAATTTGTATTTTTGCCTGGTGCAGGGTTTGTTACATGGCGCTTGAGGTGCTCCAGGTATAGTGTGGTTAAAAGGAGATGCAAGCACTGAGCTGAGCACTCAGATGACCTGTACGTATCCATAGCATGCTCTCAGCTCAGCAGCATGACAGGTGCAACAAAATGTGCTTTGGATGGTGTCAAGCTTTTTGCCTGCATACATCTATTTGTGGCTGGGAAAAATGTATGCCACATATATCCCAAAAAATCCCCTAATGGAAATATGGTATACCCCTATACTGTGGTGTAAGGAAGGGCAGCAGTTAGTGAAAGGATGGTACAATAGCCAACAGACACACCTTCACTTTCTGAATGTTTTGACACAGTAGCCAAACATGACTTAGGAGAGTGTAGTGTTATTTAGAACCCATTAAATAATTATTTCTTTTTTTACCAGGAGAAAGGAATTTGTTTGCCTTCAGTTGCAATATATTTGGTTTTTTTCCAGATCTGGGACCATGGCTGTTGACTGGATTGGTTTTGCATATGCTTCATTGCTGGTGGTTGGAGGAGTTTTAGCATACACTCGTAAAGGTTAGTACTGAAACAGAAGGATTTGGAAATGAAGCATTTGATTTCTTCTGTGCAGTGTGAGACATGAAAACTTTGCTGTAATTAGCACAGCTGCATTTTACATCCATCATATGCTGCTGTAAATGCACTGAGTTTCATGAGATGTTCTTGGGCCAACTTAAGCATTTAAGTGAGTGTTTAATTTTCAGGGCAAAGAGTGGAGGTTGTTATGTTATCTTTGACCTTAAATGCATTTTGGGCTTTCTTATCTCCTTTCAATCATTCGTATTTTGAGCACAATATATCTTTGGTTAAAGCTTCTTTTCTATAGAGAAATCCAGGCCTTGATTCTGACATTTCCAGATGCACGGTGGGAGAATATCTTCTACTTGTGTGCTCTGAGTTGGTGGTTAATTCTCTGGTACCGTTAGAATGGTGCCTTTTCACAGTAAGATAACGAGCCGGGTTTTAGGTGTCCGTGTGCCACAAAGCGCAGTTTCGGTATTCCAGGGGTTGTTGCAGTCCCGTGTCCCGGCTCAGCACCCGGCAGAGGTCGCAGCGGTACCGAGCACGGGCGGGCGGGAGCTGCGGGCGGGTTCCCGTCCGCTCCCCGCAGAGCCCCGGCAGCGCATCGGTCACCGTCCCTGTTCCATTGTCCGTCAGCATTCTTGTGGTTCGGGGCCACCGTCTCCCTTCGTAGTGTGCACACACTTTGCTCTCGGAGACACGGCTTCACATCTGAATTTCTGAAAACGCTGTGGTTTTGTGTTTGCAGCCAGCTGCACTCACTGACTATCGCATTCACCTGTTCTCTTCACTCCTTAATACTTGGTCGATCCTCGTGGCAGATCTAGATAATTTTTTATTGGTAATGATTTACGTTTTCTTGCAAAGTCTTGATTAAAAATACTCAAATGGCTTGGGAACTAAATGACATCGGGGATCTGAATTCTTTATTTATAAACATCTGGGGATCAGTTTAATTCAAATAATGTCTGCTGTGCAGATTCTACACTTTTGTCATATGGTATCAAGACAAATGTCTGTTAAGAAATTTTAAATATTAGGGATATATCTGGGATTTATGAACCAGTTTTTCAATAGCACTGCAAGAAGATGTCAAGTTACTTTTAGAAGCCCTGTTTTCATCCTCACCACCATTTATTTGTTTTTTTATTCTTTATTCATTAAATGTGATGTTGGTGATAGCATTTCTTTGTCCAGGACTGATGTCAGACTGAAGGCCTAACATTATGACCACACGTTTTCCAGTTTACTCTTTATATATATTGGTACATTTTTACCATTTTTGGAGATGCCTAAGTGCTGTAAGATATAGTTAAAATGAACATACAGTTCAGAGAAATTACAAAAATCCTTCTTAAGTATGATAGAGAAAATAGCCAAATTTAGGGTTGTATTTTTCCCAAGTTGCAGGTATTACTGGATCCTGATCATCTCCCTCTAACTTAGTTGATTTTGCCCCTAATCCCACACATTGGAATGACCCACTTACAGAAATACTACCTCTCTCTTCACACTGGGCTAGGTAAGCTGGAATGTGGCAAAATCAGTTCTATTGTAGAGAGACAGCTGCTGTATAAAGATTGAGCTTAAAGACCTTGTGTTGAGGAATAATACTTGAATGATTTCTTGCAGGTAGTAAAATCTCTTTAGCTGCTGGACTCACCTTTGGCTGTGTGGCTGGTTATGGAGCTTACTGTGTAACGTGGGATCCCAAAAATGTGAAGATATCATTGTGTAAGTGTTTCACTACAGTAAACAAACAAACAAACAAGCAGCATCCTGAACTGCATGTAAAATTCTCTTTTTAGTAAATTTTGGGTATTGCTTTGGTTTAAATGTTGGGTTTTAACTGGAGTTCAACACTTCAGCTTAGCTTGCAAAATTCAGGAGCCATTTACAAGATAAGGCAGATCATTGACACAAAGCCAGTAGGTGTGTGTTACCACCTGGCAGCACTTCCTTTTATGAGATGTTTGCCTAACATTGCACATATTGTGAAATCCAGCTGATAAACAGGAGATAGTACTGCAATAAAATCGTTAGTGTTACAGATTGAATTTTGCAATCTGAGCAGTAAAGGAGATGTGGGATCCACTGTTTCATAATGTAATGTATCCTCAGCTCCCAGAAAATGGAACAGTTTAACTTAGGGGTTTTCCTTTGCTGCTAAGGAAGACAGGATACAGACTGTGCAATAATTGTTGTGGCAGCTAGTTTGCCATGAAACCCTCATGGAGGCAACTGGGGGACATAAACCTTGCACAAGTGAATGCAGTAAGAGCTGCTGGGAGCTTGTCTCACTCATGGTTTTAGCAAAGGTGGTTTGGGCTGTGGTTTCACATGCAGAAATGCATTTAATATACATTTAATCCAGATTGTGTGAGTACACAATTAGTTTTTCCCATTTTAGAATTTGTGGTATATTGTTCATTCTGGCTTGTGCTTTGCACCAATCACAGTTATAAAAATTTCAATTTTAAAAAAATGTTGAGTAGCATTGACAGCAAAGTGTTCCCGGCAAGTTCTTTAGCAAAGGTGGTAATTGTGGACCTGACCTGCTCCTAGATGGCCTTAAATTGGATTTCCAGTTTTGCCACCATGACCTTGCTCAGATTAAGTTATCCCACTGTTTAAAAAAACCCAAAACTTTTTTTGAAATGAAGACATAGCCTTAAATGTATGTACATTTATAATCATTAGTGTGAGATGCTTTTAAGTAGCATATGTTATTATACTTTTATGGGTCAATTAAGTCACTAAATTAGATACAGAATTTATGGGAGACTCGTTAAAACTTAATAAATGTTGCCTGTTTTCCAATTCCCAGGTTTTGAAGGAACTAATACAAAATTTTCCATTAATGTGCTTTTGAATGTCTGATATCTAAAATAGCCAGTGTTTTGCATTTCATTTAGTCGTAGGCATGTGAGGAGTTTCTCAACTGGAGAAGTGTATAGTACTTATTTAGCAGAAGTTACAGCAATGAGATGAGATAGAGTTCACTATAACTGCCTTAGAAAGTTTTTCTTACATAAAGTAAAAGGATCAAAGACTTTTTAAAGCAGTCTTAGTTTAGAATGTTTACAAAGAAATGTTTTAATTGCTTTTTATTACAAATGTGTAATGCTTTTGTGGAAAACTAGAACGTTTTCACTAATGCCTAACATGCCAAAATGTGAAAAGCAGCTAGAGCACAAATGAAAGATGGAAATTAAGTGCATGGAAGAAAGTGACCACTCTGAACTTAGAAACCACTACAGTAAATTACAATGTAAAATAAAGCAAGCACCCAAAAGGTGCTTTAAAAAGTTATGAAATCTATAAACAACCCATCCATCCAAACCGTAATTATTGACAGTAGTTTTCACCTATGCAAGACTCTCCTACAGTAATTTAAGTAATATTTTAGTACAAGACCTTGGTGATAAGGTTGTTGCAATTTGTCCCACATACAAAAGGTATGTGGGTACCAGTGGGTACCCCAGGCAAATTCTCTCAGTTGTTTTATAAATTACTATTTCAGGCATTTTCCTGCTTTACCTGAAATAAGCTCTGTGTTTTCTTGGATACTTTAATGCATTTTTATGTGTTTGAAGTAGATTTAGAAATTCAAATCTCACTATGGAAGAGTTAGTAGCATTCACAATGCAAGTTGATTCTGATCTGTATATGATTCACTGGATTGAATTGCTCTAGATTTATTAAATTTCTTTGGTTTAAGTGAATGTATAGCACTTTCTGAAATCTGGCCTGAAAGTTGAATGCATTAAAAAGTCTCTGGAATGTATGAAAAGCCAGGTACTAGCAAATGGGGGAAAAAGGAACATTACAGAGTGAATATGCTTTGTAACTTGTAATAAACTGTAAATACACTCAGGACTCTGGGAAGACACATGCTGTGGAATAGTTCACTCCTTGAGACATTCCTGAGAGGATCAAAGGCTATGTGACTAGAAAATCAGAGCAATGGATAATGGAGCATAATACTGTTTTTGCAGCATATCTTTGATGAGTGCACATAGTTGGTAGAGTTCTGTAAGATACTTGTAGCTGTCAGGGCTTGTTTTATATGCTGAAGGGAGTTTAAAACTAATTTTTGACACCTATGAACACAGGACTGGCCCCAGGATTAGACAGTGGAATTTGAAGAGAATTAGCCAGATGGTTTAACTACACCATAAAAAGGGAAGAGAGCTGTGTGACGGCCATTACTTTGGCTGTGAAAGTGACAAAGCCCAGCTGCTCATGAGAAGCCCTGCCTCTCTGCCCACTTCTAGGAAGCATTTCAAGTGCCAGTTCTTTAATGAAGATGGCTGTCTTTGCAGTTTCATGTGTTCTCCTCAATCTTCTCATTTATGTAGCACTCTGCAGCCATAGTTCATAGTGAAATCCCTATGCCTGATGAATTCAATGGTGCCTCCATTTTTAGATTAGACTACTCCAGGAAGAAGATGCAGTTTCTTTCATGATTGTTCTCTGCTGGTTGTGCTGCATTTATTGCCCTCTTGGGCTGCCCACCTCTTGCCCACAGGCAACAATGGTTCCCTCATAGCAGAAGACTCCAGAGGAGTTGTAGTCATGAAGAAGGAGATGTTGATAGCCATATTCTGTAGCAAAAACAGGTGGCAAACCTTCCAATATAGTTTTTAAGGCTCAGCAAATAAAGAGCTAATATTCTAAAAATAAAACAGACAAGTTGAATGCTCTAGCTCCTTGAATAGTTAGAAAACAGCCGCAATGATCTAGACTGGTGGGATTTATGAGACGCTGTTCCTGTAATTCAATATTCATGTGACTACTATGGCCAAGATTCTTTCTACTTTGTTGGTATCCCCATGAATTTAGATATGAGTAGAATTAACTGACTGACAAACTTACCCAGTCTTCATTGAATAGGATTTAACATTCTGCTGCACATGGAAGCTTTATTTGTAGCTGAAAGAAATCACAATGGTGTATTTTGGAAAAGCAAGAATGTTTTTATAGACTCTGTTTCTCATCTAATATTTCACTAAATTGCAGTTCATAGAAAAACAGAAATGACCTTTGATAATTCTGCGTGTTCCTGAGTGGTCCACTGAGAAAAGTGAGAACATAAACATATTGGATTGTCTTTTACAGTTTCATCTTTTCTTTTGACCATTATAATGGGAATGAGGTTCAAGAGGTCCAAGAAATTAATGCCAGCCGGACTAGTAGCATGCCTGAGGTAAATACATATTGCAGATCTTATTGTAAAGATTTCACTGGTTATCAAATAGTTGCCATTCCACACCCGATTCAAGGCAATGCTGGTGGAAGTCAGTGTCATTCAGCAACTACACAGTTTAAATGAAATTAGTTTGGAGGTCACAGTCCTGTTTCCAGTGAGCAGCTTTTTCATCTTACTAGGCAGATACAGCTGGTGAGAAGTGACTTTCTCAGCACAGAAAGGAGAGGTCAGCAATTGAATATTAATGCATATTGATAAGGCTTTTGGAAGAACCTAGATAAGCCTTAGTGTTTTCGAACACGTGTATAAAATTAGTCTAATAATTGTAATAATTGTAAGTCTAATGTTGTAATTTCATAAAACACAGTCATCTTAAAACAAAAAAGGCCAACATTTTGGTTTAGAAGTGCTGCATTCAAAACTACTGGAAGCACAGTACTGTTGAAAACCAGGACATTTTAGACCTGACCTAAGAACTTTGGTCAGTATTAATGCAAATTTAGAAAAAGAAATCTGGCTGTTCCAGCTGCTTTATTGCTGCTTTTCAGCATTCTGTAAAATATTATTTTAGGAATCTATTAATTTGGAATTAAATTATGGAGTAAGTTCAAATTTTTTTTCCCAAAGAGTCTGTAATGCAAAACATTTTCCAGGTGTAAATCAGAATCCCCATCTCCTGAAGGAATAATAACTGTTGCTTTGTTGTTTTAATATTACCAATTTAATATAACACCATTCTCTTTTACTTCAGTTACATACAGGGAGGAAAAAATCAGAAGCAATTTGTCAGAATTTAAGCAAAATTTAAGAAACAGGACTTACACTGGAAAATGTTATTGTCCATTGTGGATTGCTTTTCCCGCCTAGGTGGGCTTTGTTTTTCTAGACACTGAGACTGGAGATCTGGACACCTGAAAAGACGGCTTAATAGAGACTCTAGTGTCAGTTATTTATGAATGCACTGTTATTTAATGACGACTTTCACTGATTTTATTAATGACAGCCATATTTATGTTTTCTTGTTTTGGTTTTTTTTCAGCCTATTGATGATTTTGAGGCTTGTTTTTATGCTGCTGTAGGAGAATTTAGAACTGAATATGACTGCCGTGCCCACCAAACAGACATGCTCTCTGTACTTGAAAGACAAGCTTGAACACAAGTCTTACACTGCATTTATATTTTCTGTAAAAGATCTGTACCTGTTAATTGATTATTGATATGTGTTGATATTTTAAAAGCTTTTTTTAAAACTAAAGCAAGGGTTTTGTTGGTCTATTTTGATCTACTTTCATTTAAGCAGTCTATTAACTCATGGGATTTTTCTTTTTAAGTTTGATCTTTTTTAGGGGTGCAGAGCGCCCCAGGAAATTGAATTACTCTTGCACTGTATCTCTGAAAGAATATCTATAAATACAGGTTTATGCTAAAAAGGTATCTTGTATTGAAGTATAATTTTGTAGTTTCTGAAATTAAATAATCAGTTCTAAATCAAAAAAATCTTGGGCCTGTACTGTGTTGCACAAGAAAACCAACTTCCTTTCCAACCCACGCTCTTGTTCCCCTGGTTCTAAATATAAAAAATCAGTGCTCACATAAAATGTAACCGGTTTGAAGCTTATCAGTTTTTTAAGCAGAGGAGTGAGCCATTTTGTCAATGAAAGAGTTTGGTGCTCTGCTTTGTACTCAATAGTGGTTTAAAACATATTCCATGGTGTAAATTGCCAATGACATG
The DNA here is from genome assembly GCA_024865655.1 of Emberiza elegans. NCBI lineage: Eukaryota > Metazoa > Chordata > Aves > Passeriformes > Fringillidae > Emberiza > Emberiza elegans. The sequence goes on along the minus strand of JALJVW010000085.1, from coordinate 18,835,056 downwards.
AACCATGACTCAGGTTTGTCATGCTGCACAGAGGCTGCAAGCTCTCAGTACTCTGGGACAGGTTTGCCATTCCATTCTCACACAGATTACCTTGCTGAACTCACCCCCACCCCGGTAAGCAGAAGAGACTGTTCAGTCACAAACTTTTCAGGGATTGAAGTTGCTTTGATTTGTGTAAAAAATAAATATTCCTGAAGTCTCACAGCTTGGCTAAGACTGTTTTCTGCTGTACAGGGAATATAAGCAAAATCGTTAGGAAGCAGTATGGGTGGTGCCCTCTTGAAGACAAACAGAAACTTTGCTGCTTTTCATTTTTTTCACACAAAGCCTGCTTATGAAGGTTATTGTGTACCATGATACCTCCTTTGTGTTGGTTCCTAAATCATAGCCCTTGTCTGGAAGAGAGGAACAGCCCAGTGAAACAAGTACTGTGCTGAGCAAAGCACTGCTTCCAGCTACTGAGGTAATCTTAATGTAAACCTGTTTGGAGGTCAGCACTGGGGCAGTGACTGGGGCACTTGTGGTTGGTACCTCTGAGATGCACACGGCTCTTCTTAGGCACAGTCAGGGAAGGAGTTAACTTTGCTGGGCAGCAATTCTTCACATACACACTAATCAGTTGGAGTCCTGCTGAGGAGAAATAACCAAGTGCAAAGAAGGATGGCTTATGGCAATGTTCTTAAAGGGAACAGTTATTGTTCCCATGAAATTAGGGTAAAGAATCTGACATAGTAGTGCATGCTTTAAGCACTTTAAGCACATGTTGAGGTAAAATTCACTCCTACTGAAAAGGTAAGCAGCCAATGCACTTGGCTTTATAACTGTGGGAAGTGACTGCAGAAGGTAAAACCTTACAAAAAAAACACTCAAGGGGCATTTGCCTCACTGACCAGCCAGCCAAGCAGCAAAAAGAACAGCAGGCCAATTAAACACAAGGACTTTGATCTTTCAGTGAAAAAAATCACTCCTAAGAGATTCATGTGGAGATTAGAAAAGTTTTTTACTTCTGCCCATAAACTTGAAAGGATAATGAATTTTATTTTTAAAGGTTTTATTTCCTTATTTTTTAAGCTGTGAAATACAGCAGGGAGACAGTGAACTTTCTGGGAGACCACCTAAAGAACCAACCCAGAAGATTCTAGGCCTGAATTTAAATGACTTCTCAATTTTCAGAGTGTGGCTCCTCTGTCTGGCAGTTTATTAAAATGGGATTGGGGATCATGTGGCTTTTCTACAGTACTCCAGAAGCTACAACTGAACATTTTACCCTATTAGGCATGCACTATAATTGAACACACACCAAGTGTCAGCATATTTTATTTCATATAACTGCTTAATGAAATTCTTCTTTCTAGACTCAACAAATCCAAATTAGCCTTTTACTCTAATTTAAAAGTGTATTCACAGTGTATTGTTTCAACACTGGCCATATGATGCAAGTTACTGAGCACATCTATGCAATTTACCCTTACAAAGCAAGCTCTGGTAATATACTACAGTTGGGTTATTTTCATCAGATTAGATATTGAATATTTTCCTCACAACAGCAACAAACTTCTCATCTGTTGGTGGCTTCCGCTGGCTGCCAGGCTGTAAGAATTTTTTGATTGTTGGAATGTTGCTGATTCTTCCTTTAAAAGCCTGTAAGAAACAACAGTAAAGCCAGTGAGATTAAGGAAATTATAATTCCATCTTTTATAGTTTAAAGATGAGGTGACTTGGATTTTTACTTGTCAGACATACTTATTAAACAGTAAAAGGTATTAACTTTTTCTGATCTGTAATGCTGATGCCATACCTTTGTTTGCCAGAATGGAATGGGAGAAATTAATATTAAAGAGTTAAGATTCATCTAGTAAAAAGTGGAAGAAAACCCCACATCCCAATCCTGCAGATATATTTAAGGGAAAAAAAAAAAAAAAAAAAAAAAGGAGGCAAGGGAAGGAATATCTCAGTGCAATGCACTATAGAAGTCAAGATATAGAAGTATATGATTTCTTAAAAATGAAATTTTGCTAGCAAAAAGAAAAGGACAGGAACTGCAGACACACCAGGCCACAGACTTTCCTTCTGGATGTTGTTGCTGTGTTTGAAGACATGGAAATAGCAGCTAAAGGACCAAATTGGTAGCACTGGTGAGTGAATTCCTGCCAGCTGAGAAAAGCTGGGAAAAGCAGAACTGGAGAAAGGTGAGTCCCCAGGTCCCCAGCAGCTCTGGGCAAGGCAGTGCACTGAGTGCAGATTTTTGTAGTCAAACAGACCAGAGAAGTATCAGTACAATGGCTCAAAAGATGTAAACATCAATTAACTTCCAACAACAGTCAGTGAAATTTGTTTGTTACCTTCCATATTGACAGCAGATGATTACTAACCTGCAGCAGAGGGAATGCAGACAGTACATCAGGCTTACATTCTTCTGCCATTAAAATGGCTTCCAGCAGATGGACATCTGCCCAGCTTAATTTGTTGCCAACAAGATAATCCTGTCCATGATCTTTTAAGGCCTATAAAGTATGAACAAATAAAAAAAAAATTCACATGGGATGTAACAATTTTATCCAGGTATTTCATTGCAGACAGATTTCTGAAAAAACACAGCAGAGCAAAGCCATGCAAGAACCTATGAAGTTAGAAAGTCATACATATTCTTTAAACAAAATATTAAATCAGAATTCATGTTTCAGTGTGTGCAAACCCATCTCTCACTCTAACCTACTGCACCAGGTAGCTGTATACCAAGTCCAGTACCACAAGAAAAACTTAAATCACACAAAAGGAACAGGACTAAAGTAATTAGAAGGCATAGTCAGGTCAGTTTACATGTAAGAACCCCTCTAATTTTTAAGAAAAAAGTGAATTTCCAGATGTTTCAGAAAAATTTGAGTTTGCTGATTACAGTTTGAAATATGTCCAGAATGAAGGAATACAACCTTCCCACCCTTTATCTCATAAGGAAGGACTCCTTTATGGCAAACTGCTGATGCAAGAATCACAGCCTGCCAAAGCTACCAAGTGTAGTAGACAAGTTGAGATGAACATTGCAGCACAGCTTCAGAGCAGTCACCAGCTCTCCAGCCTACCTTTGTCCTGAAGACTGTCACCCTCCCATCAGGAGAAAGAGAAGGCCATGTCTGCGCCTAAGTCACATCAAGGCTACTCCAAATTAACAAATGTGCAGTAAGACATCAGTCTGTGACTCTGGAGGCCAACTGCTTCTCCAGGCCCACCTGCCAGCTCTACCATAGAGGCAGCAATCATGGGCAGAGTCACAGCTGATCCCTTCACGTAGTTACTTCCTACACTGCTCTAACAAGGTCTAGCACAGCTTGTTTATCAGACTGTGTGGAAACTCCAAACATAGCATCTGATTGCCTGCAGGGCTTTATATTGCCTTTTGGTGCTCCATCTGGCTGCTGAGTGTTTAAAGTGAACACACAGCTAGGTATGTTTATGTTTCCTGTCAGCTTCCAGAATGAATAACACATAGACTGCAAACCCTGATAAGCTGAATCAATAGACATCTTAAACAGCTGGTACAGAAAGAAAATTATTAACCATTTTTACAAAATTAACTAGGCTAAATAATGGAAAAGTTAGCAACAGGGGTTACTTTAAAGACACTCCTACATGAAGCATACATGCTAAAACATCCCAACAGTAGTTTATTCCACCTAGGCACAGGCTTAGAGAATTTTGGCACATTTTTTTATTGTTTAATAACTTAAAATACATATCAGCCTTTAATCTTTGAAAGATTTGGGTGTGTAATCAATATTTCTCAGCACAGCCCTCCATTGGTATGGCAGTGGATATATATGAACTCTGATTACAGAAGTGCTGGATTATTTACATTGTTATTTTAACAGGGCAGCCTCTGTGGGTTATGTTTGTGCAATTTAAGGCTCTAATAAAGTGGGACATGAAATTGCATCAGGTCCTGTAGTTTTCGAGTGGACTTCAGCTGCCTGGTAACAAAGGCTTCAAGCAGGAAACCCAGTTCAGCGCTGAAACAACACAGCTTTGTACCCTTGGCAGATTTCCGAGGAGACCACTATGCCCTGAAAAAGCACTGTGAGAAAGTCTGTACAGCACAACCACGCGTGGCACCAAAGGAGAAGTTACAAACAGAAGCAAACTTGTGAGATGAGGATCACAGTTGCCTCAATTCAAACAAGAAAATCGTAACACAAAAAAAAAATTTAAAATATCCTTACAGGAGAAATAAAACAACAAAACAAACAGCAAGCTGGTGGAAAATGGCAGTTCAGTAACATCCAGGCAATGTTCCAGGGAGAAGAAAAGAACAATCCATCCCCTCCTGACCAACACCTTCCTAGCCAAGAAAGCCTCCTCATGTGCTCTAAGGGGATGGCAGGCACACCAGTGCCTTCCCTCACAGCTCAGGCTCTTTGGTGCATGCTAGCCAGTAAATAATTGCTTTATGCTTTCTATGCTACGTGTATCTTGCTTGCAGAGCCTCTCTGTGCACACCTAAGGATGCCCAAGTAGCAATTCAGAGAATGAAAACCATAGTCTCTAAATATAATACATTTAAGCAATTGATTTAAGGAAGATCATAGAATTAGATCCTTAGCTGTAAAGCACAAATGTATTTTACTTTGAATAGGAGGAATAAAGGAGGCTGAGTGGGGGACCTTATTGCTCTCTACAACACCCTGACAGGACATTGTAGTAGGGTGGGGGTCGGCCTCTTCTCCCAGGTAACCAGTGACAAGAGAAAATGGACTCAAGTTGCACCAGGGGAGGTTTAGATTAGATCTGAGGAAATTTTTGTTCATGTAAAGGGTTGCAAAGCACTGGAACACACTGCCAGGGAACTGGCAGACTCACCAACTCTGAAAGTGTTCAAGAAACGTGGATGTGTCACAGGAGGACCCAGTTTGATGGTGACTATGGTGGTGGTGCGGGGTTGACAATTAGACTAAATGATCTTTAGAAGGTCTTTTCCAACCTTAACAATTCTGTAACACATTACACTTCCAGACAATAAGTACTGAAGGCTGGCACAAGTATTGAAATGGTGCAATTAGGGAAAATACTGGGAGCCATCAGCCACTAAGCTAAGTTGGAAAAGAAAGACAGCAAAGAGACCCGGTACTGAAACCAGCCCAAAAATTACTTTGTGGCCCTCTTTTAACATTTCAGGATACTAGCACCATCATACACTTCTAGAGTTCTACTGTCACTTGCCTTCTGGAAAGTACATGTGTGGGAACAGTGGGGGAGTGGGACAGGAGGGGGAGCCCAGAACCCACTGTCTTTGTGAACTGCTGGTGATTTATCACTTACCTTTTCATAAACAGGGAAGTACCTGGTTGTAGCTCGTTCAATGATTAAGGCAAGATTCTTTTCTTTTGTATCAGCTGGTTGGAAAGGGAGATACATGATCATTCCCATTAGGTCTGTAGTTCCCTCCACGTACATATCAATCCTGAAACAAATATTTTTGTTCAACATATATCATCCAAACTTTCCATTTTGATTCTTTTCCTGAAATACAACTCTGAAGTGATCACTGAGTAAAATGTTTGTTAGTGAATGTAACATAATACACTGGTTTATTTTCTTGGTTCTTCTACTACAAGAAAACTTCCAGTTTTTCCAAAGCACAGTTGTAAAACAGGCTCACAGTATATGCAATAAGCAAAAAAAAAGGCTGCAAGTAATGTATTTAAAGTGGAATTCATGCTGTTTTCCTTTAATAATCTATTCATTTATGTTGTGGGAGAAAAGACTGCATATGCAAACCACTTTAGGGAAAAAAATAGTTTTGAGGTCTAATCATGAGAGTTTGCTGGCTAACAATTGGCATTCTATAATAATCTCCACATTAATCCCCATAATAATCTCTGGAGGTGCTCTTCCTTTCTCACAAAATAAACCCTCTACAGTAAGTGACAGTCTGTTAGGTACAGTCACCTTTACTGCAGATCCTTCACAGTGACATTCTTTCTGTAAATATTAACAATCATGGAGGAGTGTTAGTAAGTGGCACACTGTCACCGTACCAGGCTCTCTCCTTCAGGTCCTTCCCATAGAGGTTGTACTTCGCTGCAATGTAGCTGAGGATGGCTCTGGTCTGCACCATCCTCATCCCATCAATCTCCACCATGGGCACCTGCTGAAACAGCAGGACTCCATCTAGGGAAGAAAAAGGAACAAGCTACTCAGGCTGCTGAAATACTAGATTGAAAATAAGGAAGAGACCCGGTAAGAGACCAAGACATTTCTAATTCTCAGGGATGAAAGCATCCACAAGGAAGCAGGTCTTCTTTACAGGTCAGATCATATTGCAGGTTTTAAAAAAATGCCTCCTGTTGTTCTTTTGTTCTGTGCGTGTGAATTTCTGTTTAGGGTGCAGTTTACAGACTCACCATTGCGCAATTTTTCTAAGTCTTCTTTTGTCTCAATGAATTCTTCCTCAAACTGAAAAGCAACAATAGAGAACAACACTGTCACTCCAAGGGCAGTGGAGAAGTGAAGGAAGGCTGGCAGTTAGAGCCCACCTCTCCACATTATTCTCCATACTCCTCTCATTGTGTTGACCCTGTGAGGAATCCATTCAGTGCCAGGAGCTGGGTGAGCAGCTGCAGTTCCAGCTGCTCATGGAGCCCTGGGAGCCCAAGGCAAGGGCTGGGAACTGCCTCCCTTGGCACAACAAAGGGCACGGGAGGTGTGGCACCGGCCAGGTGAGCCACAGCAGGAGCCCATGACCCCAGAGCTTCACTTGGACTGTGAGGGTGTAAAAGGCCAGCAGCTTCCTTTGTTCCAGGTCCCTCCCTGGAGGTGTAATGTTACTCTGTTGTTGCACCACGATTAAATTACTTTAAGGACTGATGGAGAGGCTCCTGGATGGTCAGATATAAAAATTTCCTTAATAGAACCCTACTTCATCTCTGCTCCAGCAGAGACTATAACCCAAGACTTTGTGTCCCCAACTCCACAGGACTGTTCAATGCATTATGCTCCAGAAAGGACTTCCTCGTTGTAAAGACCACAGTCACCTGTGTGAACCATAAACTGATACCAAATCATGCAATTAAAAAGCAGCTGATGCCACATGAAATACTGAGAAACTTCTTGCAAATTATGCCTCTCTTACACAGCATTTATCTCCATCTTTAACCCACTGGATTTTTTAAAGGTTTTTTTTTTAATAAGGACATTTGAATGAGGACAAGATCTTAGTTTCCTCAGCACTCGTGTTCTGCAAATTCTCTGTCAGCAACATTCTCAAGTGAGCACTATTTTAAAAAGCCTTTTATTTCCAACAAAGTATAAATAGTTTCCAAAAAACATATTCAAACAAAAATTTAATCTAGAAATTAAGATGTCTTAGGATGGCCTTCACCTGATTTGAATCTAGATAGATCCCCTAACACTGCCTTTGGGGCAGATCTGCTTATTTATCCTACTCAGGTCCTAGCCCAAAGAACAAAAGGTACTTTGGAGAGAATGTTCAAAAGTTTTCATGTGGTATGCATGGTCTTTCAGTGGAGAAGACTCACAAGATACAGGGAAGTTATGAGCATTGGCAAAAAGTCACAGTTTTGTCTGTAGCAACAATTTACAATCTCATCTTAAAGTATGTTTCAAAAATGACACCCATCAATTCTCTTTGTATGTTAAAATCTCTTCACTGCATAACTATGGCTCAAGGAATACATGAAATAAAACACAAGAGTGTATCACTCAATCTAAGCATTCTGCATCACAATTTGTGATGATGTGCATATCCCTAAGCACAGATGCAATTGGGAAACCCTTCCAGAGAATACCTATTTTAATCACAAATCACTTTATAAAAAAGGTACAAACCTCAACCCCAGCTGCTGCTAACAGCCATCGGATTGATTCCATCTTCCCCCTTCCCTTGGTGTAGTGCAGCTTGGGTTTCCCCGCCATGATTTCAGAGTTGTTGTTTCCTGATAAAATCAAGGTGATAATCTTATGGAAGCATGCTTTAAATTAACATTTTGAATGTCCCACTCCAAACTACTAAATACAGTTGGATAAATGAGAACGTAGAAGAACAATCAAGTCCTACATGCAACCAAGTTTCCTGTGGATGAATGGAATAAAAGAAAAACTATACAGTACCAGAATGTGCAGCCATTCATCTACATCAAGACAATAAGCATCTCCTAAATAATATATTATTGTAGTTTGAACAGCTTACTGAGTTTTACAACCAAAGCAAAACTGTAGGGTACTCCTGAGCTAGCACACTTTTAACCTTGCAGTGATGCAATCTCTTCAGTAGGTGTTAGGTTTTGTCACATGTCATACCATACTTGAAAAATATACTATATTAAATGAATGGCTTCCAAAGAACACCAAACCAGTGTCACCAACACTGTTTTCACCTCTCTCATATGACAATTCAGAGCCCTGAGCTCCTGTGCCTTTACAAATATGCTTTTAAAAGCAACATATATCACCAGGGCTTCTACATTCCTTATCCAGCTGCTACAGTCAAACTGTAACAGAGATTTATATTCTATCTGCCCTGAAAATTTAACTTTAAAATAAAAAACCAAACAGATGGAACTGACCTCTGTTGGGCAGATAAGGCCTGGGCAATGCCCCTGGCAGCAGGGGCTCAAGTCAGCCCATCAGATGACGGCACTGGGATGAAACACTTGGTCCTTTCAAATTTCCCTACCATGTGCAGTCACATGCCACTGCATGACATGGGCAGCTGATGTGAGCTTGCCTGATGCTCGAAACAAAGCTAACACTGTACATTATCACTAATGGGCACAGAAGAATGAGGCAAATTTCATAAGACAGAGGCACAGACTAACAGAATGCTTCATTGTTAAGCCAAAGGTTTATCTGTTCACAGGCAGGCCTATTTATGCTTGCATTGACTTCACAATACATAGCTGAGCCACAAAGTAAAAATTTTGGCCATAATCCCAAGGCATCAATGAAGAGGCACAAACAGCACAACAGTGACAGGGAGACTGCATCCTTGGGCCACTGCACTGAAGTCCTTTGTGTTGGGCGCTGTCTTCCACAGGCCCCACGGCACACAGCCGCCCCTGTCAGCAACTGACTCACAGGAGAAAGAGGTGCCCCCTTCCAAAATGCAGCTCTTCAAAACCACTGCTCAGCTTTCACCCAGCCCTGTGTCATAGTTTAGCAAGAGAAGAATTTTTAAAAATAATAGAAAACTTCAAATCACTAAAAAACTAGACATGAAAAAACCAAGAACTTCCTCTTTTCTCTTCCACAAGTTACCAACAAATCAAGTAACCATTTACAAGACCCAAACATGTTAAGCCTTTCAGTACTTCAATCCCCCCTCAAATAAGAAAAAACCCCAATACAAACATATTTTAAAAACCCATAAAAATATCAAAGTAAGTTAAAAAAATAAAATCTCAGATTAAAAAGACAAAGAAATAGCTTAATTTTAAAACTAAAATCCTCTTATAAACTATAGAGAAAAAACTCCTTTTCCCTCTAACACCTACAACTATAAAAAAATTTTTAAAATTGAATTAATATCAAACAAAAACCTCCATATTAAAATAAACAAATATTAAAATAACAGTAATCCCATAAAAAGTTTTTTAAAAATTAATCCTATTCCCCAAGAAAAAAAAAATTTAAAATCTCTGTTCCTAAAAATAAAAATAATTTTTAAAATAAATAATAAAAACTTTTACCTTTTAACAACTCATGTTTAAAACAATACCCCATAAATCAACATAACCCATAAACAAACTGTAAGAAAACTTATAAAAAATAGGAACTTCACAATTACAGATTTCCCTGAACAACTACTATTCGTAAAAAAAAACGCAAGAAAACTGGGGCTTTTTCTTACAGAAAAGTCTCCATAACATTAACAAAAAAGACTTCTCTCCGTAAGTAAACAAAAAAAATTATTTTGAAATAGTAAGCTGACTAATTTTTTTTTTTTTACATTATCAGTAAGAAAAAAATATTTAAAAGCATATATTTAAAAATTTTGCTCTAACTCTTATTACTCTTTCTTTTAGTTAATGTTGATAAACTTTTGTTTATACACTTTAAAATTTTAAACCTACTTTACCTTTCTCCTAATCCTACCTAAAACAAAAAATAAATACATTAATAATTAACCAACACCAAACCCACCATACTCTTTAATACATTAACCAAAAGAATCTCAAAGTTAATAAAATCTCAAATTAACAAAACCAAAACCACTACCCAAAATTAGCATTTCTACCCAGTTTCAAATTAAAACCACCACACCCTGGCAGTGTCTGTGCCCCTGGACCCCTCAGTCCCTGGTAGCAGAGTTCCCCTGATACAAAAGGATGTGCTTGTCAACAGATTGTGTCTTGAGTGGAGCTGGCACCTACTCCAGCACTGCTGGATGCCTGGCTAGATTCCTCCCAAAAAGGGACTTGGCACAGCTCCCTAGCAGCCCTACACACACAGGACCATGACCTGCACTTCGTTTCTATTTCCCATTAATGACTTACACTATAACAAGTAAGAGAGCTCCTGACCTTGTATACTTCAGAAATAATTCATTCCCTGATGCTCAGAAAGTAGGTGCTGGTCTCAACTTCCCCAGAGAGCAGAACTGCACTTAAACCCTCACAGAATGGACAAACTCTCTAACCTCCAGCAGTGGGATCAAGGCTGAGAAACACACTGCAGGGACAGGCTAGCGTAGGCAGAAAGAGCAAACATCCTTGAGCTCTCCACAAAGCAGAGCTGGAGCTGATAAAATTCAGCCCACGCAGATCACTGATTGCCAGTCTCGGCTCAGTGCTCCGCTGAAAACCGGGACCTAGCCCCTGAAAAGCCAGGAATATCTTCCTGCGAACACACTGCTAAAGGTCTGAATTTGGGGTTCAGGCTGAACATTTACATAGGGCTGCAAGCTATTCTGGTCACCCTTTTATGGCTCTGTAATGAATATCCCTTTTTATATATTGAGCAGTGATAAAAGAGTCGCAAAATTGGTAAATTGTCTTTCTTGAATAGCAAGAATGGACCTGAAAATTCATCACAAACTTTCTTGATGTTTTAGCGCATCAGACTTCCCTTGGACCACAGCCACACAGGTGTCGGAGAGGCAGCTACTCTTGTGATCGCTGTATTGAAAACACCCCACATTGTTTTGTCCAAAAAAATCAGGCACCAGCCTTTCGGTGAGGAACAAGTAAATGAATTTAGCAGCAAGCTCATAATCTGATCCAAGATCTTAAACTTCTTCCTAACTGGATGTGGGCCCCAGAGCAGTTCTCTGCAGCGCTTTGTTGCTCGAGCCCGTCCCGCACGGGCTGTTCGCAGGAGCCCAGCGCTGCATCGCCCGGCCCGGCCTCCGGACCATCTTAAGACCGCAGCTGCTCCCCAGCGGGTGGTTTCCTCTGGGGCTCGGGCCAAGTCCGGCTTCGAAAAGCTTCCTTCTACCGCCGGAGCTAGGAGGAGTGTCTGGACAGGGGGAAAGGCAAAGTACTCCCAGAGATTGCAAAACCTGCACTCCAAAGAGCAGTTTCTCTTCAGCTTCCCCGCTGATCGTACCCAGAGCCAAACACAAATAAACCCCATCTGTGCCCACCCTCCCGCCCGTCCCGGTCCCTGCCGCAGGAGACAAGCTGGGGAATAACCCCTGGACAGCCGGTCTGTCACGCACCTCGCCCTTTGCCCTCCGAGCAGGAGCCCTGACCCCGGCAAGAACGGGCCGGAGCCCCGACCCCGGCAAGAACCGGGCAGGAGCCCCGACCCCGGCAAGAACCGGGCAGGAGCCCTGACCCCGGCAAGAACCGGGCAGGAGCCCTGACCCCGGCAAGAACTGGCAGGAGCCCCGACCCCGGCAAGAACTGGCAGGAGCCCCGACCCCGGCAAGAACCGGCCAGGAGCCCTGACCCCGGCAAGAACTGGCAGGAGCCCTGACCTCGGCAAGAATGGGCCGGAGCCCCGACCCCGGCAAGAATGGGCCGGAGCCCTGACCCCGGCAAGAACCTCTCGCTGCCCCGGGCTGGCGCCCCCCGCCCTCCGCAGTACCGTGTGCCCGAGCCGCTCCGCCGCCGCAGCACCGACACGGCACCGAAACAGCTCCCACACAGGCCCGGCCCCCGCACACGACCCTCCCGCCCCGTCAGGCGGCCGCTCCTCCCCTCGGCTGCCGCCGTGCCCACCGCCCGCCCCGCCGGGCGCATCACCGAACCCCCAGCCCTGCAGCTCAGGGAAAAGCCCCCCCCCAGCCTTGTCCCTGCAGCCTTGCCGAGTTTCTGTTGCAAAATGTGGAGTATGTAAACATTTTCTTGACAAAGGATGTGCTTTGATGTTTGAGCTTTGTATACTTTCAAGCCTAATCGACAAGAAAGAAGTTCTAATCTGTGAAACAGAGAGCAGCTACCAAACAAGGTCTAAGTGAAGTCCAGCTGTGGGAAAGAGAAATTACTTGTCAGGAGAATTGCCTTGTTAAGAGTTGAACATGTTTTAATGATCTCAAACCTAGGGGCAGTTTAACAAGGCTTGGAAAGAACGATGTACCTCTGATAGTGGATACACAAAATACAGAATTTATGGGCCACAAGGGCATTTGGCAGAACTCCCGAGATAAGGAAGAAACTAAAAAAGCCCACTCAGCAACTGTGCTGAGATCAGCTCTGAACGGGTAAAAGATAATTCTGGCAGGGAAAGATTCCCACACTACTGACTCACAGCCCACCAACTCAAGAAACCAAACTCAAAAGAAGAGGAAGACCCAGTGAGCGTGTAGGCTAATTAGCGTGAGGGAGAATCATTAACCAATAGAAGAGAGAACATTGATAATTAAGAGAACTAGACAACTTGTAGTCAATGAATATTAATGCCTTTGCTTGCTAAAATGAATAAATAGTAAAAACTTGTTGTTGATTTTTGGAATACCACCAAGCAACCAGGCTTGCACAACTCTGAAATTATTAGTCAAGGTCTCACTTCAGTGTGTAATTATTGGTTCGTTGCACACTGGGTAACAATCCTAGATTTCTGGACAACATTTCCACTGGGCTGGCTCCGAGGCAGCTGCCCATCAGGGACATGGCCAGGACACCGCGAGCAGGGGACAGCTCGGAGGCCCCCGAGGCAGCAGCGATTGTGTGAGCAGTGGGAGGCTGGGGCTGCGGCCCCTGTGCGAGGCGTGCAAGCAATCCTTGTGCCAGGGGCTCCGGCTCTGTGTGGCCAAAAACTGGGATCTCTGGGGGATCCTGACACCACACGGCAATGCCAGGAGCTCATCCTCAGAGCATGCCTCATGGCATGGAGTCAGTACACACAGCCCAAGTTTCTGGTGGCACTCAGCAGCTGCCAGTGTTGTCCAAATGCTTCAGCGAGGCAGGAGGGAAACAGCTCCTGCAACAACCCTCTGTAATACATACTTTGTTACTGAAAAATATTGAGTTTTTTCCTTTTTTGATGACAAAAACTGGTTCCAGCTGCATGACATTTCTTAAGAAGAAACTGCTGGCTTTAGCAAGAGCTACAGAGCCCTGAGTTTGCCCAGCTGAAAACTGACAGTGCTCTAGTTGTAGCTGGATTTAGGGCACTGACTCTTTCATTTACAAACTTGGTTTATTTGGTGTTTAAATAGTATCACAGAATCATAGAATGGTTTGGGGTAGATGGGACCTTAAAGATCATCTAGTCCCAACCCTCCTGCCCTGGGCAGGAACACATTTCACTACATAAATGCACATATCTATCAAAGTTCAACAGTCTTGCTAACCTCGGTAGTGGAGCTTGATTTAAGTGATTAGAATGAACAACTTGACTACAATTAGTATAAAATTTGATTTAAGAGAAAGTGATGTAAGTCAACATGAAATCCTACATTCCAGGGTCTCACTAAGACCTGACACCATCCTGACTCCTCCTTTCTCAATAAGTTTTAAACTGGTGACCAGCATTTGTTTCTCAGAGTCTGCAAAGGGCTTTTAGCAGCTGCAATAGACCCTCTGATAAAGGAAACATGGGTGAAGCTGCAGTGGAAGAGTTTAAATGTCTAGTGGCAAAGCAGAGGTGCAGTAGGACCTCTGGTCCAAGGATATTCCAAGTTAAGCTCAGAGGAAAGCTGAATCCAAACTTTCAGCCTCGGCAAACCAGAACACGCAGGCTTTTCCTGGCATTTCCCAGAAAAAAAACTCCATGACATACTGTTTGGGATAATCACTCTTAATTTTACAACAATTCTTGGGAATGCAATAAAAAAAGAACCAGACAGATCTTAGGCAAAGAAGTAGCAGCAAGAAATCAGTGAACAGCCAGGGTTTGAGTATCAATAGCAAGAATTTATTTCAGGTAGTTTTTTAGTTATTTAAGGCATTCTGTGTTGTCCAATATACCCCCTATTTAGTGAACTATTGCCTTTTCTGGTAGGATCAAAACTTGGTTTTCAGTGTTTTCATTATTTTCCCACTGTCAGCAAACACAATGGAATAGTTTCTGCAGCTTTAGACTCAGTAGAAAATTTTCATCACTTTGGGTACCTCTTCCTCTCGTATTAGAGGTTTCCTTTGGCTGCCAGGCTGCAGGAATTTCTTTATTGTGGGGATATTGCTTATTCTTGCTTTGAAACTCTACAAAACAAAATCAAAACAGCACAGTGCTTAAGAATCATTGCAGCTGTCAGACATTTCAATGTTATCTGGGCTTAGAAAGACACATTACAGCTTGATGGTGCAGAAGAAACTACATGCTTCCCCCCTTTATGCTTTTGGGGTTGTAATGACAGAAGGTACCACAGATACAAAAAAGAGTATGTGAGGCCAGCTACAGTACTTGGGATATTTTACTATTTTGCAGGTCACTTCTGACCCATTCACTCCCAGATAATTTTCAGCCACTTTAAATCAGTGATCCTTTCCTTTCATTGTACATTCACACTGCCCATTCATTTACCTGCAAGAGAGGAAATTTGGCAAGTATATTAGGTTTCAACTCCTCCGCCATTAAAATTATTTCAAGTAATTGAACATCTGCCCTGCTCAGCTGGTTGCCAACCAGAAAGTCTTTTCCATGGCCTTTCAAAACCTAAAAAAGAGAACAGAAGCAGATGATGTCTTTTCTCTGTTAATAAAATATAAAATATATATAAAATATATAAATATATAAATTATAATTTTATCTGTTTTTCTCTCATGAAAAAATATATCTTCAAAGCAGGGTCACACATTGCACGGAGTTGTCAGTGAAAGAAGGAAATGCAGTTCAAACACCTGTAGTACAAACACTGATCTGAAGGCAGTGCCATCCTGGGCATCATCTATCAGCTCTTTCACTTCTACATTCCTGTCTGGCAGCTCAGTTGTGCTCATCTTGCCTTGGCTGCTGTAGCTGCACTGAAGGCTGAGCTGTATGAGATACAGGGGGAACTGCAATGCTTATACACAACATGTATGGTACACGGGCATCTACACTTCAGGAGGGAATTTGATGTCAAAGCTGGAGCTGTAGCATCTTTTCTCTGAAACAACACACACACTGAAACATGGACATTTGGGGAGCTCAGTGTGTGCTGGGTTTTTGCAGCTGTACATCACTCCCAGATCTGAAGTGCCTTCTGTCCCCTCTGTAGTGTCCTGTCTCCACCTTAATCCCAGCACCACTAAAAACCAGAGCATTGATTTTCCAGTGGTAGCTTCTCTTCTGTTTTCCTCCATAGAACTAGTCTGCTTCCAGGATGGAGGTTCAAGGTAACAGCATCAATTGAGCTACAAGCTCTTTGCCACATACCTTCTCAAAGACTGGGAAGTATCTGTTTTCAGCCTTGTCTATCATATTTGCAAAATGCTGCTCCTTTTGGTCTGCTGGTAGGATAGCCATATTTCATGAGTAACTCATTCAGATCGAACATTCCTTCCACGTACATATCGATTCTGAAAGGAAGAGATCCACTTGGTCAGGTCACACAGAGTAGGTCTGAGGAGCGCAATAACTCCTGGCACAACCTCACTGAGATGCTGGGAAATCCCTGCCCCTTCTATACCACACACACACACACACACACCATGGCAAAGTTCCCCCTGGAATGCAGTTGCACTGGGGCAAAACAGGGGAGGAGCTTGGGCCAATGGCAAATGCAAAATCCCTAGGGAAACATAAAGACTGTAGCCCTCTCAATTCTTACTGGGACTGATTCTTGTCTGGAATATGGGTTTGTGAACCTGACTACAGAATTGTCATGTGTGCCCTCCAGCCTTGTGTTAAAAATCCAATAAGACAGCCTAACTTTAACAGCAGGTCCATACCATTCCTAGCAAATATCTAGACTCATGTGTTTACCAGGGCTTATTAATTCCAAGCATTCAGAAATACCTCAGGTCAAAACACGTGCCCCAGGAGCCCTGTCACTTTATAACCTGACATTGAATCTGTACTAATTTGTGGTTATAGGAGAGAGAATGGTTTTTGTTCCCTTAAAAGACATTGCCCTGAATGTGATGAGGAGGAAATGATGCTGCTGACAACTGCAGGAGAAAATGAAACGCAGCATCAGTGGGACAGTCTGCCCCCATGACTGCTTTCCTCTGATAAGGGCATTGACCTCTGACTGATGATTCCTGGGCTCGCTTGCCCTCTGGAATCCAGCTGGCTCTCTCTGCTGCAGACAGCAGCTGCAGTCACAGTGATCTCGTGCTGCACAGAGCAGCGCTGCTCTCTCCCACTGAACCGAGCTGTGAGCTGGGATACCCTTGTGTTTCCCTGAGCTACAGGGTGAGCTGGGGTCTAACAAGCAAAGGTGGGACTGTTACAGTACAGGGCTCTCTCCTTCACGTCCTTCCCGTAGAGGTTGTACTTGGTTGCGATGTAGTTGGCAATGGCTCTGGTCTGCACCAGCTTCATCCCGTCGATCTCTACCATTGGCACTTGCTGAAAGAGCAGGGATCCATCTAGGCCAAAGGGAATAACACAAGGAAATGTTCAGTCCCTGAATGACAACCACCAGCATGTGTTAGGCAAAGTAACCACATGTATTACTTCTTATTTAGAATCTGAATCAATCTGGCTGGATAAAAAATCCCAAGATCATCAAATCCAATTGCAAAACCAACAAGGCCTAATTCCACCACTAAACCCTCTCCCCAAGTGCACGTCTACATGCAGTGACACAACCACTTCCTTGGGCAGCCTGTTCCAATGCCTGACAACCCTTTTGGTAGCAACCTTCCTCATTCTTACAGGAAGGTGTGAAAAATGCTCACCATGCAGCAACCTCTACTCAGTGACATGTTAATAACTTAATACTATAGCAATGAAGTTGTGGAAACTTCACATTTGAGGAAACAGCCAAAGGCAGAACGGGCAGCTGTCACACACTGAGAAATACATGCACTGCATGGCTCTAACACAGGTGATTTTCATGGAGGTTCACAGGGATGAGAAGGACTGAAGGATCTGGTCCAGCCAGATTCTGTCGTGTTTTGCTAATTACATCTGGACTTTCTCATCACTGGCCAACACACAATGTGAATAATAATGAATATATAAATAATAGAGAATAGAAAAGCAAAAAATATTTTTCTGATGACTTTTTTGACATTAGAAATGGCAGCTCATTGCTCTAGACATGAAGTGGGAACAACGAGTGAGTTCCATGACATTCCTGCAAGACCCAAATATCACTTGGAGTGAGGCTGGAGCCGTGCAATGCTTTTGCTAGCATGCAGAAGTCTCATCTTAGCCTGAAAGAAGTAAAAATACTTCTCCAGAGAGAGAGGTATCAGATCAGAGAATCAGCAAGAGTTTTTGCTTTATGGAATCATATTTCTTGATTCGAATGACTGATCAGCTATGTCCTTCTTTGTAATGGTGCATTTAGCATTCTGTTTATGTCCCAAAAATACTTTTGAAAAGCAGCTTGTAACATAGGGACTGAGTCATTATTCCTACAGGACAGCAGGACTGCAAATACTACCCCTAGCTCACATTGCTTTTCACAGGCCAGGTGAAGAGCACAGACATGTAATTTGGTTTGGAGGAAACACGATTGTCATGTTCAGGAAGACAGAAGCTGAAGCCAGCACAGAAGGTTGTTGCCTTGGGAAGCAGGAATGCAGCAGAGGAACAGGTAAACTTGGAAATCTGGATCTCTGTTTTCATAGGGATCATGAACTTTGGAGGCAACCTAAGATTCTAATGACTTTCAAGATGATCTGAAGACAAAGGTCTCTATTGCCATAGGATGGAAGGCAATGGTCACAAAGTGAAGCAATGGAGTGAGATCTCGTGGGAGATGACCACTGGGTGCCAGCTCTAGGGGCTGATCTCTGGGACTGTTCGGGTCCCACCCGGCTGCTCTGGACCCCACCCATCACAGCCTTTACAAGCACAAAAGTAAAAGATTCGTGGGTCTCTTCTCCTTGGGACAAATATCCTACTTTATTCCTTGGTAGATGTGACCTGGAAATCCAAGCAATATCTCTGGGGGAAAAGAGGAGGAATGCTCGATGGCAGGAGATTTTAAACCGGGGAATCAGAGATGGAGGAAAAGAACCAGAGGCAGTGGGAAACAAGTGAGGAGTGGGAGAAGGGGAGGAGGAGAGGAGGAGACCAGGGAAAAACCACTACTACTGGGGCTAAGGGGGGAAAGGGGAGAAGGGGACAAACCATGTGATCAGTGAAATTACAAAACATCCAGTACAAAACAACAACTAAATAAACTATTTAGTGCAATACAACAAAGGAGAGTCAACCATCTGAACTTCAAGAAAGGCTCTTGGACTGTGTGGGTTGTCCAGAGAAGCTGTACATTCTCCATCCTTGGACATACTCAAAACCCAGCTGGACATGGTCCTGGGTAACTGGCTGGAGGGGCCTTGCTTGAATGGGGGAGGTGGAATAGATAATCTGACCTCAGCCCTTCTGTGATTCACTGAAAGTTGAAGCAACTGGGTGCATGATATCACCTAACACACTCCAGTGTGCACCTCTGAGTACTCATGTACAATCCAGTTAAGAGACTTTATGATACTAAGATTTAACAATTTTTAAGTGTTCTCAAACACGTAACTCTAATTCTAATTTTAATTCTGATGCTTCCTATTTTTACAAGTGAGCTGTTATTATCTAAAAGTAAAGGAAACTTACCCTTCTGTAACTTTATCAGATCCTCCTTTGTTTCCAGGTAAGATTCTTCAAACTGCAGGAAGGAGAAAAGTTCTGTTGTCATTCCATTATTTAAAAGCTTCTCCTCATTTAGGTAAAGAAGGCCTAAAGAGATGTGTTTTGGGCAATTTTATTTTTTAAAACATAAATCATATTTGAAATCATTCAGGCACATTGACCATCACTGTGAGAGAAACCCCTGGATCTTGAAATGCACAGGTTCTCATACTCCATCTCTGGTTTAGAATCAGAATATGTCAGAGGTAAAAAAAAAAAAAACAAACTGTAGTTTTGGACATTGGATTTTAATTTATGGTACTCAGAATTGCAGGTGCTTGACCTCTGTGATTAATCAGAAGATTAAGAAGCCAGGTTCTGCTGCTGGGGTTCTAAATTTCTTCTCTCTCTAGCTACAGGGGAGGAGCATTTGTGGTGCTACCTGCAGCCTTTGCACACAATGCATGCAAGTGAGACAGGAACTTGCCCCCTGCTTAGGGCAAGATCATGGTCACTCTTGGCCAGCTCAGCCATGCACCAAAGGCACAGCTTGAAACTGCTGCTCAGTCACACTTTTCAGAAGGAACAGCAAAAGCACATATTTGCCACAGGATCTCAGTACAAAAGACCAGAAGCAAACCTCAACCCCAGCTGCTGCCAGGAGCCACCGAATTGGTTCCATCCGGCCACGTCCATTGAAGTAATGCAGCCTGGGTTTTCCAGACATATTTCCAGGTGCCTGATTCCCTGCTATCTGCAATGAAGAAGGCAGGTTTGCACAATAAACATTCACAATCCTGGATTCAACTCTCTAATGTGCTTTCAAAGTTGTCTTGTTTGAAACCAATGATTTATTTTCCAAGATATGAATCAATCAACAGTGAAGGTAAAAGTTAGAATATATTGAGAAACTGCCATGTATAATTCTGCCTTCAAATATTCCTTACACATGCAGAATATTTAAGTAGAACTCTGTACTTAGAGCAATTGGCCCAGATAGAGAAGCAGTCAATCAAAACAATTTTCATTCAAAGTGTTCTGTTCTGACCAGAGAGCTGCATGTGCTCTTTGTATATTTTGGCATTACCTCAGAACACAGTTACTGTTTAATCAGATACATGGTACAAACTCAGCAATTCTCTATTTTCTCCAGCAGCCATTATGCTCCATTATAACCAGCCACGAAGGAATCCTTTCCATCAGTCAATCTCTTTTACAACACTCCCTACTTCTATGATTTCTTTAGACAAACCTCCAAAACATGGAAATTAATTTTGCCTCTGGTAACATCGGATTTGCCTCTACCACAGGCACAGCACAGGGCAATGCTTGCTTGGACCAGTTCCAGCTCTGCTGGAATTTCAAGCAGCAACACTTTCTAGGCAGAAACTTAAAGCAGCAACACTTTCTAGGCAGACTGTCACCCACCCCTCTCAGATCCATGTGCGCACATCAGCCACAAACACACCCAAGCAGTGCCCAGCCTATACCGGCCTCTCAGCTATTGACACCCTGTCAGCTACAAAGCTGAAGCTTTATCAGCAGCAAAAGGAAAACGGCCAAACCACCACCATACTCCCCTTGTAAATAACATGTCAGCTTCTCTACGGTAGGAAGAAGGAGGTGAGAGGAAACACTCCCCACTTGTTGTATCTGCACTTTTTCTTAATTCTCTGCACCTCAAAAGCAGCTGATTAAGAATTAATATTTGGTACACATAACCATGTTAGAAAAGAAAGCACATACACACATTTTCTTCTATAAAACCCATTCAATGACTGAGTTTCACATACAACTCCCTGCATGTCCAAAATAAAAAAAAAAACCCCACTTACCTTGTGCACAGTGTAACTCACTCTAAGCTCTCAGCCGTTCTGCCTTGAGATTATATAACTCTATAGCCCCTCCCACACTGAGTATTCCAAACAATTCTCCGCAAATGAGAAACCTCTTTCTCTTAAGCAAACAAAACCCATTATCTCTGTTTAGTTACCTCTAACCTACAGAGAATAAATGCCTGACTAATGATGACAATGCAGAAATGTAAGATACATGAGAGATCATGATCATTGGAAATATTTGTGCTAGCACAAAATGGTTATATGCCTCCTATTTGCTAATTTAAAATAATTATAACATCTGAAAAGCTCAGTTAGATTAAAAAATAATGTTATGCCAATCACACTTTAATTCTAATGTTTTTTGGTTTTTTACTTTTTACACATTGCCACTTTATGTAAATCACATCAACTAATTCAGCTCAAATCTGACACAAGCTTCTATGCCTTGCTTAGTGTATATTCCTTCAGGACACTTCTGCTCAATTTCATCAATGGACATTGGGGTCGGTTTTGATTTTTTTTTTTCTCAAAAACGTTTCCCTGAATTTGACTCAGTGAAAATAGATACCAAAGAGAACTGTGAGAAACAATGAATGAAGTGTGGTATCAGATGGCAAACTGCCCTCTGCACTCCTGACTGCTTACATTGGAGAACTGTATTGATCTGAGAAAGTCAGTACAGAATAATCCTCCATGCACCATCCTGCCTATCTAATCTACGTGGTTAATATTGATGTAGGCTGTACCTGCAGTCAAGGTCAAAAAATACATGCAAAAATTTTCTGAATTACCCTGTACATAGTAGTGAGCAGGAATATTAACTTATGTTACACAGGGAGGTTGTATAAATTGCAGTGTGTCGCACAAAACAATTGGTTGTTAGAGTAGGAGGGGCGATCTCCCTCAGGTCCTTCCTGGACACTAGCTGCAAGTGTCCAAATGCTTCAGTGAGGCAGGAGGGAAACACCTCCTGCAACAACTCTCTGTTATACATGTTTTGCTACTGAAAAATATTGGGTTTTTTCCTTTTTTGATGACAAAAACTGGTTCCAGCTGCATGACACTTTGGAAACAGAAGAAACTTTTGGCTTTAGCAAGAGCTATGACACAGAATCTAGTTTGCCCAATGTGAAAACTGACAGTGCTCTAGTTGTGACTGGATTTAGGGCATCTGACTCTTTCATTTACAAACTTGGTTTATTTGGTGTTTAAATAGTATCACAGAATCATTTGAATGGTTTGGGGTAGATAACCTTAAAGATCATCTAGTCTGGTGATGACCTGCCCTGAAACACAGGAAAGCCTAACATTTAACTACATAAATGCACATATCTATCAAAAACCCAACAGTCTTGCTAACCTTGGTAGTGGAGCTTGATTTAAGTGATTAGAATGAACAACTTGGTCCAAATTAGTATAAAATTTGATTTAAGTTACAGCTGAACTAAGTCAAAATTAAATGTCTTATTCCAGGGTCTCAAAAGTCTTGACCTGACACCATCCTGACTCAGCCTTTCTCAATAAGTTTTAAACTGGTGACCAGCATTTGAGGGTCAGAGTCTGCAACACTGACTTTTCTTGTTCTGTCACAAGTATCCATTGAGATTTCAGGCAACTAAGTCCAATATAGTATGTCTCATAACTTGACTTTCGGAAATGTCACTTCACTGAGCTATTTTGGGAAATAGTATTCTTCTGTTTTCTCCCTCAGGTTCATTTTTCAATATTTTTCCTAATTTCTATTTTTCTTCACTCATGTCATAGTCTATTAAGCATCAGATCTTGTTACTGACAGTTGTTGGAACACCGTTTCCTTCTAAGCAGCTGCTTCTCTGTTGCATCAGGCCACTTCACAAGGTTGTTTATTGTCTGCTGTAATATTTTTATTTGAAATTAAATGGTCCATGGATATCTGTTGCTCTGTGGTCTGTCCTAAAAGTCTGCAATAAACCCAGTAACCAGAGTCTGACCAATCAGACTCTGCATTTATGGTTGAGAACACTTTGCTCTCAAGAGGTAATATATTTGTAAGCAGCTGGTGAGTAGCTGGTATGATCATACAGGCTTGAAATACCTGATTTATAGAGAAAAATAATCAGTTTGGCAAAAACTTTACTGAGACACCTTAAAAATCCAATTCACCCACAAGCTTTAAATTTGAGAATGGAAATTTGAAACAAGTATACCTTTTAAAGGGTTTGGGATAATCTTCTCTTTCTTTTTCCACAGTTCTTACTCTGAGCTTAAAAACATGTACCAAAAAGATCTTCTCCAACAAGTTACATTCTGACAACACTAACACTGCATTGTTCTTTTTCCAAATTAATAAATTCCCAACACTACAAATAGTTCTTTGCCTCCATACTCTTTTTATTTTCATGTTTTGCCAAGCATTTGATATCAATTTAGCAAACTATTTCACATTGCTGGTACAACATGAATTTACATTGCAGTGTCTGCAGTAGGCTAAAATCAGTCCTGTAGCTAAGGAAAGAGATATCAACACTCTTTTTTTTCACTCATTCCATTAATTTCAGTTTGCCACTAACAGCAAATACAATGAAATACCCATACAGTTTAAATGGGTTTGGACAGCTGCTCAGGAGCGGAATATTTTCATTGCTCTGGCGACATCTTCCTCTGTTGTTCGTGGTTTCCTCTGGCTGCCAGGCTGCAGGAATTTCTTTATTGTGGGGATATTGCTTAGTCTTGCTTTGAAACTCTACAAAACAAAATCAAAACAGCACAGTGCTTAAGAATCATTGCAGCTGTCAGACATTTCAATGTTATCTGTGCTCTGAAAGACGCGTAAGAGCTTGATGGTGCAGAAGAAACTACATGCTTCCCTCTCTTATGCTTTTGGGGTTGTAGTGACAGTACAAGGCAATAACATTGAGTATGTGAGGCCAGCTAAATTATTAGGGTATTTGATTATAATATATAATTATACTATTATAGAATTGTTAGGGTATTTCATTATTTTGCATGTCACTTCTGACCCTCTCACTCTCCCATATTTCCCAGCCACTTTAAATCAGGCTTTTCCAATTCATTGTACATTCAAACTACCCATTCATTTACCTGCAAGAGAGGAAATTTGGCAAGTATATCAGGTTTGTAAAAAATTAAAAATTGAACATCTGCCCTGCTCAAACCAGAAAGTCTTTTTCCAAAAACCTAAAAACAGAAAACCAGAAGCAGATGATGTCTTTTCTCTGACTTTTACAAAAATAATGTGATTTTCAAAGCCCAGCATGGGGAGATGATTACTTCAGGACTGACCTCTAGCTCCTGAATACAGCATGCTCAGTAATTAAATTACCTGCAACTGAGGAAAACCTGAGAGCACGTCAGGAACTTTCTCCTCCACTGCTAAAATGGCTTCCATTAGTTGAACATCTGCCCAGCTGAATTTATTGCCCACAAGAAAGTCTTGGCCATGTTGTTTCAAAACCTGAGGAAGACAAGAAAACATGGGCTGCAGATGAGAGTGGGGCATATGGGCATCCTTGGCAGCTAAACCTCACAGCACAGCTCTAGAGCTGAGCAGCAATTCTATCTGAAATTTCAGGGTGGACTTTTCAGCTGAAGCTGAGCCTAAATTTCATTATTGCTGGGTAAAAAAATGAAGCTTTGTTCATTTCGTGTTCTAGTACACAGACTACAAACTTTGGTCACTAAGTAATAATGAATGATGATGGGCACTAGGAACAGAAACAAAAACACATGCTTAAGTAGACTAGTAACAGTCCTAGAATTAGAAATAGGGACAATGGAGGAAGCAACAAGCAATTTAAGGAATTCATAGAACTCCCATTTAGATGTTTCATGTGAAGTGATGTCCAATGCTGATATCAGGAAGCAAACTTAGAAATGCAGAATTGCAACAACTAACTAAAGAAAATCCCTGCTATTTTAGTGCTAAGAACTTGTGTGATGTTCAGCCTTTATTATTGTTTTGCAAGAAAACTAGATCAATATTACAAAAGTGGTAAATACTGCCAGATGCATCAATCATATGGGTTGGGCTTATTGTTTTATAAATCTGTGACTGTAATTTGCTAAAGTACTCCTCTCTACAGGATTTGTGTACAAGGGATTTTTGCATTCCTCCAGTGAAACTTTTCCAAATGAAATTAAGTATGGCAGACAGATGGGCCTCAAACAAATATAAGTCTAGAACTACTCCTTCAAGAAAAATAATCCAAACACTTTTAGTGAAAAGTTTCTGTACAGCTGAGAACATATTGCTTCACAGGTGTTCAAATACCACAGCCCTGACAACACAAGCAAATAAAGAGAGGAAGATGTGCTGCTGTATTTCCCCTTTTATGACAGCAAAAAAAGCTGAGGACTGGGAACTGACCTACACTACAAACACATTCTTATTTTGTAGAAACTTTTTGGATAATTGCAAGTTTGATAGACACATACTTGCTGTCACTTACCTTTTCAAAGACTGGAAAGTACCTGTTAGTTGCTCTCTCCTTAATTGACTCAATATTTTTCTCCTTTGCATCAGGTGGAGAGAAAGGAAACATCAAAATCATTTGCATCAGATCTGATATTCCCTCCACATACATGTCAATCCTATTGGTCAGGGGAAGATGACAGAAAAAAGCACAGAAGTTACTTCATTTGTTTTCCTATTAACTAAGGCAACTTACAGGAATTTTATATCACCAATATAGTGCCAATTTTCACAGCCAAAACTAAGCATGAACGAAACCTGAATACTTCTCTAAAATAAGAGAAGCCTGTTTCTGCTAGGAGCATTTCAGAAGCAGTGGTTAAATCTTATTGTTAGCCTTTTTGATGCCTTTATATGGGATTTACAGGATTGAATTTAGTTTATATAATGTAGCTATCAAATAACAGACTGCTCTGTTAGTGACAGGAGGTGTTACATACAGGGCTCTCTCCTTCAAGTCTTTCCCATAGAGATTGTATTTCCCTGCTATGTAGCTCATGATGGCTCTGGTCTGCACCATCTTCATCCCATCGATCTCGACCAGGGGCACTTGCTGGAAGAGCAGGAATCCATCTAGGGTGGAGAGGTGAAGGAAAGACTGTTAGTTCCTCCTGCAAGGTGTACAGGAGAGTGAGGCACTGAGCACATTTCTCTTGCAGTGTAGGAGACCACTGATCTCCTGCTCTAACTGTACAACTCACAGCACTCAACTAACATTGTGGGGAGGATCAAACAGCCTGCATCACACTCCTGTATCAAAGTCACCACAGCACAGCTGGGCCCTGGGCTCTACAGCACTGACAGAGCTTCACTGGCTGGTGGGAGTTGGCCCTGCCTGCACCTCTGCATTTCTGGAGCCTGCCTCATGCTGGCAGGAAAAGCCTGAACCAGCACTTCCAACCAAAGGAATGGAAGGAGAATGAAGACACCTAGTAAATCTGAACTTTAAAAAAAATCCAATTTTTTGAATGCAGATCAATTCCCTAACAGGGACATACATGAGTAGTACTGCAGCAAGACCAAGCTGCAGGAATATAGGAAAGGGTCAGGCCGCTGAACATCCTGAAGCGACAGAGCTAAAGGAGAGTCTGTGACAGCTGTTGGTGTTTGAATAAGTTTCACACAGTCACTTCAGGACCAGAGTTTGAGTGTCC
This sequence comes from Emberiza elegans, assembly GCA_024865655.1. NCBI lineage: Eukaryota > Metazoa > Chordata > Aves > Passeriformes > Fringillidae > Emberiza > Emberiza elegans. The sequence goes on along the minus strand of JALJVW010000085.1, from coordinate 18,808,468 downwards.
CCATAGATTTTACAGGCCTAGTCTCAGCACCATTCTACAAAAATTTAGGCCTATATAGAAACATCTTTATAGTCCCATTTTCTGCTGGTGCTGGTAGGAGCAATTGTCTGACCTTTCAGCAAGGTAGCTCTGAAAGCTAAGTACACACAGAGATTTAGCATTGCTAAGTCAGTCTATTCTAGACCAGTTTTCTGCTGGACTAATTCACTGGCTTTGGAGACACTCCCTCCTCCATCTACACACTAATGGCATCCAGAGAACAATCCTGCCCTGTGTATAATCACAGCAGAACTCCAAATCCAAATAGGCAGATGTCACTTGCATTGCTCAAAGTCAATGATTTCTTTTAATTGCTCAATTTATCTGTTTGGTGAATCCTTCTTTCAGATATGAAGGTTCATTTCAACAGGCACATCTGCCTGCCTTTTTCTCCAGAGCTGTTAAAATACCTTGCTAGGCTAGAATTAATATTCTTCACTCATTCTACATTACTAATTTACAGTTGAAATTCAAAGAGTAGTTAGCTCTGCAGCAACAAATAACTTGTATTTGTTTCTTGTAAACATTCACAGAAAAATCACATGTATTCTTGTCTTTCCAGAACACACCTCTGCATCTTAAGGAAGAAATATTACTTGGTACCTATCTAGAGAACAACAGAATAGGAAAACTAATAGATCAGGAATGATATTTTTCAGCAGAAAGATGTGAAGTGAAAAATAACATTTGTCTTTCTGGCTCTTGACAAAAAGCAATGCAGCAAGTGTGACTGAATACACCATTTGTTTCTTAGCTACAGAAAAGTGGATTGCCTCTGAAAATCAATAGTGGACTGCCTCTCCTCCCTCATTTTGTAGGGAGAACCACTTCACATAACCACAGCACAGAATACATATGCAGGATTAAAAGGAGTTTACCAGCAATTCCAGGGATTGGGTTGTGCTCTCCAAAGGTGGTCTGTGCAGCACACATTAAAAAACAATCACCTGCTATTTGTAACCAACCAGCAGAACTCACTGATACCCAGGTACCACTTGGGCAACCTTTGGCTGCACAGATTGAGCCAGGTTAGTCATCCCGCAGGCCAAGAGGTACAGGTCTGCACAGGCCAAGGGTATTTAACTCTCCTCCAAAACAGCTGTCTCTCTGCAAGCTGCCTGTTGGGAGCAGCCCCTGGCCCAGGCATCATCCTGACACTGCTGAGGCACTGCCTGGAGGATCATCAGCTGGCACAGGCCAAAGTCATGCCTGGGCCAGTCTAACAATGTGGTAGTGTCTAAACATAGGAAACTGTCAAAAATCATATTGGTAGGGAGAGAAGAAAAGTTTAAGGAAGAACTAATGTAGAGTTACTCCTGTTGAGTCCTGCCCTGCATAACCGGCAACATTCCAGAGGCCCCTTTATCAGGATGACTAATCTATCTATCTATCTTTCTTCAACCCATTCTATTAAACCACACCTTTTTTCTTTGTGTTCTCACCATCTTAAGCTCAACATATAGACATAAAACAACTGACCTTCTTTATAAAACTTCTCTATCCTTTTCACCACCATTTAATTCTTCTCTCTGGATATCAATAAGCTCAGATACAATCCTGGTTACAGTATTACTCTTTCAGATAACCTACTCTTGTGAAGGATATAGAGATTTGGGCTTTCGGTACCTGTGCTCTTACATTTGGAGCTATAATTGGTTTGTGTACACTGCACTGTCCTCCCACATTGTAAGAGTCACAGCAAATTGGACCTGCAAATTTAATTCTGATCTACTTAATACCACTTCTATCTTACTTTTGTTCACTTTAGTTTTCCCTGACAGAATTTCTTTAGACACAGCTTTTTCTTTCTGAGCTCAGCCACAATGCAGACAAGACCTCTTCCAAGTCTCCTTGTATGGCTTGGCAAGCCCAGCCTGCTCCGAGGTTTCTCTCACATGTCTTGGGCAGCAGGTAAACTGTGGGGCATATGTACTCTCTGCTGCTCCTCACTGTCCCAACTCCTTCCCCACTCTGGCAGGAAGGTCTTCTCTTTCCAGGGTGTCTGCAGAGGGGTTCACTGCTGGATTTCTTCTGACCAGATTTCAAGAGCAGTGGCTAGGGGTCTGCACTGGTGTGTGGGAAGAATTAGTCTTGCTCCCAAGGTTGGCATGAAGCCTTTGTGGCATGCTGCTTTGACCATGCCAGGCTTTCCACAGTACTCCCTGCTGGCTCCATGCTTTTTAAACAGGGGAAGCTTCGCATCCTCAGGCTCAGTGAGTTCTATTTGCCCTGGACTAAAAATGTGCCAGGTACCATGCTAACAATTCAACAGCATAGGTAAGTAAGTTGTATTAAGTAGAAGTGTTTGCCTGTTTAATGTACTAGAATAAATACAATCACAGAAGCTCTGACTTTTAGCTTATACCAGTTATTTGGCACTGGAAATAGCAGGTTACTCAAAGCTAGTATTGCACTATTCAAGGTGTGCACCCAGAAGTTTCCACTGGTTTAAATAAATTATTTCAAACCACCAAGTTTAGCTAGGGTGGACAATTATTTTGAAGGACTAAGTCTTAGGTGTCAGGAATCTTACCTTTGATTAACTTCTCATACTGCTCTTTTGTTTCTAAATAAACTTCTTCAAACTGAAAAAGGAGTGAGAATTGTGTCACGCTGCTGTATTTGAACATTTTTCTTCTGTTAAGCGATAGCACGTAACCATGCCCAGAATTAGAGTCAAGCAAAAGGCAATGGGCCAGATCTGCAGCTGCACTGTTTAGGTGCAGATGTCCCAAGGATCCCTCACACACCCTGGCAGCTGATGGGGAGCAGAAGGAGGGCCTGGACACTTCTGCATCAGTGTACTGATTCAGAAATAACTGAAGACCAAGCTCAAACAGAGTGCAGGCAGCTACAGAAACAAGACAGGTTGGAGCCAGTGCCAAGGGAAGAACAAGGCACATCAAATACTTCTAACCCCACCCTAGCTTACACACATTACAACTGCAAACTTCATAAGACTGCTAGCACAGCTAGATAACTTATGATTAATAAAGGCCCTTTAAATAAATCCCCATTTTGTCCCCTTATGATTAATCACTTCAGGAGATTGCTACTACTTCTAATAAACTCTAAATTCCACTGAGTTTCCATCCCAAGTATCAATCACAGAACAAGGTAGTTACAAACATGCCATGCCACTGGACAAAAGAATTTAGCCACTCTCATGCAGCTTTTATTTGCCACATGCATGTTAAATTGTCCCTCACTGAGGAAAGTAGAGAACACCAGTCTATAATGCTCTACTGGAAGTGTCAACCAACCTCCACACCAGCTGCTGCCAACAGCCACCGTATGGGCTCCATCCGGCCCCTTCCATTCAGGTAGGTAAGCCTGGGCTTCCCCGACATGATCCTGAGCTCCTGGTTCCCTGAAAGATACTAAGCACAAAACAGTATCTCATAAAACTTGTGTTTTAAGCACCGTTATTTTGAGGGGAGATAGCACCTTTTATTCTCACTATACCTGTTGAAGTTTAAACTTCATTTGGTTCAAAACATAAAATGAGAGACAGGCCAGTGACACCACACAGCCAGTGCTAGGAAAGGAAAGATGTGCGGATCTGTAAAGCCTTCCCCAGTGCTGCCGGGGAGGTTTCTTATGACTGCAAGCAAACACAGACCTGTTTAAACAAGTGGTATGAGTCCCTAGCTACAGGGGGAAGGAACACTGCTGCCTATGAAGACAATTATACAAAGCTACTGAAAATCCTGCCACATCATCAGGGAAATTACTCACCTAACCTCATTGCTCATCATCATCACTGAAAAGAAGAAAAGGAAAACATGTTTTACTAGTAGGCTGAAATTTGTCTAGCTTTGTTTGCCGTATGTGCATTTTGCAGCTTCATATGTAGTCCATTTCTTTACTCAAAGAGGGGTGAATGAATTGTTGGTATTCCCTTTATTCCATGAAAGAGGATGAGCTTCCTTGGCCATCTTCCTGTAGCCAGCTGCATGGCTGCAGCCCCTTTCCTTGCTGCTTATGGCAGCCTGGAGGTGTCCCTCAAAGCCAGATGTGGAACCTGGCTGCATTGGCTCCATGTGCCCTGAGAAGTATCCTCTGGGGCATGGGGGCCCTGTGTTTCCAGGGGGGCTGGCACATGGAGGCTGTCCTGCTTTGCTGTACCTGCACCTCTCCCAGAGCATGGCAGAGACAGCGCATTTGTACCGAGCTGCTGCATACCCAGGGCAACCAGCTGGATGGCAGTGCTCAGATGTCAGCATGAGCACTTCTACATCCAGGCTTAATTGCTCTGTGCTTCTTGCCCTAATTACTGAAAAAACACAAATAGCATAGCCCTTCACAAAGATGCTTGTATCATACACTGATGATCAGAAGGAAAAAATCCCTTTAAAATATATCTCCTATTGATATCCTAATGGCTCAGAGTGCCTCACTTAATAAAATTTCCAGATGACTCCAGTTTTCCCAGAGTTAAAGCTAAAGCTGCAACATTACATCTGTCACACCTTTCATCCACTTGACATTTCCTATTTGAATCAGGCTCAGTACACTCCAGCGGTATATTTTCTTCAAGCCACAGTGCTTTGTAGGTGTACTTAAAACAAAGTACATTTGGAACATATTTTGCCCAAACTTCACTTAAATAAAAAACAAGATTGAGAGTTCCCCCTTGAGCAATTCCAGGAAGAACCAAGTCATGCTACTAAAATAAATAGGGATATTTGGGGTAATTTAATAAATATAATCAAAATACACATTATGGAAAAAAGTATGTTCAGTTTTAAAGTGCAAATAGCTGTTCCTAATTACAATGTTTGGCTCTAGGGATAGTGTTTTATTAGTTTCTGCATCTTGTGTGACTACTTTTCACTGTAGGGCAGTTTATCAATATAGTTCACAACAACTAGCAAGTACTTCTTTCATTATCATACTTTTCAGCTTTGTTGCATCTCTATCATGTCAACACACATTGCCCCAACTTGTAACGCACAGAAACTTACAGTAAATAAGACTTTTCCTTTCACTAAAAAAGCCAATGACTGAAATATCAAGTATATGAACCTCAATCCTCCTGGAAACATTATCTTTTATTTGCAGAAGAAGAGTAGGAGTAAAAAGCCTCAGGTATCATTCCATCATTTCACATGAACAAGAGATTTTATGAGGCATGAAATTATGTGAGAAGAGCAATGACAAACATAGAATTAAAATTTGCTGTAAGATTTTTTTTAATTAAAAAACTCTGTCAGCTCTGAGTGGATTTTACCTACCTTAAGCTTCCAACACAGAAAAAAAACCCCAACAAAAACAAACAAACAAACAGAGAGAACCACCAACAAGAACAAAAACCTCACAAACAAACTAGAAAACAAAACCAAACTAAAAAACCCTCTTGAGTTTTGGTTAAAAGTCGCCTCAGTCTTCAGATCTGCTGAATGCATCTCCATGGACTATACAGGAGCTGACCCTGTAGCTCTCATACAGGCAGCTACTTTCAGTTTGTGGGTCTGGACCCGAGTCTTGTCTGGTGGGCTCAGTTTAGCTGCTCATTCTCCTGTGAGTACTGACACCTGAGATTCCCTAAGGATCAGAAGATACAACCCTCGACTAACTAGAAACTTGGCAACTTCTATGTTAAAAAAATAAACCTATTCATCCAGACTCTCAACACTTTTTTTCATTTATTTGGGGAAAGATTCAGCCTACAAAGCCAAGGCCTCAGGATTTCACTCAGACCTCCACTATTTTTCTAGTTTTACTAAGGGACTTTCAGGATGCACTGTTTAAAAAAGTTGATCCATTTTTAACAGAATATGTTGATGCTTTATTAGTAGCCAAGTAATCTTGTATAGCTGTCACCCATTCCTTACTGTTTGCCTTAATTAAAAATGGTCATTGGGCCTTTCTATATAAGGTACAATTTGTGTAACGGAAGTACAGAATATCTGTGCAACATTCTTCAGCAAGATGAGTAGCTATTATCTGAAAATCATATTAAAATAATTCAAAATATTTCAAGATCAGGTACTAAAAACTAACACTTTTCAGAAGTTGCAGGATTCTGCCAGTGCCAGACAGCTCTTTCAGGGAAATTGGAAAACCCCTGATACTGATAAGCTAGGTGATAAGGTGATGAAGGGCCCATTCACTGGGCAACACACAAGGTTGTGTGTTGAAGATTTTGAAGCTAGGCACACTTGTCCTGGGACTGCCACACTGTGGTAAATCATTCACCTTGTTTGCACAAGAAGGGCAAGGAGCAGCCTCTGGGATAGTAACTGACATGCCAAATCCCACTACACTACTCCTTCCACCTGGGAAAGGAATGACCTCACAGGTGTGCAGTAACCAGCCATAAAGCCTAAAAGACTCAAACAGATGTAACAGATGTGCTGTTTCTAAATATCAATCTGGAATTATTATTTGTGGGTGGTCACATTATCTGAGCAGCAACTGGAATACAGGTTATTGACTAACTACTGTGAATGAAGCACCAGAAACTCCACCACTAAGTCCAAAGCTGAGCACACAAGCAGCTGAATTAACTGCATTAACAAAGATCTATAAGCTGCTCCAAGTCTGTAAATATTTGTGCTGATTCTCAGTATGCATTTGGAGCGCACCGTGCCACGGGGCAGCTATGGAAGCTGTGTGGATTTATGACTCCTAGTGGAAGTAAACTATCAAATGCTCCATGAATTACTGAACTGTTAAACTCATACAATTGCCAGAGAAATGTGTTATCATTCATCAGCCTGACCATATGGCAGAAGGACAAAAAAAGAGATAGGAAATGGTCTAACATATATTACATAACAACAGTACAAACCACCAGGCTTACAAGTAGTCCATGGTATGAGCTGGTGTTTCTTGCTCCTAAAAAGCCATGTCTGACTGCTCCTGCTGAAGAAAATTGACTCTTGCAAAAGGTACAAACGGCCAAACGTCCAGGGACTGTTGAGAACAGGCATGGAAAACCTTCTAATTTTAATTAAGTAATATCTGATTCTTGTAGGCAAAACACTACTCAGGACATTTGGGGACTACTGCACTAACCCAGACACTGCTGAAGAACTGGTTCAAGTCATGAATTTATGCTGCAATAAAATAAATAATTGCATCTTGCATACACTGCCCTGACATCTAGCAAAAGCCTCAACACAAAATTTGACTACATACAACTTTTTAATTGTTTTTGTCTAAAATCCATATTTCTATCCCATTTCCTACTGCCTTGTAAGCCTCAGTAACATGCCTGTCCAGAATTCTCTGAGCATACATCTCAGGGATGCAAGAACAATTTAAGAGATCATCCTCTTCCAAAAACAGAAGCACTCAGCACGAAGTGCTATTTAGCCCTAGAGCTGAGATTAGAGTCCAGCATATCCCACGGGCCAGCTTTCCTGCTCAAACCCAGAAGAAACAACACAGTCCTCAAGACTTGCACTTTGTCCTCTCAGCTATTTCATGGCTGCCTTTGTCAGCTCTAGACTGCACCACAGAATTAATTTCCTGATTAAAACACACCTTTCTCTCCTGCAGCTTCCACTGGTGAAGAACTATCAAGCCATTTTTAGTCAACCTGCCACACAGACCGATTAAGGAAAGCAGAGAATTTACATTAGACCAGCAGATGCTCTAAAAAACTTAGTTGTTTCACTTTAAAATAGTCATGCAAACACTCTAAGAAAAAGGAATTTTTAAGTTCTTACCTTCTGACCTTAACTCAGACTCCACCCAGCACAGGCAGGATCCCCATGGCTGTTTAAACTCTGCAGCTTGGGGGAGTTTCCAGCCATGCCCAATAAGAGAAAAAAGCCTCCCAATGCTCTTAAACTGACACTATCCAGTTTAAAGAGGTATGGTTGTGAGAACTGACACCCAAGCAGAGACAGTCTTTGTTTGCTTATTTGACTACACCACGACACTAACCTCACAGTTTCTAAGGTAGCCATCTATTCAAACTGTTCTCTTGGAATTTTGGGGGCATTTTACCCAAATACCAGAGCAAGACATTTGAAAACACTGAGAAAATTGTAGATTTTTCCTGGGTCATATTTAAGGTAATAGTAATAATTTAAAGAAAAACCATGAAAGTTTCTAGGCTTATTTAGTAGTTTGGCAGGTTTTTATTTTTGCTGCTGTATGACATAGAGAAGTTACTCAAAGTATGGAATAACAGGGCTCAATTACTTTGAAATACAGTATCAAGCTTACTTGATATAAAAAATGGACGAGCAGTTTATGTCACAACCCACCCTATGTCTCCAGGCAATAGCACTAATTTTTTTAATTGAATGAACATGGCTAACACACTCAGAGATTAAATAAATGATGATTTTCTTACCCATGAGAAGTAACTGTTTCAACTTTTCTATCTGTATTTCAGCTAAAAATCCCAAAACTGAAAGTGGATGTGAACAGACACAAGGATAGCATAGCAAATGGAAAATGGGATTTGGGTGCCAAGATAAGGTTTTTTCCTCTAATACAGACCCACATGTGATGCTGGGCATTGCTTTACACCCTTGCAGCAAACATCAGTACAATTAATCTGAAGATCTGTTCACAGAACCCACACTGTTATCAAAATTGTCTTTTTCTGTCTAAAGCCATGGCTCTAATAACACAGCACCTCACTGTGGGGAATCTCAGGACTAAAGTCTCCAGGTAACATTTTCCTCACAGCTGGAATTTTGCAATGCCTGCCAATTGCTGGCAGTTTCTTGAGAGGATGCACTTCCCTTAAAGGCTTCCTGCAAAATTGTAATTTATTTGTTTCAGAGGTTGATGCTGTCAGCAAAACCCAACTGTATGGTGCTTCTTTTCACTTTGCCTAATTCTAACTCTCTCATAAATTCATAATATACTGAGTAAAGCATGACATCAAATGCATGTGTCTGTATTTTTTCTATGTCAAACCCAGTTACTACCAGGCTACACCCTAGAGAAAATTCCTAAATATGGATCAGAAGTCCAGCAGAGGCCTAGAACAATCCTCAGCTGGAAGAATAGGTACCCTTTTTTGGAATATCTGAACATTATCTAAATGCATGCTCTACCAAGCATGGGCACAGTGATCCCTGTGTAATGCAGATGTGGCTCCAGTAGGAATGCAGCACATACAGAGATAGCTGAGTAGGAAAGGAGCATTTGTTCATACCTATCCAGTACTGAATCAAGATTAATCTATTCCTGCTTTTGAGGTGTTTAATATCAGCATGCACCCGAGTGTATGGAACAGAGACCACAGAAGAGCATGCATGTAGTCTCTTTGTCCTCTCTGCAGTCTCAAAAGCTGCCAAGGACAACAGTAGGCTTGGTGGCAAAGAATGGGAGGGAGAGGTCCCTAATTTAAGGGTCAGGGATGACTGAGTGATCAAGCAAAGCATTCTGATACTTTTTGGATTTGCTGACTATGGCCACATCCAGATTTGTTTGTTGTTCCCTTTCTACCCATTCTTGTTTGGCAGAAAGACTTTCTCCCTTGTTCTCTTTTTATTTTGCTTCCAGCACAGCCTTTCAAAATGTAATTACAAAACTCCTTTGGAACCTGAAGGTAATCATATCAAGGAGGTTGCTGTTATCTATAACTTGAATGAGTGTTCAGTAAACCTCTAGAGCAGAAAAGAAAAGAAGTTTCTTCTACATATGATTTGTTAAGCCACACCCATGAGTATTCAAGGAGTGGGCATGGGGCCCAGGTGCTGTTGAAGGGATCTGGGCTCGGGCAAAGGCAGATTTTAACTAGTGAGTATAACATGCCCTGGCATGTCACCTTCCCACTGTGCTCGGCAGACAACTTCCTTGTGCTGTAGATGAGGTAGGTTCAAAGTCTTCTCAAAATGTACCTACCTGCAATCCTCACAAAACACCAAGCAGCTGGCCTGGGGAACGATGCCTGATAGCAGCATCCTCTCAGACGTGAGCACAGGGTACATCACTAAAAGCCACCAAAGAATTAAACATAGAAGGGTAGGAGGATTCTCCCCATGCTGCTTATTGCACTCCTAAACATGCATGCTCGTAAAATGACACACAACACCACTGTGATAAAGATAATTTGAGTCCACATGAATAGTTCGAACAAGTCTTGCATCACTCAAGCCTTGCTGCAAACTTTCAGGTTCTGTGCAGGAAGTTCTACTGACTGCCCAAAGCGAGGTTAACCAAGCCTGCAGTAACCCTCACACATATTTCCCTGAGCTCTTTGGCTCTCAGTTGGACCACTGGCATAGGAAAGTCTGAAAACAATAACCCTAATTTGGATTTACACCCATTGTAGTGCTGTGAGGAGAGTTTAAATGGAGACCTGGTTTTCAGTACATTGTTATTTGGATTGTTTAGTCTTTATTGATCTAACTGTCTCAACATGGTCAAAGGGCTGCTTTATCAAGACATGAGATAGGCAAGATCAAGGTTTCAAAGACAACTGAAACATACCTTTAGTATATTTTACAAATTTAATTGTAAAATATTTAACTTAAATAGCTCATGTATTGTAATTACATCATATTTTGATAGCAACTTGTATTAGTGTATGTTTCCTCTATTTGGTAACTGTTGTGTTGTGGGGGTCCTTCTAAGACTCTCACTTTATGTGCATTATTACAACTAAAACTACTAATAACCTAAACTTAGGTTTAAAGAATATTTTTATTTTTTACTACTAAGAATAGGTGTGGGAAAACCTTTAATCAAGCCAACAAAAGCCTGTGAAATCAGCTTCATCAGAGGGTGGCTCAGGGCTGGTGATGAGGGGAGGAGGCAATTTCCTAAGAGCAGATGGTCCAACTTCAGAGAAAAGCAGATACAAATCAGATGGTACAAGCCTACAACACAAGGTTTAAAACCACACAGTGGTCAATACTGGGATAACCTGCCTTTCACAGTTTAATCTTTGTGCACTGGAGAGCTGCTAAGCCCCTGAACGTTCAATATCTTTCAAGATTTCACTGTGTTCATTATATCCTTCACATTACTTTCATCCATTTCAATTCCTGGCATCAATGACATCCTCTAACAATGAGATCCACTGTCTTAGTGTGAAAATGTTGCTTTTATTTGCTTGTATTTTGCTGCTTTTATTTAATTGTGTTCTTCCACTTCTATCATAAGATAGGGGAGATGAAAGCCCTTCTCTGTCTCTCGTACTGAAATCACATGCATAAAAAATAATTTATCTAATAATTTTTGTAACTAATTGATTTGTAATTCACTTCTCACATGCATTTCTCAGCTCTGCTTTTTTCCTTCTGTATTCTTTGTATTTTACTCTATTGGTTGTATTTCCTGGATCTCTCTTATTACATCTGCATTCTGTAAGAGTGCAAGAAACTGCCACTGTCTTCCTCAAACTTGAAATTAATATGTGTGCATAACTCTTTGATTTAATTTCCCACAGAAAAGGAAACTTGGAGACAATGGAGGGCACTTTCTCTTCTAGCATCAGGACAGCTTCCATCAGTTGCTGGACTTCTGTCCACAGAAGTTTGACAGATATGAAAAATTGTAACCAGCTTGATTCAAGAGGAAAAATGTTTACAGGAATTAAAAACCTCATGACTTTTCTGAGTTTTGCTCCAGAACAGAGGCAATGAAATTATTACAATCTAAACCTTCATTTCAGGTTTATTTCCGCATCCTTAGTCAGTTCTGTAGGTTGCACATGTACAACAGTTGTTATATTTCCATAAAAACTACAAATGAAAAAATACCAGAAGAAATTGGCAATATGGTACAAGATACATAAAAAGCGAAGGGAAAGATAAGTGCATTGGATCAGACACAAACCTTCATGTGCTTTTGTTCTCTTGTTCTCAAAGAGAAGTTCTCAATGCAAGTTTGATAATGGAACAGCAATCTGGTTCATCTTGCCATGCTAGTTAGTAGCACTACAGACCTCAGTGCCCAGCTCACAAAGGCAACAGCTCCCTTACACATAGAGGCCTCTTTTCATCAGCCTGCATGGTGAGAGGTTAAACTGAATGGATGTACACAGAGACCTGCACGGTCCTAAGCATAGCACCAATATTGAAAGATGGCTTGGGTGTGCCTAAGAACCATGCTGAAACTGCCTGTGGTCTTTATACACGAGGTAATGAAGTTGTAATAATAAAATACAGGACATACACTCACATTAGAAAAGTGTTTATGGGGATATGTTTCACTGCTGAAAGTGGAGATTCCTAATCTTCTATATTGGAATGAGCAGAAAAGACACAAAAATCTTTGGGGCCCAAACCTATACAGTTCAGTTGTCAGTTTTGAAGAGGCACCCCTCTTGCTTCAAGGAGAGCCAGGACACTATCTAACTAGTGAAGTCTTACGTGGTAAGGGTAAAAATTACCCCCAGATCCTGCAGATTCACGTTCTCCAGCCTCAGCCCTATACTGCCTTCATTTTAGCACCTGTTACTATTAGCAAAAAACCACCATGGCACTAGAAAAATAGTGTGCCTGTCTAATTAAGACACAAACACTCCTGTCATAGCTCTGTTTTGCTCTGTGGGCATACTCTGGAAGAATGCAGAACAAGATGCTCTGAAAAGTATCAAAGTCATACTGCTTATTTCAAAGATGTATCTGTGCAACCCATTCTGAAACTTCTCAGAACTAATTGTTCAATCAGGTTTTCAAAGGAAGCCAGAAGAGTTGTCTCCCAGATCACCCCTTGACCAATGTTCTGCAGCAAAACTGTCTGCTGAATAATAGCAAGAGTTAAATAACATAACTACATCCTTGAGAAGGCGAGTGGAAGGATATTCTCTGCTTGAACTAATGCGTATCCAAATAGGCTGGCAGGGCTGGGGTCCTACGCACTAAACTCTGCCATCTGAGGCTGAATAATGAGGTGAAGCTCCCTCTCTCTTTCCAGAAAGGCTAACATTCCATTCCACCTTCTCTTGGATGACGTTTCCAGGTGTGAGATGAAATGGTAGAGCTGCAGTGTTGAAATTGGTCTGAAATGAAAAGTAGTGCTTGTCAGTTAAGCAACACAAATCTGCAGCATAACTAGAAAATTGTCCCCTATTCTGCATTAGGATTAAGTGATGCCTACAGCTAGGTAGCTCTTGGGATGATGTCAGAGTCAAACATACAATGATGTTATTTGAAAATTTCCACTATACACCAAGGTCACATAAGCATTTTCAGACGTCAGTGGCACACTGGGAGCTGGCATATGGCTGATTATCCACTGTATTCTTCAGCTCCTCCTCCTCTGAGTTCCTGCTTCTCACATCAGTGGGTATTTAGACAAACTGCATTTAACTAGACTAAATGCCTCTGGTTTATTAATTCCTATGTATGCAATACTGATTCAGATAACTGAGTTTCAACTTTCCTACCTATTATTGCTTTATCTGCTATGAAATGTGCTAATTTTTCTTTTACCTCTTTGATAAAAATGTGAAACAGTGAAGTGCCAAGGATCTGGTTTCTCTCTTCACCTACCTAATATGTAGTTGCAGAGGGGTCAGGACCAGGCTCTTCTCAGAGAACCATAGTGAAAGTAGAACAGAAAAGAGGCACAGGCTGCAGCACGAAAAATTCCAACAGACATCTGCACTGAAACAGAACCTGGAAGGAGCTGCTGGAAATCTGTGTATATATCCTTCTCTCTGCCCTGCACTCCAAGGTGGCTTGCAGACAAGCTTCCACTTATGCGTTTAGAGGTTAACCATGCCTTAGAGATAAATTGCATTCTGATAATATTACTTGTTGCCACTGACTCCAAAAGTGTCACATGTTAAAACCGAGCATCTGGTGCTTCGAGCTTGCTGCAGCAGGGTCTGTCCCTCAGGCGGGTGTACTTTGGGGCTCTGTGGCTGAGGATGGCCCCGGGCTGCGCCGCCTCGCTCCAGCCAGACTCCACCGAGGGCCCCTGCGGAAAGCGCAGGGCCCCACCTGGGGGCAGGAAAAGTAATGGCAGGCTAATTCCATGTCCAGAGCTCCCGAGTTGTTTAAAGGGAGCCCGGGGACACGCCGAAGAGCTGCCTACAAATCAAATTTTTCCCCAGCAGCAAATAAAATAGCCTTTCCTAGGAGCGAGGCTGGGTTCCGAGTGCAGCCTCCTGAGAACTCGAACTCCTCTGTACCATCGAGGCGCCCTGGTGTCCACGTCCTGCATGCCTCTGGAGCGCGAACTCTGCCCTCTTGGACCTCAAAGGTGTGGCCAGCACCAGCAGGTCCCGAGAATCCCCGCGACCCGCTTGGAAACCCGCCGAGGGAGCAGACCTTTAAACCAGGCACGGCTGTGCGGGGCATCGGCTCCACGGCGGCTTCGTGAGGGGAGGCCCGGGCTGCACCAGCCGGCCACAGCCGGTTCAAGCCCGTTCCAGCCGGCCACAGCCGGTTCCAGCCGGTTCCAATCGGCGCAGCTGAGCCACGGCCGGGGCGGGAGTGGGGAATGAGTTTAACAAGGCCAAACTGCACGGCAGAGTGCCAGGGAAAAACTGTGGAGAAAGTGCCTTGAGAACACACGAAGAGAAGGAGGGGAGAAAGCAGAGGAGTCGGGAACAAAGGAGGGAGGTTGAGTCTGGGAAGGAAAGGAGTGGGAGGAAGGTGTTCAAGTTTTTTTTTTTCTTTCTCACCAACTATATTAATTGGTAATAAAGAAATTTTCCCCAAATCAAGTCCGTTTTGCCTATGGTGGCAATTGACAAGTGATACTAAACACAGGAATATCTGCCAAGTGACTGCTAGAAGGAGTGTTAGGAATTCTCCAGTCAGTCGACCTGGCTAGTTTTTCCCGAATCTGGCATCTTCTTTTTTTTTTTTTTTTGTGGTTCATGTTGCTATAGTCAGGTGAGAAGTACCACAAGAAGCATGCAGGAGACTTGAAAATTTCCTTTGAATAGGTGATGCTTCTTTTGCACGTTCAGATGTGCTTAAACAAATAGCAGAGTTCCACTAGAATTAACTGCAAACTACCAAAACATCAGCAAGCACAAGTAAAGATCCCATACCATCATCAGAAACCATAACTTGTACTAAAGCAAATATCCTGTACTCACTAGTAGATCAGTGAGAATTATCTCAGTGTTTTCAATGGAAATGAACTTGTCATTCCATTGGCAGAGTGTTTTAAACCAAAAATGGTTGTATAGGATCACAACCCTTCCCTCCACCAAGCATAATTTATTTGGCTATCAGAATGATGCTCAGGCTGATTTGTACATAAATAGGTCTTACCAGAGCAAGATTTGAAGAAAATCCCAGCCCTTCTTAGAGAACACACCAAAACTGCCTAACACCTAGGTGATTGTGACAGGTAAGAGTGAAACAAATCTTGAGGTTACTGTGTGTTAAGTAACATTTAGCCAGGAATTATTCGGCTGGCAACATTGAGAGACATAGGAGAAACAGCAACAAACATCTGTACATTTTACTTGTTTACCACTGTCTTGAAGGTTGGTAATAGAACTGAAGAGCTCTTATGTGTTGTAAAAGCATTACTGAAGTCAGCTAGCACCCAAAATAATTACTGCTAGAGTGCTTACCAGGACTCAAGGTTGCTCAGTAAAAAAGATATTCTGTAAAAGACTTAGATTTAAGCAGATTTCATCCCTAGTTTGCCCAGAATATGGAAGATCGCACTAATAGTTTGTAAACCTGCTGCTCTTTACAGATTAGAAAGTAAATTGACAAACCTGCATGGGAATATAAAAATAAGAAGGTTATCAGAAAGAGTTAACCCACAGCACTGTGCAGGCTTGCATAAGCAAACATGGCTGTAGATTTTGTATGGAAAAGTCCTTAAGATGTATAAACACTTTTATTGTATTTTTCATTTCAAAACAAACCAAGAAGATAAGTAAAAAATAATGAAACAAAATTGGAAGTTCTTATCAACAATTTACTGAAATATCAGGAAATGAACCATCACTTGGGCCAGACCTGGAACCTTACAGGGTATGTCTACATTAGTGGTCTGGAAAAGGAGGATGTTTTAAAATTTGATTTCTTAACTGTGCTTTTGCTCCCATCACAGTGTGATCTTGGAGTGTACAAACCGGATTCTTTCTGGATGAAATTAAAATGAAAAATATGCTTCAAGAGTGCACCAAATGCTGTTTAAGTGTCATTCAGTCCACAAAACCAGTATCGAGCTATGCTGAGTTAATCCTGTCCCAAACACATGCAGTGCTGATGACAAGGCTTCAGTGCCAGCTGTTCTTCTGCTCACACTCATTGCTGCTGTGCCACTCTATTTACTAATAGGAATAACCATCAGAGTTAGGCTTATCACCAACAAGTACTGGCAGAGACACTTCCTACATCTGCTGCATCTTTGATTGTGGAACTCTTGAACAGCATTACACAAAAACTCTCATTTTGTGGATAAAAAGTTCACTTAGCAAAGGAATTATGATCAACAATTACAACATTTTCCAAACTTTTCTAATGAACTGAGATTAAACCAAGGACTGAACTATAACTGCAATTGACATGACATTACATTAGCTGATAAATTACTGTAGGTCAATACAAATTTTGTATACCTGGCAATGAGGGGAAAGTTTGTAACACTGAAAACTTCAATCATGCTGAAACTGGGTAGTCTGACAACTCTCAAGTAGGGCAACTTGTTCATCAAATATCAGATGAGTGTATTTACCACATTGCAGTGTCAAGCAGCATCTTATTTCTCAACCCACAACTAACAGGAATAAACCAGGGCCATCAGAGATTGAGCACAAGTCTTTTCTTGTAAACTATGTCATTAATGTAGAACCATAAATAACAAATATGAAACACCAAGGTAACATCCTCAGAGCAGCTTTTCATAAATTAAGTGCCATTTTTTAAGTGGATAAAACAATTTTAAATTCCTTTGTCAAGGTGTCTGTGGAAACCATAGAATTTAAAAAAAAAAAAGGAAAAGAAACATTTTGAGTTTGGTTGGTACTAGATAGGAGCTGTATCAGCTTTGTGTGATGGTTTACTACCTCCCCTTCACATCTACATTCTCTTGTTTATAAACACAAACAAAATATACCTTTCCATGAGGCATGTCAGTTAACAATGACCCTCCTCATTTCAAATAAAAAGAATTTATCCTCCAAGAAAAGTAAAAATTATGTTTGCAAGCCCCAGCTTTCATTCACAAAACAACAGGACAATGTGACTATGTAAAAAGTTTATTTGATTAGTACAGGTCCTCTAGATACAGCAGTTAAAAAAACCCATCATTTGGCAGTCAGTTTATTTCCTAATTCAGTAATGAAAGTGCAGCTTGGTATAAAGGCACAGTGTTGACATTTAGACAAGTCACTGATGTCCAGTAGAACTGGCAGGAGAAAGAACTCACTCCCACTTTCTTTAAAAACCACTTGTTTCATTTGCCAACAGTGATATTAAAGAAGAATAAAGGCCTACATTGGAAGCAATCATCATATAAAAATCTGATCTGGATCTAGAAAAAAGTCCTCAGAAATAGCACGACATACTGAGGCTATCAGTCAGCAACTCACATTTCTCTCTTCTGCTGTTCCACAAAGTCTCTAAGAAGACAGTGAGCTTGCTGCCATTTCACTTGCTTAAAATTACCAGAAAAAAATCTTGAGATGAATGAAGGAGAAAATAGGCTAGTACTGAAGTGTAATGAAAGACACCTGCCTTCTGTATTTTGTGGGAGGGCACAAACTCTGTCCCATTGAAACACCTCTGGAACACCCCTTTGCCTTCCTTCACAATGTAATTGGACATGTGCAATCTGGCAGCTCTCTTACAGCCTGCAGCCATGCAAACTAATTTGCTTTCACATCATAATACATGCGGAGAACTCTCCTGACAGTCTCCACATATTTATCATCAGGAACAGGTTTCCTCTGGCTTCCTGGCTCCAGAAATTTCTTGATTGCAGGGATGCTGCTTATCCTTGCTTTAAATGCCTAAAAGGCAAACAGTAAGTACAGTGTGTTTAAAGAACAGAAAGTAACACTAAAAAAAACCCTATTTTACTGATTTGTGTAACATCCTTTAACAAGCTGTATGTGGAGACAAGACAGGAAATAGTTTCAAGTGTGGATGAATTTTATTCCCACTCTCTTCAACCCTTTTATTTTCCACAGTAACAAATGAGCCATCTGTCTTGTATTGATATGGGATGAACTGTTAAGTTATCTGTGGTTTCTAATATGTACATTACTCAGGTCGTTCTTGTAATCCAGAAAGTATCTTCTGCTTAGCAGTATCACAGAACTGGTGAGAGTCAAAAAAGGGAGGGTGCATTTCTTCAGATGTGTACAGGGGTTACTCCAGAAAATAACAGTTTCTCTAAATGAAACATCTTACAAGGCTCTTCCTAAAGCAGGAAAAGCAAGACTACAATGAAAAAGTAACAAATGTTTGTGGAATTATTTACACAAAACAGACTTTGAAATACAATTTATCACATTTTTAGCCACATGAGATCTTGTTAGTGCAACGTACCTGTAACTGAGGAAAGCCTGAGAGCACATCTGACTTCTTCTCTTCTACCATTAAAATGGCTTCAAGAAGATGAACATCTGCCCAGCTAAAATTGTTGCCAACAAGGAAGTCCTGCCCATGGTCTTTCAAAACCTAGAAATGTCATAGATGAAAACACTCAGGTGTGGATAGCAAGCTGAGGTTCGTGTTTTCAAAATTCATAGGCACCTTCTTTGACAACACTACTGTTTCTTTTTCATCCTTCTCTCCCATGCAGCTAACGGGGAACAGGGAATACACCAGCAGTCACTGATCATTTTACAGCAGAAATCCAGAATACCAAATCCTAGAGTTTTTCTTACCAATCCTTTCTTCCTACAACTCTAGTCAACCTTGTATACTAGACTATAGGGTTAGATACCTTCTTGGTATTCACATCTTTCAAGTCTAATTTATCTGGATTTTTTCTATACATTTTTACAACTTCAATGGGAAAATAGAGAGTATAAAAGAGAGGTGATTGGCCTAAAGCATTAGGGCTAAGATGCAACAAGTGGAATATAGGGCAGAATGCACCCTGGCAACCACCTATAGGAGACCTTACAAAGTGAAAAAACTGTTTTCTCTTTAGTCTTTAAAATAGAGAGGAGCTATTCCTGCTAGATCATCCTGTCCACACATATTAATTTCCATTGAGAATATCTCTTGGGTCCTATCTCTCAAATTATTAGTTAGAGAAACACCAAGATCCCAGTATGGCTAGAAGTCAGCAGTGATAGCTGTGTATTACTGTGCTTACAAAAACCCAACTGAGAGGTATTTGAAATATTTAACAAAGAAGACAATTAGCACTGCTTTTGCAATGCAAATTACTGTGGTGGGGTTGACCCTGGCAGGGTACCAGAAGTCCATCAAAGCTGCTGTATCACCCCCTTCCTCACCTGGACATGGGGAAGAAAAGACATTGAAAGTCTCTTGGGCTGACCCACCCCAACGTATCTGACGCTGCTCTGACCCCCCTCCAGCCAACAAACAGTTTGGATGTTCTGGTGTAAAGTACTGCACTGACACTTCTGCTTCTGGTTGTGGTGAAACACCCACTGTTCCCATTGTTATCCCTCCAGAATCAGGGAAGAAAATGATCTTCCTCCATACCTTTTCATACACTGGGAAATACCTGCTTGTCGCCTTTTGAATTATTAAAGCACATTGTTTCTCTTTATCCTCTGCTGATAAGAAAGGGAACATCATAATGAAGCCCATAAGGTCATCAGTTCCTCCAACATACATATCAATCCTTAAAACCAAAGCAAACAAAAACCTTAAATAGAAGGCACTGTCACAAGCCAAATCACCTTATATTTGTTTTAGGACAGTAATCATTGAATTTCCCATCCCCCTGTTGTGGTGCCTTCCCTCCCCACACTCCTTTCTAGGCTGCAGTGTGATTTGAGAAATGCTTTTTTAAGCAATCTCAAAAACACACTCCCTCATGAAAATTATTTCTGCAATTAAAAAAAATATGTCACAGTGGGAGTTGTATTTGTAGTGATTTTGGCTCTTTACTTGCTTCAATGTGCAGGTTTAAACAGAACTGCACAGAGATTAAGTGTGTACCTTTGGTGTTACAGATGACTTCACAATCACCAAAGAAACATACAGCACCACAAGGAGTCATTCCCAACTGATTTAATTGTCTGGTGGTATCCCCCCTTCAGAATTTCATCCAAAGTCCAAGTAGTGCCAAACAGATAAACAATGGGGTTGGAAGTCTGTAGCATACCAGATTCTTCATCCAGCTAAATTATCAGTACAGCAGTTCTTTGGAGTGTCCCTTTCCAGAGCTATCAGAGCAGGTTTTGTACTGTAGATGGACCTTTAAAATGCTACATACTGAGACAGCTCCATCATACTTTTTTTTTCTTCACTGACACAGCATCAAGATGTAATTTCACATGGATGTTATTTCACATGAAACCAGTAGTTTTTCAACAGCTTTTAGCTGTTCTTTCCCCAGCTCCCAAAAATCTAACACACTTTTTATAGTGCAGTGGGACATCATGCAACCACAGATAATATCACTGACAGCTCTTATTGTGCAGCCAAAAGTTAGAAACTAACCATTTCTTTCCAGAGTTTTCTGGTTACAAAAGTAGTTCAGCATCTACATGCCAGTCACCTCTCAAATACCTGTGTCAGGCTGTATTAATATTTCAGTAAGGCACAATAAAGCTATGACTCAAATACTTTTATGTGAAAAGTAACTGAGTTAGAACAAATCAGTTGGCTTGCATCTAACTGTGGCTTCTCAGGCTCACTGCAAGTTGTGTATCATTAAGGTCCACAGCTGTGTATGCATCTATGCAATTAATTCTAGATGCATCTGAACTACTATACTAAATTCAAGAAGAGTAACACTGTTACATACAAGGCTCTTTCCTTCAGGTCCTTCCCATAGAGGTTGTACTTTGCTGCAATGTAGCTGAGGATGGCTCTGGTCTGCACCATCCTCATCCCATCAATCTCCACCATGGGCACCTGCTGAAACAGCAGGGATCCACCTAAAAGGACAGACACACATTATTTGACTGATCTAATACATCCATGTCAGATTTCTTGCTGTCTTCAGGAGAACATTGCTTTTATAGTGAGCTTGCTGTGGGTAGCCATTGTATTAAACTGGAGTTCTTCCATGCAAAAAATAAATTACAGTGGTGCAGACAAATTAAACTGAAAAGCACAATTATTGTGGGTTACCATCCTTCCTTTAAAAAAATTCACTGAAGTTTCAGTCAGGACTGGTTACAGCAGCTTTTGAAATGAAATTGAAATGCAGTGGAGACAATCACACTAAACATCTCAACTGTGTAAAAAGTGTCTCATTCTAAACAATGTAAAAAATTGTGTTCCATTATTCAAACACTATTTGAAACAAACATTAGATTCACAGATTTCTCTCTTATGACCAATCTTTAGGCTATATCAGGACATAACATGAAATTCTGGGATACATATTTTCTGGTTACTGAAGCCCATGGTTAAGTTTGTGGGACCAGGTGGGATGCGTAGACAAATGGAGAACAGAAGAATCCAGAGGCCTGGCAAACCCTGCAGATTGGAAAGATACTCAGTTTGCAATTTCATCTGTCCATATATGGAAAAAAACAGTCTCTACAGCTGTTCACAGCTCTCAGCTTTACTCTTCTGTGTGGAGAGGAAGACACAGAGTCTTCAAAGACTTCACACATCTTCTCTAAGTCTGGCTACACTTTGCTTGAGGTTTCACATGGACTCACCTTGCAGGAGTTTCTCATACTGGTCTCGGGTTTCCAAAAACTCTTCTTCAAACTGACAAAGGAGAGTGAGGAAGAAGAAGAAATAAGAATCTTTTCACACTTATAGAAGAGATAAACTTTTAAAGCACCATAAAAGGAAAATAATATGGTTCTTTTCATTTCAGATGGGAAAGGGAGAACACACCAAGGACAAAAGTGCTGGCAGTATCTCCTGGACTGTCACACTTGATAAATACTGCTAAGGGCAACCCCAGCAGAAGAACAGGCAATAAGAACTGGAGTGAGGATGGTTTCTTTAGTATTAAACAGGCAATATAATGTGTAACAATAAACAATACAGTCTAGGCTGTCCTTAAGATGTTTTCTGCATTGTGGAAAAAATCTGCTGTGCAATATTTTGATTTGGGAGCTAGACAGGAATAAATTCTTTGGAGGTTAAAACAAAGCTTTTACAAAATAGTGTATGTACAAGTGGCAAGCCCTGCATGAGGTATGATACAGATGCATGTTTCAGACTTCTGAAGATTAAATATTCACAAGATGGGAAACAAAAAGATATAGAATTGCTGGTGATTAGTTAGATGTAGTTGCACTCAGTATGGCTGAGGATGGCCGGTCCAATCAGTGTTACTTATGGAGAAACTGAGTTCAAGATTAAGACACCAAAGTTAGACATTTACATGTACATGTTTGTATGTGCCATGCATGTCTGTGATCAGTGCACAAACATGGAGACTAGAAAATGGTTGATGTTACCAATCCCTAAATGCCTTGCTCAGTCAGCCTCTCTCATAACATCTGTGCCACTCAGTAATTAAGATTTGCTATACTAGAGAAACCCCAGAAGATCAGGCACATTAACACAGTGCCAATGTTCAACCACAGCAAGGATGACCACAGTCTAAAATTCAGAACCCAGGTTTCTGCTGAGGAGAAGCTGAGAAAATAATATTCCAGGGAAAAAATGTAGTAATTGGAACTTTTCAACAGCTTTTTTTTTTTTTTTTTAAACTTAAAAATGAAAAAAAAGAAGAGAGGGATTAAAGCATAGGAACAAATGACGGAGGGAAGCAGACAGTTCTGTCTTCTGCAAGGCCTTCAAAAAAGACTGGTGGTCTTTTTTAAAAACTTGTATTCTTTAGCTCAGTACACAAGTAACTGTATGTACTGTAACAGCTTATTGTGTAAAAGAGGGCACTCAGAGCAAATACTAGTCCTTTGTGTATTACCAGTTTACCACCAAGATGGCCAGCAAATGAATAAGTAAATCATATACCATCAGAAAAAAATTAAAGGCTGTTTTACCCAAGTATTTTGAGATTTCTGATTTCCCTACACATATGGGTCAATTTGCTCACTTTGCCCTGCTAAGTTTCATCTAAATCGTGCTAGACACAACATATTTTGTGTTACAGCTTATGGAGGATGCAGCCAGTGGAGTGAAAAATAAAACAAAAATCTCTGTGTGAACAGGAAGAACTCTGAAAACAGGAAGACTAGAGAAAGTAAACTGCTGTTTTACCAGGCACAGATAACACTTGTTATGTGAGCAACACATCTATCAGCTCAGCAGCTCTGGCTCGTTAATCAAGTGCTTAATTAAGGATTGTACATTCTTGTGTTAATTAAGCAAGTGTCACTGCTTACAGTGTCACT
Organism: Emberiza elegans; assembly: GCA_024865655.1. Lineage (NCBI taxonomy): Eukaryota > Metazoa > Chordata > Aves > Passeriformes > Fringillidae > Emberiza > Emberiza elegans. The sequence goes on along the minus strand of JALJVW010000085.1, from coordinate 18,785,094 downwards.
GCTCAGAAAACATGCAACTTGAAGCCATGCTTTTGTGTGCCTGAAGTAAAAGTATTTAATTACACTGAATAGCCAACCTTCATTTACTATTGCATCTTGGGATGCCTTTTCTTTTTTGACTAATAACATGTGATCTGCCTCAAAGACAAGCTTACCAATGTGCAGCTAGAAGTTAAAAACTCTAAAACAAACCTCGACCCCAGCTGCAGCCAGCAACCAACGAATCGATTCCATCTTGCCTCTTCCATCAAAGTAGTAAAGTTTTGGTTTTGTGGACATGACTTCAAACTTTCGGGTACCTAAAAGAGTTATAAGAGATAGTAAGTTAATAATTATACAGAAATCTGATGGCAGCTGGAATAATGGTTCACTGGTCACTCATACAACAAAAATTTAAGTTAATTTTTAATGAAATATTTTAGCAAAGTTTCAGTCTAAAGTGATTTGATTTTCTTGCTGCACAGTCAAGTCAAACTATTTCATAGACTTTTCATCCCCCTGAAATTCAGGAAAAGTAGGCATCAAGTTGCTAAGTAGGAGACAACAGAAAAAAATTTTAAATCACCATGAAGAAACGCCTTAAAACGTTTAGAAAATATAAGTTTTAGCACTGAAGTTACACAGACACCACTAAAAGCCAAGTCTTGATCAAGGAGAAGAGTCAGGAAACCAAGTTTCCAAAACTAGCAGATCTTGTACCAAGGAATGCCAGAAGTATCTAAACATTAATTCTACTCGTTTGAGTGAAGCATGGGAATGTACTTTTAAGCCTCTCACTTTTTTTTCTAGCTGTGGCGATCCAGCAATCAGTAGAAACTTAAAAAAATATCACAACATGAGGATCAGCAGAAACTTCAGAAGAATGGCCTGTTTCTTCTGTTATAATCCAGAATAAAATACAGACTTTCAGAGTGTTGAACTACTTATCCTTCTACAGGATGCATTTCTTTCTATTAATAAACCCTGTTGCTATGCAAAACTTTATGGACTTTTCAGATTATCCAATGCTGCTTTGCAAGCAGCATTTTAGTTCTTTAATGACTTCATAAATGAGGCTATTAATTGTTATTTTTTGAATAGACTACTGTTTAGGCCTCAGCAGGAAATGGATTCTGCTGTAGAGCCATAAGCCAAAAGAGCAATCAGATTTTATCATGCTGGCATTTCACATGCAGAACTCCCTTATAGCAAGTCCTTGCTGCAACTGAGAGCTGTTTTCCCTCTGTAAGGTGACTTATTGTCACTTCAATCCACAGTTCAAGTAATTCTGGAAAAGAGGCTCTTGGCATGAGAACAATAACCTCCAGTTTCCAATGTTCCAAGCGCTCCTTCATAAGCAGAGGGAAAAAAGACCTTGAGCAGGCACAAAGTGATCTGCTTGTTAGCCAACAGGCATAAAAAGAGAACACAAAATATGAGAGTGCATCAGGCCATGGGAATTCAAACGAGCCTGGCTATTCCACCCCTGCCTGCTCAGGGGCCTCTGATTGCTCTTAGGAAAGTGACAGGGAACTAAAACACTGCCAAGTACTATCTCTATCGCTGATAAATATAGCAGTGAATTAGAAAAGTATCACTGTGAACTTCATAAAAGAACAGAATTAAACAGGAGCTACTTGTAATACAGCTACATTCACAGAGAAGGAAGAAAAAAGCCAAAGGTGATTTTTAACTTGTAGCTTAAAAAACTAAAGAAACAGAAGAGTCGCTCTTCCTCAGTGCCACTTGTGGAGACCTGCTCTTAGCAGGCCAGTGAACAGGTCACAGGACATAAGCAAGTCACTAATGCCCAACACACCTCAAGGTAAAGGCATGGTGGGTGCTTCTTTTATAATACTTTATAAATAATATCTTCTAAATACCAGGGCATCAACAAACTTTGACATGAGCTGTAGCATTCTAGGTTCCTAGGACTGAGCCTGCTATTCCATACTGGAAGAGAAAGTCCAACTTGTGAACTAAAATCTGGTGGAAAGAGCACCCTGGTGATGGGCAAAGAGCTTCTCCCTTCTCTACCCTTCATTAGAAAGAAGTAAAGTGGCAATTGGCAGCCAGGAGCCACAATTACTGGTAGGTTGTTGTCCATTCCCCTCAGCCTGACTGACACCTCAACAGGAAAATGGACTTTGTGAAAAATTTGTTCCTTTGCTGTGACTGATGAAGGCCATCTGGGCTAACGGGGCAATGTGGGAACATGAATAACAATGCAAGAAGCGATCGCTCCCACGCAAGGAGAACACGGACCAGAAGAACATCGGTGACGAGGGCCAGGGGAGCAGCTGTGCTTGGCACGTCCCGCACATCCAGGGCTCTGGGGCCCGATTTTCCCTGCCTGCATTCAGCAGCCCAGCAGCGCTTCCACTCTGCACCCGGGGGGCAGCATGTGACAGGCAGCAGCCCCGGGGCCATCGGCTCCCACCCCTCCCGGGGACAAGCCCTGGGCAGGCACGAGAGGACGAGCGGTCTGTGCTGTGGCACGGGCAGCCCGGGACCGGGAGCGGATCCACGGCTCAGGCCCGAGCCCGCCACAGACTCCCGGCTCCCCGCCCCACCTGAGCCAAGCGCCCACGGGCACCGCTTGGCGGGGGAACAGGAAGAGAGAAATCCCAGGGGCCCACATTACTCACACACACGGAGGGTTAAGCGGCGATGCCGAGCGAGCACACGATGCCCAAGGCAGAGCACGGAGGCCGGCCCCGCCCGCAGCCGCGATCAGCTGCAGCCTCAGCTGCGGGCCCCGCCTGCCGCCCTCCCCGCCCAGGCCACGGGAAGGCGACGAGCAGAGCAGCCGCCAATGGGAAGCCGTAAATTTGCAAGTTTCGCAAAGCCTTCTGGAAAGACATCTCACCCCAAAGAATTTCGCTAAAATTCTTAAACTGGGTTAAGAACCGATTTTTCTCGGTGGTTTTGTCGCTGTAAAGTGATGATTAGAGGCATTGTGTCACTGGGTTTTGAGCAGTGTTCCAAGCCATGACTTGAAGGAAGCCGGCAGTACTGAGCTATAAATACATTGTGGGGAGTAGTTATTGTCTGGATGTGAGGGCGATCTGGCTGCGACATCTGTCACCCCATTGATCGCCAGGGTTGATTCGGCTGATCTGGCTGGCTAGGCGGGTGTCCCCTTCCTCCCTCAACGCTCCATGTGCGTCCCTCCCGAAGCTGCGCGCTCGGTCGAAGAGGACGACCTCCCCGATAGAGACGGTACCGTTCATCGGTCAAGGGTATACGGTAGCTGCGCTCCCCTGCTAGAACCTCCAAACAAGCTCAAGGTCCATTTGTAGGAGAACGTAGGGTAGTCAAGCTTCCAAGACTGCAGACACATCCAAGTGAGGCGCTGCATGGGGCAGTCTGCCATTGTTTTGTGCTATCTATGCATACGGTATTGTGGATGCAAATTTTTATTTCACTGCATCGTTTCCTCAATTCCTCACTCACCTACAAATCCATGAGCTACTCATGTCACACCTCAGCCCCCACCACCCACCAGGTAAAACTGGAATTCATGCAAATGTATTTTTCACCCAGTTCTTCACCTGTGCAAGTGTTTGTCAGCCAACTTAAACAGCTAACAAAAGGGCTGGGCTTGTAAGGTATAAACTGTTTACTGTCTTTTACTGCCTTCAAAGCCGGGGAGAAAGGTAAAGATTAGGTGACACAGGACACGGAATAGAATAGGAACAGAGCAGAGTAATTCCCCTTGGAAAGGGACCCACAACAATCTAGTTCAGCTGCATAAACACTTCAGCTCCTGCAATAAGCATACTGCAATTCAGTCTTGCACATAGTTTCAGAGGAGCTGACTGCCAAGGAAGACCAAGACATCAGTTTTACAGGGAGCTCACAGTGTATTGCAGAAATTACATGCTTAGACTCAAACCATGTCACCAGTGAATGTGCAGTGTCCCTCCAAGGTGACTTATTTTAAAAAAAAAAAAAAAAAGACTAAAAAAACCCCAACCAACAAAAAAAAAAACTAAAGTGCTTTCATTAAAAACTGAATAAAAGAACAAGTCAGTCAGTCAGTGCTTTCTCAAAGATAACTTTATTCTGGGCAGGACATTTGACACAGAAGGAATGAAACAAGCATTTAGAATGTTTCTGAACAAAAACACTGAATAAACAAGAACCATTATTTCTCCACATCTCTGACAATTCCACTCCCTCCTTCCATATTAAGTTCTAAAATGTTCTTTCAGTACACGTTATCCTCCTCACATTATGGAACATCCTGCTCATATCAACAGCCATATCAGATGCAGGAACACCAACAGAGTGAGCTTTCTGGCTTTTTTTCCTTCTTATTAACATCATGGCACTTACACACTGCTTTTTGGAAAATATGGATTACAGGGGTAAATGAATCCACTGTCAGACTCCTTTATTATTACATGTTATGCCTAAGCCTCAGAAAATGTAAACAGTACAATTCTAAAAACATTTTCCACAAAGATGCTAAATATTAAAGCACAAAGTAGTAGGTTACAGAACATAAATTCTCAGATATGCTGCTTGTCCAGATTTCAGTATATAAAGACCCCCCTCTTTTCCATATCTGTATTGCACAGGGACAGCAGAGTAAAATACATAAACTCAGCTCTATCCTGCTCAAAAAGAACTTTTCCAGCTTCAGCAAGAATGTGCTTGAGTAAACGATACAGCCATTACATCTAGCTGATTTCCTGTCTCAGTAAGTTAAAACTAGCTGTGATTCTCAATGTCAAGATTATTAGCTTTTTTCCAAAAATAAAAGGCTTTAACTTAGGAAAGGAGGAGATATATAAAAAAAGAAAATTGTAAGTACAACTTACTTTTCTAATATTTTGACTGGACCAACTAAAGCCTGAATGCTATAGTCAAGAGAATCACTGACAGTCTGATAAAGGTTCAGAGATTACAGGTGAGGTTCAGATTCATCCTGTGCTGCTTGAATCTCACAGAGTTGCCCCCCTCCTCAGCAGAGACTCAGGTATCTCCAGGATGTTAGTATGCTCTCAAATGAGACAGATTTCTTTTGACATGATTCTCACTCACCAGGGGTGAGTCACCTCACAACAAAGGAGTTCACACTTAGGCATGAAGAATCCAAGCCTCAGCTGCCTGTTCTCATGACTGGTCTCCTTCCACTTGTAGGAACTAACTGTACAGACCAGACTACTTACATAGCCTACTTAGGTCTAGGGATACCGGGATGGGTTCAGGGTGCTCATTCTCGAGACAAATTACCTGGTGATAAAATAAATTAAATGATATGTAGACATAAATACAGGTATTTATTTCCAAGATAAACAATTGTCTTTCCAGTTCTATCACAAATATGTATATTTCCCTTTCCACTTACCCACAGACACCCACCAGTGTGCACTTTAGAAATCAAATGGCTGCTTTACTTTACTGCTAAGCACTGGCATCACTGCTGTGGAAGCAGTTAGGTATGGTTTGGAGTTAGTACTTGCTATTCCCAGGTAATAGGGCAGCAGGACACACAAGATGTCTTTGGCATGTGTAAGTCTTTCATGCATACTTTTGCTCTTTGTCTTGTACTGCCTCACTGTGGGCTGAGCCTATAAAAGCAAACAGTGAGCAGTGCTCCCTGTAGTTTCCCCTGTGTAGCACTGAGCCAGCAGCCTACCCTAGGGTATAGTTTCCTCAAAATCCCACACATTCACCATGGGAAGCACTGAAAAGGCCAGAATATGTTCTCAATCTCGACCACAGCAGCTGCCCCTTGTGTGTGCTGGCAGATCCCATAGAAAGGATCTCATTGACACACAAACTATTAAATTCCTGTGAAATGGCTGGAAGCTGAGAAATGCACCTGCTCTGCTCCTTTTAGGCTGGATTTAAGTCTCATAAATAAACTGTTTTCCTGAGCTGATCACACAATGAGCTCAGAAAGATCAGCATTTCTGCACACTTCTGCAGGGAGATGCATTTTCTCAGCACACTTCAGCTTTGGCAGCACTGCTCCAGAATGCAGCTATGGAATGTCTTCTCCCACAGCACTGAATAATTTTATCTTTCTTCTGTAGAAGGAGGTGCAGAACAGACAAATGCTGACTGTACTCTAAAGGAATCTTCTGCTGATGGCTGGACTCTGGCATTCCTTTCCAGAGTAGAACTAAACCAGATTATGGGGCTACTTCCTTTTCTCTATACCTTGATATAAATAATACTCCCATAAACTGAGTTAAACTGCTCTTCAAAGAACAGTTTTACCAATTTAAAATTTATCAATTTCAGTGAAATCAACCACAGTTTTACAACATTTTTTAACAGGACCACATAAGATCCCATTTTTTTCCCTGTAGAGCCTCTGGGCCTAATTTATGGAAGCTAACATATTCTTCACATTGTAAAAGAAGATGTATCGAGTGAAGAAGAACTGAGTATAAACATAAGTAAGGTTAGATCAACTCATTGCTTCTGGGTTGTTTTGCTTTTTGGAGTTTTTTTTCCATAAGTGACTTAGAACAACAGCAATTTAGAACAGTTGTGAAAATTAAGTCAGCTGCATAAATCTTGTTTCCTTAAACTATGTTGCTGGCATATCATTAATATCTTGTTACTCTGAAACCAGTTTTCATAGTTCTATTAATTTATTGTTAATATGTTCTTTAATATATCTTCAGCTCTTACATTTGCAACAAAAGAAAAAGATGAAACAGCATCTCTTTTTTCTCCTTAGAGATCATTAGACTATTTACATGAATTTAACAGAGGTAGGTCCATGTTCTATTTCATAGTGAACAATGCCAAAGAACAACTTTTTAAGCAGGAAAAAGGAAAACTGCGTCAGAAAACGGATCTACAGAAGAGTATTTACCCTTCACCAAACAAGAGTAAGATTTGGTAAATCTGAATAGCAGTCCAACAAAAAACCTTTCAAAGGCAAAAATAAATTACAAAAAAGATGCCTCCCATTATCTTTTAGCAGTCTCTTAGTGACTGTGAAGGAGAGTTTAGACTGTTAAGTCACTCCTCTGATGTCAGTACGAAGCAATGAGCATAGGACAACAGAAGTGTGGCACTGAGACATGGCATCACTTGAAATTACACAGCCTCAATTAGCACATAAAACTTCAGAAAATGTCTAATGAATGCCCCTTCCTCAGAACTTCTTCACTGCAATATTGCACCATGGGGTTTTTTTTAATCAATTTCTATAAAAAAGTTGAGTCTAATAAAAAATTTAAATTTTTTAAAAGTTCATTATAAAAATTTACTGTATAAAAATGCCAAATACCCTAAGCCTTATATACAAAATGCATCACTTTTATGAAAATAACTGGACCCATGTATACAACAAAACATTTTTGTACAAAAAGGTACAAGATTGCATTCGACTTAATGCAAGTAAGTAAAAAAACCCCTTCAAAACGTCTCATTCGTGGACGATCTGCTCCTTTTAAATGCACAGGTGTACAAAGCAGTATGGAATGTCCCACGCTGGACACCATTTTGGGGGATGCACGCAGTGCTCAGAGCGCACTTCCAGGTCACCGGGGAGTGCCGTACTTGGCAGACCAGTCAACGCGGCCGTGGATCGGCTCTGCTGCCGGCGGCAGGGGCATTAACCGCGGCGAGCTCTTGGTGGGTGAGCTAAACGACGGCCATCCAACAAGGGGTCTGACCGATGTCAGAGCTGCAAAATCTAAACGACAAAATATTCTGTGATATAAAGGTTCAGTGAGAGCTGTCCATACTGAACAACAACTGGGTGCAGGTTCAGATCCTTACTTCTTCAGGAAGTAAGTCTCCTTTTTTAACAAAGTTTGCTAACATGAAACAATAGTGTATCCAACCCCTAAAACCTTAGCAGACAAAGAGTATTTACATCACTGATTTGGCAAGTGTGAATTCTGTGCCAGCTCTCACACCAACCTATAGGTTCCACTGAAATAAGCTGAGATAAACTCACATATTTAATAAACAAAAGTAAACACAAACCAAATCCTTCTCCATATGAAGTTCTGCAAGGTTACAAACAATACTTTAGTCAGTCATATACTGACAAATAAAATAAAGCAAAGATAAGTAGTTCAGTGCTGCATACATAGAGCATTACTGGAGTACTGACCAAGGGACCAAGAGAACTTCAGTACTGGACTTACCAGAAGATGGGTCTGCAACTGGTGCTAACTGAACCCTCTGCCCAGCAGAACCTACTTCCTTCTTCAGAAATGAAGGGACATAAGCATTCGTTAGACCACTTGATCCTATGGGCCCTGAAAGAAATGGCAAGGAACACCTGAACACAATGGATCTCCCATACTGTCAATAGGAGACAGAGGTGTGCCCTGAGGGATCATTTTCAAGACCAAGCCTGATCATGGAGTGAACAAAACAAGAACTTAATTGAAGGCACTTGAAATCCACAGCTCCTATATAAACACCTGAATTCAGGAGAGTGTCAGCACCAGACTGCATCAGAGATGAATGGTAAACATGTTCAAATTGTACTTGTCAGAGACAATGGCAGTTCTATTTGACATCTCAGTTTTTTCAAGGTATCTCAAAGCTTTCAAAACTTAGCATTTCAGTTGGAATTATCTTCCTTGACTTTCAGCAACTATGTACTAAGAATATATTGACTCGTGGTTTCTATGTAGTGAGTCTGGGGCTTTGGTGCTACACAAAGCTCCTAGTGAAGCCTGTGAGAGCACAACTTAAATATGTGGTACAGATTCACAAATTTCAAATTTTGAAAGCTGGCTACAAAACTTGTCCCTAAGATGAGCAGGAACAGTGGCTTTGCCACTGCTCTAGCACAGAGGGGCACTAAACAAGATATCATGCACAGAGCAGGGCCATCACACATGTGCCTACCCTATACTAGAGCAGTGGCCTAGTACAAAGCCTATTGTGGGAAATGATGGTAATAAATAATAAAAAGAAAAATCCAATGGCATCCTATGCTACTACAAAAGAAGCAAAAACTTGTAAAAGAGCCAGGAAAGATACATGCTAAGTATATATAGGTTCTCATGTATTTAGCTATTTATAGCGTCCTCCCATCTTGAATCTTTAAAGAGCGATTTTCTGATTAAATTACATTCAAAACTACAGGTGTTGTTTTGGGTATTTTTAATCTGATTTTCTAAAGGCCCAAAATGCTTCTTTGGGCCAAGATTCAACACATACTTTGGCAATAAAACACTTTCAAAACAACATATGTAAAAGAAGTATGGCACTGCAGGACTGTATCACATGAAAACCTGAAGCCATGGTTTAGAGAGGAAATACATAGATACAATCTAAAAATATTAACGTGTTATTAACATGTTATATCTGATAAAAACTAATGTAAAAATCTACAAATTAATTACCTCAACTCAAACAACAGTGATTAAATACCTGAAACACCAAATGCGAAAAAAAAAACTTGAAGAAGAAAGATTGAAGAGTTTTTGCTTTTTGTCGGAATTTTTAAACTATAATTACTACATTATTTTAAACAACATCAATTGAAAGACACAATGACAGATTTTCTTTGCTTAATTCATGTAACAAGAGTAGTGTGTATGGCTAGTTCAATTTATACCAGCTTCCTTCTGTAATGACAGCCATTTATGTACCAGGTGAACTAAAACAGTTTGGAAACGAGAAAACATGACTTAAAGAAACTGAAGAGAGAAACTGAAAGCAGGAGAAAGTATTTCAGGTTAAACAGACCTAAGCTGTCCAGCCTTCTGTGCATAGGGTACTTCATACTTGTGAAGTTTCATTAGAAGAAATTACTATGTTTCAGTTTAAGGCAGTCTCCACAGAAGAGCACTCATAATCGATTTTAATACAAAGAACAGACAGGGTAAGCACGTGTCTTCAGAGCTGACAACGTTTGGGAAATGGATGACTCCAAAATACACCGGTGGGGAATTGCACAGACATCACTTATTATCATTTCTCAAGTCTTAAGCACACCTTCTTACCTGAATTCATCCTGTTGGTAGCACTTCCTCCCAAACCAGAGGTCTTCCCAGACAAATCAGAACTGGGCCAGTGATTAGACGGAACAGACTCTTTGTCTGAAGTCGAGACTATGCTATTGCTGGTGCTTATTCCTATATTGCAAAAATGCAAAGATTATTTCACTAAAATCCCTTTTGCTACACAGGCCTGCATTCATTCCACCTGATGCACAATCTTAAGAGCAGACGTCTGGTTCAACTTAGCCAAAATCTCTCCCCTCTCAGTAACTCTCTGAGTCACTCTCCATCCTCTCATTACACAGGAATGCTGGAACGAGCCACAGGCCCTAATCCTGCAGACATCACAATGCAAGTAGCTCCACTAGCATCAATGGCTGCTTATATCACAGGACAGGGTCCTTACATCAAGGCCACAAATATCTCATGTCACAGAAAGTGAACCTTGCTATGTACATGAAATCTGTGCTTCCAATAAAAGCCTAACAGCAACAAGATAACTTGAGAGGCAATAATGGCAATTCCATTTCTCACAGTACTGTAATCTTCTTTGTCTCTACTGAAACCCCAGATTATGCAAACAGTTTGCACTACAGTTCAGATGACACCTATTATTTGTTTTTAATACAGCTCCCATATTTAAGCAGGGTACCAAACATTCAAGGATACACTCACAATTCAGGATATGGCTAAAGCAGTATTGGGATCAATGTGTTCTACAATTTCCTCTAGTAAAACAAGTTTTAGCCACCAAAATTCTATCTAAGTGAGACAATTTGAAGTCAATTATTATTTCAGGAAAAAAGACTGAGTTTGCTGTCACAATACCTTCTAGTTTACTTATTTAATTTTGAAGAAGTAGTACTACAAATGAATAAATAGCTAACACTACCTTTATGAATAGAAATTATGAGAAAGAACATACTTATATTCATCTCATTTTAAATACTGGCAGACATGCTGTCGGCCTCCTATACTTCATCCTGCCTTAGCACTGGTGTCAGTATAGCAGAGGTTATCATGAAGACAGGCATGTAATTCTATTCCCACTACTAGTTTGCCTGTTGTTCATGGTGCTATACGCTCATGAGGTAAACACATGGCACTTTCTTTTCCAGTCTAGAAGACCAGTCTTATACTTTTTAGGGAGACAGAGAATAGTTTGGCACATATACAGACATTTTCTAATGCACTTCCAAGTATAAAAGTATCCATCAGGAGGAAGAAGCACCAACAGTCTTGTCCCCTTGTTTGTACTGGCAGACTAATAGAAAACAGTTTGTGTCGTGGCCATTTACACTACAAGCTCTTTCTGTCCTCGTGTCCTCTGAGCAGTAGCCCGCCTCCACAAGTTCAAAGGATAAGAACTAATGTACTAATAACTATTTCATACTCCTGTTGGAATTGCAGGAAGAAAAGGAAAGCATTCTACTAACCAGGTCGATACCTAGAATGGTTTAAGTAGTGTTGCTTTGCTGCAGAAACTCGCAATGTAGGAGTGTCCTGCCGCAAAAAGGTCGCACGGGAAGTTCGTGCACTGCTGCCAGAACCTACAGCATCCAAAGGCTTCAGGTCCAAAATGCTTTCAAATCTGTAATTGAAAAATTGGTATGTATAGTCCAATTCTTATAGCACATGTATATTCACAGCTTTTTTAACTACACCCCATCTCCAGGAATCACTTCCTTTTAATGTGTTTGCTACATCATAAACACACAGGCAACAGGGAATGTTATCAACCCAAAGTCATGCAAGTGCCCCTGAAAATCAGATCTGTGCTTCTAGTTCCCTTATATACTGCTTTTAAAATTGGCAAGTTTCTCTCTTCTGTATACCATCCATGGAAACTGCAGCTTAGATTTGTCCAAAACAGTTTATATGTGTGGAATATGTCAAAGTGGTCCACATGTAAAATTGAAAGTATATATTTAACAATTAACTTGGGGAGACTTAAGCCAGTTATAATTTTCAGTGGGAAAAAAAAAGAACATGAAACTGTACAGATATACATTTCTAGAATAAAGAAAGCATGAAGAGCAACATTACTAAGAAAGAGGAAAAGGGCAAAGAAATAGACTAAATAGCACATACGCACAAAAAGCCCCTTACCTACACAGAGTTTCATCATTTTGCCCCTTTTTGTTTTTCAAGTCCATTCTCATGATGGAAGAGCTGAAATCAAGGTCTTCCAAATCATCCCAGTCTTCAGAACTCTTAACTGTCCTGGGAAGATGTCCCCATCTTCGCCTAGGTTTTGGTTTAAGTTCACCATTTATATTCTCAGACCCAGCAGATGTTTTCTGTCACAAAGATTGAAAAGAAACAAACCCACATGCTTAGACCACAATCTAGGTGACAGGAACAAAGAGGACTTTTTTTTCCTCTATCTCAAAGAGTAATAGTGGTAGTAGAGCTGTAACAACACAATCTTCAACTTCCATCAAACATCCTAAGAACACAATTTGTAGCCTGCTGACATTATTTATCTTCTGCATTTTGTCCTGCAATAAAGCGTCCTGAACTTACAGAAGAAGAAATTTCTTAGGTCTCAATTCCAATTCTATTCATCTTCCAGTATGCACCTCCCAAATCATCACCTTGTGCTCAATTTGTAGTTCTAGACCAATGTTGGGAATATAAAACTGCATGAACGCTTATGTTTCCACAAGCCTGTGTCTAGACTTTTTTTTTTCTCTTGCAGGACAGCACAGGCACACATTTGTGTCTCTTCAGTCATTCAGACTCAGCAGTACATTTTGACTTTGTGTGACGCTGGCCAGTACAGACCATGGTTATGACTGACCCTGTAGCAGCAGCATTCACACTCTCTGCTCTCATCACCTATTTTATGAATCCAGTCTCCTCATTAGTAGACAGAAAGGGTACATTCTCATGCTGCTAGAAGAATCTGTTGGTTTACATTTCCAGTCTGGAAGACCAAAGGGACTACTATTATTCCCAGTCAATAAACTGGATGCCTTAAATGGGTGAAGGCAATAGTCTCCCTCATTTCAATACTATTTAGCTTCATACTTTTCTCTCTGGCATCAATTCCATTAATATTTTGAACACTGTACATCCATTTCATTCATATGAAATCAGTATCATCCTGTAAGTGGTGCAGGTGTAAAGGGTACCACAAAATGGCTCTCAAATGAGAAGCTGACTTGTTTTACAGCAACTGGATTTAGATTCCAATAGAGGAACTTCCAGTTTCTAGCAGCAAGTTGGAACATTGGAACCATTTTTTAGTTCCACTCACTGTCCTTTTAGTGAAGTACAAGAACCTTGAAAGAGAACAAGAAAAAGAAACACAAAGAAAAAAGCCAGGCACTATATCAGAAAGCTTATGTTATGCTAGATGGACATTTACCTGCTGAGGAACCTTACTGTGTATTGCAGGCAGAAGAACCTGGTTAGACTTGTCCTCCTGTGCATAGTTACTGTGCTCAGCCCCAGAGTTGTCTGTCTTACATGCGTACACCACGTGTTGAGAAGACTGGCTTTGTTGAAAAGGCCTTGATGAAATTCGGGCATGAGGTTTCAGAGGGGGCTGTGCTGGAGGGACAGGCTTAATATGCAGAGGCAATTTATTATGCAGTTCCTTCTGTTTTCCCAGTTCCTGAATGCCCAGGGCATGCCCAACCTGGAAGTATGAATATCGAAGAGCCTAAAAAGTAAAAAAGATGATAGGTTTAGAAAACCAAAGTTTTTCATTTACCCTAGTCCTATGTGTCAGCACAAATTTAATTTCCTTTTTTTGTGAGGTAGGAAACAGCAGAAGACCCATCTCCCAACACTAGATTCCAGTGAGCACAATCCACTTAAAAAAATGTTGCAATAGTAGAGAAATTTCAAAAGATATGAGTTATCAAATCCTCTGTGGATTACTACAGAAGGAAAGGTTCTGCAGAATTAAGATAGTTAACCAGGTATATGGCACCTAAAGGCATGTTTCATTACATGCTGTCTCTTCATGTGTGTGTGTGAAACACACCCCTCCTCATCATTACAGATTCAGCCAGCAAAACTCAATGCCCAGAGATATCTCCTCCATTCTCCATTTCTGAGACTGAATTAAGTGAAAGAAACACAACCCTTATGGAAATTAGCCTCTACCTTTTCTGACAAGTTAGTAAAGTTAGTTAGTAAAAGTACTTTTATCTGCCTTACAAGTAATTAGGAAGTTGTCAGTAAAGGCAATTAATCTATCTTGCTGTTTCAGGCACACTCATCTTCCCTGCTCAAAGACTTCTTACTTCAAAAGGCTTCTAAAAGCTCAGATTCCTCACTCTATTTGTACTTTACTGTAAAACATTTGTTAATGCTTTCAATACTGTTACAGTCTGGGTTTTTGTTCTTCATTACCTTTGAGAGCTCATAATCTATTTAACTTTTTAACTGTTTTCATTAAATTTCAAGACTTTAATTGCACTTTGTACTGAAGGTCTAATTAAATCACAAAGGTTCAGCTATTGCCCTTGAAGTCAAGTGTCAAGAATCCCATCTGTTTTCCAAAAGATGCCCTGCTCACTGTATTAGTTGAGTACTACCCAAAACCAGCAGCTACCACCACCTTGTGTGTGCAATACTGATGACTTCAGCAATGCTTAGGTACAGGATGTTGGAACATATCTGCAATGCACCTGAGCTGAGGCTGCCCAGCAAAAGCAAGCCTTATCCAGGCAACACTGGGCTGGAGGAACAGAGAGCAATGTGGACTAACAGCTGGCTGAAATGTCAGGCCCAAAAGGTGGCAGTCAGTACAACAAAGTCTTGGTTGGAGGCCAGGAAGTTTCAGAGGTCATTACTGGGCAAATACTGTTCCAACACCTTCATTAATGATGCTGCTGGTGCTGCAGAGTGCGCCCTCAGCAAGTCTGCTGATGACACAAGTAGAAGGAGGGGCTGACACGCTGGTTGGTTGTGCTGCCTCCCTGCAGGACTTTGGCAGGCTGATGAAACAGGCTGACAGGATCCTCACCAATTTAACAAGGACAAATACCAAGTCCTGGGAAGGAATAACCACATGCACCAGTCCATGCTGGGGTCAACCACCTGGAAAGCAGCTTTACAGGGAAGGACCTGGTAGACACCAAGTTGAACATGGAACAGCTACCAAATATGCCCTTGCTGCAAATAAAACTAAGTCCTGGGCTGCCTGAGCAGGAGTGTTGCCAGGTCAAGAGCAGTGATCCTTTCCCCTCTGTTCAGCACAGGTGAGGCCATGCCTGGACTACTGTGTCCAGTTTTGGCCTCCTCAGAAAAAGAGAGAGATGGACACAGTGGGGAGAGTCCAGCAAAGGGCCACAAAGGTGATTAAGGGACTGGACCATCTCAGTAGGAGCAAAGACAGAGAACTGGGACTGTTCAGCCTGGAGAACAGAAGGTTCTTGAGGATCTTATCAAAGTATGCGAAAAAACAGAAGGGAAAGTGCAAAGGAGATTGACTGAGTCACTTTTCAGGTGTGACCAGCAACAATGACAATGGGCACAAACTGAAACACAGGAAGCTCCTTCTAAACATCAAGAAACACTTTTTTACTCTGAGAGTAACTGAGCACTGGCACAGGCTGCCTAGGGAAAGGTGACTGAACCAGATTCCAGTCATTCTGTGGCACACCACAATGAAAGAACAGCATCTCAGCCTTCACCCATACATCCTACCTTCACTCTGCTGCTATTCACAATGACTGGATTACACTTAATTCAAATGTATTTATACATTTGATTATGTAGCCATTATATTTTATGAAAAATACTTTTGCTTTTTCTCCTGAGAAGCTGAGAGGCCTTAGAGGAAAAGAAAAACAATAATTATCTGCTGCTGTGGAATACAACAGGTGCATCTTTGATTGGTCTCGTGTGGTTGTTTCTAATTAATGGCCAATCACAGTCCAGCTGTCTCAGACTGTCTGGTCAGTCACAAGATTTTATTATCATTCCTTTCCTTTCCTTGCTAGACTTCTGATGAAATCCTTTCTTCTATTCTTTTAGTATAGTTTTAA
Source organism: Emberiza elegans (assembly GCA_024865655.1). Taxonomy (NCBI): domain Eukaryota; kingdom Metazoa; phylum Chordata; class Aves; order Passeriformes; family Fringillidae; genus Emberiza; species Emberiza elegans. Next base: position 18,769,160 of record JALJVW010000085.1, on the reverse strand, counting down.
TATATAATTTACTTTTCATATAATATATATCATAAAATAATAAATCAGCCTTCTGAAACATGGAGTCAATACTCTCGTCTCTTCCCATGTCGGGGCTGCCTGCAAACAGCCACATGATTATTAAGCACATACCCCAAGCACTTGATGTTTCATGCAAAAGATTAATTACTCTCTCTTAATTACCCTCCTTTGTCTTTCAAATTGTTCTTGCATTCTCCTCCCTTCTAAGAACTATACCTCTGAACAACTGCTGACTGTTCCTTGCAGTAAAAGAAAAAAATCACAAGCAGACAAAAAGAAAATAAAATCAAACCTGGCTAGCTGTTGGCCGCTTTTTGGGGTCCCACTGCAGCATGTCTCTCATGAGCTGCACTGCTTCACTGCTAGCGTTAGGGATGAGAGTTTTTAGGTTGTTAGGTACACACTGAGGCCAGCGAAAATTCATGGAAGCTGAAAGTTGGTAGCCTTCAGGCCAGTCGTTCTGCAAGAATGAGATTTTCAAACACAAAAGAAGCTCAGCTGTAAAGTATCAGTGCCTAAACACACTAGCACATATTCTACCCGTAACAGACTGTGTCTAGCTTACTCTGGTCTTATATTGAAAATTTCACTACAAATCTTCACCCCAAACCTCTGGTGAGAGGTGAGTTTTGCTGTACATCTGACAAGAGTCAAGGGCACAAATGGAATGAGAAAGTAGGAATCTTGCCATGATCCCAATTTTTAATCTCTTAAACCACAGGATTTTATGCAATGTACAAGAGAAAATTAAATTCCCACCTAATGAAATCACAGTCTAAGGACTTTGTTGTGTAGGGGTCTATTTTTTTCCTCCTCTATGTGTCAGGTATAGCATAATTACTGTACAAAAATGCTTACTGCACAGAAATTAAGTTTTAATTTAGTTTATTTTATCTGAGATCAATACCACAAATTAACAGTAAGGAAGAAAATTTATTGTTTTTATGCTTACTGCTACTGTGCCATTGTGTATTGTAGAACAACTTGCAGGATTACTGCAGCCTGGAATATCACTTCAGTTACCTTTTTTGGCGTCCCTAAGACTTGGCAAATTTTGAATATAGTATCAATTTCACTGGCTCCTGGGAAGAGAGGCCTCAGCGTGTAAACTTCTGCCATTATGCACCCAACAGCCCAAATATCTATTGGAGAGCTATAGCAGGTGGATCTCAGAAGTACTTCAGGAGCCCTGTACCTGTAGAGGAAAGAAAGAAAAGGAAATCCCAACAATCAACACAATTCAAACATACATGAAATTGCTCACCTCTTCATTCTCTGCTATTAAGAGCAAACATTCTTTAAAAACCTCCTCTCCTCTCCTGTACACAGGCTTTCTTCTTTTTTTGATTAAAACTACATAACCTTCTGTAAACTCTCTCTCACCTTCCTGACACAGCAATCCTAGCACATTCCCACCTGCCTTACTACACTCCCACTCTGCTCCTGTGCTGTTGCTATCTGTAAACTATCTTGCACTAACTGAAGCTTTTCAAATTACACCAAGCTTAAATAAAAGTTGCATAATGAGGAGGCATCAAAAGTAGTACAACAATCAGCACAAATTCAGTACTGTACAACTTTCAAGTGTTGATTGCAAGTTCCTACAATGTAAATGAGCACTAGACTTACCATCTTGTGGATACATAATCGGTGTAAGGAGGTCGAGATCGGATTTCTCGGGCTAAGCCAAAATCTGCAATTTTCACAAGTTCTGGTCCCATGCAAAGCAGGTTTTCAGGTTTCAAGTCCCTGTGAAAGAACCCTGAAATTCAAATGAAATATTGATGTGGATTGCAATGTCACACAGCTGTATCCTTTTTTTTCCTGTATCCTTTATTTTTCAACTGGATAGTTTCGCTTTAGTTCTTAGCATTGAAGCTGGAATAGCACCACACAGATATCAAAGTCCTACGTGATCAGCAGAGCTGATCAGTACAGTGCTGTTCTGTTAGGTTGTAAAGAACAGTATACACAAGTTGGCTATCTTGTAACAATTCAGAGCATTTATTCAGGCAGCTCTTTTTCAAGTGACACTCCTCTAACATTAAAAAATTCCACCATTTTAACGCTAGTTTCATTCTAACTGGAAACTGACTAATGAAGTTATCAATCAATTATATAAAAATGTTATTTTAAACAGAATATAAACGAGGAAGTTTTTTGCACTTCAAACTCTTTTTAAATCTGAGAACATAATCAGCAAACACTGACAAACACTCAACACTATGTAAGAGGATCTCAGTGTATTTTTTAGTGTTCCCTGCATTCAGCAAAAACTGACCATGAATGAATGCTTGGCAAGAGCTCTTTTAATACAAATGAGAGAAGAGGGCTGGTGTATCACTGACTACTGTCTCTGAAATCTAGCCTGGAAATCTTGTCCTCATGCTTCTTTCTTGCAAGTGCCTGAACCACCGTTCCTAGATACAGCTCCCTCTGCAGTACCTAACTGAAGCTCTCCCAGCTCCTTTCCAGAGACTCCAATATACTCCTATACTCCAATAACACTCCTATACTTTTTCCATGGCTTTGAATATGTTCCCACAGAGAATGGACTAAACACTGACATAGGATATGTCTACATTGTCCAGTATAACTAGATTAGCTTTTGTTCATTAGATTAATAGTATAGTATAATAGTGTAACAGCCTGAAGACATAGTGCTGTAGGTATCTACTAACCAGGAGACTGCATCCTTCCTAAAGATGTTCAGTTGATACTCTGGTGCCAGCCTGAATTACTGCTTCTTTGTGAAAGGTACCAGCCAAAGCAATCAAGGCTGTTATTAGTATTTAGTACAATCACTTCTGTATTTTGCTGCACGGACATGCACCAACAGAATGCTTGTGAGGCAATTTATCTCATGAGAAATTTGCAGAAAGAGTAATCCGTTGTGTACTCAAATATAAAAAGATGCTTAAGAGTTTGGATGGGCAAAGAATCTAAGAAGTTTATTGACAAGCATTTCTATGCCACATAGGAGCAGAACAGAGAAATAGAGAGAGGGGAAGAAAATGTTCATGGGATTTTTTCCAAAACTGTTGTGGAGAGAATCTGGGGACACTCATTCTTACACTGTGAGCCACAATATCATTACAACCATCTTGTTGAGCTTGCCAGATATTTCCAGGTGTTCTTAACTACAATTTGCAACATCTTGACAGAAATAGTCTAGTGTGGTAGGAGGTCAGTGAAGAAGGCAGTTTCAACATAGAACTGTTCAGTCTCAACAACTATAGTAAGTTAAATAGCAATAAAAGCTGTTCTGAAATGCCGTGATCCATTTGACAAATCACTGAAAAAAGTTGGCTTAGATTTTTGAAAATCAGGCATAATATTTTTCTGCATTTATATATTATGTATGTCATCAAAACAGACTGGAATTTACAGTTAGGTTTCAGATGAGTATCCAAGCCCCATTAGAAGAGTGAATAAAGTCATTAGCTGGAAAGTATTTTGCAAAACACAATTAAATATGTTCCTCAAGTGAACTGTAATGCTAGTCTTTAAAAGCATTTTGCTTCCAGGACTCTCGCCACCAATGTCAGTTCTCTTCTGATATCCCACAGAACTGCCCAGCACCAGACCCTTCAGTGTTATCTAGTGGACAGAATTGCAGAGGTCAGCAAAAAACGGTGAGGAAGCTTTTGTTAAAATAAGGTGTTTGTTTTGAGATTTTTTTATTAGTTAAGTGTGTCTTGTTACTACTGGTTGATACATCAGCTTTAGCTTTCACCACTGTTACAAATATTAGTCAGAAGCCTGTGCAATAAAAGCTGCTTGTCACTCGGGCTTTATTACTTTAAATATATCTTATAGAAAATGTGCGGTTTATTCAGGTATCTGTGTGTACCTGGAGAAAAGAGTAATTTCTTCTTTATTCTCAGTCTCAGGGGACCTTTAAATCTATCAAGAAATGTGTTCATTAACATCCAATGAGTTTGAGTGGCCAGCTGCCCGACTGAGAAAGTGGAAATCTACAGAAAAGGAGCTGAGAAAACCTCCAGAATGAAGTATTAGGCAACTATGGAATACAGGTGTTTTCAATCATTTGAATTTCTCATACAGAGCCATTCTTTTGATCATTCCTTCTACTAAAGTTAGTAATGTAATTGCTTGTGTATTAATCAAAAAACTTACATAAATACTATCTATCTCTAATTCAGAAAGTTTATAGCAAAAATGTAACCTACCATGCTTATGAATAAATGCAAGCCCTTGCAGGATCTGATACATAATATTCCTAACTGTAGACTCAGGGAACAGTTTGTTTCTGTGGAATAAAAGGGAAGAAATAAATATTAGTGACTAATTCATACATTAGCTTATGCTATCTAATGAACCAAAGATAAAAGGTAGCAATGACAAATAAAACTGCTAGTCAGCTTTTCGTATTTGCCTACTTTCTTTTCTTGTTACAGAAGAAATTCTTATTTCTTATTCTAAAGTCCCTTGGCACAAAACTGGCAATTAACTAAGAATTAAGGAAATAATTCACGTTCTTAAAGGTCTGATTTACACAATGTTTAAAAAATCCATGGCCTAGCTAAACTGTAGAGTATGATGCAAAACATACTCTTAAAAACATCTGGGCTTTTTGTTTTCATAAGAAGGTAGGATATCAAGCATTTCTGTGAAATTCCCAAAGATAATTGGTTTCTGTTACAGACTTGAACCATTTCTTCAAAGTCCGTTATTTCATATAACATATATCCATATATGTGCCCAGTTTTCTATACCAGTGCATGCATAGTGTTTTTATGCTTAAAAAGGTATTTCATGTGGCATTCACATAAATGTAGTATAATAATAAGCTTACTTTGTTAAATCAAGGAAGATTCTTGTCATCTGCCAGGCTGATACTATGGTCCATAGAGAGAAACAATTCAAAGCAGGAAATTTTGCCCTCAGTTATTCTCTGGTGGATGTTATCAAGGCCCAAAGGCTAAAATTAAAACTTTCTTAATGCTCCAGCAAATACCAAAAAAACCACATTTTATTCAGAATGCTGACAAATTAAATAAGCAGTCTTTGGTCATGTCAGTTCAAACAGCAAGGAAAAATAATTCCTGGAAGCAATCCAAAATTTGACACCTCTTGATTACTGTTCCAACTACTTTTTATTTATTCATTTATTTGAGGAAGCCATAAAAGAAGAGATGGTGATACCAATCTCTTCTAAAAAAGCACCACTGGAGTACTTACATAGAAATCAGGAGTTCTAGGTCCAGTGCCTCCTCCTAATGGTGTGAGGACTACTAAACCCACAGTTCCTACCTCTCAAAAGAACACCACACTAACGTGGGATAAGACACTGGAAACTCTCACTAGACTGGCTGGGATATGCTCAAAGGGGACAGTCACAGCTCCTGCTGCAGCCTGCAGATTTAAGCTATCGTGATCCAAGCCTAAACAAATAATCCTTTGAAGAATATCAGGGGTGTTTAAAGCACATTACACAACTAATCAATTTATATCAGGAATAGGTGATGCTGTTACATACCTCTCTTTCATTAACTGATAAAGATTTTCCTTCATGTATTCAAACACAAAATACAGATGATCATTTTCCCTGATAACTTCTTTCAGCTTCACCACATTGGCATGGTTTAATTTCTTCAAAGACTAGAAACAGAAAACACAAACAGGATTTTACAAGGGTCTTAATATAGTGAAGAAGAAAAAAAAACAACTTAATTCACTGTTGCAGAAAGATTAACATCAAAAACTCTTTGGTGTCTTAAATAATCAGACAGTTCTGAGAACAAAGACCAGATCTCCAAGTATTACCACATGCATATACAGTCTATGCAGCAATTTAATGTGCTGGTCATTCAAAGCAAGTTATCTGCTATCACTGTAAGCACCAAAACAATTGCATTTTCTCTGTAAGAAACTTCAGAATTCACACTCTTCTTGCACCTGCACTGGCAACAGTCAGGTTAGAGTCACGACTAAAAAACAACCCTGGAAAGTCTTCCTTGGTATTGTGGATTTACTTTTGCAGGCAGCTGAGCTTGTTCATCCCCCAAGTGGGATGGGGAAAATAATCAGAAGGGCAGAAAGTGAGACAACTCATAGGCTGAGATACAGAGTTCAATGGGTAAAGTGAAAGTCAAGCATGCAAGCAAAGCAGACTGAGGGATTCATTCACTGCTTCCCATGGACAGGCAGGTGTTCAGCCACCTCCAGTACAGCAGGGCTCTATCACATATAATGGTTACTTGGGAATCAAATGCCATCACTCTGAAGGTCTCCTGCTTCCTCCTCCTTTCCCCAGCTTTTGATACTCAGCACAATGTCACATGGCATGTCCCTCCGGTCAGCTGTCTTGGCTGCGTCCCCTCCCAGCCTTCTGCCCACCTTCAGCCTACCCACTGACAGGGAAGCATGAAAAACAGAGGGCCTGAGGTTGTGAAAGCATTGCTCAACAATAACTAAAACATACCTGTGTTGTCAAGACTGTCAGAAATCCAAAACACAAGGCCACAGAAGCAGCTACAAAGAAAACTAATTCTACCCTAGCTAAAACTAGCAAGCTTGGGTCTTCCTTCTTTTTTTAGATTTTCAGTGTATTCAATGTCCATTTTTACAGGGTATTGTGAGAAAAATGACCTAGGTTTTCTGCATATTTTCAGTGCTGACTATAAATTATGGAGGCCCCTAGAGTCTACCCTCAAAGATTTGTTGGCATCAGAATTTCATGCTCTATGTCTGTTCCCAAGCCAACTACAGAGAAACAACTGCACATACAAAAGTTAATGCTGCACAAAGGAGACGTGTTCTCAAGCTCTGAAAAACAAGCACCAATCAACTCCAGGTGTTGTGACAGGAAAGCTCTCACTCACACACCCCTCACTGCAGGGAGAAAGCAGCTCTCTACAACCAAATAATTTTTGTAAGACTACAGAATTTCAATAAGTGTTTTTATAAGACACTCCCTTCCAATGCAGAGTCAGGAAATAGAACAGTAATGTCATGTGCTACAGCTCACTTTGGGAGTAGTGTTTTGACACAAGAGTTGTAAAGAATTTGATGTGACAGTGATCACCTAATTTGAAGTCAACCATTGAACAAAACAAGTACCTTAACCTCTCGAAGGTTCATGCACTCCTCCCAGGAATAAAACTTTCTCTTCATTCTACAAAAGTAGAGAGGAAAAGAATGACTAATGCATTGAAAACATCAGCTGTTCTTAGAACTAAAAGCCTCACTGCATCTTAACAATTCAGTTCTTCCATCAGAATGTAAGATGCTAGCTTCTTTGTCAAAAAACTTTACATCTCTAGACAAGGTATAGTCAAGTTGATTTACTAGAATACACACTCAAATAGAATTACAATCAAATAACAGTTACTATTACACAGGATTACATTTTTCTGTATATATACCTTGCTGAAAATAATTCAGAGCCTTCAACAAGCCCAGGCACGCTATTTTTCTTTCTGATACAACAATGTGGTAGAATAGAGTCTAACTGAAAGGAACAAGGGTAGTTTCGACAGTTTTCACACAAATCAAATGAAGATCCAACCACTTCACTGGGTCTCCACCTTTATCATATTCTCCTTTCCCCTCTTCTCTATTTTTGATTTCTGTGTGATTTTAGTATTTTGCTGTATTTCCACAATTTCCTTTGTCCACTGCCCCCCATGTATCCCCTTCCCTTGCGAGGTGTCTCTATCATGCCAACTGCATTTCAAATTCTACTTTCCCCTTCAAGCTTATAAGCAACTCTGCTCCAACAGAAACAAACTGTGTGGCAGTTTTCTCCCAAGCCAGACTGTAACTCTGAACACAGTATTTGTGTCTAATGTATGGTCCTGTATGTTCATACACATTTTGATTATCACTCAGTTCTTTGAGATGTAACTCTATGCGTCAGGATCAAAAGGATGAAGGCTCACACATACATGCACATGGAAGATCACAGATTAAAATTCACAAAAATACTCAACTGTGTAGAATCTGGATTTCAGAGGGAGCTGGGCACTCTCTGAAGATCTGAGCCTTTGCCTTTAATGATGATTCAGTATTACTTATCATTGTAGCAAGTTTCCAGTTTGAAATTGGCTCTCACAATTAGAGTAGGTCTTATAAGAACTACAAGCCCTTTAGGTCATGAAGAGGTCTGGATTTTTTTTAGCAATGTTTTTGCAGTTACTGTCTTGCGCACTCAGATACCAGGCCACCGCTTTTTTTTAACAAAGGACCGGCATTAACACCTAAGTAAGAGAATACTTCTGGCTTGTTCTGATTTTTCTGAGTTTTTTCCCATATTGCAAACTGAAAATTAAAGCAAAACCTTCTAAGCAAGGTCTGATACAAGCAAAATACCCTCAGCAGAGGGGATTTAGAAAGATGATAAAGCCAGCTATTGATTGCTCATACAAAACAGCATTGTACTAAAAGCTCTTTTGACAAGTCTGTGCCTTGTCATGGTCAGTATTTCAGGAAGGTGCCTGCAATGCTTTACAGCTGTCTCTTACCATAGCTAGGACAAATAAGCCATTTACAAACTAAAGTCGCTACTAAAGCAGAAGAAAAATCAAGTTAATTTCTCAAGGGATTTCAAGAAAATCTTAAATTGAAAAGTCCAATATGTCACAGCATTAAAGATACAGATAATGGACAGTGAGATCAGTTGTGTTAATTATCACTGCAGTATTTATATTCCTTTGAAAATTAGACTACAACATATATGTTCCATGTATGCAGCAGCGAAAGGGCTGTAGATTCCAAAGCAGCACTGCAGAATACTCTAAGTAATACGTAAAACATGTTTGACTGCACATAGCAGCAGTGTGCTGTTACACAATAAGCCTATATATCTCACCCTCTTTATCTCCTGCTGAGGCTTTGGAGAATACAAGGAACTTTTTCATGCTGCCCAAATAACAACTCCATACTAAAAAGCTGCACAGAATGTGAAGTAATCAAACCAGCATGACCAAGTTGATGCAGACCTAGAAAGGAAAAGCCTGGACTATGCATTATTAAGTAATGTATGAGAACACTTACTTTTTAATGGCTATTAGCTCTCCAGATTCAATGCTTCTCCCTAGGAGAACAGAGCCGTAGGTCCCATCACCAAGCTGTCTGATAGTTTTGTACCTATTCATGATGAGGATACTTCAGCTGCAAGCGCATTTCAGTCCTTGGCGCTTCCTGTGTTTTTTCTCCTCCAAGTGTAACCAGTTCTTTCTGTGGCAGTATAAATATAGAGCACTCAGGAGAGTGTGTACAGTTGCAGGAATCATGTTTTCAAGACTTAGCCCTTGGTCTGAAAGCACAGAACATAATCCATTTGATTTCTGCACCCTTCTGAGATTGCTTGTTTGCAGACTCCACTCTCCTCCAAGAGAACAGTCCCTTTCAGCCATACACAAACACTCGTCCTGGTGCCTCACCAGAAAGGGCCAGCCTGTATCTGGAAAATCCCCAAAGCCAGTCCCATGCTAAAGCTAAAGGTACCTCACAGAAAGCTTGCAGGCAGCCCTGATGGGAGACACTATTGTTAAAGTCACAGGATAAAGTCTCACAGCCTGGAGAAAATCATCTGCTGGCAGAAAAAATGGAGTTTTACAATACAGTAGAAGGGGATCTGTCCTAGCCAGATTTTTAGGCATGTAAGTCATCACCTTACAAGTCACACTGCCATCACTTAAACCAATATCCTGAATTTCCATATGGTCCTATGTGAGAGAGCATAGACATATGCATTCCTTTAAACAAGGTGTGCAGAGGAAGAATATTACACTAACACCAGGTAAGACCAAATGTATTTTACTAAATTAACTCCAAGCATGAATCATTCTCTAGAAGTAGTGGCTATATCAGATTATCTACCCAATCTTTTGTTGTGACACTGCATGAACAAAAAAAAAACCCATAGAACAGTTTGGGTTGGAAGGCACCTTAAAAATCATCTAGTTTCAACCCCTGTGCCATGGGCTGAGACACCTTCCTGTACCCAGGCTGCTCAAAGCCTGACCCAGTCTGGCCTTGAATCCTTCCAGGGATGGGGCATCCACAGAATTTCTGCTGGATAATAAAGAAAAAAACTTCTTGTTTCTAGTTTAATGTAATTGCTGCTGGTATTTCCTCCACTATAGTTCAGAAAAAAATGAACCTATTCTATGTAAACTAATCATACATTTGAAATACAACAAAATTCCCCTGCAATGAAGGTTTGGTCACTTGTATTCTCTTATTCTTCACCCCTTAAAAAGACAACAATATTCATGGCTTGTGACTTTTGCCTTCTGTAACATGTATTTTAACTACATTTTCACAATTTTTTTTCTGTAGTAGCCTTATATCTCCCTTATTTCATAAAGCTGTATTATGATTTTAGAGGCAATGGGATTATGTTAGTGGAACTCTGAACTGACATCAATGCAGAGCCACAATCCTGTAGATGCAAGATGTTGTGAACATCCTTTATTTTCCATCTTCTAAGCCTACTTAGCCCCACTAATACTGATACAGGAATAAAGACCAGGAAGTTTTGACCTTTTGACAATTTAGCCATTGTGCTGCATGTCTCTAAATCTATCTCAGACACTGGTCAGGGTCTCAGACAGGCAGGAGGAACTCCCCTCTAGCAGTACCTGTTTCTTTCCACACACTCACTACTACAGAGAACCAGAACTGAGCACCTTATACTAGAGACCTAATCCCACCTTTTGTACTACTTGCCAAGGACCACAGAGTCTGTCTCTAATAACAGCAGTTTCAAGTACCAGTTCCTTTTGGCTGGTTTTCAGATTGTGCACCTGAATAGCACGAAGTTATGTTCAGTGATTTGCATCCAGATTAAAAAGCTTTAACCTGCTTACTCCAACTGGTCAGTGACTGGATGGCAGCTCAGAAGCCTTCATTCAGATCCGTGACAACAAGATTTCAAACAATGACGCCATCTTGCACATTCTCCTAGTCTGAAAACCTGAAATTTATTAATATCCAAACAATTTTATACAGTAATTTCACATCAACACAGTTGGGACTTGTGGAGTCTTCTGCACACACTGCCCTGATGATACAGTTCTGAAACTGTGATCCTAACAGCTGTGATGTCTTAAAATTAAGACTCCTATGCTGTCCCTGATTTACCATTCACATATCCCTTCCAGAGAACTGTGACTGAAGAGTGGAGGAGTACCCTTGCCTCATATTTGATAACCACAGCAAAACTAAAGATGTTTAACACTACTAGCAATAATCACCAATGGCTGGATAGATTGTTTGATGCCTCTTGAACAGATGCAAGTGGTGAACCTAACTATTTATTCCTTACTGAGGATACTAAATTAAGTGCCTCTCCTTCCCACGCCACCAATTTACAAAAAACTTGTATGAAATTCTTTGCAATTGTCAAATGTGACCAAAACAGACTGATTGAAATATTTTTGAAGAATAAAAGTGAGGAAAAACACCAAAACAAAAACCAAACAACAAAAAAACCCAAACATACAAAAAAAAAACCAAAAACCAAAAAACAACCAAACCCCCTAAATTCAAAACCATACAAAAAACCAAAACACAAGAAAACCAACCCCCACCCAAATGAAACAATACCCCCAAAAAACAAACAAAAAACCCCCAAACCCCAACGAACCAGAAAAACCCCCAAACAAACAAACAAAAACTAAGGAAACCAAAACCAACAAAAAACCAAACCAGTCAAAAAACACTTATTTCAGTGATGAATTAATGCTAAAAAACATGCCAGGATGCACAGAAGTTATCCCAGCTCTCCTGGAAGCACAAATCCACCCGTGTGAAAACCCACTGACAAAACCTGAATGAAGTCTTCTCTGGTTAACTCAATCAGCACCATTTCTCGTTGTTAATAGTGAGGTTGTTTTAAAAATCTAACTTACTTGGCCTTCAGACTGTTTTGCCCAAATCCCACTGCAATTACTGAAAAGAGCACGAGTCTCCCAACAAGCAGCCTGCAGAGCTACAACACGTATCATCTAATCTAAAAGTACAATCTACACAAATTCACATCGTCAGAGAATATAAATATAAACTACAAAAATATTTAAAAGTAAAAAGTATGTTGATACTAAAGAGTAAAATGTAAACCCCTTATTTCCACCGTGTTGTAACCCCGAGTTCAAACTCTACCTCACCTATACTTTTTTCCCAGCAGAAATCGAACGGCAAAACGCCTTTAACAGCAAGCCTAATTCAATATATCGAGGGTGCTTTCTAAGTGCAACTCAAACCTACTGTCGTCGCGTATGAACCCTTTAAACACGTATCCACTCCTGTTTGAAGTGCTGAAGCACCGAGAAGTGAAAGCGAAACTGGCTCGCTCTGCCACAGTAAAGAAACGCAGAGAGTAAACAAACAGCATGTGCCTTTTTAAACTTGTCCTGCGCCGTGGCAATTACTCGAAGGTATTACTAGCAGGCATCAGCGAGAAAGGCACGGCTCAGAGCCGTGGGTGTCCATGGGTGCGGTCCCCGCGGCTGCCGTGTTTGTCACGGAGGGCTCCGGGGGTGCCCCATGAGCTGCACACGCAGGCAGGGACAGATGAGCGATGGCGGGTCCGCCGCTCAGGCCAGCTCCCGGCTCCTGTTCGGCCTCCGCGCTGCGGCGGCGCCGACCCCGGTACACTCGAGTGCCGCCGCTCCCGTTCCTCGCTGTACGGGACCGCGGGTCCCCCGGCCCGCCGTGCCCGTGCCTGTGCCCGGCAGGACTCACCGCGGACGCGTCTCCCCGCTCGGGCCCGGCCTGCGGACAGGCCCGGAATGGCGGCCCCGCCGCCCCGCGGAGCAGCTGCGGCCCAGAGCGGCCCCGGCCGGCCTCGCTCGGCCCATGGCGCGGCCCGGCCCCCGCCCCCCCCGGCCCCCGCGCCCCGGCCCGGCCCGGCCCGCCGGGGCTCCCCGCGGGGGGACAGCGCCCCACGACTGCGGCCGGGGAGCCGCCGGGCCCCTCGCAGAGGGGGCGCTGAGCTCGGTGTTAACGAGAAAGAAACAAACCATCTCTGGAGCATCTCTCTTATGAGAGACTGCGGGAGCTGAGCCTGTTCAGCCTGGAGAAGACTGGGAGGGGTTTCGTTAATGCGTAGATATATCTCAGAGGTGGGAGCCAAGAAAGATAGTGCCAGACTCTTTTCAGTGGTGCTCAGTGACAAGATGAGGAGCAATAGCCTTAAACTGAAACATATGAGTGACGAAGAACTTCTTTACATTGAGGGTGGCAGAGCACTGGGACAGGCTGCACAGGGAAGGTCATAGAGTCCCTCTCCGGAGACATTGAAAACCCACCCTGGATGTGTTCCTGTGTAACCAGCTCTAGGTGACCCTGCCTTGGCGGGGGGTTGGTCTAGATGACTTCCACTGGACCCTACCAACCCTAACAGTTCTGTGATCCTTGTGAAAACAAAACCCAGCCGAGCAAACATGAACCCCACACTAATGGGCCTCTCATATCTCAGAGAGCAGTTTAAGCAACAAAACTAGAATGCAGAAACACCAAACTGTGAACAAATGGGAAGAATATTGACATTTTAATTGGGGGCCTGTGCCTTCCTCACCCAAGCACCAGCAGCTCACCCTGGCTCTGACAGGGTCAGTCTAAGACCTAACGGGAAGAGAAGTAAAAGGAAAACAAGGAACAAAAATTTGTTCTAGAACAATTGATTATCAGGACTGTAACAGTGATTCAGGAAGTATCAGCTTCTTTTTACACTTCATCCCTTAGGTTTTAAAAGTAAAGCACAGAGTTAATTCCCAGGGTTTGGAAAGACAGGATGAGCTAGTGCTGTAATTCAGGAGCACAGCGCAGGACAAGACATTCATTTGATAAAACAGGTGTGGGAAAAAACAAAGCCCTGGGTGCTTCCCCCACCCCATCTAGTCAGAGGCTAATCTTTATATTTACACAAATATATCATAAAGACTCAAATTCCCTCCAACAGACAGGCAAGATTCTCAGCGAAGCCAGGAGGAGCAGTGTACACTTACATGAGATTTCTGCTTTAAGCCACCCATATTACAGCCCACGTGCAAAATCAGCCCCACGACAGCCACAGGATGCCGTTTCTCTGTTGTCACAGGCAAGGCTTTTTCATTCCCAATAGAAAAACAGAATTTGAAGTGACCTTAAATATCATCTAGTTTCAACCTCCCTGCCATGGGCAGGGACACTTTTCACTACACCAAGTTGCTCAGACCCCCACCCAAACTGGCCTTGCCGGGGATGGGGGATCCACAGCTTCTCAAGGCAACCTGTGCCAGTGCCTCACCGTCCTCACAGTAAAGGATTTTTTACTAAATGTAACGTTTAGTATCTAAGCAGAGGCACACCCACGTAAGAGAAAATCAGCTTTGACTCCAAGCGAGAAGCAGCACTACTGATAGCCGGTTGTAGCCATGAGCACCCCATCTCCAATCCTCAGGTGGCCATGCTGTGTCATCTCTACTGCTCACACAGCCCACAGCAGCACCCAGTGCCCCGCTCCGCACCACCCCCGCTGCCCGGCCAGGGATCGCCGCCCGGCCTTGTCAGGCAGCCCCCTTGCCTCTCACTCTCTCCTCTCCACAGAGCAGCGCTACAGAAACCCAGTGCAGATACCGGCCCCCACAGCCCTCGCAGCCCCATTTCCCGGGCCCGCTGCCCAAGCCTGAGCGCTCACCTGCCCTCCAGAGAAGACACACGCCTCCTCATCCTCCTCCTGAAAACGCTCAGGGCAATAGACAGGCACAAAGGTTCACAGATCCATACACGTGGTTTTCTTCTGGAACAAAAAGACTGTGATACGTTTAAAAAAAATGGGTTTCGTCCAGTTTTAGAAAACCTGACAATGCGTGTGCTGACAGCAGGCGATAACTGTGCTCACTGAACTGGACGGGCAAATTACCACGGCCACGAGATTCAATGGCCTCGGCACCGCTGTTACCTCCACAGCGCGGCACTGAGCGCTCCCCCGTTACCTGGTCGGCAATTTGCCTGTGCCAAGGGCCCGGCCTGACCGCAGTCGCAGCGGAAATCGCCGCTCACGGACATCGCCAATTTACCCCGGCTCCCACTCGCCTGCCGGGATTCGCACTCACTACAGTTCCCGGCAGCCTTTGCTCTGCCGCCCTTCCCCTGGTGTGCGCCGCGGACTACGCTCCCCAGCAGGCCTTGCACCGCGCCGTCGCGGGCGGCAGAGGCGACACGGGCCGCGGTGCGCTCTGGGACGGGGAGTCCGTGCCGTCGCGCGTCGTAGCGGCCCGCGCGGGAGGCGGCGCTCTGACCTGGCGGGTTCGCCCGGGCCGTGTCCCGCCGCTCCCGCCGCCGGCCCTGCTCGCCGGGAAGATGGCTGCCGTCCGCAGGGCCCGCAGGGACTCCCGCTGCGTGGTGCGCTTCTCCGACCGAGAACTCTGCTAAGTGCCCCTCGCGGGCAGGGAGGACACACGGACCAAGCGGGGGAGCAGAGCCCCCGGGACGGGACAGCGCCGCCCGCGCGTCGGCAGCATGGTGAGCGGGCCCGGGCGGCGGGGGCTCGGCTGCCGTGCAGGGACGGGCGGGCGGCACCGGGACGAGGGAGGTGTGCGTGGGAGCGGCCCCCTGGCAGAATTTCTGGCAAGCTGCCCTGCACTGCCCTGCCCGCCTCCGGGCACCGGGCGATGCTTGTGGGAAACGTGCCGTGATCCCGCCCTACCGCAGCTTGCCACGGCCGCCTCCCGCAGAGGGTTTTGATGAGTGGGGCTGCTTGGTTCTGGAGCGATCCAGCCCTCCGTAGGAACGCGTGAACAAAATCCCTGTGTCATTACAGGGGAGCGTGCCCTTCCTTTGCTTTTCTTCTCTCAAAAATGTGGTGGCATAAAGTCACTCGGTAATTTAAAGGACTCTGTGGGCCAGGGACTCGAGTTTGTCGTTTAACATATCAGAAATACGCTTTGGTTCGGCATTGCTTTATTGACTGCGCCTCAATATGGATTCAAGTATCCATGATGAGAACTCGATCATTCAAAGTTAAACCATTTCTGTCACACAGGAACTGTTAAAATGTCTCACCACGGTTATAAAAACTCTTGTTTTTGAACACAGTGTTGTTTCTACCACATTTACAGAAAAATAGGGTGGCTTTCTCATTTTTTATAAAACCAAGAGGCAGTCACTGTTTTGCTTTGCCGTGCTTTGCTCCTCCCTGAGTTCTGCATGGTTCACACATAACACAGCCCTGTTCAACTGGTGACACTCAGCTTTGAACTGTTTTTGATCTTGCTTTTATTTTGCTGAAACAGAGATCAGAACTATTAAAGGTCCTGACGTTACAGACAGTTTAGTGGGCGGTTAATGTACTCTGACGAAATCAGCATGCAATTATTGATTGCAAGACAAAACTGAACTGTGCAAATAAACTAGTTCTGCATTTGGCAAATAGTTTCTAAAGCTTTGCAAGCAAATCAGAATTGAATCTACTCAGCTGACTTCATTTCTTATGAGTTGCCACCTAAATCAGATGTTTACTTTTGACATGTTACCTTCTGGTGGCTTGATAGACTACTACTTTCCTCATGAAAAATTGATCAAGCCAATCAGCCAGTACACAGTATGATGTCTTCCTTTCAATCAGGATGAAGTCACTGTTCCATGTGACAGCTGACTTGTATCAGGAGAAAGGCCGGCAGCACAACGATGAACTATCTAGATTTATCCCCTAAGTAGCAGTTAGAGCACAGTGTTCTGTGAATTTTAGAAACTATAAGTACAATGTAGGTATTCTCAGAGTGGGGGCAAGGAGCCAATTTGTGCACACTGTGAAGTGCTTTAAGTGTGATCTCATGAGCTGTCTGCTGGTGAAGGTCCTTGCTTCACAGTACCTGTGTTTACTCACTTGTCCCAGCAAAATCATGGGGTTTCAGCAGGTCAGATAGATAGTGGAAGGTTGTTAATAGACATCTGTTTTCCAGCTCATTCCAATGCAGTAGCAATGAATTGCAGTAGCAATAAGTGACAGGCCTTTGATATGAGAAATTGCAGGTCACACATGCCTGCAGTATAGGGAAGGTAATGACAACACTTTGGTTGTAATCAATTTCATTATGGTTTTTGACAATTTTTAGACTGTAGGCCAGGTCTTCATAGTATTTTTGGTTCGAGTTCAGAGTATATTTAAGTTTCAAAGAGCATCAAATGAGATTTTAGATGCAGTTGGTCCACTACCATGTCTGACTGACTCAGATAGGAAGAACTAGGGTAGCTGAATGGAGAGGAGGGGTTGAAAATCAAGAGTTGAACAGATTAGTGAAATATAAATTTTTGAATGCGGTAAACTTCATCCAGCTTCCTAACCTTCTAAGTAGTTTCAAAACTTAAATCAGTTTGTTTACAGACTTCAGGAGTTAAAGGTTTTAACGGGCGTGGCTTTATGCACGAGAAGATAGTGTGTTGATTTAGTTCAGAAATTGCTAATTTCTGCATTTTGCAGATAAAACCAGGCTTATCTGCCCAGACTGGAGAGCTGCCTGGACATAATTCAGCTGCAAACCAGAAGACTTGCACTCTGCACAGACAGAAATGGGCCTTATTTCTGTCAGCCTGCTGCCATAATAATGCACTTACAGACACCCATTTCAGAGCTAGCTCATTCCCAGGCTGGCTCTGCTTGGCCAACAGAATATTCCTGGATGCTAATAATGTGGTAGGACTGTCACAACTCAAAGGGCATTAACTGCCTACAATTAAATTCTGGAATCAAAGCCCATGAAATTTCCAAGTTATTTACTCCTTGCTGAGATTTAATGCCACTGCTGTTTTATAGTGTTCTGGCTCACCTGTTTCCTCTACTGGGAAATTAAAAATGAGAATGTAGAAGTAGATTTAATATCTGTTTATCTTCAGCCGACCAACCATGTCTGTCAATTGTAAATGATAAATTATCTGAAACCTCAGTGAAAACACTTACAGATGACAAACCATTAAGTTTATGGTTGTTGGGGAATCTGAAGACATGTGCTACTTCAGGGGAGGTGCTTGTCACCAAGACAGAGAGATTAAAGGTTGCCTTCCCATCACGTTTGCTAGTATTCTGTAGTTTGATCACAACTTCCAAGTGCTCTAAAAATGGTATAAATTTTCTGAGTACAAGAATGCTTTGATTTCTCCACTTTGACTGTGCAGGAGGTAGAGATTTCTTTTTGAGAGCTTGGTACAGTCTCACTGACAGAATGTCACTTCAAGTCTCTGAGCACTGAGTACAATAGGAAGGAGTGGGAAATAAAACTTTTTTAAGTAGTTGTGATAATCTTAATGTCAGGTTTGCCTGCTTGTAAGCTCACTTTGCATGATCTACATGCAGAACTATAGAACTATATATGTGAATTTCAGTGCAGAATGGTAGAAAAAGTGGTTTGCTCCAGCTGCAGGAAGAACCTTAAATACAAATGTCTTAGTTGAGATTTTGGGGTGTTTTTTCTCCCTTACTGGCATCTTGCTGTTGTTGTCATTGTAGTGGCTTCTCACTAATGCTCAGAATTAGTTTTCCTTTGTTTTAGTATGGATTCCATAAATCTCAGTATATTTCACTCTAATAGTTAATTTGCATATTTTAAAGTTTTCCTCTTAAACTATCCAGCTCAATTTCCTATGTAGAGCCATGTTAGGTTTAGGCAAAGGTCTTATGTTAGGTTTTATTTGTTTAACCTGTCTCACAACTGTACTGTAAATAAAACCAACTGTCAAGCTCTCATGCTAGCTTTTTATTTTATTTTCCAGTACATTTCTTGTTTAGTTTCACATGTATATGTAAAGTATCTATTGCTAATTCAAAGCACTTTTGTGCTCTTGCAAATATTAAGCAAATCAAAACTACTGATTATCTTTACAATGAGAAGATAGTGATTAAATTTTAATTTGTTGGACAAAGGACATTACTGTTTAATACTGAAGCTTTTTCTCTGTGCTTTGGCCCAGACACAGTGTATTTAGTCAGGTTTGCTGGTGTATTGCAGCATGGAAGCCTTCAAGTGATACACAACTAATCTGTGTTGGATTAAAATGCAAAACCCATCTTCATTAATTATGAACTTCATTAATATGGAAGTGCAACTGATCTCATTCGTTTTAAAATTAATTTTTATCATCAAAAGGGAAGTATGCTTAATTTTTTTTTTTTAATGTGTGTCCATGACAGTTGTTCTTTGTGAATGTGCTGTAGGGACTTATGCAGACCCTATAATGACATTTGACTGCTCTTTACTAGGCAGAAGCTGAAGAAGATTGTCACACTGATTTGGTAAGAACTGATGACAATGAAAGATCTGGTGAAGCAAATCTTCAGGTATGTCTCTCATGCTAGTGGGTTTTTACAAACATAGTACTGCTGTGATTTAAACTGCATCACTTACCTTCATTTATTTACCACACATTTGTTGATCTGACAAATGCTTAATCTTCCTGCCCCTTCAAAAGTGAGATAAATTTTACATTGTGTTCCAAGTGTCAGATTCAGTCTTCAGCTATCTGTGTAGATGAAAAGAAAGCTTGTGACAGATCTGGAATTTCTTTGAAGAGCTGTAGAACTTGGACAGCAGTTTCTGTGATCAAATTCCAGGTTAACTTGTCACTTTCTACTGGACCAGAAAGCTGATAAAAGCAGTGTAGTAGAAAAGTGTGATCTCCTACAAGACTAGGTTTCTCTGTAGGTGTTCCCCAGAAGTTGTGATGATTGCAAGAGACCTGGAAGGTGTAACTTCAGAGATGCTCCAAAAAAAGGCATGACGGGAATTGCAACTTGTATTATTTCACAGAGCATAGTCCATACTTTTTAAAAGAGAAAGAAGTGAGGTCTTACTTGTATATTATATAAATTGCCATCTTGAATGTTAGATAACTTGGAATGCTTGTGTACAAAAACCTGGATTTTCTAAATTTTAAGAGCTAATTGATTTATTGCTTATGATAATTCTACATGAACAAGAACAAACATGATTACATCTGGAAAGATCACTTTTCTGTGTAATCTTAGGTCATAACCATAGTACTAACAAGCACTTCTTGAAACATCAGTTTTTCTTCTGAGCTGAACAGTCCAGAAAAAAGCGCTTTTGTTATTGAACAAGACTGAACAAGTAGTTGTGCACTTTTTTGTTTTAATTTACCATAAAACAACTGCTAACTCTCTGTGCCTAAATTCACTGAAGCCATCAAGACTTGGAAAACATAGTTTTGAAATTCTTTTTTGTGTTTGTACTTTATAATTTCTCCTCAGAAGATACACTGTCTGAATATGTGATACTATGTAAAATTAATCATGTTTTTTAGGCAGAGCTCCAGATGTTCAGAGCTCAGTGGATGTTTGAGCTTGCCCCAGGTGTGAGTTCTAGTGGGTTGGAACCTCTGCCATGCAGAGCACCATCAAGAGAACCTGGACTAAAATCTGTCGATGCCAGGGGAAAACAGGAGATGGCAAAAGAGGAAAAGGTACAGAAAAATTGCATAATATTGAGGTTTTATTTGTATTACTGTTCCACTATAACTTTTCTAAAAGCTAATGCTGAATTAAATCTGGAGAAACAGCAGAGGTTATTATCTCGTTATCTCCATACTAATGTCTACATAATCTTACACTGATTTTTCTAGTCTTTATGTTTGCCTTGGTGTCACCTTCACAATCTGCTTTCTGAACGACTGTATGTGAGGGGTGAGCAGCAGGAATACAGATAGTTTGTTAACTGGGAATTTCAGTCATCTTAATCTTGTAGCACATGAGAATGTCTTCTCTATGGACTTATTTTGGTATCTCTGTCATATGTACAGTAGGTAAGATCAAAAATAATTCTAAATCAAGTGACGTTGCACTTGTATTTATAAGGAGTTAAAGAACTGCTCTGTGTAATTTATTGTGCAGGCAAAAGAACTTTTCCTGAAGGCAGTGGAAGAAGAACGAAATGGGGCCCTTTATGAAGGTAATATGAAAGTCTACAATCAACACCCTTATTGTAGAGAAATCTAACACCTGTAGAATCTAACACCAAATCTGCATGGTGCCAGTGAACGTGAAACTATGGGCTGACAGTGGTTTGAGAGCTCTGTCATTCAGATAAGCAAACAAACATGCTATGGAAGGAAACATCATATCAGTTCTAAGGTTGAGGTAAAGTAAAAATGACATCAAGGAAGGAATTTCTAACTTTCAGGCAATATAGCATATCTTAGAATGCCTTTTTATGTGACTTTTGCAACTTGAAATTAGCATAATATTTAATCAAGGCAATAAACTATTTCCTGTGCTCACAGTTCTCATCATTCTACTGTTAACAAATCTAATGCTTTAATGCTTTTTTGTTTGGTTGTGGGTGTTTTTTGGTGTTTTTTTTTCTTTTTTTGGAGACGGCTCTTTGGGTTGGGGGGGTTTTGTTTGGTTTTTAATCAGCACAGCATGCTAAATAGCTTCTTCAAGAATTCCTGCAATGAACATTCAAATCTGATAGTCTTTGAGGTTTGTCAGAAAATATTTAAGGTGCTCAGCTTGCTTACCTGCACTCTTGCTATCAGCACTAGAAAAAATGGAAATTCAAAGTCTTTTTTCTTATATTTAGTTTTCAGAGTCTAGAGAGTAAGAAGACTGTTCTAACTTGCAAGTCCTGTAGGTCAGTAGTGGAGATACCAATTTTCTGTTTCTTTCATGTGAGAAAGAAAGCAAAGCAGAATGTATGTGCCATTCTGCTCGTCCACCAGAGGGCTTGGCCACCGTGTTTAAAGTGCAGGTGCAAAATAAGTTAAGATACAGAAATCTCAGAGAACTCTGGAAGCTCCTGAACTCAGCTACCTGCTGAATGCAAAATTTTCACTTCACCATAGGAATTTTTCCTTCCTTTTCAAGGGATTTCTGGTTGTTGTTTCATATCTCATATTAACTGAGAGAAATATGAGGTCCCTGTAGTTAATAAAATCAGTTATCTCAGTTTCTAATTTGTTACGTGTTTTTACAAGGCAAGATTACTTTAGGCTAAGATATGGTGGGTGTTTGGTAAAGGATTAAATGCACAGTAAAAAATATGTCAGAACTAAAAACCTGGTACATACTTAGGAAATAATGTAGTGGATTGTGAAGGTTCTTTCTGAATAAATTAAAAAAAAAGGTGAGGAAAGCAGTCTGTTTAAACATTGTGTGTATAAATGAAAGCTGTGGCTTCATCTGCTTCAGTGCACTTCTTGTATGTTAAACATGGCAGGAAAGAAATACTAATATCTAACAGTTCTATTCACAAAAGTGTTTCAGACATCTGGATTGCATGAATGTGAATTCATCTTTCTCAATTGAATTTGATTTGAAACTTAGAGAAACTAAACTGAACTATTTCTACACATAGATCTATATGATCTAACTCTTTAGTCTGAAAAAGTGCATGAGGTTTTTAGTTTAGATCTATATGATCTGTGAGACCTTAGAGGCACGGTCCTATGTCAGACACAGATATATTACTGAGCACATGTTGAGACATCTGTTTTCAGACCAGGCTTTTATTTGCTGACCTGGCCCAGGTCCCCAGAATCTAAGCCTGCTTCTGAAATCTGCTGATACCTGATGTTTGTGAGACAGTTATGTGCTGCAGCTTGTTCTTGCTTAAGTACAGTAGAGGCCTTGTCTGCAGGATTAAATGCTAAAGTTGAGACTGATCTCTATTTAGCTGGCTCCTGGTATTTCCAGTCCTCAACTGCCAGAGGATACTGTTTGTCAGTCACTGGCCCTGACGTGAACTCAAGGAAATAGGAACATTGACTAGACCCAAACTCAAGTTTCTCAGACTCATCAGACAAATTCTGAGCTCCACACTGACTGATGTTCTATTTGAGTTTTGGTTTTAAGAGTCCAAGCTGAAGAAGAATTGCCCTCTGATCTTGGTATATCACTATGTCGGAATACAAAGAAACATATACATGCATACATGATTTTACTACTAGTATTAAAATAGATTGAATGTGCATACATCAAATTAATTTAAATTAAGAAGGATTCACAGAGCTGACTCAGGATCATAATGTTCTAGTGTAAAATTTTCTACTCCATAGTTAAATTTGAGGTAATTAAGGTAAATTTGTAAAAGCTGAGCTAACTCTTTATTCTGAAAAAGTACATGAGGTTTTTTAGTTTTGAAAAAAGGTCTTTAATGTTCCTCTCTTCTGTACTGAATTTAAACCCAACAGTTTAGACTAAACAAGCTTTCCTAGGCAAGGGCATTTTCCACCTTTTTAGTGCTTTTAGGTGAAACTCTCTCTCTGAAAATAGTCCTTGCTTTGATAACCTAGTATGGACATTGTATATGTTTGAACATCAAACCTTTATTTTCAGCCATCAAGTTTTATCGTCTAGCCATGCAGCTTGTACCTGATATAGAGTTTAAGATCACCTATACACGGTCCCCAGATGGTGATGGAGTTGGAAAGAGGTGGTAAGTATGAAATTTTACTAATTAAGTGCGTAGGAGTACTGAAACATGACTTTTTTTTTTTTCTGAAGGATATCAATATTCTGCTGTAATATGCAGTTGTAAGTCTCTTAGTGTCTGGAAAACTTACCCACTCTCACTTGAGTAGACTGTGTTTTCTGAAGACAGTAACAGGCTTGTTTGGAGCTAGCTAATTTCAGGGGGAAAGATTACAGAGGGTTATGCTGTTACTTAATAAAAAAAAGTATCAGTCACTATTTTGATTTTTGATTTTCAGATTTAGGATCATACACAAAGTTGTAGATAGCAAAAAGAGGAATTAGTTAAAGCTTCATGCTAATAAAATAAGCATCTTAATTAAGCAAAGGAATAATCTGTTCTTGTGCCACCGCAGCCAAACAAGAGCATTTTCAGTAAGCAGTGCATTTAGAAGCTCAGAGACTGCAATCTGAGTGGTCTAGTCTTTCATCATGACACACATCAGAATAGCACTAACCTCAGTGCAGAGGATGTGCAGTGACTTAAGGCTGCTCTAACTTGACCCCAAGACTCAAGTTTAAGGAGGGCCACAGCTTCTGTTCAGCCCCTGCAGCCTAACATAGACAAGCTTATGGAGCAGCTTGTCAAATTCTTGCTTACTCATAGCAGCTATTGGTGCTCCTGATACTTGCATCAAAAAATCCAGAGTTTTAACATGGAGAATGAAAAAGGAAAGCACAAGTGTGTCACTGTGGTATTACTAGCTCAGTCTTGTTGCCCCAGGACAGTACAGCTCCAATGCAGCTGTTGACTTAATATAAAAGACTGCAGGATGAGCTAAGTGCTTTATTTCTGTCCATTAGTTTCATATCTGAATGTGTTGCTGGCATGAAATCTTTGCTGTGCATTTGTGCACTAGGAAAACCACTGGATCATGTGCTATAGTCATGTAAAAACCTTGGTTTTTATAGGATTATTTTCTTACTTTAGCATCATTTTCTCTACTCCATTAAGACTCTCTGACCTGAAGTTGAGCAGGAGTGGTCCTTCTGGAGGGTGGGAAGGCTCTGCAGAGAGATCTGGACATGCTGGATCAATGAGCCAAGGCCAATTGTGTGAATTTCAGCAAGGCCAAGTACTGGATCCTGTGCTTGGGTCACAACAACCCCATGCAGAGCTACAAGCTGGGGGCAGAGTGGCTGGAAAGCTGCCTGGTGGGGTCCTGCCTGACAGGACATTGGCTGATCACGAGCCAGTGTGAGCCCAGGTGGCCAGGAAGGGCAGTGGCATCCTGGCCTGTATCAGCAATAGTGTGGCCAGCAGAAGCAGGGCAGGGATTGTCCCCCTGCACTCAGCACTGCTGGGGCCCCACCTCCAGTGCTGGGTCCAGTTCTGGGCCCCTCACTGTGAGAAAGACATTGAGGGGCTGGAGTGAGTCCAGGGAAGGGCAGTGGAGCTGGGGCAGGTCTGGAGCACAAGGGCTGTGAGGAGCAGCTGAGGGAGCTGGGGGTGTGTAGCCTGGAGAAAAGGAGGCTCAGGGGAGACCTTGCTGTTTGTTTTCTACAACCACCAAAGGAATTTGTATTGACCTAGGGGTTGGTCTCTTCTCCCAAATAACAAGCGACACAGGACAGGAAGAAATGGCCTCAGGGTGTGCTTTGGAGTGAATGCTGGGAAAAAGTCTTCACAGAAAGGGTTGTCTAGCACTTGAGCAGAATGCCCAGAAAGAGGTTGAGTCACCATGCCTGTAGGTATTTAAAAGATGTGACACGTGGCAGTTAGGGACATGGTTTAGTGCTGGGTGAATGGTTGGGCTTGATGATCTCAGAGGTCTTTTCCAACCTAAATAATTCTACAATTCTGTGGATTTTTATTTGTTTTTTTAAATGTTGCTGTACTGTTCCGAGCACTTTGTGGCAGTGAGGGAAAAGCAACCCTTAGTCTCAACTGTTACTCTATTCTTTAAAAGCAGTATTTGTAGAGATGTGTTTCTTGGGAGAAATTTTAGTTTGTGCTTTCTGAATTACTGTTGTAGGTGTTTCATTATAGTCTTGATGAGAAAAAACAGATTACACAATTAGATTTGAAAAAACGGTTTGCAGTGTGGCCTGTAGGTACTGGGACTGACCATCATACTCATCAAAATAAAGGAAGGTATGTTCAGTGCAACTTCTTACTGTAGTCTTAGGACTGGCCCAAACATAATTATCTTCTCTATGATAGTTCAAAACCCATTGGTAGGTCTACCAGTTGCTTGCTGATATTCTCAACTCATTTTAGTAGCTTGTTTAGAGTAGAATTGAACAGTATTAAAAAGTGACTGTAAGATTTCTTAATTAGCCAGTATACCAAGTCAGGGAAAAAAAGGTGGTTTGTGATGTGCTCAAGGAGTTTTGTGTCATTTCTGGTTATTTGGGGCAAGCAAGCAGGCTGCTATTAAAAGATCATATTATGATATACAACTTAAATTTCGATTTCTTTTATTAATGTGGTAATGTTCTTTTATCACTTAGTAATCCTTCAAATTTACTGATGAGTAGCAAGTTTGTTGTTTCTGTTCTGCTATCTTGTTCTGCCTCCTGAAATTTATTATTTCTGCCTATTTACAGAATAGGTACAAAAGTAATTTTCCTTCATTACTGTTGAATACACCCACCAAGGATCACTCTTTAGTGAATAACACAAGTGTGAAAAATAATCCTTAATTGTTTGCAATATCTTACATCATGAGAAGGATTACAAAATACAACTTTCATTGACGACACTTTATTTCCTGCATATGCCATATCTTAGACAAAGTAAAAGATGAGATTTTTCTTTTCATGAGGTCAAGAAATTATTCAGTAACTTCAATAAAAAACTGGAATACAAAACAAAAATCTGGGATGGGAATTTAATGAAAAAGCCCCAGTGGTTACTGCCATTCCAGCAATATCTTAGTGACCTTAATCATATTTCAGTAGTTGTTTTATTGCATGATGAAATGTGATTGCTTTAAAAATGTACAGGAGACAACTCTATTGAATGGGAGTATAGCAATGGATTGATGCCAAGATAAGGACATCTGTTGGTATGTTTTGTCCAATATTACAGTGTTGGCATTGCCCCTTTTCTAGTGTTGAGGATAGCAAAGAGGATGACAAAATGGCAGATCTCCTGACAGATTTCCAGCAGCAGTTAACTCTTCAGGAATCTTCAGTCAAACTTTGTCAGCCTGAAGTTTATGTCAACCAGACCCACATCTCAGGTAAGAGTTAAGATACTCTGTAAGAGTTGAGAGGCAGAATTTATATTGATGTTTCACTTCATTAAAACATTAGTCTCCTTCATTCAAAAGTCACCTTTGAAGAAGTGCATACATTATGTCTTTATTTACTTCTGTAGCTAGATACAAAGGAGAAAACATTATCAGCTAGGTAAACAAATGTTGTTCTCATACAAGATCTTGTCTTTATCACACAAGATTTTTCCATTTAGTATTTCTGATTAGAATTTTCAGGATCAGAGGCCTACTTAAAA
The DNA here is from genome assembly GCA_024865655.1 of Emberiza elegans. Taxonomy (NCBI): domain Eukaryota; kingdom Metazoa; phylum Chordata; class Aves; order Passeriformes; family Fringillidae; genus Emberiza; species Emberiza elegans. The sequence goes on along the minus strand of JALJVW010000085.1, from coordinate 18,742,242 downwards.
GTAGCAACTTCTAGGAACGGACTTGCTGAAGTAAGCATATTCCAGTTTTCCTTCCAGTTCTTTTAGTTTGGTTTGCAAATACAGTTATTACTACAATTTTTACGTGTGAGTAAGAAACAGTTGTTTTGTAGACTATGCATCTTTACATTTCTTGATTTCATCTGATTCTGTATGAGATTTTTGCAACAAGTATGTTTTCAGGGTCAGAAAGACTAAATAACAAAGCTAGAAAGTCTTTTGAAGGTTAATGACTTTCAGTGCTTCAATTCTGGGACAGTTATCCTGAGACTTCCTTATGAGATCTGAATGGTAGAGAGTGTATATGAGCTATGATCTCTCTTAAAAACAGATGGCTTGATTCTGCATCCTAATTTATCAGTTGCACTTTGAAATCTTGGCCTGATCTCCTTTGATCTGGTCGAGGAAAGAAAATAAAGTAAGTGAAGCAAATCAAAACATAAAGAAAACAGGGTTTTAAACATAATTTTATTTTAATAACTGGTGCATTGTACACTTGGGAAAATGTATTTTCTTTTTTTACCAGTAAAGACAAGATGTTGCAGATATCACTCTAAAATGATCTCAGGAGATGTGTCCTTGGAGCAGTGGTCTTGGTCTTCCTAGATTTATATTGTACTTTCCAGCCAGTCCTGTGTTATAGTATCTTTTTTACTGATTTTTATATAACAGAAAGAAAACTTTTTAAAAATCACATCAGCTTCAGAAGTTAGTAGGCTAAAAAGGATCAAAAGGATCCTTTATGGACATCACATCTTATGTATAGTGACCTTTTAAGTTAATTTTTTTTTTTTGTTCTCTGGCACTGGACTACAATGTGAAAATTAGAATTTTTTAATGGAAAGTCAAAAGCCAAACGTGAAATTATGAATAACCTGTTGATTTACAGGTTGCATCTAACAAGGATTTCTTTTCTCTCTTTAGCGTTGCCTATGGAATTACTAATGTACATTTTCCGATGGGTGGTTTCAAGTGACTTGGATCTGAGATCATTGGAGCAATTATCTCTTGTTTGTCGAGGATTTTACATTTGTGCCAGGTATTGTAGATAATTTATCTAGAGTGAAGCTTCTCTTTTTGCACTAGTATATCCTGCTTTTCCTTACCATGAACATTTTCATGTTAAGCTCCTCACAGTGCTAATTGGTTTCTCAATACACTACACTAAATGTGAGATAGATTACTGTTATAAAAATCTAGCAGAAAGTATTATTTGTTCTACTTTGTTTGTAAATTAGTGTTTAAGGTTTGCAGAATGTTGTTGTCATGCTCAGAGATGTGCCAGGGGTGCTGCAGTGTTGTGGTTCTATACTTGGATGAAAATGATGTTCTGTTCCTCAGTTTCACTGGGAAGAAGAAAAAGGCTTTCAAACACTCCAGGATGAAGTAAATTAGTCAAGGGTTTTAAATTATGAGCTATTTTTGTTCAAGAAAGTTTCTTTTAGTTGCATCCAAACTAAGTAAGAGAGCGTTACTTTGATATATAAAAGCTAAACAGAGTTTGTAGGGAAGTTATGGGTTTGCTTTTTTCTTGTTTTCACTAGAGATCCTGAAATCTGGCATCAAGTCTGTTTGAAAATATGGGGCAGGAGCTGCAATAAACTTGTTCCATATGCATCTTGGAGGGACATGTTTCTGGAGAGGCCTCGCGTTCGATTTGATGGTGAGCTGTACTTTTGGAAATAGTTGTAACTGTGTCACAGAAACAGGTGGATTTGATGTTTGTGATGTTGTTAGACCTAATCTGAATTTGTCCATTTCAGTTTTTAGAATATCTACAAAGAGAAGGGAAAGGTGCAAAGGATGAAATAAAAACTTCATGTATTTAAGTAACAAAACCATACTCAAAGCCATACTCATGTATTTAAGTAATCTAAACCATACTTTAGATTATTGGCTTTTTCATCATAAATATTTTACATTCTTAGTTTTTGTTCATATGTCTTCCTTTTCTGTAGGTGTATATGTCAGCAAGACAAAATACATACGTCAAGGAGAACAGTCTCTTGATGGTTTCTACAGAGCATGGCACCAAGTGGAATATTACAGGTAGAGCTGTAGTACAATGAGTGAGTGAAATGTTTCTCTTAAGTTCTTTAAATCCACCCCTGGCTATCACAGACAATAATCCTTCTGTAAAACTGAATGGGGCTGCTGCAGTGTGTAAAGCAATGTGTATTTTTTGAGAACAGGTTTTAGAAATAGAATCTAATAATAGAAATAATAGTAGAATTCTATGATAATTAGAAATTAGCTTAGAAACTTGTTTCATCCTCACTTAAACCATGTCACGTGGTGAAAGCTTATAACAATTAACACTCACCTACAGATTTCTTTCCCTAAACAACTTTTGCTTTACATGTCATGCAACACATGACCCAGTTCAGCAAAGAGAATACATGTGATTATACAAAAGCAGTCATTTAGCATATGTGTAATCAATTGTAAAAATCAAGAGGCTTAGCTTTCTCATCTTGCTGTAAATACCTTGCCATTTGTTTCCTCAGCCTGATTTTTTACTGTTGTTCATCTTACTGCTCCCAGCATTTATTGTTTCATTCTGCCGTCTCTTCTGAGGCTGGAATAGAAACCATTGAACCTGATCAAACATTAGCACGGTACTTGAGTACTGTAAAAATCAATCAGGTTCCAGAACCTGAAAAAGTCCGTATGACATTACTAATTTTGTACTGTTACCGTAATTGAGGTCTTGTTGCATTGGTCACAGTGGATAGGAATGGAGAAACTTGAGGTCAGTAGAGTAGCCACCTTGCTTTGGTAGAGGTGACAAAACTTCATAACTTCATAACTTCCTCTTTCAATATTCATACTCTCTTTTGATTTCTGATCTCTTTTTTTTCTGTGTGAAGAAATGTGTTTTCAAATGCTATTACCAATTAAATTCTAAATCCTTCTGGGTAACATCCTGTGACTTTAAAAGCAAAAAAAAGGGGAAAAAAAAAACAGGAAAAGGATATATTTTCTAGGTTTGCATTGTGTTGTGTAATTATGTTTTTGCAGGTATTTGAGATTCTTTCCAGATGGTCAAGTTATGATGCTAACAACTCCTGAAGATCCTCAATCTATAGTTCCTCGCTTACGGACTAAAAACACAAGGTTATTGAAATAAAGTATTTGGCTCTGCAGTTTTAATTTTGCTTTTACCTAGCAATTTCTATTTACTTTTGTCTCAGATTCTATATCCTGTCTTAGCAAAACAATGTTATTTCTATTGTGTTATAGATGTTTATAATTCTCTCCTAAGAGCTACAAAAAATTTTGATCTTTCTCCAAAGATATCTTTCATTTTAGGGTCCTGATATTGTAATTAGATTTCCTTTGTGGATTATGTGATTTGAAATTTTTAAGGCAAGTAGATGGAACAATCCATTTAAAGATACTTTTTCGTTACTGTCTGCCTTCTCACACTTCCTTAACAGAAGGAAAGTGAAGATTTCAGTGGGATATGTTGCAATTTAGTACTTTTTGATGTTTGGACATAAAAACATAGAAAATCGTTTGCAACTTCAAAACAGGTTTGAGCCGTTCACCAGAAATCTGTAAATATTTAGCAGTAGGCCAGGTAGAACCAACTCACTTACACCTACTGTCCTGTTTGGGAAAATTAAAAGCAAGTTTCCAAAATGTTTTCAGCATTTAATATCATTGATTTGGCTTTACTGAATGGAAATAAGAAATAGTTTGTTATCATCATGCTTTGTAGACAGTCTTTGTTTCATTGCTGATACTTTTATTATAAGAACATCACACTTTTGAGACACAGAATATTTTTATGTCCTTGACATTATCCTCCTTTTTAACCTTCCAGAACGGATGCAATCTTGCTTGGCCATTATCGCCTTTCCCAGGAAACAGACAATCAAACCAAAGTATTTGCTGTTATAATGAAGAAAAAGGAAGAGGTAGGTAGAAAAACAGAATAGAGGAGAAAAAGATTTACAAAACTTTTACTCAGACTAAGTGTTATAAGGGACCCAAAGATCTGCCTTACACCAAAAGATTAAAAAATTAAATTAATTTTAAAACAGTTTAAAAATAAAATATAAATAAACAAGCATGTTGATGTCACTTAAATTTGTCCCCAAATCTGTAATAATTTATTAAGGCAAATAAATACTTGGTTCAAATTGAAACAGTTGTTCTCCCCCTTAGGCTTAGTTTCCATTTATGGTGCTATTAGGTGTCAGCATTGTTAACGGGAAAGAAGGACGAACAGGTCATTTTCTGAGAACAGATTTGACTGTGTGCAGTTATGTACCACAACATTTAGTAAAACTAGATAAGCAGTATTTGTTAATTGAACTCTGAATGATTTAATCAACTTACTTGCAAATTCTTCTGAGGACCAAAGTGCTAGTCAAAAGAAACTTGTGAAGAGTAAGAAGTGTTACAGTGACTATGTACAGTTGGGTGGTGTCCTGCATGCTTCTTTTGCTTTCTGTGAAAACTTCTTCCATCATTAACATACACATTTATGTATTTCGAAGGAACAGTAGTACTTGTTTTTAAGCATGAGAGTTTTACCAATCTGGTCTCACAGTTACTTAGGATAAATAGTTGCACAATGTGTTCTTTGTAGGTCATGAAACTTCTTATTTCTCTGTACAGAAACCAGTTGATTACCACAAATACAGGTATTTCCGCCGAGTTCCTGCTCAAGAAACGGATCACAGTTTCCATGTAGGACTACAGTTGTGCTCCAGTGGGCGCCAGAGGTTCAACAAACTTGTGTGGATACATCATTCTTGTCACATCACTTGCAGGTGAGTAAATGGAAAACAGGAGCAAAGAAAGATACTAAACTGTAGAATTAAAGGTGATGTTGATTTGTCCAGTACTAAGTACAGAAAATGTAAAGAATCTGAAACTTAACAAAATATAGTGAAAACAGTAAGTAACTGGTCCTGATTTGAAATACATAATGAACTTTTACATATAGAAATCCCAAGATTTCTTTAATGATAATAGAAAGTTTTAATGATAATAGAAAGTTTTCTAAATAGTGTAACTATAGTTTTTTAGCTTTTTAAAGGATTTATGCAGAGTGATTTCAGAACTGAATCAGGTTTGAATGACTTAATGTGGTGTTAGTGAGGGGGTATGGAAAGTATGTATTCATTAAGATATATATCTTTTCCACTGTGGATGTGCAGACTAAAGATGTCTGTACTTTTCATGTGAGAACTCTAATGTTACTAACTATGTAATTCAGCAGTGCAGAATATGGGCATGTGATCAGCTGTTCTGATCACTTGACAGGCAGGAGCCATGACCACTGTTCTTGCACATGACACGTCAAATTACTGGCAGGTTGGCTTTCCAGATGTTTGGTGTTGGCAGTTAGGGTGGATTTAGTCCTTGTCTTGCTGTGAGAATGTAAAATGCAGAAAATAAACTACTTGGGGGTTGGGAGTATAGGTAACTTCCGCAAACAGAAAAATTGCTTATGTAAAAGCTAATTTATATTGCAGACATTCTTTTCAGCATGAAGTTTCTGTACTGCCCAGGTCTTGGAGCTCATAATAAGAGTGGAAAGGGAAAGTGGTTTCTTAGGTATGAACGTAGAAGTGGATTCTGTATAGTGTTACTCAGCTAAAAGTCAAATGCTTTCAGAACAAGGCATTAGAAAAGACACTTTATTCCACCTGTAGTTTGATGCACACACTGTACGGTGGAACATGATTGCATGAGGGACTCAGACAGTGACTTGTGTCTCATTTAACTTTTATAATGCTCTTTGCAGATCGACTGGTGAGACAGCTGTTACTACTTTTGACATTGACAAAATGTACACCCCTTTGTTCTTTGCACGAGTGAAGAGTTTTACTGCATATTCAGAAAAGCCGCTCTAAGAAACACCTTCTCCTTTCACAACTTTTGCATGAGTAAAAGGTTGTAGCTAATAAGCACTTAAGTTATAAATGTGTATATATTTGGAGCATTTTAAAATTCTGGGAAATTTCTTGAAGGCAGTATGTTCTATTTGATTGTGAATTGCTGGGATTTTGTTTTGAGATTTTGTTTTGATTTTTGTTTTGAGAAGCTTATGAGTGTTAAACACCTTTTATCTGTGATAAGAATTTGATAAACAAAGTTTTGTTGTGTTAGGTTTTTTTAAAAAATATTTTTAAATCAATTTGCTTAAAATGTGAATCTTCATTTGCCTAGACACCAATTCGTTCAAAAGGAATCAATAGGAGAATCTCACTGCCCATGAGACAGTGTGTATGGCCTCTGCTGAAGACTTGAAATGTGAAAAGGGAAAAAGTTGTCATCTGTTAAACTCTGTGACTTAACTTCAAATAAATGTTTTCTTTAAATTAAACTTATTTTGTTTGCCTTTAAGATCCGGCATTTTGTTGACATTGACCTTAAGGAAAAACTGTCAGTGGCAAGCAAGCACAAAATATAAAATTTAACTGCAGAGGTACATTCCCACCAATGCAGTGGTGTCAGTTGGTCATCAGTGTAATTTGGTCTTGGTAGGAGTTCAGTGGAGCCTGCCTTCTCCATGGGACGTGCGTGGAGGGGAGAGGGATACAGGCAGTGAGTTGTTCCCTTGTACTGTAGGATGAGTTTGCAGGTACGTGGCCCTGCTGGGCAGTGTCACAGTGCAGGGGTGAAATGGTGGTGTGTACTGCTTGTGCACTGGCCTGGTGTGAATACACACGTAAGCAGGGCTCGCGTGGACACGATTGTAACCTGCTACAACCCATCATCTAACCTTGCCACACATGCTGTAAACCCTTTGAGCATTTGTTTTACTAAATAAATTTTGAGCCTGCTGTAGATGTTCAGGTGCTGTGTACTGCTAATCATGAAGTGTTTCTTGAGGTCTGGTACAGGTACTGTACGCTGCTTCTCCTGCATATATCGCTTGGGGGTGTAGTGCAGACATTGTAATGCTGCTTATTATGTGTGTATCTTGGATCCTGGAAGAACTGAAGCTTTTTACTGTAGTTTTTTTTAAGCCATTTTGCATTATTTACCTTTGACCGTCTTGTTTCGAAGTACTGACCTGGACTTGAGGACTAAAATATGGAAGCTGTGGAAAGAACTATACTTGTCCTATAATTTATAAACTGTATCTTTGCAAGGAGCTACATGATTAAAAAATACATCAATAAATTATGATTTTCAACATGCAATCCCTTGCAATTTCTTATTTTCCCAAGAAATTCTTATTGTCATACAGTTAATGGTGATTAGTTATGAACTACGATGCATAAACTACATGCCAGGCAAGATTGACAGGTAGAATTTACCTCTTAATGACTTTTTATTATACTACTTACAGATTATCTGAGAAGAGTAGGGAAGTTTTGAGGTACATGAGTTCTCAATAAGGATGTGTATATCTCAAAGTTGATGATGATTCTAGCTACTGTAATAAGGCTCTGCCTACAAGACTTTGGTCTGCGTCCCTAGACTGCAGTTTCACTTACTACTTCATAAACAGAATGTTTAATAAATAGAGTATATTGTGTTCTCATTACTCAAAGGAAAAAGCAACTGCTTAGAATATCTGCTTGAGGTTCTGAAATATTGCAAAGTTTGTAAACAGGAGAATCTGTTAATTACCTACACTTTTTGTTGAGGGTGAAAGGTAAAGGTCTGATTCTGCCCGCTGAGAAATGTCAAAGTTTTGCCAAAAAGAGTCAGATGGTGATAGTGATTATTAGTTTAGGTACAGCCTTGTCCAGTAAGCAAGTTGGATGTAATAGAGGAACCTTTTAACTCAGAGCTCTTTTCATACCACGACTTAGTTGCTTCTTCTGACCTTTTGTTTTTCCTTGCTTTGGCCATGTGTTAGTCCAAGCGTAAGGAAAAGATAGCTAGTTAGAGATGTTGATTCAACAGAAGTCTCAAGCAATTATTATTTTGAGATTTTATGAAATATTCCTTCACCAAGAAAATTATGTGAGCCTTCTATCTGTGAGACTGAGATGTGATGAATATGCTTGCAATAAGCAATTTAAGAGTCAAGTTAGTTTTGTATTTTGAAATGGTTAACTGTAGTGAACTCCCGAGAGACAGGAAAAGCTCCTTGGAGAATTGAATGCTGAGGCAGCAAGGAATATCCTGTCCTTCTGACCCCCTGACTCAAACCTAGCCCTTTAACCATTTAAGGCAATACTATTGAAACTTTTAGCTATTGGTCACATAGGAATATCCTCGACCCCATGCCATAGGCTAGGATTGGATCCGTGCCAAGGCTATAAAAATAGCCCTCATAAGTTAGAAGAAGAAGCGCTGCACCTCTTCGCTGATCTCCCGATTAAACCATCTCTGCGGAACCACGGCGTCTTCTCCTCTCTCTACCAGTCTGCTGTGCCTCTGCCCCGGTGCTATCCTACCTAGCAGCGAGCTGAATCCTTGAAAGAGCTGGCAGTCACTAAAGCTGAGTATCACTATGCTCGCCAGGAGGAAGCCCGGCGGCTTGGCCTTTGCCTAGCCTCAGTCATCTAGTCTCTGCTAAGATTAGACCCCTGAGCAGCCTGGCATCATATAATAATAAGGCCTACCCGGAGGTCATTATTATTATAGTTAACGAGCAGATACTATTACTGTTTGTTCTTGTGCAGCTATTAAAATAGCACCTGCTTCAGCAAAGAAATGGTGACTAGTTGCTTTTCCTTTATTCTGTATAGTGTTTTTCAGTAGTCAAGGGCTCTAATTACTAGAGGCTCTATGTTTTTATAGTTTAGTTTTATTGTCCTTGTAATTATCATATAATGACATTAGTTGGTATAACTAGTTCACTGCTGTGAAATTGTTCTTTACTAATTGTATTGGTAATTTGACTAAAAGAATAAGGTGTGCACCTATACAGTCCTTTTTCCCAAGAGTTTACTGAAGGCGTTGAGACAAATTAATTTAAAAAAATCGAAGGGGGACTACAAAAGGTGACAGAAACATAATTCTTGGAGCTGTAGGTCTCTTGTATACATTGAATTAAAGTCAGTAGGGTACACTGTTTCATGTAGAGAAGATGCTCAGGTGATCAAATGTTAAACTGATTTGTCTTAGTCTGATTGGAGATTAGCATCAGTTAAACCTTCTGTGTAAAGAGACTCTGTAATTCAGTGCCCTGAGCAAGGGACCAGCAAGCAGACATTGTCCAGCTGCTACTTCAGCTCCTGAGTCACTCGATAGCCCTGAGCCAAGCTGGTCAGGATATAAAAAACATGTGGGTGTTTATATGAGGTTCTTTAATGGAAGAGAACAATAGAATCTGTTTTGTTTGGGTTTTTTTTAATTCAAAATTCCCTTGGAATGTGTGCCAGGGTATTTGGAAACTTTTGTTGGCTTTAAAATGCCTGAAGTACTGAGGTGCATCACCGTTTTTTCTACGGTCCAATACGAGAAAAACATAAAAGCTGCCATACATTTGTGAAATTTGGATTTCAGAAATTACTGTTACCTATGCTACTTAGTATCACTAACACCTGTAGAGAAATCAAAGATTTCCATTTAATTGTTGCTCAGTCTGGATTCAAGCTTTGTCCTTTATGCTAAGACTAGCAGCTTGCTTATTAAAATAATTTGTATAATTTCTTGCTTAAAAGGAACAGTTAACACCTTTGCTTGGCCTCTGGCCTGGTCTGAGTCTAGTTCCTGAGTCCTTAAAATAACTGTTAGAGCCAGAAGTCCTATCTAAAACTGACTGAAACAACGGATTGGGAAGAGAAACAAGACTTTTATCAAATGGGTTCTGAGGATATATAAAAGTGGCATTCTCTTTAGCTAGAACTGCTTCCAGTTCTGGTAGTGTAGCCCATTTGAAAGGTGCACCATGCTGGTGTGTACCTATCATCCACGGCAGTAAAGGACATGTGTTAACTTTACAGTACAGAGCAACTCCATGGAACACATGTTCACAGTATGAATGGGAAAAAAATAGGGCATGACTGCTTCTGAAGACAACATTCCTGCATCTTTGGGGATTGGCATCCTTCCTTGGCAGCTGCAAGTTTTTGACATCTTTTGAAGATATTTGTAGGATGTTTATTAATTTAGCCTCAGAATGGTTTATGAGGAACAGCTCAGATATGATGCAGAGGTAAGGAAACTAGGACTATTAAATCCTGCCAAATTAAATACTTCTTTAATGTGAAAGGCCAAGATGAGTAGACATTTTTTCCACTGATTTTATTTCTGAAGTAATGAATTTCCCCTTACGCACAAGCACTGTGACCCCTGTGTTTCCATACTAAATTTACACACTAAGTAAACAACTTCTAATTAATTCTACTTCCACGAGGGTAAGAGATTGCTGAAGTTGCTAAAACAAATTTTCTGCCAGATTTAGTTTGCAAACTTTTTTTGGCAAACTAATTTGCCAGCTTGATTTTTTCCTCTTTTTAAATTTAATTTAATTCCCAAGGTAGTGCTGCCCCTGCAGGTTGTTGGAGCTTAGTAGTAAACAAGAGCTTTGGATGCAACTTCCTGTGTTTCCCAGGGTGGTGCACACTGCTGCTGTTGTGCCGTGAGGTGGCTTGCCACAGTGTGAAGCTTTCCTTTGTACTTCATAAACTTAAGTATATTTATTTTCCCCTACAATTTAAAGTTTGAGAACACTCCAGGAAAAATAGAGGAAATGGACCGAGCAATCGGTACACATTACATTTAGTCTGGCAAGCCTTCATCTCCTGATGTTTCTGCACTAGGAAGACATTCACAATAACACAACTGAATGGGAATAAACAGAAAGGCCAGTTCTTAGAAGGAATTTTAATTATCTGAATCACAGAATCATGGCTTCCAAATGGGATCTGAGGCAGCCAGTATGAAAAGTTATATGATGAAGGAAGATGCAATGAAAAGAAGTGTCACCTGGAGAGTGTACATTCCCAAAGTAGGAGTCATTGTTTCAGTCCCTGCCCTGCTCTGAACACTTCTGTTCAATCTAAGTTTGCTGGGGCAAGGTTGGTGGCCCCAGCCAGGGGCACCAGGGGCAGCAAAAGCAGACATGCTTTTTGGGGTTTTGGACATCCTGCCCTGCAGCATGTGCAAGAAATCTATTTGTTCTAGAACAGCTTTAATAAGAATAACAAGTAACTCCCCAGAAACCCTGTAAAACTGGTAAACATGGATGTGAATGGGGTGCCTCGGTGAGAGCAGAGAGATGAACCCATGAGCTGAAGGTGAGTATCTCCACCAAAGTTTGGTGTTTCATCACCTGCTGTCTTTGGGGAGCAAAAAGGAGCAATCCTTGCTCATATTTTTAAGAGGGTACTGTAGGGGTTTCTTACTGCAAGGGGCATTCAGGCAGCTTCTAGTACTTCACACTTCAGAGTTTATTAACCTGGGATGGCCAGTTAAGATATTTTATAGGGGCATTACATTTTATTGGCTCTCACTTGCATATTTCAAGGAAAAAAACCTACAATTTTTTTTCTCCTTTTTCCCTAGAACCCATTTTTGTTGCCTCCTGACTCAAACAGTGTTCACATGAAGAGCTGACTTTTGCTTTCAAGACATCTTGAGGAGCAGGCATCTCAGAGCTGGGGAATAGGATTCAGTGGCTTAGTGTAGAGTAAAATACACAAATGTCTTCATATAAAGGAAAATTGACAAATGTGTATGAAAGTAATAATCAGTTACAACCAGTTATCATTAGGAGTACATGTAACAGGGGCTTTAGGGCTTTTTTACTAGCTGTTTTTTTCCAAATGGGTATGGCCTTCCTACCTCTCACTGATTTTTTTGGGGAGTAGAGGGGATACTCAAGGAAAATATTGCTCCTATTATACAAACTTCAGGAAGACCTTTGAGGTTCAGAGTACTTATCACAACTTCTGTACTTTGAGTCAATGCAAAGGTCTTCAATTTATTTTGGACAATTTGGCATCTGCCTTAAATGACAAACATGAATATAGTGGGTTAGATCTGTTCTCCCTGTAAATTTAATCATAAAAATATTTAGAAAGAAAATACTGAGTACCCTTACACTTGCCTTGAGTACACATATTAGTAATTGACAGTGTCTAGACAGATGGTGATCTGGCAAGTAAGATCTGAGAAAAATAAACTTACAGATATTCAAGTCAGCCACATTTCTCAGTGGTAATAGAGGGGGAACACTGTGGGGGTCTAACACTGTTGCCAGCAATTTTGTTTGGTTTTTTTTGAAACCTACTCCCTCTTTAAAAAGTGTGCCTTTTTAAACATTTCACATGACAGCTCACCAAAGTCTGTAGAACCTGAAAAACTACCACAAAAAGTAGTCTAATGACAAGATGAATATTTGTCTGGGTGTGTGCAACACAGTGAATCAAGTTTTTCTTCTTTCTTCTTGAAGGATTCAGAGTCTTTTATGAAACCATAATCATATAGTGTATTGTCAGCCTGTCATTACTAATGTCCACAGGAATTTTAAAAATTAACAATGAAGCACACTGTTATCAACTGGTTATCACCAAGCTTCAGCACAGCAGCATTCCTGATCATCTTGTCTTAAAATTGCAGTTCAACTTCTCATCAAGCTTGAGGATGATTTGCTATAGAAAAATTGTAACCTAAACCAAGTTTAAACTTAGGGCACCTGAACAGAGAAGAGGTTACCCCAGGTTTCCAGTAAGCCTAAGTTAAAGTTTTCCAAAAGACCCAACAGAACCAGCCACTCTGCCTCCAGCCTGTAGCTCTGCATGGGGTGGTTGTGACCCCAGTGCAGGACCCAGCACTTGGCCTTGTTGAGCCTCAGACAATTGGCCTTGGGCCATCAATTCAGCCTGCCCAGATGCTTCTGTAGAGCCCTTTTTACAGTTCTCTAAGAAAACTAATGTTAACCAGTCATCTTGTCATGCCTGACAGATTCCACCAAAAGCTTTTGAACTTGCTGACCAATTTTGAAATAAATTTGACAGATGGACCAAAGATTCAGTTGCACCAAGTTCCAATTATGAAAGTAGGCAATGGGGGAAAGAGACAGATTTCTGGTATCTGCATGGGAAGAAAGCCTGTTATACAACATCTATTTTCAGGTTTTATTTATATAATCATAAATGATCTTTATAATTTAATACAATTCCATTATTAGAACCTAAAAAATTCACAAGGGAGAGTTTGGCAGAGGAAGCCAAGCCCAGCTCCACAATTTCTGCCATGTAAGACCAAGATTTTATTCAAGTAGGTAAAATTTTGCATGGGCTTCTACAAGTGAACTTTGAGAATAAGTGTAGAAAACCATAAATCCACTCTGTGCAATGACAGGAAAGAGGGAGAAGGCTGTCTGGAGTTCAGGACACCAGGTTTCCAGTATGAAGGAGTGATCCATCTTGGAGAAGAGTATGTTGTTTGAGGGGGTGTGGGTGGCCAAGAAAAACTCACTGACAAGATAAAAAGATCTGCTTAGAAAAACTTTAAGCTTCTTTCTGAATAATGAGATATTTTTTCTCTTACAAGAATAGGGCTCTAAAGAAACCAACTTTTTAAAAACACTGAAGCACTCCCTTGGTGGACATCTAGAAAGGACCTTCTGAGAAAGCATTAGTTTTACAGGAAAGAGCAAACCAGACCTTTTTAGTGGGGTCGGGCAAGATCTGCCGTGTGGAGAGTCTGCAAGCTCACCAAGCTGCCAAGGCCGCCCCAGCCTGGCTGCTGTGTGCCGTGGAGGAGCCCTCTCCTTCTGCTGCCAGGGCTGGGAGCCACTGTCATGGCTCTGGGACTCACTGCCATGCTGCAGGAAGGACACTGCCATGCTTGTGAGCGGTCTCCTTGCGCAAATCATGGTTATGGAGATTAGTTCCTTCTGGCTGGACAAAAACCTTTCTTTCTTACCTTTGTCAGTTCTGCTGTGCATAAAGGTGTTAATGGTGAATGTTAACAGTGAATTTAACAATTGAGGCAAACTCCTCTGGTCTCCAAGGAAGGGCTCCACAAAGCACTGGGAGGGAGCAGGGCTAAGCTGTAAATAATTCACTATCTTTGAAGGAGTATTTTCTGGAAGTTCACAAGAGGAGGCCGGTGCATGACAAGAGTTTTAGTATTATTTCAATGAAGTACTCAGACTAAGTGCTTCAGTTAAGTTAGAGCAAGTCAAGTAACACCAGAAGCCCTGTTAAATTAGCTACACAACTATTATTAACTATTGAGCTATAAAACAATAAAACCCCAGAACATACCTTGCTTCAACTGGAGGAAAAATTTCCCTCTGCCCACTCCCAGTAGGGCATTGTGTGTTGTGCAAGAGGAAGAGAGGAGAGCAGAGTAACCTGCTGAGTGATGCTCCTCTGGGTGAGTTTTGTGTGTTTCACTGCTTTGATCTGTCACTCTCCATAACTGCTGGTGGTGTGGTGGTGGTCTGTGCTGGTAATCCTGCACTGTGCAGGAATCCCCCATCAGCAGGGAGCTGCCATACCTGCTCTGCTGGCTGAAGCATTCCACTGGCTCCCTGCCTTGGAGCCCCCAAGCACTAACCCATCTGTGCAAAGAGGAACAGGTTTTGGTTTTCATTTCTCCAGGGGTCGCTCTCGGCAGGTTTTTGGGGCTTCTGGAAAGTTCTGTCCTTGGTGATGTGATTAAATGCATTAAGGTGCAGGAGGGTCAGAACAGGATTACAGTCTGACCTAAAGTTTTCTCCTGTGCATAGAGAGACCAATATGTATCATTGATACCAGTGGAGTGAACTGGCAAGACACCATTCATTTACTTTTTATTTTAACTCACTTTGGCCAAGGTCTGTTTGTTTGTTCATCCAGTATTCATCCATCCTAAAACCAGACATTCATTCTTTTTTCTCCTGCTCTCCTCCTACCCCTAGATTCTCCTCTGAGTGCAGGAGTCAGTGAGTGTCTAGTCATGCCATGTGTACCCCCTTGTCCTACCATCTCCAGCCTCTCAGGCAGGGAATCCCACTCCTCTGTGTGGGGAATCAGGGAAGTCTATAGGCAATGAACATGAACCAGCCCTTCTCCAACATGAAATGTACTGCTGCTTTTGCTGTCAGCTTGGAGGGTCCTGCCCCCAGGGATCCTGCTCTGCCCACAGCCACTTCAGCCATCACTGAAGATCATGGTTGTTACCACCTGTCCTTGCTGTGACTTGAGCAGAGAAAATCTGGATGTTTGCCAAACAGCTATTCATGACACCCAATGTTTATAGCATCCACAGACATTAGGTTGATCACAGATGTTTTTGTGGCAGTCATTACTCATTGCTGTAGGTGCCAGAGTTCAGTGTAAGGCTGCCACCACCTGCAGGTGCCAGGGGAGAGGCTGTAGACACAAGGTCAGCATCATGTCCTTGTGCCTGCACTGCCCACCTGGTCTTTGGGGCAGAAGGCCCCACCAACTGGTCCATGCCATGTCCTGGCAGGGACATTCTGCTGGGGGTGAAGGAGTGAGGGACCTGACCCTGCCACAGGAAATTGCTATGTCCTCTAGAAGCAAAAAGGAGCTGGATGCCCAGTTGCCATGATCTGAGACATGCCCTCCAGGACAGTTCTGCTTCCTCACTTACTAACTGGAAACAGCAGAAATGAGCTCAGAGTGAAAAGCTGGCCAAAGACCTTCCTCAGTTGTCCTGTCCCCTAAGACATCATCTGTGCTGTACAGGAGATCATCTCACATTGCTCACAGAAATCAAATAATCCAACAAGCAGAGCAAAGCATGCTTGTGGCAATCACATTGCTGATGCTGCTGTCTTCAGGGCCAGAAAGGTTGTGTCCTGCTGCCCCAGGGTGTCTTTCATATGACACATTTCAGATAACTTTCTGGATATCCCACAGTACATGTGGCTAATTCAAACAGAAACATCGGAAGACTGCAGCTCTCTGATATGAGAAGAACTATGGCTGATCCTAACTGTTACCAGTATCACAAAATAGCAGAAGTTTCAGTCCACCTCACTGTCCACTTAACAATCCCATATAATCAGCTTGTCTCTGAGGATGTTTTGGAAGACTGTGCTGAAAGGCAGGCTAATGACAAAATAAAAACACCCACTGCTTTCTCCTCAATCCACCAAGCCAGTCCTCTCACTGTAGACTGCTATGAGGTTGGCTAAGCACAATTTCCCTTTCATAAATGCAGGCTGACTGGCCTTAATCACCTTTTAGTCTTCTGTGTGTTTGCAAAGTTATGAAGAGGATTTTTTTCATTACCTTTGCAAATTTCAAGGTGTAGCTGGACAGTGTGTAGTTTCCCAGATCCTCCTTCTTGTTCTCCTTGAAGACAAAAGTTGCATTGCTTTCTTCCAGTCTTCAGACCCTCCCAATCACCATGACTTTTCAATGATTATTGAGAGTGACCTCACAATAACACCTGCCAGCTTCCTCTGTGCTCATGGGCACATCCCATCAGGGCCCATGAACTCACATATGTTGGGTTTGTTTGAGTGTTCCCTAACCTATTCCCCCTGCATTGACGGTGAGTCCTCCTTGCTTCAGAAGATGAACAATGCTGGGGAAATTCACTTTGTGAAAGACAAAAACCTCTTAGTGCCTGGGGAATGCAGCAGCTCAGGGAGGAAGAGGATTTAAATGGCATGGGGACCCAGGAGAGGCAGAGAAGGATGGGAAAATGATACAGTTCATTTAAAAAGAAAAATTAAGGAAGTCAGCTGGTGTCAGAGTAAAATAGATGCAATCAGTAATCAAAGCAGAGCATGAATAGCAAATGAAATTGCACAGCTAAACACCCAAAGAAGTTGAACCTGACTTGTGCAATCTATGCTGACTGATCCTGATTCAGTACAGAACCTTTTCCCAGCCATGCCCCTGCTGAGATCTACCACAGGGGTCACTTCTACTTATTGCTTGCAATGAAGTAAAACACTGACTCCTTGACCATAGTTATTAAAAAGCCCGAAATTACTAGCCTGAGGAAAAGCAGAGAAAAATTGCCAGGAATAGCAGACACCCAAAGACCACAAGGAAAGAAAAGCTCTCTACAATGAATGGAGATGTATCCCCTAAAGCTTCCTCAGCTGGAGTTTTTTCTACCATCAGAAGTTTGACAACCTTGTTTCAGTTAAAAATATAGAGAATGCATTTAGGACCATATTGTAGAAAATAGTCCATAGCCTCACCAATCTTCCCAGGGGCAGGAGCTTTGTACAAGGGGTTGAAAAGGAAAAAGTCTTTGCTCAGTCTGACCTGCAATTTTTTCACATGCAAAGGTAGAGATCCTGGGGAGAGGAAAGCCAGAAGAAACACTGTATGTCCCCAGGGCTGGAGAGATGTGGGTCAAATCCCTGTTCTGTTTTCTCATTTCCCCTTTGCTGTGACTGATACAAAAACATTATCCTTTCTCAATCTGATGTTGTCAGGAAAAATGCACTAATAAATTCAGGTGTGCAGTTGCTGTCTTGTACTATTTAGGTAGTTCCTTATCAGTGTATGTCTATTTCACCTTTAAATGCTGCATGCATCAAAATCCTCCAAACATCCAAGTTAGGTTTCTGTAACATACACCCTGCCTAATGTAGGATTCTGAGGAACATTATAATGCTCTGAGGGCCTCCAAAGAGCCCTTATATATAGAAATACTTGCTTCAGAGCAAGCACAGAGATTGCTCCCAAAGAATTAGCCCTTGGATACTTAGGCCAGTGCTTTCAGAGCTAAGAGCTCAGGAATATAGTATCGTCATCCATGCCATGTTTGGGGATTTGTGTTAGCTTTGCCAGTAGCTACAGCCGTCAGAAACAGCAAAAAGCCAGAACAAACCATTTTGCCTGTGTAATCATCCACATCCTGACCTCATTGCATCTCTGCTGGCTCCCTAATGTTTTGCTGCACCTGGGCCTTGCAGAAAACCATTTTCTGCAGGAGAGAACAAGTTCATAGGGTTACCTATGGGTGGATCCTCACAGATCAACTGGTGTTTCTTCATGAAGTTAATCTGAATAACCTGAGTGTTCATTATATTTTCTTAAATATAGGATCAGAGGATCATGCATCCTGCGCTCTTTCAGCTCTGATTCCCCCTCTTTACTATGCTCTCATGAGACTTCACCTAGCGTGGAGTGCTGCATCCAGGTCTGGGGTTCCCAACACAAGAAAGATGGACCTGTCCATCTTGGAATGAGTTCATAGGAGTCCACTAAGTTGATCACAGGGCTGGAACCCCTTTTCTATGAAGACAGGCTCAGAGAGCTGAGGCTGTTCAGCCTGGAGGAAAGGAAGCTCTGGGATGACATTATAGCACCTTCCAGTACCCAGAGGGGGCCTGGATGGGGCTCTAAGTAATCTGCTCTAGTGGAAGGTGTCCTGGCCCATGGCAGTGGGATTTGGAGCTAAATGATCTTTGAGGTCCCTTCCAACCCAAACCATCCTATGATTCTGCTATTCTTATCACTGCCCAGCTGGGCACAGTAACTTAGAACTGGTAAAAGAGGCTTAAAGCAATGATACATATATGTTTCTTTTCACATATCCCAAACACATTGAAAAATTAATTTTTGTGAAGGTCAGAGATGGGATTGGTATCTTTGTAAACAGAAATAAATTGGTGCTATATTGACCCACCGGGCTGAATGTACTTGAAGTGGAGGAAGTTGCTGCCAGCACAGAAGTTGCTTCAAGAGCTTGGAAATGACCCTGGCAGGTTATAAATCTGGAAAGACTTTCTGTGTCTAACCCTAGAAAAATCATAATGGTTTAGTTCCTCCTTTTTAAAAATTAATAACCTGTCGTCCTTGACCCTGAATTTTGTTTCTGTTGGAAACAGGCTGGGCATGATGAATGCTGCATGAACACTGCATGAATTTTGGGTCCCCCCACACTGCAGGACAGTCCTGCTTGTGCAGGATTACAAGCATGGAAGCTGCGAGAAGGCATGGATCTTCTATGGCAGGGAGCTACTCAGGGGAGCTGAGATCACTGGAATAGGTTTCATTTTGGAAACCTTTTGATTCAGACTCAAAGGCAAACCAACAAAAAGGCTCTTCCTTCTCAGGCAGGAAGAAAGGTTGGTAGCAATTATCTTCTAGGGAGGTTTGGTTGTAATAGACCTTTAGGAAGCCTGTGAAACTTAGTAACTGGATTCTGCCCATCTTAAAAGACTTGAAGAAATGGTTGAGTTGCAGGAAAGAAAATCCCATGAGTGATAAAATGCTAACAGCTGGGATCAGAACGGAGAAGCTATGGAACAGGATTGGTTATGGAATCCCCTTTGCTGGAAGTTTTTGAAAATAGAGGAAGTTGTTGGTGAGTGTAAGGGGAACTGATAGAACTTTGGTGTGGAAACAATTACAAAGGAGCCTCCCAGCCACACATGTGAATGGCACTGCTGCTCAGGGGTGATGCTGGCAGCACTTGCAGTGGAGGGGCAAGGAATTCAGAGGAGAGACAAGATGAGACAGAGCCAGATGGCCGTGGCAGGGGCCATGCCCTGTGCAGTCCCTCACCTCTGTGACTGGACTGAGGAATCCCAGCTATGGGACACCAGCCCCGGCAGCCTTGCCTGTCCCTAATCCTGCTGCTCACCTCCTGAAGCACAAGTGTTCATGCTCCTATTAATTTCTCTTTTTGTGTCTTAGAGGTTGTTACAAATGTTGATCAAAGTTTCCTTCTTTGAGTTAATGATCTGAAAAATCATAAAACATGCCAAGTTTGGAATTAGTGTGGGAGTAACTCAATGACTAAAAAACGTTTGGTGAGTTGACCTTCATGTATAATAGTACACTCTTATTTTGTGATCTACGTTTAGATTTTTTCCACTTAAATCACTGTGCAACCCTTTTCACAAATTCCAATAAACATTTTGAAACACTCTATAAATACAATTCATTCTTGTCTTGTAAATGTCTCTGAACTACACCCATCACCAGGAGAGTGGTTTCCCTAGCAACTAATATAAAAACTAGGGGGAAAAAAAAAAAGCTAAGACTGAACCTATCTGATGAACATGTGAAACATCCCATTCTGAGGTACTATGAAGTTTTTATTGCCATTCGTTTTGCAATACTGTCCTCCCAGACAATGTGGCCCCTCACGTCGTGTACATGACATCCCTCAGCTCTTTCTTGCAGAGGTGGCAGCAGGGCTGTGTGTCAGTGCCTGCCTCTGCAGGGGGATTGGTGGTCCCTGGAACCCAGTCCAGAGAGCAGCAGAGGCCAGTCATGCAGCAAAGCCATGCAGATGTCAGTTATGGGAAAACATAAAGGAATCTTTGCCAAAGGTGTCTGAGCTATTAAGTTCAGGCAAGAAAATTCCTATTTGGCACCCTAGTTTTTTAAACAAATGTAGAGAACTGATGGGTCCGGAAGCTGCGAGAAGGCATGGATCTTCTATGGCAGGGAGCTACTCAGGGAGCTGAGATCACTGGAATAGGTTTTCATTTTGGAAACCTTTTTGATTCAGACTCAAAGGCAAACCAACAAAAGGCTCTTCCTTCTCAGGCAGGAAGAAAGGTTGGTAGCAATTATCTTCTAGGGAGGTTTGGTTGTAATAGACCTTTAGGAAGCCTGTGAAACTTAGTAACTGGATTCTGCCCATCTTAAAAGACTTGAAGAAATGGTTGAGTTGCAGGAAAGAAAATCCCATGAGTGATAAAATGCTAACAGCTGGGATCAGAACGGAGAAGCTATGGAACAGGATTGGTTATGGAATCCCCTTTGCTGGAAGTTTTTGAAAATAGAGGAAGTTGTTGGTGAGTGTAAGGGGAACTGATAGAACTTTGGTGTGGAAACAATTACAAAGGAGCCTCCCAGCCACACATGTGAATGGCACTGCTGCTCAGGGGTGATGCTGGCAGCACTTGCAGTGGAGGGGCAAGGAATTCAGAGGAGAGACAAGATGAGACAGAGCCAGATGGCCGTGGCAGGGGCCATGCCCTGTGCAGTCCCTCACCTCTGTGACTGGACTGAGGAATCCCAGCTATGGGACACCAGCCCCGGCAGCCTTGCCTGTCCCTAATCCTGCTGCTCACCTCCTGAAGCACAAGTGTTCATGCTCCTATTAATTTCTCTTTTTGTGTCTTAGAGGTTGTTACAAATGTTGATCAAAGTTTCCTTCTTTGAGTTAATGATCTGAAAAATCATAAAACATGCCAAGTTTGGAATTAGTGTGGGAGTAACTCAATGACTAAAAAAACGTTTGGTGAGTTGACCTTCATGTATAATAGTACACTCTTATTTTGTGATCTACGTTTAGATTTTTTTCCACTTAAATCACTGTGCAACCCTTTTCACAAATTCCAATAAACATTTTGAAACACTCTATAAATACAATTCATTCTTGTCTTGTAAATGTCTCTGAACTACACCCATCACCAGGAGAGTGGTTTCCCTAGCAACTAATATAAAAACTAGGGGGGATAAAAAAAAAGCTAAGACTGAACCTATCTGATGAACATGTGAAACATCCCATTCTGAGGTACTATGAAGTTTTTATTGCCATTCGTTTTGCAATACTGTCCTCCCAGACAATGTGGCCCCATACGTCGTACATGACATCCCTCAGCTCTTTCTTGCAGAGGTGGCAGCAGGGCTGTGTGTCAGTGCCTGCCTCTGCAGGGGGGATTGGTGGTCCCTGGAACCCAGTCCAGAGAGCAGCAGAGGCCAGTCATGCAGCAAAGCCATGCAGATGTCAGTTATGGGAAAACATAAAGGAATCTTTGCCAAAGGTGTCTGAGCTATTAAGTTCAGGCAAGAAAATTCCTATTTGGCACCCTAGTTTTTTAAACAAATGTAGAGAACTGATGGGTCCTGCTGAAATACAGCTTATGGTAGTGGTCAGCAAAGGGGATGATGTACAGAATGGATGCTGAAGGGTTCTTTACAGTCTGCAATGAAAGAATTGAAAAGAGCCTGGAAAAAGCAGCAAGGCACCTTGAATATATACATGCATGAAACTGGGTCCAGCCCTGCAGACAAGAATTTAGGGCAGTTGGTGTATTGGACATGACCTGGCAATGTGCAGCTCAGAAGCCCAAATGTATCCTGGGCTGCAACTAAAGAAATGTGGCCACAGGTGGAAGAGGAGGATTCTCCCCATCTACTCCATTCTCATGAGATCCCATATGAAGTCCTGCATCCAGCTCTATACACGTGTCCAAGGCTGGTGCAGTGCAGGGACTTAGGTCTGAAGAGGGACTGCCTGAAGAAGCTGGAAGAGTGCAGAAGGCTACACATGACAGTTGTGATCCTTGAGATCATCCATCCACACCTTCCACAGTGCCACAGGCTTGAACAAGCTCTATAGCAAGGAGGGTTGAAATGCTACCAAACCAGAATGGCAGCAAGGCAGTCTGTAAGAGGAGCTGATAGCTTTTATTAAATCCATGAAACAGTGGTGGGAAATAAGACTGTTAAATAAAAAGGAACAAAGACAAGCCTTCAGGTATGAAAGCCCCTTCTGGGGCCTGCAAGAGGAGCTAAAATGAGATCTGTTGTGGTAGCACCTTGACATCTGCGTTGCCACAGGGGTGGAGAATTGGACCCATTGCCAGAGGAGGGGCGAGCAGGGAGGTTTGAACATAGTCACCGTAATGGGTACAGGTTAAAAAACATGTCGTTGTTGCAGTAGTTGAGACAGACTTGGTGCCCTCCCCCACCCCTCTGACCTTCGCTTCCCTGTGGAGGCAGCGGGAGCTGTGGCTGAGGCTGTGCCCCCCTCGCCACGGGGCAGGGCCCTGCCTGAGGCGCGGCGGGGGGCGGCACACAGGGGCAGCCGCTGCCGTAGGCCAGCGGGGATTTTGTCCCACAGGATCCATCTCCCAAAGGGCTCACATCAGACCTGAAGGGATCATGGCCACCCTCTGCCCTGGGCAGGACGTGCTGGGTGCTGAGGTGGGTGCACTGCTGGGGAGAAGGGGCTGTGCTGGGCACGGCAGGGACGCTGCTCAGCCTCTCGGCTGTGGGGCTGCCCCTGAGGGACAGGCTTTGGCTCCAGGTGGGTGCCCCTCTGGAGGCCCCATCCTTCCCAGCTCTCCTCGGGAATGGAAGCTGCCCAGAGCAGCTGCTCAGCGTTGTCTCCTGGGAGCTTTTGCTTAAATGTCCCCTGAAATTAGCAGGTGGCATGTGAGCATCCGGGTTGGAAAGAAGCAAAGGCAAAGGCTCCTGTGTCGGCATTGCACCTGTCAGAGACTTGGGAAAGCAAGGCATGGGTTAGCAAAACAAGGTGTGGTGTAGCACCTCTCCTCTGTGAGCTGCTTACAAAGGCACTTAACTAACACAATGGTTGGGTTTAGATGTCTCTTCCAACCTTGACCATACTGGGATTCTGTGAACACAGGTAACAAAGCAGACGGCATAGCAGGGCCTCCCCCACCATAGCGGGGGTGCCCATGGGCTGTGGGGGCAAGCTGAATAGCTCCCAGCTCTTGGCTCTGCGTTTGTTTCACCAGTTTTTGCCCAAAGCCTGTTTTAAACTGAAAGCATTGTTTCGATCTTGCATTCACAGCCCTTCGGGTCCACTGCCAGCATATACTGAAGAAGGACCTACAAATGAAATTATGCTAATACATTTGACACCACAGATTTCTTTTTCTGTGGAGACTGGAAAAGCTAACTATGATTTTTTTATACTGATTGCTTTGAAGTGATCTTTTCACTGCAAAAATATTCTTCAGCTTTACTAGAGTCTATTTCTAACTAATAAATTTTCCTATCTTTACATTTTTTTACCCCACAAACAGAAATTTCATTCAGGTACAGATCAGCACACAAGAATTATTCTTCTGGGTCTTCTGTTCTGGATATTTCACAACTTCTTTAATTGCTCCAATTATTGGATTATAATTATGTAAACTTTAATTCCTTTCAGAACATTCATTTCTAATGAGTACCTGCAGGTCTTTCTTCTTTATAATTCTGCTTTTTCATTCACTTAATTATAGTGGTTTTGCAGATTGCTGAGCAGCAAAGCGCCTTTCATTTGTTCTCCACTCATGATGAGAAAAAAAATTCCAACAATCTGGTATAGGACCCAGCCCACCTTCAGCTACAGACCCACCATAGATGCCATAGAGAGACCATCCTATAAATCACTTGCTCTATTTTGGGCTCATACCTTTTTCTGAAAGGTATGGCCATTCTTTTTCTCCTCCCTGATTTCTTGTGAGCATATTAAAACTGACTCTTTTCAGAATACATTTTCCAGATTGAACACATTAAAACTGAATATTTTTGGAATATATTTTTGCAGATTGAGAAACACAGGTTCTGCGTGACAAATCAAGGCTCCTGAGTTAGTTGTATCACAGCTAGTCTGGCAAAACACGAATATAATGGGCTATTCCCAAGGAAAACCTGCTGGAGAGCCATGAACTGCAAAACCAATGAGGATAAATGGTTTATAGTCAGAACAGCTGAAGAGCAGGCTCTACTATTAGACATTTGTGACATCTTTAGTCTGTTTCTAATCACACACAATTGAAAGTGAAAGCCTCAGGAAGATGTTTGAGGAAGGGAAAGATGAAGGCATGTCTACAGGAAACTTGACCTATGCAAGTAGGCTGACCAGTAGGCTCAGTTATAAAAGAAAGAAAGCCACGTGGCTCAGTCATATTTCCTAGGTGGAAACTATTTCAGTGTTCATAGAGACAGAACTAAAGCAGTGATAGGAAAAGCATTGTTGCTGTATTTGTTAGACAATTAGACAGATCAGCTGTTTTTTCTTATGCTCTTGTTCCCAGGCACTTGTGTCAAGAGGTTCTGGTTTTTAGTGTCCTCCTGAGTATTTCCAGTAGAAATAGCTGAAGCTTCTAAATTCACATTCTATTCAAATGGGTTTAACTTCCTGTGTGCCCATTTTATCTGCTTCTTGGGTTCCCAGATTCCCTTGCTTCTCCATGTCATCCACTCAAGAAATGTGTCCTCACCCAGAGCAATTATCCCTTCTGTCTTTGGCTGAAAGGGCATGGATTACTATCTCTAATACCAGGCTGGGGGAATGCACCACCCCTAACACATCAAAAGACAAACTGCATGTGAATACTGGTGATGACAAATGAGTTTAACAGCCTTTGCAATGAAAGTCACTGGAATTCCCTCCATCAGTCATGAGGCAGTCCCAAGGAACTCTGGAGATGCTTTCACAAGTGTTTCCACACCCATCAGGCAGATGTTTTAACATCAATGCTTCACAAAGTCCTTCAAAGCACTCTTCTGCTTTCAAACCAGGCAAACCAGGTACAGGTTATGCACCTTCCCCCTTCCTTGCTGAAACTCAAAGGGAACAAGCAGAGGTGGAGCATGCCTTCACCTTTCTCAGTAGTGCCAAGAAATAGAACAAGAGGCAATGTGCAGAAACTTATGAACAGGAAGCTCCACATGAATGGTGATGAAACTTAGCCTGCCCTGCAGCCCTGCTTTGTTTACCAGTGTAGATGCAATCTCCTGCTGCCACCGGGGCAAATTTCCTCTGGAGAGAGGTGCTGGCAGTGGATGACAGTGCTAAGGAGAGCAGGATGCTCAGGACAGCCCTGGTCCTTCTTGGCCTGATCATGGGCATGCAGAATGTGGAGATGTAAAGCCTGCTCCCAACCCAGACCCAAAGCCCAGATAGCCTCCACCATGCCTTGAACCACAGATCGCTTGACCAAAATTTCATTGACCAAAGCAAGAGTTACCTCAATCTCCTGGATTCTTTTTAGTCTTAGAGAAGATGGAGAAAAAGCTGTCTTTGCTTTCTGGATTGATCTTCTTGCTTCTGCTTCTAGTTTTGTTTCTGGACGTGGGTGGTCGTGAGCTCCTTTGCACTTTAGAAAGTAATTATGGTATATTAAAGGTAGAAGCAGCCTTGTTAATAATCTTAAGGGAACAGAATTTATACCACAGGCCAAAATCACATATTATGGCCTAATTTAATGCTTTGTATTTAATAGGATTTAGTTACTGTGAGCTCAAATAAGAAGCATATCCCAGATGAAGTGGGATGGGTAGGGTAGAAACCCTTTGAAATAATAAAATCAGTGCACCACATTTATTTGTAGAAGACAGTTCCCCCAGCAGAGCCCCAGCTGAACCCCCTGCAGTCACTTTATTTCTTCTTACAGTTTAGACATATTTATCTGAACATTAATTTTCATTAGCTTCCACAGAGAATTAATTTTATTTAGCCTTCATATAAGTGAAAGAGTGGAAAGCAGGAAAGTGGTTATGTTACTAAACCAGGTCTGCAGCTTTCAGAAATAGTGCCCATTATTTAAACACTTGCATACACTGTGTCCCAGATCTAAGTTACATATAATACATAGATGGCATTTTCCGTAGACAGTCCCTTGGGTACAACCATTTCCTGTTCCAAGATTCCCTCATGATTACGTGTAGTGCCTTGGAGAAGAAGAGATAATATGGTATTTCTGATTTCTAAGGATTTTTTAGTTCCTATGTGCCTGCGGCAAAACACTTTAAAATCAACAAGTTTTCACAGAAGCCTAAATAAAAAATACACTGTGCTGTAAAATCATAGTAGCATAGGCTAATTTAGGCTGGAAGGGCCCTCTAGCTCAACCTCCTGCTCAGGCAGGACCAACTTCAGAGTTAGATCAGGTTGCTTGGGACCTTGTGAAAACTTTTTCTCCTTACAGTCATTTGACCTCGTCATATTCAATAACCCCTATCTGTTGGAACAAAAAAAATTGCAAAATAAAACTTAAAATACCAGTCTTTAAAATTAACTTGCATAATGTTAAGTAATTTTATACCAACCTGGAAAAATATGAATTGGCCTTCATGCCTCCAGAAATTGGTAACTGGGTAACCACCATGGCCTCGGCAGGAAAGGAGCCGCAGTGGTCCATTGCAGTTTGGACAGCATTTCCCTGGAGCAAGGGTAGGGGGAAACATTTTCTGTACACCACCACTTAGATGAATCCCATGTGATACAATGGTTCATTGGTGGCAGATTGCCACTTCTGGTTTGGTGCTCAGAAATCACACTGAGAGAAACTATGTGAAAAACTTCCAAACATAAGCAAAAATCAATATAAACAAACTGATCATTGCCTTTATTCTGTCCATTATTAAATATAACCTTCAAAAATTATTTCTATTACAATGTTATTACAATTTTATCATATATTATCATGGTCAGTTTTAGTTAGTTTTTCTCTTGTCAGTGTTTGGAATGTGATATGTGTTTCTAGAGAACGTTGTTCTGGCGTCAGTGATCACCTGAGTAATACCTTTCTTTAGCTAAAATGTACATCAGATCGAGAAATCAGTATGTGCTAGCTCTACTGAGCAATCACAATTGTTTGGTATGGTCTTGTTATAAATGTGTGTGCAGCACAGGTTCTCTGTTTGCATTGTCTGGCTCCAGTGACGTGACTGTGGGGCCTATTTTCCAGTCATTACAGTTTATGAGCAACTTCTTTCCTGCAAGACTTGCCTCCTGGGCCAATGCAATAATGAAGCCAACACTCTGGTGGGCAGGAACAGCAGGGAAGTGCAGGAACTGCCTGCACTGTGCAGCTTTCTCAGTACCCTCACTAATGGGCCTGAGAAGGCTGGGAGGCAATCCCTAACCAGCAGAAAAAGAGATTTAAAAATGCTTAGAAAAAAAAAAAAAGAAAATAAACAAGCAGATGACTACCCCACAACAATAAGTGTAAAATGCATTGTTCCAAATCAAGAGTTGCATTGGAATATAAGGAACGGCAGAAGGAAGGCTGGGTAATCCAAAGGGCATCCATACTCACGCTGTTGTTTTTGCCTGGCTTTATCACATATGGCTGGTCTCAGGTAGATCTTCCTCCCATCCAGGGTAGAGCAGTTGTTACCACAAACCACCACCCCAAGGCAGGACTTTTTTAAGATGCGAGAGTTGTGGTTGTTGGTGTTTCTCATTGCCCAGCTGCTGTGGTGCCTCTGAGCATTTTTATCCTCTGAGCTATAGATATGTTTTACATAGGAATCTGGCCATTCTTGAAACCAGTCTGTCTGGCTCACATGCTGTGAAAAAGAAAAGCAAGCCACATTTTAGGCTGAGGAAGAGAAAAGCTTGTCCAGGAGCTGAGCAGAGTTGGACCTCTGTTGGGTTTCCTGTAGCCTAGGTGACTCCAGCACCCCACAGGTGATGCTGATTGTCAGGAGGGAGCAGTGGAGATAAGGTAGGAAAAATACAGATTTTAGTGGCTCCCCGCAGGCCCCAGAGCATTGGCCAGGGGCTTGTGCTCATTCACAACCAACCAACCAACCAACCAACCAACCAACCAACCAACCAAAAAGAATAAAAACCACAAAAAAACCACCCCTGAACAAACACCATGCCTCAAGGACAACAGAGTAAGGAGCAAGAAAAATAATACTGGGAAAAAAAATCCAAAGACCCAAATCAAATGTGATGTGATGTGATCAAAGACCATCACAAATAGGATGTGATGTACACATCACATCAGTGTACATCAGTGGGAACAGTCAATACAGTAAAATGCAGTAAGCTGTAAAGTATCTACCATACCTGATGATGATTTTGAGGGAAAAGTTCTTGTAAGGGATACAAAAGCTTAGTAGAAATTTCCTTTAAATTGCTGATCCCAGAACTGAGAGCCATGACAGCAGTAAGAACATCAACCAAGAAGAGAAAAATTCCCATGCTCCCCTGGTAGCCACTTGATAGTGTAGGGAAGGGTGTCCATGATGCCTCCAGACTGAAATGCAGGTGAAGGTGACCTTGGGCTGAAGGGCAGGGAAGGGGACATGATCGAACATGGAGGCTTTGAGCAAACAGCACTGTTATAGCAGGGAGGAGGCTGGGATCCAGTAAGAAGGCAGGGCTGGGAGCTGAAAGGCAGAGATGGATGCTGAAGGACTGCAGCAGGAGGAATCTAGCAGAAATATGCAGAGCTGAGGGACAGGGAGGTGACATTGGTGTGCAGGGTGTGGGGGCTTTCACTGGAGAGCATGGTTGAAACTTTTAGCTAAGAGAACTAGAAAAGGACAGGGGGAGGGGAAGATCACTCTGGTGTCTCTCAGCAAACCTCTGCAAACATGAAGCAAAGTTTCTCTAGATGCTCATGAAAAGACTTGCCTCCATGTGGGAAGACAGCTCTGGAGCTAGAGCCCAATCTGCAATGAGACTGAACGCCCACAGTAGCAAGGCAGTGGTGGGTGCTGTGCTCCCTTCTCAAAAAGCACTACCCAGGGCAAAAAGCAAGTCCTGGACAGCTCTAATTAAGTGCCCACAGCAGGAGACACCTTTTTTTCATCTGTTTTCTCTGCACCTAATCCACCACTGAAAACAATGCCTTTGCAGAATTGCTATTTTTCATGCATCAGCAGAACTTTCAATAATACATTTAAGGAGAAATGCATGGAAATGTCAATATTTTCTCATTATTTTCTAGCAAAACTCCCCCGTACCTCGAGGTGACAAAGAGAATAAAGGCAATGAGTCATAGATGACTGAGAAAGCATTTAAGATCAGTGGTGGAGATGACTGGTCAGAACTAAATAAATTTCTACGACACAGGCACGTACCTGAGGAAGTTTGATGTCATTGATATCCCAGCTCGTCATTTCTCCATGTTGGGAAGCAGAGTCCTCCTGCTCCATAACAGAATCATCTGCACCTTTCAGCATTTTTGAATTCCTTCCCAAACTTAGCAAGAAAGTTGCTCCTGGCTGCTTTTGAAGTTGCCTGGCTGTCAGCAGTCTCAAGCAGTTTACAACCAGGAAGCTGTTTCCTGAAGCTAAATGATAGAGAGGCTGCTCATTAAAGATAAAAATCAGTGTTCTTCTGCCAGAAAAACTTGTTCCATTAAAAGTTTTGCAAGCCAGCAAGGCAGTGGAAAATATAGCTTAGAGATAGCCTGTGATGTTACAGAGACATCATTAGCAGCAAGCAAATCGTGCTTGTGGCATCTGATTTGCTTGCTCAATCTCCTCTCATGCCAGGTTTATAGCCATGTAACTCTGCTCACAGGCTCTTCATACATCTGATCCAGCCCTGGCTCTGTTCTCCCAGAGCCAAAGTGACTGAACAGCTCAGCAGCTGTTGAGGGGTCTTTGAGTCGCTCCTTACCTGTTACATATTTCTCACTCTGCATGTGACAAAGGTGGCAAAATAGGGGTCTGCTCCACCACTTCAGAAGAAATGGTGCTCTACTATTTCAAATATTGCTGGTATCTCTGAGAGCTTACCAGTTGCACCAGGGAAGTATAGAAAAGGAGGTTGGGTTTGGCACACTGAAAAAAAAAACCACCAAGGTATGTTTGTTAAAACCAACAGGTTTTCCCTGAAATTTTTTAAAGTATGTGGCTGCCCTACTCTGAATTTTAGTACCAGCCAAATTTAATAAAATATTGTGTTGGTTTTGTCTGGGGTAGAGCTCATTTTCTTCACAGTGGCTGATGTAGGGTGGTTTTGGATTTGTTCTGAACAAAAGGTTGATAATGTAGAGATGTTTTTGAGTTTAATCCTTGGGGATCCCATGCATGAAAAACTTTGTTTCCTTTTGCTAAGGAGAGAAAAGGTGAATCAGTTTTCTCTTTCTGGAAACTGGGAAGTTTCTGTGTTTTCAGGAAGGTCACTATAGTTATGCCAATTAAGGATTTATTAAAGACTACTGAGTAGTGAGAGAAGTAAAATCGACCTGGTAGTCTAGTACATAGACTTTCAAAAGGATAATGTATTTCATTATTATTTCTGGCTCTGCATATATGTATGGCCCTCAGAAAGTGAGTTAGCCTCCATGCCCTTAGTTTACTTATTTATAAAATACCTGTGATCTTACTTTCTCATGTTATATTATTACCTCTAAAGGAAGACCGTGGATTTTTGCAGAACACTTGAGATGTTTGGCTGTGTGGTTCTCTAACAGCACAGTCAGAGCACCATTGCCCCATGTTGTGCTCAGATTGTGGGGGAAAAAGAAGCAAAACATCTTCCATGGAAACAGACTCTCACAGAGGGGGCCTGGTAGTCAACACCAGATTCAGGGATCTGAACTGAGGGCACTGTACTGGGAGGGCAACCAACAGGTTCAAATGAGATGTTAGAACAGAGGAAAAGGGAACACAGTAAATCAGAAATAAAAACCTCTGTAAGAAACATTAGGTCTCCATGTATTTTCCTACTGTGCTACAATGAAAATGGGAGATAGTAAGGTCAGGACAAACAAAATAGGAGCTGCATTAGAAAACTGAGTTGGATTTGCTAAACAAATCACCCTTGACTACTGTGTGCTCTAAAACACGAACTGATTTGTTACACAATTCAAAATTATAGTCTCATTGCTTTCAAAATTACTTTTCTAAATGAGATGGCTTGGAAATTGATTTTTAATTTTCTTCATTAGAGAAAATGGAATCTTTCTTCTTTATACTATATTAATAGGGCTAAAACAATAATGAAATATTACCTTAAAGATTAACATAAGACACATATAATTTCATCATAATGCACACAAAAAATGAAGTTCAAGAGAATCATACATATTTAACTACTTGCAGGCAAAGCCTTCCACTACTTATTTCTCTAGACTCTTGTGCTACAGCATTGCTACTAGTGTTGCTGTGATATGTCACGGAAGTTGAACACAAGGCAAGACAAAGTCAAAAACATAGGAAAGAAATAATATTTCAAGATCTGCTATTTAATTCTTATTTCTGTATAACATCTGAGATAGGTTACAATACATTTAGAAAGAGATTTAAGCCATATATTTTATAACTTAATTAGCAAGGATTTGGAAAATTTCCTCTATTTTCCTTACAAGTACTTGGTGTTGACCACTTAGGAAAAGGATTATGAATTTTTAAAATAAATTATGTATATTACCAATTTACATGAGCCTGTAGGTTAAATTGATTCAATATCATCTGCGAAAAACCAACAGGTTCAAATGAGATGTTAGAACAGAGGAAAAGGGAACACAGTAAATCAGAAATAAAAACCTCTGTAAGAAACATTAGGTCTCCATGTATTTTCCTACTGTGCTACAATGAAAATGGGAGATAGTAAGGTCAGGACAAACAAAATAGGAGCTGCATTAGAAAACTGAGTTGGATTTGCTAAACAAATCACCCTTGACTACTGTGTGCTCTAAAACACGAACTGATTTGTTACACAATTCAAAATTATAGTCTCATTGCTTTCAAAATTACTTTTCTAAATGAGATGGCTTGGAAATTGATTTTTAATTTTCTTCATTAGATAAAATGGAATCTTTCTTCTTTATACTATATTAATAGGGCTAAAACAATAATGAAATATTACCTTAAAGATTAACATAAGACACATATAATTTCATCATAATGCACACAAAAAATGAAGTTCAAGAGAATCATACATATTTAACTACTTGCAGGCAAAGCCTTCCACTACTTATTTCTCTAGACTCTTGTGCTACAGCATTGCTACTAGTGTTGCTGTGATATGTCACGGAAGTTGAACACAAGGCAAGACAAAGTCAAAAACATAGGAAAGAAATAATATTTGAAGATCTGCTATTTAATTCTTATTTCTGTATAACATCTGAGATAGGTTACAATACATTTAGAAAGAGATTTAAGCCATATATTTTATAACTTAATTAGCAAGGATTTGGAAAATTTCCTCTATTTTCCTTACAAGTACATGGTGTTGACCACTTAGGAAAAGGATTATGAATTTTTAAAATAAATTATGTATATTACCAATTTACATGAGCCTGTAGGTTAAATTGATTCAATATCATCTGCGAAATCTTATTTGGAAGGACAGTCTGGCAGACCATAAACACAGATAGATTTCAGCAGTTCTTCAGCAACCATCTACAACAAGAGACTGAGGACTGGAAAAGCCCTGGAGCTGTAAAAGGCTTCTTGCACTCAGGCTCCTGTTCTGGAGAGAGCTGTGCAAACCCTGCAGGGCAGCCCCCGAGGAAAGCAGCTGTCCCTGCAGGGGCTGCCCAGCTCTGCAGTCCTGCTGGCTGGCAGCAGGAACACGTGGATGTCACCTGTCCCCGGGCACTCTCTAGGTCAGGCTACTTTCTTGCATCGTTTCACTAGCACACAAAGAGGGTTCTTTAGTCAGTGCTTCCAGCAGTTCCTTTTGCTCTTTGGTGTCATCTTTCAGTGACGACAACCTTTAAGTGACGACAGGTGCAATCAGTGGAGCTTTACCTGGGCTGACTCACCCGTCCTACCAACAGCCTATGTTGCACTATCTTGCATGGCTGCCTTTGTGCCTTGCCTCAAGTTCATGATTTTCTCTGGCACTGAAAGTTTCACCCTGCCTGTGGGAGCTCTCTTGCCTCTGCTTCACTGATGCTGTTTGCCTTTGCATGCTTCTCGTCCCACTTCTATTACTGCAGAGTTTCATGGTGCTGCTCCACAGGACCAAGGAACGTGCATGTTTATACCAAGACGCTACTGATACTCCTTGAGGAATATTGCTCCAGACTGGCCTGACTTTTTTCTTTTTTTCAAATACATTCTGCAAACTTAAAAATAACAACAAGTTTTATCTTCCAGTTCAGCCTGCCTGTTTGATAACTGTGGCAGCAGGATGAAGCAATACGATTATCCCCAGATGTGGAGTATAAACTCACTGCAAATAGATGTGTCATTTATAATGAGAAGACAGTTTCTGCCTGAGGAAAAATGCACTCAGTGAGGATGCTGTGTATTTTCAATAAGCAAGGAGACAAACTTCTGTTTTCAGATTGTCCTGACATATCCTCAAGTCGGCTGCCTCTATATTCAACATCATTTGAAATGCTTATGCTGTCTTCACCGTTCAGTATGGAAAAGTGGAAGCTTCTCCCCTGTGATCTGGGTCTTAGAAGGAAGATGGACATATTTTGAGATAGAAGTAGTTTTAAATCCTCGGTTGGTTTTGTTTATACTTTGTTTCTCTTTAATTCTTTTCTCAAAACTGTTATTTTAATGGCCCTTGGGATCTGTAACAGCTGATGAGCTCATATTTTTGTTCAGTTACCATACTTCTGAATTCTGGACTGCTCTGGATAAAAAGTCAGTTGTAGGTGGTGTAGTTCTCCTGGCTTTGCTGCTTCAGTCACATTCAGTGAACAATTTTTTTAAAATGCTTTTTAAAAGAAGTTTTCCTACCTTTTCCAATCATTCTCTTTCTAGAGCGCTGTCTCAGGTGACATAGTCGGCAGGCTTCTCTGGTTGTCACATCACGTAACACAGACATATCTACACCACAGATTGTAAACCAGACAGATTAGCACAGAGTTCACCTCAAAGCTCAAACACTGATTCATGTCTTGGCCTCTTTTTTCTTACATCACTCCTGCCCTCATGGGCTCAGGCCACTACTCAGACACCCAGGGTGTCTCTGCCAGAGTGCTTGGGAGGTGCTGTGTGTTCCTGCCTATTCTGCACAGACCAAGGATAGACACATGGACCATCTACTGAGGGGATATTCAAATCTTGCTCTTGGGATGGTAATTTTTGAACAGCTCTTACTCAACTGCCTGCAACCATCTTAGTTTTTCCTCTGTGTCAATTGAACAGTCATTTGGCTGCAATATTCTCATTTTTCATTTTCTGTTTTACTTTTCTGGCTATTTCCAGCAGACAGATGCAGCTGGGGGCATGATTTTTCAGAGGCTCTGCCACATGAGGTTCATGTTCACACACTTGTATTGCATAGGGTAAATATTTTTGCTAGGCCTCTCAGTCCCTCTTTGTGAGGAAACTGATATCCATCCACATCTGAATTAGCTTCCAAGCTGTGTTCTTAGCTGAGAGCCTGGTAGTTGAATGAC
The DNA here is from genome assembly GCA_024865655.1 of Emberiza elegans. NCBI lineage: Eukaryota > Metazoa > Chordata > Aves > Passeriformes > Fringillidae > Emberiza > Emberiza elegans. The sequence goes on along the minus strand of JALJVW010000085.1, from coordinate 18,707,591 downwards.
TTAGTATTGAACAGAATAGTATCAATACTCTGTTAATATTTTTTTTCTTTTTCTCCAGGACAGTGTTTTACTATCAAATTCTAGGAATGTGTCTTTTTCTGCCATGCGAAGAACATAGCTCCAAGTGAAAGGTTTGAGGCCTGAGCTCATTTTAATCATTGTCTGTAATGCTTGAGTATATACAAATAAATACATATTTCACTTTATTCTTGGTATCTCGTTATTAAAGCTGTGATCTATAATTCTTTGGCAGTGAAGTCTAGGCTTTTATTTACTTTATTGATCTCTTCAATTTTTCTGTATTAACATATCAGACACTCATGTGTGATGCTCTAGACATCGTATTAACTTACTGGGGTAAAATTAACGATAGCTATTCCACAGATGGAAAACCACCAGGGCAATATATCAGAATTAATGTTTTGATGCTGTAAAAAATGTAGGTCTGGGTAAAATTTTGGTTTAACTTGTTCATCTTTCTGACCATATACACTATCTGTCCTCTTTTGTGGAGTTTGTTTGTTTGGTTGGTTTTGTGAGGTTTTTACACTAAGATCATATATTCACATGCTTTAGCTGGAATAGCTGGTTTCTATGGATCTAAAATTTTAGTTGGAATGCTTTTTGTAGGTCATGTTTAAAAAATTACAATCTCTTAGTGACAGTATTACGATGCAATTTTAAAATTAGTTTTATGGACATTCTGCTTTCTTATTTTTCTAGTTTCAAAGAATAAGGCATTCAGTCTTTTTGTCTCTTGATCTGATATTCCATTTCTTATCATGCCTTTGCATCTGGTATAAATACATTTAATTTTGCAGTTCTGCCTGGCATGATCATCACGTGCATGCAAAATCTCATGTCATGGATTGACACTCACTGAATGCAGTGCTTTTCCTTACAATTCTGTGATTTACCCTTTTGTGATTTAAAGAATGTGTAATTGCTAAATGAGTTGTCTTTCATGTCCCTCTGCTTCAGAACAGGAATTTGGTATGTCACTGTGATTGCTGTTTTCCTTGTTCCCACTCTGTTGCTGCAATATGCATTCTAATTTTTGAGTTGTTGGAGCTGACTAATTTCTGATATCTCAGACAGCATGCTCTGCTTTTCTCCATGGTCAGGAGTATCATATCTACCAAATCCATCCTCGGCTGCAGGTAATTCCAAAATAAATTCCTATCAGTCAACCATGCCCTAGCTTCAAACTTCCAGACTCTGGTATAATCAGCTGCTGTGGAGATGCTGTGTGTGTTCCTCTTTCTACTGACCATGTTATCTCACAGATTCAACTGTTCAGGCAGAACTATAAAAGTTTAAATAATTTGGTCTGTCATACCTTCAGGAATTTTCCACAGCCTGAGCACTGGAAGGAGCACTGTGTGGGGAAACTGAGCTTTGTTCTGGTCACTTGCTTTGCAACAGAGCACAGCTTTCTTTACTCCTGAGAAATCACAGCTACTCTTCCTATCGGGCTGGGCTCAGTATGCAGCTGGTGGAAATGTTAACAGAGACACAAGATCAGATCTTTTACCATTTGAGAAGTGCCAGATTATACTTGGTTCCAGGTCCTATCTCTGTTGGTTTTAGGAGAGAAGAATCCCAGCTATAAGCCTAGGTTTGCCAATCTGGTGTAGCTTCCTGACATTGTCACACCCTGGAATTTCTCAGCTCCCTCCATGCCATTGGTCTCATCTGCTGCAACTCAACAAAAGCTGCTCCAATACCTTCTATTCAAAAATTTTCTCCTTGGCCTTCATTGCAGTCCCCAGCAACTATTTCTGTAGATCCTTCACAAAACTTGGAAAGGCCAGCTGCACTTCTACCTTGTGGAAACTGGTAACAAGCCAAATCCAGACAGATCTGTCCAGCCACATGGGCAGTCCGTGCTTATGCAGATCAGGTGATAATTATTGCATCTTTCTTTGTCAATATTATGGCCAGCATGCCCTTTTCTCATTTGGTGCTTATCTATCTAAGTTATTTCTTTCTCAAGACTGGCTTCAGAAAAATCTCTCTTGTAAGTTTTGCCTGTCTCTGCTATTGTATCTCCTCCAGGAGAAGGAACACAACTGAGTTTCTCAGGCTTGTGAGCTGGTCTGACACCTACAATACCCCTGTGGGTTAGACTTCACCCCCACATTTGCCTGTGTACCCTCCCTGTATTTTCTCCTGGTTCTATCTGTGGTAGCTACGTTGCAGACCTTGTTTCACTGGCAGCATGGATTCATATTAGGATACCTGTAACTCCAGTAATGCAATCTAATGGCACAATACAGCACCTTGTTCTCTGAAAAGATAATGGACTCTCTACTACAGCTGAGGTCCTCACATGCTAACAGATTAACTTCCTAGAAGTGATGACAGCAGCGTTGTTCCCCATGTCATGTTCCTTGCCTCACTTTCTTTCTCCATTCACACTCACCTATTCCCCAGCTATCTGGAGAGTGCACAGTAAAGTGCACTACAATGATCTACAATCTGCAATACCTACAAATTTTCCGAGTAGGTTTTTTAGTACAGAATAATAGGCAGCAAAACTAGTAGCTCAGGATGCCTGGTTTGTTCTTTAGCTCTGAGGCTGACCTCCACTCTTGCCCGGATTGAATCATGGCAGAATGACTGACTGACTTGTCAGGTACTCCTGCAACCTGATCCCCCACTCCACCAAAAGTGGGTATGCCTCCATAAAGCAAGGTATCTGGTCAGGCACTGGAAGCTGTGCAGCTGCATTACCAGGCTGCTCTGCTGAGGTTACTCAGCTCTGCTGGCTCTAGTTTGCACAGCCTTGCTGTAAAAGCCCAGCCACATGAGTGGCATGGTATTGCAGGTTGTTCTGAGACTGCTCCAAAGAAACCACTGCTCTCTCAGGAGATGGACTGTGCATTTGGAACTAGATACAGTACAGTTTTCAGCAGATCTAATAACACGGTGCAGCAATGTTCAGGTAATCTGATGACACACTCCAGGGACTGCCTACGTATCTGCTGTCGTGCTGTGGCACAAACTGCAGCAGGAGTCTGGAAGCACCACGGGGTTTCCTTACACCTCATGTTCCTCTCCGCACAGAGGACAAGCCTGTCTTTTGTTTTCTCTTCATTTTGCTTGTCCATTTGTCCTTCATGAAGAAGAAGCCCAGCACCTTTTTTTGCACTGCACTGAAGTCTCTGGACTTGTATCTGTCACAGCAGTGAGGGAGGGCACTGTGCAATGTGGTCCTGGTGCCACAGACCAGGGACCTTGCTACTGGAATCAGCATGGGAAAGCAGCGATCAAGGACAGAAGTTACAGCACAGTGTACATTAACTAGAAGCACGTTGTCACCAAAAACATAGACCTTGTTTTTGTGGGGCCACCAGAAACAGGAAGGCAACAAATGAGAGGCAGCAGCAGACAGGGAACCTGTGTGTTTGGGCAGAATCCTGCAGGGACACCCACAACTTATGGCAGGGACTCCTACTTATTTTATGGTGTTATTTATACATCTTAACCTTATGGAAACAATGGAGCCGTGGTGCTGTATAACTCACTTCAAAGCACTGAGACCAGAATAATTTTACTGCTGTTTTCTGAATTACCTTTTTTCTTGCTGCCTTTTAGCTCCTTGCTTCTCTGGGGATCATCTAATTTTGTGGCAAAAATGCGTGGTTTTAATTGTTGTTGAGAAACAAGTGAAAATTGCTTTTTACACCCTTTCCAATTACCTTCAAAGCTGCTAAGCAGAAGTTCTTGCAAAGTGAGAAAGACAAAGAAAGTCAGAATGTTCTTGTCCATTCCTTCCACCTTGACAAAGGCAGCAAATTGATCTGGAAAAGTCCATATGAAGAACTACAACTTGAAGAGGGCTGCTAAAATACTGTCCTAGTGCTCTAACTGGCAGCAGTTTCCATACCTTCTTCAAAAGCTCACTGCCTCCACCCTGCTCAGAAACAAATTCCTACTATCCCCTCTTCACCTGGTGTGCCTTCTCTCCTTACCACATGTATTGACTATGGTTTAGTCCTCTGGCTTTGCAAATGATGATTTCCATTCATAGCTGCCATTTAATTTTGCTGTTCCTTCTCCTCATTTAAAATGTAAAATATTTGAACTATGTAAGTTTTAAGTAAGTACAAGCAAGAGATGCTCTTATAAATGACCTTGGACATAAAAATGGTATCTTCTACCTTTGCTGCTATTGTGCATATTGGGGTGCACAAAATTACTAGTATCTGTTGATCCCTTAAGTCAAATCACAGAAATGAATCCCTAGAAGATTTTGTACTGGTAAATAGAGAAAAGCAACATCAACAAAAGGGGCAATACTGGCTACTGGTATTAAGACTTGGTCATGCAGCTTCTCTGAGGCACATGTGGAAAAGTGAGGATTGAATATCACTTTAATGAGTGACCATCCCAGAGGTGGAGACTTCTGCTGACAGCAATAGTTGAACTCACCAAAGCTTTTTTTTTTTTTTAAGCCATAAAATTCACTTATCTATATACAAAGAATTTGTGCAAAGGGACTTTTCAGCCATGACTATAGCAACAATTACAACATCTATTAGTCACACAGTCACATAACAGCAGGGGAAAAAAAAGTAGAAACACGAAACTACTTGGAATGCAAAGTTTAAGCTGCCTCTTTCACTCCTATTCAACAAACCCTTCAAAAGAAAAAAAAAAAGTTGAATTAGTCATCTTATTTGGAACAAACAACTTCTTAGGGAAAATTACTTAAAAATTGGCTGGATTTGGGATGAACATCTCTTGTTAGTATCATACCCACCATGTAATGACACAGAGGGAAAACAGAGGACAAGATGGGAAAGGGCTTTGTTCAGGTCCAGGATGCACAATGCCCTTACACATTGCTCTCATCCATTTTCTGTCCCTGTCTTTGACAACCTATGGAAATAATTCACCAAGGTAAAGGGACTTTCAGCCACCTTCAAACCCTTCTTTGGTTGAACAGCCCCAAAGTATCCCCAGGTGAAAGGCTGTGGGGCAGTCAGCTGCCTGTGTCTGTTTTCCTGCATTCATTTCCTGCTACTGGCTCTTCGTTGGTAAGAAACCAGAGCTTTGCTGTAGTCTAGAGGCAGCAGACTTGGCCTGACTTTCAGGATGTTGAGAAATCAGTAGTTCCTACAGAGATGGAACAGAGAACCATCACCACTATGCTGTGTGTGCTCCAGCATAACTCCAGGAATCACTATGTCACCTGAGCTGCTCAAAGGGCAAGTTCCCATTTGAATCGTGTGGGAACTTGAGCAACCATTCCTAAGCACAGGTTTGAAAGAAACATGTATAAAGTGCTGAAATTGTTCTCTAGACAGACACTGTCTGCTTGTCCTGGATGTTACTAGCTCCTATTTCATGGAAATAGGCTGTGCTGTGCCTTCATATTTAGCACAGTTGCATGAAATTTTAAAAATGTTCCAGAATTGTAAAGTTGGGAGTAACAAACTTCAAAAGTCACCTAAACCCACTGCTTGTCTGAATTATTTCTTTCTGCTCCAAGCTGTGTGCAGTTTACACCTAAATTGTGCCTTAGTTTTGCCTTAGAGCATTTTTTAAATTTTAATTTTGTTAGAAGAAAGTGCTCTGTAGTGACCTTAATAAGTAAGAGATGGACACCTATGTTACAAAAGGTCTCAAAAATCTCTTTGGGAAGCTAACACTACGCAGCCAAAAGATATCTTATCATCTTCAGCGGTAACTGAATACCAGCCCTAAAATGATTGGAAAATCTCAGGAACAACTTGCCAACTATTTTCAGAGCGCTGAAATGAGCTGTGCATGCTGAGATCATTTACTAGACCAAGAAAAAATGTATTCAGTGCAATTTCCCATCTATTAGATTACTTTGCCTCTCCAGCAGTCTCCAGAGAAAGCCTCTGGCTGCTTCTTAAGGTCACTGAATCATTTCAGTACAATAAACGATCAGGCTGGCTGGAAATGCTGGCGCGGCTGCCCGCGCTCAGCGGGGCCGTATCAGTGAGTCACCGCCCGCCCGGCTCACGGGGGAGCGCGCCCCGCGCCCAGCCCGCCCCTCCCCGGCCTTTCCTCCTCCTCCTCCTTCGTGTGCTTTTACCGTCCTGACAGTATCGAGCTGATAGAGATCTGTGTCTTTTACTGTCTGTGGACGAAATGAGAACACAGACCAAAAAAGGGGGGAAAAAAAAAAAAAAACCCCAGCAAACATGATTTGGGCTCCCTAATCTAGGGAGTCTTTGCCACGTGTAGGCAATTACAGGAAGGAGTCAGCAGTGTTCCTGTGGGCCTCTGGCAGAGCAGGAGAACAAAGTGTCCCAGGGCAGGAACAAAGCTGTCTTCCGCACCACTGAAAGCCTGGAGTCAGCGAGCATTGACAGTCAGGACACTGAGAGGCATGCCAGTGTAAGGGTGGCTGACATGCATGCTTTGGCACACTGTATAATCAGTAACAGAGGGAATTGTAGGTGCCATCGGCCACCGTTCTGTCACAGAGAGCAGCACCATCTCCCAGATGCAATCCAAGAGAACACTGATGAAGAAGGCCAACATGTCTTTGGTAAATGCCTTTATTTCTGTCAGTAGGAGATAGCAGGTTGTTCCCTTGGTGAAACAAATTCCAAAAAACATCACTTGCAAGCCCTTGGTGATATTTTCTCTCCTTATCCCCAAGTGTGCAACATATTTCTCTTACAGCTTTGTTCTTTTGTCTTTATAACTTGCCTTTCTTTAAGGCTTGTTCTTCTATTTGACTGAATCCTTGTAGGTGAGAGAAACAAATAGGCACCACGGGGTTAGTAATGGGTAGTTCAGTAGTGCTGGTTACAAACCAGGCTCTCTCTCAGTCATTCTCAGAGCTCATCTATGCAAAGTTCATGTGCTACAAAGCTGTCACCAGCCTTCCACTCCTGTTCAGGCATGCTTGGTTTGGGCTGAGTCCAAGGCACTGTGTTTCCACTTTTTCCACTATGCAAACAATCACAGAGTAGTGATTTTATCACAGTTGCTTCCCCCCTGTAAACTAAATCTCAGATGTCTGTCTCTGTCTCTCTGCACAGACACAATCACAGAATAATTTGGGATAAAGGGTCCTTCTGGAGAGCACCCATCTCACAGCAAAGCTAATTTCAAAATTATAGTAGGATGCTCAGGGCCTGACCCATTGAACATCTCCAAGGGTGGAGATCAGCTTCCCTGGAAAGCCTGTGCCAGTCTTTGACTGCTCTCATTGTGAAGGAATTTTTTTTCCATACGTTTGATCATAATTTCCTTTGCTGCAACTTATGCATTTGTCCTTCAATTGCACCTCTTGGTCTTCTTCTGTGCCCTGCCAAGAAGACTCTGCTCATCCTCCTCCTTATAACTCTCCAGCAGCTGAGAACAGCAGTGAGGTGTCCCCCTCTTTACTCTGCAGCTCCCTGCATCTCAATGCTCTCTGGCAGACAAAGGACCCAGAAACACAGGTGCTTTGCCAATAGACAGTCTCAAAAAGGGAGGACAATTGAAAGACTTCAGATATCTTAGGTATAGACAGCCACTTCCAAATATCTCATTTTGCCTAAAAGCCCAGTGGAGTTAGTAAAAAAGGTCATCCTTACTGAGCATTGGTGGGCAGGGTACACAGCCTCACTCAACTGAAAGTTAAACCTGGGATGCTACCGTTACATATTCAGTTCTTATACTCCTAAAGACACAGTCAGGATTTGATCTGGGATCTTCAAGTTTCAAAGGACAAAAGAGTCAAGCCACAGTGTCCTCTAATTTTGCATCTTGCAGACTTCTTCATTTCTCCACCAGATTATTTTTAGAACTTGTTCAGTCTCCTTATGACCTCGTTTCTTCATGTTATACCTTAAATGATTAATGTATAACCTTTCCCTTGCGAGGATCCTGCATCTCAATAGTCAGAAAAGTTATTACAATTCTGCAACAAAAGTGCACTTCTGGTCCAGTCATAAATATGTTTCTGATCATTATTCTGAGAAAAAGTTGATCCACGGAAGTGAATTGCTCTTTCAGCAGCCGCTGGGACAAGGCTTGCTTTTATAGATGTCTGCTTTAGTATGACAAATATCAAGCAGACTTCTGGACACTGAAGGCTGTGTGTTCACTTTCAAGTTATGTTTCAGTACTGCTTGTGGAGAGTATTTTTTGTGTTGTGTTTTTCTATAAATCACTTTGACAGAAATGGAGTCATGTATTTTTTCTATAAGGAAAAAAAATTATATTTTCAACAAAATAACTGAAAAATACCATCTGAAATAAAATGCAAAGAAATGTTACCTTAGGGCCTCAGTGACACCTGGTGTTCAGGCAATGGATGTGATATTCCCTGGGGGAGGTTTCCCAAGGAAGTTGTCACTAGGAGCATATGAAGGGACAGTATGTTACTGCAGGAGCTTCAGCGAGGAGATAGACTGAAAACTCACTCCCAGACACTGGCCATCCTCACTTCCTCAGGGGATAATCCAGCACAGCATAGTGCTGAGGATGGGCCCAGGAAGATCAGATCAGAGGGAATGAGGGGAGGAGGAAGCCCAGTAACCATTTCCCTACCTCTTCCACTGCTCCCATACTGCACTATATTTTGATTTTCCTGCCAGATTGGTCTCAGCTTTTGCTGAGCTCCCATTGCCCAGGACAGAGGCCAGGTGCCAGGAGAGAGGTGTTCCCACACAACCCACAAAGCTGCACTGTTAAAGGCATCAAGGGTTAACATGGCCACAAAGATCTATGGCACTTGTTTCAACACCAGTATTGGGATGCTATTCATGCCTCTCCAATGTCAACCTATTTCTCCCTCTGCAGATACTTTAAATTATTCTGCCTAGCAAGAGCCATCAAGTCTGGAGACAAGGCTTATGAAATGCAGAGGAGCTCCCACTCAACAAAACACGACCAGGTAGCCTAGTCCAGAAGATGCTTGCAGCAAACAGCAACATCCCCATGTGTGGTGGAAGTGCAGCCCCAGGTTTCTGTGCAGAGGAGAGGAGGAGGCTCAGCGGGGTGGCAGCAGACCCGGCAATTGTCAGACCCAGACTGAGGTCACGAGAAGCAAATCCATGCCTAGATGGGGACCTGGTCTTCTGAGGTAAGGCCAAAGGAAGAAAGGAGTAAAGACAGGGAACACATTTCTTAATGTTGCTTGAGGGAAACTTACCCCTGTATCAAACTGAGCTGTGGCTGCTCTGCAGAGAGCAGGGGTGGTTTTGGGTGTTCCTCAAACACCTACTGCTGAGAGAGACAGTAACTGCAGCCAGTCAGAAAACTGATCTGGTGTCACAATCTCCCTTGCCTTGCTGAAAATGAGAGCAATTCAGTTCATATTCTCCAGTTTCTCTTCCTGTCCCTCTTCTCAAAACTGCCATGAGGGCATTCTTCTTTCTTGCCTGCTAGAGCCTCTCTCCCCATTAGCTTTCTTTCCTGGCATTTTGTGTGTTTTCTGCTTCCTGTATATGTTTTCCTTTAGACTGTTTCTTCATTTTTTCCAAACTAGCCTTCTGTTACTGAGGTGTCAGAGCAGGGAGGATGCTGTCTTCTATAACACAGAAGAGCTGCTGTCCTAGCACCACCCTTCATGGTCTTCTTACAAGGCCAGACATTTTGGGGTTTGCTCTCCTGGATTTATCTATTATAAGCACGATGAATACTGAGTGCTCTTTAATAATTACCAGTCACTTGTATGTGCAGGACAGCTGGTGATGTATTATGTCAATAACCATTACAGGGTAAGCTTTAATGAGAAAATACATTTGATTTGAGATTTGGCCTGAGTTTAAAGAATTTGTTATTTTTTTCTTTCCTGCTTAAATGCATAAATTCACCTCTACCTAGAAAATGCTCTGAAATAATCCTGGGTATCAGGATGCACAGATCAGTATTCTGATAATTCAAAACAAAACAGTTCCTGATTTTCCATGAAAGTCAGAGTTCCCAAGGTTATTTTTGCAATCAAGGTCAGGTGCATTATAAAAGCCATTATGTAGGATATGCTTGCTTTTAATCTCCTCTCCCTTTATGATCCCTGTTTCCACACTAGGAAATGCTCTTGATTACAAAGTCTTTGCAAGAGTGAAATAAAAGACAACCCAGTGGTTTATTCTTGTACGTGGTCAAAAGCAATCTGATCATCTGTACTACTACTAGGAACTACTGTGCAGATGTTTCCAATACAGGTCAGGAGCTCTGTTTGTCTAACACTTATCTCTCTGCCCTGCCCTCCTCTTTTAAGAAGGGGCTAAACATGATATTCAAAGAACACACTACAGTGCAATCACAAGGAAAAAGTCTCTGGCTGTGAAATCTCTGTCTCTCTGTATAGTTACTGATCTGTCATCCTTGCCTGTACTAAACTCTGGCATATTTGTCACTGGTGTCAGCTACATCTTGCTATGAAATTCTCCTGGTTCCGGGTGCAGGAGCAGCAGCGTGTCCCCAGCTGTCCCCTCTCAGGTGCCGCCAGGAGAGGGCATCGGCTCACAGCGCATCCCCCGGGGTGCGCAGCCCCCGGACATCCCCCACGCCCTTCTGGCCCTGGATGCTCCCGTACTTACCGGGTCCCGCCGCCGCCTCCTCCACTTCCCCCTCTCAGCCAGCCAGGCTGACATCAGTCCTGGGTTGAGCCAGTCCTGACTACTGGAGGATTGGGTTTAAAACCCCAGTGCTTGCTTACACCATTCCTGAACCTCCTTAAAATCATCTGCCTAAGAGACAAAACACCTCTGCAGGCGCTATTTAGATCTACATTCTCCAATTTTGAGGCCAGAAGGCAAAACTGAACGTAGTTGTGTTTGAGTTTTTTGTTTGTTTGTTTAGTTTTAGTATTATCCTTGCAAGGTGAGATGAATGGGGCTTAGTTGTGAGTGGCTGGGTGTGGGTATTTGTCTACTTGGTTTTGGGACTTTTTTACTTTTACTTCAAAAAGTAAAATCTCAGTTGACTATAACTTTTTTTCTAAGTGCTCTGGATGAATGGAGCCAGGTAGTTGACCCCATAGTTTTAGAGGTTTCTGAAACCTTGTATGTTGCTCCTTTCTGAGCAAGAGAAAGTTAGTTAATAATTATTCCCATTTTCCTATGTTGCAAGGAAACTTTTGGCAAATACTGCATATTGCAAAAATACCAGGAAACCAAGCAGAGCATCCACCACCAAATTGCCTGGTCTAGTTTCAGGAGTTCCCACTCATTTAAAAATCTACTTGTACAGCTTTATACAGTAGGACTGGGCAGCAATTCTTCACATCTACTTAGCATGGAAACCAGAGTCAGATGTAAAGACAACTTCTTACCTTATTATTAAAACTTCTGAGAACACAAGAGTCTTTTACATTGTGATTTGAAAAAAATCTGTGCAAACAATTTTAAAAGGAAGCACAGCTGATAATAGTTAGATTATAATAGTTATGCCATCTATATGCATGGGATGCATTTCCTGCTCTTTCTCACAAACTCATCACTATTCTACTGAGCAAAAGTGCATTTGCATGAAAGATGTCTCAAGTCCCTAACAGCCAGCACACCAAGAGCTGGTCTCACACTCCCTTCCAACCCCAAGTGCTGTGGGAAACAAAGCAACTTGATAAATTAACAGAAGATCTTTCAGAGAGGCGATCCTTTCTAAATATACAGAAAGGTGTTAGACCTAGGCACTGAAGCATTGAGATGCCATTGATTTTAAAGGAAGAAAGGCACTTAAATAACTACAAAGCTACAGATTTTTTAAATTTTTATTTTCATAAAGCTCTTTCTGGTAGGTGAGCTGAGATTCTGATTTCCTACAACAGCTGGTAAAATTGAATTAGTAGCATTTAGTAAACATTTGGCCTCCAGCAGCAGACAGAACAGCTGATAAAGACATGGTTCCTGCTTGCTAAATGGGATGAGACACCATATGTCTAATCAATTACACAAATAGCACAATACCTTGCTTCAGTATGTGTGGAAAAAATTCACTTCATTTCACCGTAAGTATTTTTACCAAGTAGTTTATCACCACATAAAATTACCTCTGGTGCTGGCTAATCCTGGTGGAAATGCTGTGAATATCCACTTAGGCAAGTCTCAGGCAGTAAAAGTGCAATTGTGCCTCAGGGGTTGTGCATTCCCCATTACACCAGCGCAGGAGCAGCAAATGCACAGGTGTAAACAACTCTGTGGGATTGCATTTTTATGGCAACACAGTCAGTTCACTTCAAGTCTCAGCTGCTCCCAAATGAAATGTGACAATGAGTACGGTTTTGCATTTATTTTTGTCACATGGCTGGACCATCCCTGTTTGAGCTGGAGCTCCAGCTGGCTCTGAAGGGTGTGAGGCAACTCCTCTCATGAGGGAATTCAAGACCTTCTGAACACAGGCTTCCTTCACACAGCATGCCACTGCAGTACCTTCCACTAGTACATAGGAGGTTCCTACACTGCCCTTAAAAACTTTCCAAGAATTATGGGACAGATTCTTGGAAAATGTGTTGCTTTAACATGTGTTAGATCTGGGAAAAAAAAAAAAATTAAAAACCCAAAACAAGCACCCCCCCCCCCCCCCCCCCAAAAAAAAAAAAATAAACTACCAAAAAACAAATAAAAACAAAACCAAAGCAGTTGGTTCACTCCAGGGAACATACCTTCCCAGGCTACAAGACTGCCAGCTGTACCTCAATGGCCTTCAGGTTTTCTGGTGCCTCGTGGCCTTTGGCAGATCTTTCTTCTGATCAAGGAGGCTGCCTTCTGCCTGGCTGCTGATTTGTAAGAGAACAAAGTGTCCATGTGGCGTGGGGTGACCTTGGCCACCTGCCAGACACCCACCCAGCTGCTCTCTCCCCCTCCTCAACAGGACTGGGGACTGAAATAAAATGAAAAGATTGAGGTTCGAGATAAAGACAGGAAGGTTACTCAGCAATAATTGTCATGGCCCAAATGGATTCTGGGAAAAAGAATTTAATTTATTTCCAATTAAAAAGAACTGAATGTGAGACACAAAGACAAAAACTAAAACACTTACTCCTTATCCCCTTCTTCCAAGGCTGTTTCACTCCTTCATTCTCACCCCCTCTACTTCCTCCATGCTCCAAGTGCTGTGGGGGTGGTTCTGATCAGTCCATAGCAGCTCCTCTCTCCTCCTTCCTACTCGTGTTCCAGTGTGGGCCTTTCCCATGTGCATAAGTCCCTGAGGCAAAACTTGCACCGTGGGCTCTCCACAGGCTGCAGTTCCTTCAGGGCATGTCCACCTGCTCCACCACATGGCCTCCCAGGGGCTGCACTGTGGGTACCTGCTTTGCCATAGGCTTCTCCCCAGGCTGCAGGGGAATCTGCTCCAGCAACACCTCCTCCCCCTCCTTCCTCTCCCACCTTGGTGTCTGCAGGGCTGTTTCTCACCCTTTTGTCACCACTCCTCTCTCTGTTTTGCCCTTTCTTAGATGTACTTTCACAGAGGCACCAACAGCTGCTTTTTGCCAGAATGCAGAGCAGCACACCAAGGGTTCCCATCCCTGGTTTTTACCAGCTTTAGAAGTGGTCAGTGACCCATCTTCAAGCAATCCCCCAGACCTCCACACTACTCTTATGAGAAAAATGCTCCAGAGCCATATTCCACCAAAAAAAGCACTCTCCCTGTTTCTAGCCTAGGAAGACTCTTGGGTAGCTTATACCCATTTGATTTGTGTCATACACTTAAAATAGCTCATTTTCCTTCATGAAAATTTGAATCTGCTGATGTGATGCCTGTGTTGGCTGAGGTTACATGCCTTCTCAACACTGTTCTTATTAAACATCTGTTTTGCAGAATTTCTCCATTTCTTTGCCCATCCCAGTAACTCTTCTGTACAGCAGATCTTTTAAAATCAGTTTTCTTGAGAGCTGATGTATTCATCAGAAAGAAGTCCTGCTAGAACCTCATCCTCCCATGCTAGCATATTACTCCTATTGAAAATGGACCAATTAGCAAATAAGGGGTTTTTCTTCCTTTTTTTTTTCCCCACAGTTGCAGCTTTAAGTTGTTGAAGAGATGATTGAAATATAGCTTCTTTCTCTTCAGTCATGTCCAAGTGGAACTCCCATGGAAACAGCTGTTACTGGTGCCTAAGGGGGATTTACAGTAATTCCATTCCTTACTCCAGCCAGCAAGGTAGTTGCTGTAGGAGATGTAATCTTTCCTGGCACTGACAGTACTTTCTGATGTTGTCATCTCCAAACACCGTTGCAAATAATCCTGGTTTTTACACCAGGGTTTCTCCTAAAAACATTATTAATGGGCTCCATTCTGGCTGAAAGCATTGAGACAAAGCATCTGCCCATCAATTTGACCTTGCTTATCCATGGATCCTGTTGCTGGTCACCACACCCCTCTAATTTACATAATAATGTCCAAGATTAAAATTACTACCTATTCCAAAGGGATGGAAGATATATTTCCTTTGTCTACACAGGATTTTTTTAATTAAAAACCAATATGGGTCAATCAGATGTGATTACTTCCAGAAAAGCACTGTTACATTTTTTCCCATTTTATTTTTAGTTCCTTTTACTCATTCTTCAGATTTGTTCTAAAACCTGTCATCATACTGAAATCAGACTATCAAGTCTACCATCTACCAGAGACTTTTTACATTCCTCCTGTAGAAAATATAGTATCTGTATTACATATCATTGAAACACAAGACATGTGAGTCTCTTTACATCCTGGTTTGACTGATTTAAACAGAATACTTTTTTTTTTTAAACTGGACCTTTGTTGCTCTTTTCCCTCCTTTCTGTTGGAGATTGTTTTAATACTTTGACTTAAAAACGAATGCCTCTGCTACTGTCATGTTATGGAAGGCCCTGAGGATTCCTGGCTTCCCTGATCATACAAATGTGTTCTCCTGAAACTGAGAAACATATGGACCTTGTTTTGTATATCCATCTATTTAAAGTAAATGAATTAAAAATCGAAAATGGGATCAAATGCTCTATAAATCAGTTTGTGAAACATCCTGATGAGCACAACTAATCACTTTTGCTGGTGCAGAAATTCTTGGCAGGAGGATGACAGTGACAATGTAAGTTAATCCTCTGTACCAATACAACTTGGAGCAGCATTTCTCTAACCTCTGTTTCACCATTCCCTGCATTGCCTCAAAGGGATTCCCTATAGAATACACACAGCTCAAGTAATTTGGCCTCTGATTTTATTTATACTTTTCTTTGGCATCCATCTTACTTTTACATCTCTTTTTTTGAATAAATGTATATGTTTTAGCATACATTCCAGTCTCATACAAGGAACACACTTTATCAACTTAAACACAAGACAGCAACCAAATATTAAAGGCAGAGGCTACCCCAGAACAGCTCTCATATGAGATCTGGGGCTTTTGTTACCCCAGGTTTGGGGCTGTAAGTCCTATCATAAGCTCCAACACTTAGTATCTCTCTTGTGTCAAGTAAAATACACAGTCAACCACAAAGACTTCCATAATTGTTCTCTGCTTTCCCTCTTCCTGCCAACCTAAGAATTCCAGTCCCCGAGTGATCCCAGTCCCATGGGTGGCTTGCACATCCAGGACCCAGCACTCAATGTCAACAGCAGGATCACCCTAAAAAAGCTGCTTTCTGGCATTTGAGCTTACCTATCCTATTCACAGCTGAACAAAAGCCTAACATTTCATCACTGAGGCCGTAGAGCCTGAGTGCAGGGAGGGATTGGGTCAGCTCATGAACTGCACAAGACCTCAACCTAATGGTTTGTAACTTGGTCATTGTCTCTGCAAATAACTGAACTGTGTCATTCTCCTCAGCCACCTTCACATGAAACGTCTCCATCCTCTTGGCAGCAGTTCATCTTTTTTCAGCTCTCCTGCCTTCACAACACAAGAAGTCCTTTCTGAGGACTCTCTCATAGCCCCAGGCACCAGTCCCAGCTATTAGGAAAACTACAAGTAATCAGGAATTGAGGCAACCCAAAGGCTGTTAGTTGCCCCAGGTGAGATGATGCACTGGAAGCTGAACCAGGTGGGACAACCCAAGGTGTCTGATCTGATGATGTCTGATCTAACCCATCCAGCTCTCAGACACTTTTCAGTTGCTGCTGAGACTGTAGAAGAGTATCCAGGAGCCACAGTTTTTGCCACACAGGTGTAGACGCTGCTGGTGTTGCCAAGGTCACATCTCCTGCCATTTCTGGACAAAGTCACTGGGTTTTGTCACCACATGCCATTAACCTTGAAGGAGAGGTTTGCAGGGCAGCAGCCCCATCTCTGCTGGCTAACGCAGGGAGGCCAGGTTGGTGCTGTGGCTTCTGCCTTCCAGGTGCTTCCTGGAGATTTGGCCTAACAGCCCAAGAACTGCATCTTACTGAGCCTTGCTTAGAGACACACACAATTTCATAGTTGAATTGGCATGTGAAGGAGAGGAAACTGTTTTAGCAACTACCTCAGGCACTTGGAGAACCCTCCCAGAGGAGACCAACAGAGCATGAAACCTCCGAGCCTTTCACACAAAGTGTAAACCCACTTCCCTGGTCTGTGTTTTTTGTTTGAAGAGCCTGTGAGGGAGAAGACAGCCAGCCATGTAAGTAGCTCTCTTACCAAGTCCATCACCAGCCTGTCTGGGGTTGTTGCAATGTTAAACACTGAAATCAAAGAGGGTTCTGAAACAATCACCTAGGGGCAAGGGGAGCTAAAAGGAAATTGCAAAAGTGCTCCCATTCTGGAGAGAGGTATTATCCCCATTGTACAGACAGGACAGCTGAGGCAGGAAGCCCCTCAGTCACATTAAGCTTTGCTCCTGGCACTCATCATCTCAGGCTGTTGGGGCTGCTCTGCATTCAGTGACTCAGTAATCCCAGCAGGAGTGAAATCCATCACACAGACCAGTATTTCTACAGCCAGGCAAGGGAATAGTGTTTAGTAACTGCCAAAGGTTTCTGTAAAGATTGTGTTGACAAATCTCTGGTACATTAAATGTCCCTGAATGTCTGCAGCTGTTCTTCCATCGTGGTGGCTCCTCCTTGGCCTGACACAGGATGGGACAATGCATTGAATCTGTACAGACCCACAGACTTCAGGCAGAGATCATCAAAAGTGTTTTAATGATTAAACCATGTCAAACATTAACAATGAAGTATATTCAGATGAGCCAAGAGTTTATTTCTAGCACATTTAGACAGCCTATTTTGAACATTATAGCTGCTGTACTGAGCTATGTAAAGACTCTGCAAACCAGTACCTAGAAATGAAGACACACGCACAAGCTTTGATAATGTAAACATAACAGACACTGTCTCCTTCAAAACGAGGAATGAAAACCCACAAGGCTAGTAAGAGAACTTATTAATTCCTTAAGAGATGTGCAAAAATTAAAAAAAAGATTTAAAAACAATTAAATGTGTTAAAACTGGCATTTATATAAATATCAAAAAAACCAAATAGTTAAACTTGAGCAATGACCAGCAGAATGTCTTGCACAATTCAAATTTTCAGAGCTTAATGGACTCCACCATGGAAGATACCAGAATAACAGCAACAGATATTGGCTCTGCAACTGACTCCTCATATGTGCAAGACAGAATTTTACAAAAAGGAGTAACTTTAACCAGCACTCTAACCAAACCCTTAGATAACTAGCCAAAACATTACCAGTGATATACACAACTCACATTACAGAAACAGACATTTCCAGCACATTTCAATAACATTTAAAAAACATTAGCTATGACTTTAACTGTTTAAACTTGCTTATTTGGGAAAAAAAAATTGTGTTAGGCACATTTTGAAAGTGAATGTATGCTACATGAAGAACAGTTCAGATACCAACTTACACACAGACAATTCCATCAGAAAAGCATCCTTCTGGCTCCACTTTTAAATATACTTTTGGATATGTCACAGACTTAAACAGTAGCTCCTAAAATATGGATATGGCTATGGTAATAACACTTGAAACTGCCAGTTTCATATTAAAAAAACCTCTTCATTTAGCATTTAAGAATTCTCAGAAAATAGAAAGAAAAAAAAAGAACAAAAGTAAAAAGGATAGATGGGTCCACCCTGTATATGCTCTAAACTTTAGAGACAATATTTAAATCTTACTCGACTGTGTAAGCGCCAATTACTCTTATGTTAGTGATGTACTTCAAATAAAAAAATAAGATCTATTAAAAAGGTAAAATAACTTTTCCATTTGTTTTGTGACTGTTGAGTCAATTAAAGCCAAATATACAAAACTTAAATGCGCCATTTTCAATTTCACTGCATCGAGTAAGAGACATGTAGCATCGTGTATCACACACAGAACAGTAAAATGATCAATGGATTCTTCTAAGTGACTTTTTGATAAAAAGTCAATCAACTGAAAAGTTGAAACATACCCTAATTTTTAAACCAGTAATAAGCTTTGGGCCCTGCTTTTTAATTTAAGGCATGTGTGTTTATCTACTGAAACCAGCATCATACAAATTACCTCTACAATCACATGCATGATCTATAGTTAAAAAAATGGAGGTTTAGATTACAGTGTTTTCAAATTGTGAATCATAATTCAGCACCTATCATATTGACTAGTAAGGCAACAGCAGTGTTGGATAATATGATAATACTCCCTTCCATAGTCTATAGCAGGGTCAGTGACAGCCCAGAATTATTTTTAAACTTTAACCTACTTTTATGTTCTGTATACAGTTTCTAGGGTGTTTGCACTGGTTAAGTCCTACATAAATCACACTATTCTAGGCAGGAATAGTTACAGTAGCCATTAGAGTATTAGTGCACAACTCTCATTGTGCTTACAATCAGATGATTTTGTTGTTGGGGTTATCAAAATGGTTTTTCAGTTTGGTCTTCAATCCTTCCTTTGTTTCCTTTGTTTCACATTGTTCTCAAGGGAAGAAAAGCTGTTTGTGTACCCGTTTGCAATGGCCGTGGAGCCATTCTGATACTCTTTCCTCCTCGAGGATGCCTTCTTGTTGTAAGTCTAAAATACATGGAAAGACACATGGTTTTGTTTAATTAGATATAAATAACCACTTCTTCACAGTAATTCTAGAAACACAAAAGTAAACTTGCATTCATCATTTCTAAAGACCTTGTGCCGGTGGTAAGAGTCTAACAAGCTCAGCCACTTTCTGTGTATGAGACTACACTATGCCTTTCATTCATCACAGTGAGAGGAGTAGTTCACTTGAAAAGAAAAAGGCTTGGCAGTGTGATGGCAGTGTTATACTAATAGTAAATCAGAAACAAGGGAAGCAATTTTATGAGCAGGATATGGGATAAGAATATACTCAAAATGACATGTGAGGAAGGAGGTTTGAGGCACTGCAGGTGACAGTACCTTGAACAAAGCCAGAACAAGAGGTAGGTTAAACAATAAAAGTGAGGGAAGTTCAGAGATAGAAATGTCATGGGAATTTCCATTGGCTAAGACAAGAATCAAAAACCTAACAAGACTGGGGAGACTGTTTCAAAAATTATAGACAGTAAAATACAATTTTTTTTTCAAAGGGGCTCAGCTGCCTGAAAAAAGCAAATTTCCCCAAATTTGTGTTTAATTTTTAAACAATTAAAAGTTAAAATATGAGCAAAACTGGCAAAGAAAATCAAGTAATATCGGGACTATACTATAATGTTTACTTAGCATGTTCATATGCAGCAAGTGATAGAAATCATGGGACTGATTTTAAGAAGCACTAGAAGAACAGACAGGGAAGCCTTCTGTGTTTCCCCCCATGAATCATTCTCACAGGAACCAAAATGCCCAAATCTCTCATATGACATTTGAAACATGTAACAGAGTTTTTGCTTGTTTGGGGGCAGCAGGCTGTTGGTTTGATTTTCTGCA
This sequence comes from Emberiza elegans, assembly GCA_024865655.1. NCBI lineage: Eukaryota > Metazoa > Chordata > Aves > Passeriformes > Fringillidae > Emberiza > Emberiza elegans. Next base: position 18,687,813 of record JALJVW010000085.1, on the reverse strand, counting down.
GACAGTAGTACATGATTTTCTGTAGACAGTAGTTGTACATCTTTGTACAGAGCCCAGTTATTAACTGCTCAGAATAAGCATCTGCTTATAAGCATCTGCAACTGCTCAGAATAAGATCCATACCAAGTCTGGATCTGTTCAAACATGAAATCATATTTGTAGAAACACAACTAAATCCACTTATTTGCCGTATGAAAATACAAAGAAAGTGCCTGTAGAAGTGAACAAAATCCATATTTCTGCATGTTGTGAGTTTAGGAAGTTTCCCTGGATAAAAACCAAGCATTTCCCCTTGTAAAAGCAGAAATGAACAATTCCTTCGGGTGCTTCACAGGCTCACATGCTGCTGGTGTATTTCAGACTGGAAAGCTTTGTCTTACATAAAGCTCCTCCTCTCCCTTACCTGCAATTAAAATTGCAATAAGCCATTTTTTTGCATAACTGGCTTACTGAAATTACTAAGCATTCTGAATGATGGGTACAAAGCATCAGAATACTTGAAAGTAGGGGGTGGATCAACAAGTGTAGTATTTCAAGAACATGTGCACGTTAGTGAAGGATAGCAAAGGGACATTCCAGCATATCTTTCTGTCACAGCTTTCCAGTGAGATACAGTCAGCAGAATGCTAGAAAGAGTTGATGAATGTTACTTTTACCTGAATATAGAAATTTGTGAAGAGGATAATCAAAGAAATCATGTAAGAAATCTGAAAATACAGCCACCCCTGAGGAAATGCACACGGCCAAACAACACCACAGCTGGTCTGGAAGATTGTCAAGACAAACTGAATCTGGGGAGAGAAAAAACAAAAATAAGAGAAATGGAGCACATTAATGGAAGGAGGAAAAAAAACATGAGTGACCAAAACCTCAACAGTTATTTCCAAAACAAGTAAATAGTATGTAATATTGTGTGTTTGGCAAGTGTTTTCTCTGTAAACCTGAGTTAGCAGACATTCAGATTGTGGTATCCTGTTAAATGTGTTTATTTCTATTTTTCCATTTTAGAACATCAGAGTAACTTAGGCAGAACTGATATATAAATGTCCCAAGGAAGAAAGACCACCTTCTTCCTAGTGAGAGTTCAGTGGGATTTGACGTTACCATCCTAATGGAGTACATCTGCATCTCACTGCTTCAGCTGCAAAAGACCTGGGGTCACTTGGTCTACAAACAGACCCCTGCAATCCCCTCCCACAGACAGGAACTTCTGACATACGGCTCCAGTGGAAGAATGTTTGGGGTAAAGGATGCAGGGAAGCTGGGGAGCCAGGGACGAGGATAAGGGTTAAATTACCTTTAATTATCTCTTTTGGAAAAACAGAGTTTGGGCTTATGTGATGCAGAGGGCCTTAGGCAAAATTCATCCTCACATAAAGGCTACCAGATTAGGGAATGTTTATTTTAAAAGGGAAAGACTGTTTGTTCTGCTCTGCTGTTTTGCTGCCCTAACAGCTATGCATGCAGAGCAGGCAAGGAAGTGAAAGCAGCTATGACAATAGCCAGGGGAGCAACTGAAGCACCAAGACACTGCACTCTAGCACTTAAACAACCAGGATGAAGAATAGAGCCTAAATCTGGAAAGAAAAACAGAAACAAACCTCAAACCAAAACAACCCCATACCTCCTATGAAAATAATGAGGCCTTAACTACAATACTTAGCCATCCTTCAGGAAGAACAGTGCTAAAAAAAAACATGTTGAGAATCAACACTGTGAATTGCTGGCAGTAAATGTTATTAATCATCACCAGCAAAGGTTATTAAAACTATTCACAGCTCTGAGAAAGGGTGGGGGAGAAGAATATAAAAAAAAAATTTATCTCTAGGTTTCAGTTTCCCCCCCTACAAAATGGGGAAGAGAGAACACTCATTCACATTTCCTTGTGGTGTTCTGACATGTTGTACACATTGAAACCTGCTTCTCGTGCAGTATCACTACAGCATGTGCTGTATTACTGAATTTCACTGCTCTTACCACCTCCAGCACACAGTGGTCAGGCTTCCTCACCACACACATTAGAAACAATGCAAACTGATACAAGGAGTCCAACACAGAATTACAAGAGAAAAATCTGCCCATTTAAAGTGCAGAAAGAGAGCAGAAATACTGAATAGTTTTTAATAAACCATTTGCAACTGCATGCAAAAGTAGGACAGAAAAGGCATTGTCCCTCAGGACTAGAATGGCCCTTGTTAGCTGTGGATGGCATTGCACTCAGTTTCTGGTCCATCCCAGCCTGACCAACCAAGCACAGGGAAGAGCAGGCTAGCTGAAGAGGGCTTGTAAGAAAAGCCTCCTCCCTGGCTACTGAGTCCCAGAAATCCCAGCAATTCCCAAATGCATCTAGCCACACAACACGGTGTGGGGGAGAAAGATCCCACAGACCTCAGCACTGATTCATGTATATCCCCAGTCCCCACTGTCCTGAAAACAGAGCAAACAGACGTGCAGAAGCTGGATTTCTAAGGTGATGTAGGCACTACAAGATGTAGAAGGTACTGGCTCTCATTCCCTCTTTTTCTATCCCCTGACAAAATTTCCAGACTTGGTAAAGACAAGGAGACCTCATCACGAATAAAGAGCCTGCTGAAGCACTGAAGAGCAAGTCACTCACCAGCTGCCCCTGAGTGATGTACTTCTTCCACCACAGATAAGGACGCATTGCTGGAACAGCAGACAGTCCGTAGTAGGAGTACATGAGGACATGGATAAAGCTGTTCAGTGTGGCACCAAAGTAAGCTAAAAAAAGGGCAAGGGAAAAAGAAAGTACACTGCATTACCAGGAAGGAACATGCTGTTTCATGGAACCTACAAAAATAACAAGTTCAAAATGTTACTATTTAAAATATTATTTCTCTTAGAAGAGAAGCAAGAGGGTTCTTTTTTGACCCTGTTTTTTATTCTGCCTACCCAATGGAGTAGCTGAGCTGCTTTGCAGCTTTGTGCTTTACACCAGCCTTCTGGCTTTGTTTCCTCAAGTTACCCTTTTTTACATTTACATTATGGTTTCTCAAGGGAACTGAGGAAACTGATAAAAAGGAGGAATGCTCACATACCAAACAATCAATAGCTTCACCCATCCACTTTTAGGCTGATTTCACTTCCTTCCAGGCAGGAGCCAATTTTGTCATTTATAACCAAAAAGCTTCAGATACCTTCAGAAACTGCAAGTTAGCTACTTTGTTTGTCCTTGTTTACAGCACCTTTAGTCATTAAAGAAACTTCAAGCTTAACACCAAACTGCATTGAGCTGTGATTACATAACAGAACATAAAGCTCGGAAGAAGAAAAACACATGACTAGAAATAGTACAAAAGTGTTTTCAAACCACATGAGCACAAGATAGATTCTACGTACACGCAGTTTTGATTGCTGTATGAACAAGGACTGACTTCCTTGGAGGAGAACGTGTTTCCAGATGCAGACTTTTTATAAGTTCAGTATTACTCACTGTTGTGCTGACAACACAAAACAAATACAAGTTTCTATGCTGCTTGGCTCAGAGACCAGACTCCTGAGGAATGCAGCCTCTTAGTCTGCATTGCCAGTAGCTCACATCCATGGGGTTTGAAAAGGTTTCTCTTGAATGGAGTGTTCAACAAAACCAGTATCTATAAGCTGCACATCCTAACCACAGCTAAGTCATGATAATGCAGTTAAGAAACTAGATGCCAGCTAAATGCAGTAGAAGTAAAGAATTGAAGTCAGACTGCCAGAGGTTAGCAGGATTTAGACAAGAGAGACATGGAAATTTTCCACTTAAGATTCACTTGCTCATGTTCATCAGTGCTCAGGGGATAAGATTTTAATTGAAATCATTTGTTATGGCCAGTGGTATAATGAGATTAAATTAAGAAAGTCATAAGTGAATTTTACAGATACAAGGACTAGAGTCACTTTTAGCCATTTTACAGCTGAAACAAGCTTCTGGCTTGACCTGGAAAAGAGTATTGTTTCATCAGAGGGTCTGTAACTACAGCAGAAATAGAGAAAGCAAGGTTGATGGGTATCTGACCTGGGCTAATGCACCTGATAAATGTCACACTGCCACACAAATTCTTCAATCTACACAGACACTCCTTTCCTAGAGGCTGTGCTGGCAGCTTAATTCCTGCTACCATCTACAACAGTTGCAATTCAGCAAAAGCAGCTTAACATGGTACAGAACAAATTCTGCAGCTGAAGGTACCAGAGATGTTTGGTTTGATCAAAAGACCAGAGCCCCTGATGCAGATGTTCTCCCATCATAACCCAGTACTTACAGTGACCACAAGGCACCCAGTTCATAACAAACCACCAGATGTTCAGCATTGTTGCATGGTGGTAGACATGCAGAACAGTGATCTGATGATTATTTTTCCTCAAAATGAAAAAGAAGGTATCCATGAACTCAATGAGTTTGGAGAAATAGTACCACCAGAGGACACGTATGATCTGGAAGGAGGAAACAAGTTTTAGAAGCATTGCACATCGTGGGGGTTTTCAACTCTTATGTTATCTAAGTGATTAAAATCCAGATTCTGTCCTGCGCTACTAGGATTGAAGACACTGCTGGGATCTTCCGTAATACTTCTGCCTCAGGTTTCTCCATAGGAGATCGAGGTACAGCTGAAAACAAGATGACAAAGACTGCTTCATGAGGCTACTGCTGTGCACCGGGTTGTCCTGGGAGAAACAGGAAAATATTTAACCAGAGCTGGTGCTGCAGTGCTCTCTGTAAAGGACAGGTCAGAAGTGTGGCCAGAAGAAATCATCACCACATCTCAGAAAGAGAAGGGTAGTCTCAACACAGAGTGGTTGGATACAGTCTGAAGACCAGGTCCTCATTTTTTGATCTGGGGACTCTTGAAAATTTTCACATAATTACTCACAAAAATACCAACCATGAATATATCATAGATGATCTATTATGTCTGACAGTGCATTGTCTATTGTACTGCAAAAGAAGGAAAATAGCTTACAGTTTAACCAAAGTGTGCATAATCAATACTGTTCTGCTCTCCACTTACACTCAAGTGGACAATGTGAAATATTTCCAACTCTAAGTCTCCATTACAGTACCTTCATATCGGCCTCTCCTCCACTGTGTGTATCCTGACAGAAGAAGTTGTATCCTCCTTCCCATACTCCCGTCACCAGCTGAGCAAATAAAAAAAATAAAGTGTTATTTGGGGAGAAGGCTGAGCTCCATGGTACCTGCAAAGCTCCACAGTGGCTCTGCCCAGACATCTGGTGTCAAGAAAATCTAAGGCTGGCATTAGGTTGAATTCAAGTTTCAAGCAGTGACTAAATCATAGTGAAGGGTGAATTAATAAATTCTCCCAACTGGGATATACCAGAATAAAAATAGGAGAAAGCATTTTATACCCAGTTTTTCCACAGTGCGAGTATTTTCAGAGTGAAGTCTCCTTCTTTGCTAATGATGTCATTGTTAGAGAAAGTAAATAACCAACGTTCAGTAAATACATTTTTCTTCTGATTACTTTTGGAAAGGGCTACATCTTAAAAAAATTTTATACTCAAGAGATGTGACTACAATTTTTTCAACCATGTGACAGAGCATATTTTCAGCTTTGTTCTCTTTAACAGCTTACAACACATGCTTCACTGCATTGCCATTCTTCAAGATCGTTATAAGCAATTCCCTCATGCCAAGCACGTTACACCCTTCACAATATAAGTGACTTCCTCTGCAGGATATGCCACTGCCTTCCTGACCTCCTGGCATAACAAGTAACACCTCAAACATAATGGAGTCATAATAAAGAGTAATGACAGATGACAGGTGTCTGCTGTGGAGAGGCTAGCTCTAATCTCTAGAGAAACAAGATCCACTCTGGATGTCTCACTCTTTCACAGGTGGTAGGAGATGGTAGGACAGGTTGAGGGTTGAATGGGAGAAGGGAGCATGTGCAAATACATGAACAAAATCCCCTTTAATATCTCAACAGAAAGGATCATTGAGCATTGTTTATAAAGATGTTCTTCCTCTTGGGAATAGCATGAGGAGAGGAGTAACAACTTGAGGCAACTCCCAAGTGAAAAAAAAATTGTTAGGTATCTCATAAAACATCTGAAAGGCAGAAGCAAATTGTATGTTTTTGGCCTTACGTATCTGCAGGATAAAAAACAGCTTTGCAAAGTAGAAATTCCTTATGCTAAAAGTCACTTTAAAAAATCACTTGATTAAAAGACTACAATAACTGGTATGACTAAATGCTGCTCAGAACTGTGAACAGGAAGCTAATTTTAAAAGGTTCAATAAAGATTATCACTTAAATTATCTATCTTTCCCCAATGTTATTTCCTTCATGCCTCATTTTCCTCCTAAATTAGCTTTTAAAATACTCAGTCAGCCTAGGTCATTATTTTTGATCTTCTGAGATACTATTATTGCTGCAATTTAGGGAAAAAAACTTACATCTAGTTATATCATAATATATAGATCTGAAAGTACCTCTTGTATTAGAGAAATCAATTGCAGCCTGCCACAGCAAGGGCAGGGCAGCCGTGCACATCAGCAGTAGAGCCAGGCATTTTCCCTACCCAAGCAATAAAGGGAAGGCAGCCATGGAAGGACTCCTCTCCTGGCTGCAGGGCTCTGCAGAGGACCCCAGTTTAGAAGTGGTACCTTGCTCAAGGAGCAGCTCTGCACCAAGCCACCACCAGGCCATTGAGGGAAAGCCTGCGTGCCTCGCAAGCACCCGCCAGTCCCTCAGACAGAACACCACACTGGGCTGTGATCATGTTAAGAGCTTAGAGATGTTTTCATACACTTCTCATAGTTCAAGGAAGTGTTAGGAATAGAAGGATAATCACATTGTTTACATTGTAATTAGTCCAAACAACATCCTCATTAATGCTGCACTCCATAAACTTCTTCCCAGTGAAGGCTGGCATAGTGAATCCACAACTCTTTTCCTGCAAGCAGTATAGGTTCACCATCTAATGTGCAATGCAACCAAAGGTGTCTCCATGGGTCCCGCCTCTCTAAGGGACAATGGCATCAGTGTGGCTATGAGCAGTGGCTTCACCTCAATTTGAGTGCTCCCTTCTTTACAAAAGAACATATTATTGTATGCTAGGAACTGTAATACTCTCACAGCCACAAATGACATAAGAAAAGCAACATTTGTAGGAAATGTCAGCATGTTTTATCATATAAATAGCTAGTATAGTTACAAAAATAATTTCCTTCCCCACTTTCCAGAAGGAACTAGTTGGTTAAAAGCTGCTACAGCTGCCCACAGACTGCTGTTGCTGCCCACAAACCTTACTCAGTGCAACATACAACATGTAAATAATCTTCCCCATTTAGCCAGCTGCTCCTTTGCCTGGCATCATTATTTCTTACACCCACAATGCTTTCATCCCATGCTGGAAGGCTTCAGGAAACAAAACCAAGAGATCACTCTGAAACATGACCACAGATGGCTCCATTATACACGGGTGTACAGTCCCAGGAAGCTGCTTCCCTGCCACCCCAAAACTGATAAAGAGGGGTCAGTAATTTCCACCAGTGCATTTAAGTCCTTGTTCACACTTGTTGTGGGCTGCTCCCTGGATGCCAGCACTTCCAAGATCTCCTTACACCACTGCACAGTAGGTGTGAAACCTGCCCAGAAACAGAGCGGTGGCTCCTCTGCCAACACAGCCTTGGACAGCCTTTCCTTCCTTGTCCGCTCTCTCCAGAAGTCCTTCATCTTCAGGCTGGCAGGAGTCCAGGCCTGCTGATGGCACTGCTGATGGACAACCACAGGAAAATCTTCTCTTGAGAAATTAACATGTCCAGAAAAGGCCAATAATAGCCATTTGCACTTCAGCAAACCACTTCACATGGTTTCTAAGCAGCACAAAAAGACAGCTCATAAGCCAATTAAAATGGTACTCAAACTCAATGTTAAGCCCCTCAGGTCAAGGGAAAACCTGCAGCTCAAGATTCCATTTGTGCTGAAACAACCCACACTTTCTTCCCCTGCAATGAAGCTTTCTTTTTTCCTATTGCTTTCATTTGGTAATTCTGTTGCTGAATTCTTTGAAATGCTGCGGCACATGCTTTTTCTCTGCTACCAAAATAGACCAGGACACTTATGCCAGTCTGACTGGGTGGAGGAGAAGTGTTACTGTGGAGGACTTTGTTTTTTTCTCATGATAAAACTAAAGTCTGAGACTCACTGGAGAGGGCCAGATAAGGGACCTAGCACTGCATCCCGCTGTCAAGGCTGATGGGTTTACAAGGCTCACAACACAGCTAGATTAGAATGAAGAGAAACAGAAGGTGAGGCTGATCAAAGCAAGCAAATGCCTGCACAGATACAGAAATTTATCTTTACATGAATGCAGTTACCCCAGGGCAGAGATAAGAGCTTCAGGAGGGTGGAGAAAGAAAGGGGAGAGGAAAGAGCAGCCTAGCTGCCACTCCTGGCTCATGTGACACAGCACCTCTGCAAGAGTCCCCTGCTTCCTACACTTTTCCTAGAGCATATGTGACACCTCACTCATCAGGAAAATCTAAGACTTTTTTTCTCAGGCAGATTCAGTAGGGAATTTTTCAGATGAAGAAAAAAGATAGTAAAGAGATCACTTAAGAAAGTGAGCCTTCATCATTGACCAGTTTTCTGTAATGTAAGCCCAGGTGCTCCAGATCACTTGGCCAGTTTTGCTAACAAACTCTCCCAAAATACCACAGGTCTGTGCGCAGTGTACCTGGGTACCTGGCACTCTCCCCTCTTAGCTGAGTTACCCAGCTGAGACTCAAGCACAGAGGCACAGGCCCTTGCATGGCACAGGTCACAGCCTTGTGATCCCAGCACAGAGCAGCAGCACGGGGGAAGCAGTGCTGCCTCTGCTGTTCAGCTGCTCCTGCAGCTCCCCCAGACACAGCCCACTGCCAGCCCCTGCTAGGCACCTTCTCCACCACACAGGAAGCCATTCCTTGATGCCCCTGCCTGAGACATAAGTGTGTTATTTCTCCTTAAAGTCCAAGCACTGTAGATTTTTACAGAATAAAGTATTGTTTGTCCCTAAAGAACATCCTGTCCTCCTGAAGTATGTGACAAATTAGCCTGGAAAAACCTCTCCAGCTCCCCTAGATCTGCCTTGTCTGTTATACTGTCTGGGACAAGAGCAGTCCACTTCTCTGCAAGTACCAAAACCCAGCCAAGTCATTAAATATCCCAATAAAAAAGGTATAGCAAGCACAGACAGAAACTATTAGGAATTCCACATAACAGGTCTAAAATTTCTAGTGATTTTCGACCAAAGCACACAACACCTGGAATTACACAAATCCTATGATGCCAAATTTCCCCATGTTACTGCTTACAATCATTCCGACATAAAGGTCAGAAAACCAAGTAGGTCATCCTTTTCATCCCAGTTGGGAGGATACCTCACTTTAACATCTTGTGTTGGTCACATAATATGCAAACTGAGCTGTGATGCTATGAATCATGACCTGAATCACCATAGCTGTAACTCAGGAAAAACTTCAAAGTAAGGTTTCAGGTGTACTGTACACAAGCTATTAAAGCAACTTCTTTTCAGACATGCTACTAAACAAGTTCATAAATGGTGACATTTTATGATTTTTCCTCACAGTAGGATTGAAAAATTTTAATCCAAAAAAAATTTTAAACTCAAAATGGAGTTTTGAGAGCTCCTTAAAACAAGGAGGAGAACAGGGAGTTACTCAAGTTTTCTGAATGCTGTTCCTCATCATTCTGTCTTAAAAGCAAGTAAGTGCACTATAAAGTACTGATATATGGCTAATCCTTCAAAGGAAAATTTCCAAGACTGATGAGATATGAGCAAGGGTATCACGTGCTGTGCAGGTACTTCAGATAGAGAACATACCTAGAGGTACAAGAACCCATTTTTCCCTATGACCTTTGGTTCTCTCCCTGCAAACATCAAGCAGCGTGGTGTTATGTCAGCACGGCTCTCTGCTTTGCAGCATTTTTATGAGATCAGTCCCTTGGTGCAGAGCATCACTTGCCCTCACATCCAGCTTGTAAGTGCTGCCAACCACATTTTATTGCCACTATAATGTGTTTAATCATCTTCATAATGCTCTAGGCTTTGTGTATGCCCATTTACAAGGAGAAGGTGTATTTACAATACTAACGAACAGTTCCACATGGATAATACTAGATTAAGAGCAACACTCATTTTCACATGAACTATTTCATTATATAGGAAGGAGGGGTCTTAATATTCACTAGATTTTAGTTGTGTCATTGCTCCACAATATAAAAGCTATTTATTTGGTTGGTTACAAGTATGAGGACTTCTTCAGCATATAATGAACAGTCCTCCCTTTGGTAACCAGTTTATTGTTAGCAAGAAAAAGACATTTATAGGATCAACAGTTCAACAGGGTATTTTCTCTTGTTTAAATTTACCAGTAGGTTTTGTAACAGAGCAGAATGTTACAGTAATTTATAAACTATGAGTATTATTCCAAGTATTCACACTTGGTACAACTGAAGAAAAGTCTGCACTTCTAAACTCTCAATAACATTGCTGGAGGTTAAAACAACAGATCATTATATAACTGTAAATAATACCTGCATCAAATAATGCAGATGGACATTGAAGTCAACATCAACACTACATTTAGACAAATGAAACTGATCAACACACATATTTTCTGGATTATAACACCCTGAAAAGGAGTTTAGAAATGTAAGCACATCAAGAACACAAGTAGTTCCAAGTATCTACTGAATCCAAAACTGCTCCCAACTGAACAATTAAGTATCGAAATTCTTAATAAACCAACCCAATAAATTTTGAGTAGACAATTCACTACACAAGAGAAATAACACTGAATTTAAATCACTTCATCTCTAAACACTTACCTTGTAAAACACTATAGAATTAACTACAAACTTACAGGAGAATCACAGCTTATATACACTTCTAAGCTCATGCAAAAGAAAAAAAAGAGATTAGTAGTTTTAGTCCTAGGCTGTATTTGAAAAGACTGTAGTGAAAGAATCAAAAAAAAGGATGTTGAAAATGAAGTATCTCCTTACAGAAAGAAGAAATACTTTGGTTAAAAGTGTGCCAGAATATTCTGTACATTAAAGCAAAAGAGTAATTTTCTGACCACATCATTATTTACACTACCATAGTTCTTCATTTTCACTTGAACAAAACCAGACAGTTCTGAGTAAAAGCAGCTAAAGAGCTCTTTGGGAAAGTGGAGACTTAACACTGCCTAAATATTTGGGTTTTATGAAAGGAAATAAGTCCACAGAAAGTTCAATTCAGTCTGAAATCTATTTGTATGTTTAGATTTTTAAGCTCAAAGAAACAGATGAATCACAATGGCATTGTTTCAGCAACATTTTTTCCCCAGCAAAACTAAGAGGATGCAACAGAACCTATTGCAAGCATACAGACATTGATTCAATGAATGTGTGCATGATTAAACAAAAGTACATAAAATATTTTGCCCTCCAGATAAAGCCACAGTTTTGCTACAAAGTACTTTGTACAGTCCACCAGCACAATCACATTGAGCAAGGAGACATTACTGAAGGCGTAGCCAAGTTCATGCTGAAAGATCAGGACTTCACTTCCACCGACTGAGCAAAGTGCATTTGAAACATTGCTAACCAAGGTCAGCAAAGATGTTTAAGGCAAGGTTTGTTTCACACCATCCTTAGAGGTAACATTACAATTAGGGCTTTCTCCCCAGACAAGTGACATTGAAAATAGTTGCACCATTTCTGCAGCTGCTTCCCGGATTTGGAGGCACTGCTCTACTTTCAACACGAGCCAATGTAACTAAAACAGACACTGCAAAATAAGCCTGAGCAACCCTTTTTCTCTTACCTCATAAAACATATACAGGGAAAGCAGTGTGAGTCCAAGGTTGTAGATCACTAGAATACCCCTGCATGAGAATGGCTGCTTATTTCGCATGTACTTTGGTCCTAGCCATACAATTAGTAAGTACAAGGCTGAGAAGATAAAGGTAGGTGTATAGTTCTCCAGGAGAAGCCATCCTTTTACTCTGGGGTCTGAAACAAATGAACGAAAACATACAAACACTTAGATTTTGTAAGGAGAGAATTCAATACAACTAAAAATAGTTGTACCCAAAATTATTTCAGTGCTGGAACACCAAAGAAAGACAAAGGAAGTGCAGCAAGCCCTTTTACTAATAGTCATGTTGCTAATTACAAACAACATTTTATTTACACATTTAAGAAAGCAGAAATAATTCTTTTCCTAAGGCAAAAATATTCTTAAGTTATTAACACTATTATTTTTAAATACTTATTACCATTCAGAACTGTCACCCACTTGAATACCACAGATAATTATAAAGAAAATCTTCAACAAATCTCTCCCTTTTATTTTCTCAAACCAACCCTTCCTGATGGCACACATGTTGTTTCCTAGAGTCAGCAAACCTGGGAGTGAAGCACACACCTCTGTAGTTATAGGTGGATGATCCTGATAATTATTTTCCAGTGAATCCTAACACAATTAGACTATGTATGTGCTATTAGAAATAATTAAATTTTGGAGTCCTTGTATGAGCAATGGAACACAGAGCAGTCAGTCCTGCCTGAGTAACCAGTCTGGCTGGCAATGCATCAGCTTCTCAGGAAAAGCACATAAAACACCCTCAATCTGAGAATTTTAGGGAACTACTTGGAACATGAGTCTGATCCTTGTGAACCGCATCTGTGTTGTCCACACCCAGAAACAGCACAGTACCTCACTCCTCTCACTAAAGTCAGCCCAAAGTACTGAAACCAAGTAAACCAAACTATAAATGAACAATTCAAGTACTGCTGTCATTCAGTCTCCACTTAATTTTAAAGGAGACATACATGAATCCCGAATGTATGAAAGGAGGCCTTAAAGCTGCAGGTTGGAAAGTAGGCAGGCAAGGCAGGGAATTGTTTGGATTTGCCACCTTTATGGTTCATGATTTTTCTCATACAGCAAACAGAGACCATATGCCAGCACATGCAATATGTTAAATTAGCCTGGATGTTCTGATATAAACAGGCTTAGTGTGAAGAGAGAGGCAACCAGGGCACTGAGATACTAATTAAAGCAAACAGGAAACACACTTAGAAGAATCAGAGGCTTGTTCCATCTCCTGCAGACTTTCTCCTGAGAAGAAGGGGCACCATCACTGGATCTTGAGTGGGACAGAGAAAAGGCATTACTGCAGCAGTCAGAAGAAGAAAGCACATGCCACTGAGCAGCTCTGCACACTCTGTGCAGGATGCAGCCAGTTAATCCCCCTGGTCAGAACCAGGTGGAACTGGACCATCCTACCCAAGCCCACAGCATGGGGCCACTGCTTGTCCTGGTTCCACAGTCTCTGGCTTCCTCACACTCACCAGGACTGCAGTTCTCCACCTGCAGAGTTTTTCCCTGGGCAAAACCTACCAAAACTATTGCTTCTTCAAAAAAGAATGCTTTCAAAGAAGCAGTGTTTCCCAAAAACTATAGATATTTTTAGTGAAAAATTCCAGAGAAGATCTAGTTATGAAGGCAAGAGTATTTTTTATTTCATTAAGTGCAAATTAAAGTGGCTTTTTTAGAATACTAAATTAAAAAAAAAAAGCAGCAAAGATCTGAGTGAGATAAGTCACCCACTAAGACAAACAACATGAGCTTAACAATAGTAAGAAGAATGACCTCTTCAGGTCAAAAGATAAGGAGCATTGAACAGACTCTTATTTATTACACTGTCAGACATTTTGATGCTTTGCAGATCCTAAAGAAAGTAGTCACCTGTCAATATCAAGTTAGAGGAAGAATGTTTCTTGTGTTCTAATAAGATCAGTTTGATTTTAGTATAATTATATTATTATATTATATTATATTATATTATATTATATTATATTATATTATATTATATTATATTATATTATATTATATTATATTATATTATATTATATTATATTATATTATATTATATTATATTATATTATATTATATTATATTATATTATATTATATTAATGCATTTATTTATTAACTTTTGAGAAATCTTACCTCTGGGTCCAAGCCAAACATCAAAGTAACTATTGATTGTTTTATCCACAAGTTCCATTATACAACCTACTGAAATGGAAAGAAAAGGAGAAAGTTAGTTTTTCTGCTCAGGAAAATAGTTTACTGTTCAGCAACTGAACACATTCTCTTAGGGTTAACAAAGCAAATACTAGTATGCAAAAATTCCAGCAAACATAATGGACTTTCTCAGCATATATTAAAGTGCATAAAGCTTATTCTAGTCTCAGAGAGTCATTGGTGTACGAGCTGCATTTCCCACTGAAGTAATTAATCACAGTTACAGACACACAGAAGCTTAAAATAATGAGTTCAGATTAACCTGAAGTTCTTTCTGGTTCTGTATTTTGTACACACAAATAAAAGCTGGCATCTTGAAAGATCCCTCAATGAGGAGGAGGACTGGACTTTGAGAAAGCCAGCAACATTGAAATTTTCAGATAAAGACTAGGAAGCTATTTTAACAAAGAGTATCAAATAACTAGCAAGGCTAGCTAGGGAAGAGGAGGGAAGGAGAAAAAAAGTAAACAGTGGCTGTGCTATCACCGGCAGATAGGTGACTGATTACAGCTCTGATTAACAGCCCGTAAAACCAAGAGATCAACAGTCACTGAGTGAGAGAGGGTTGCTGAGTGAGGGGGGGAATATAGAGCATCTCGTGGCATGAGCATCTCCAGTTCCAGAAACTGCTTATTGCTAAGACATTACCAGATAATTTCATCCAACATCAGTAGAGTGATTCAAATGTCATCTGTCAGGTCCTCACACAGCCACTGTTTATGGGTAGCACCTGGTCTGTTCGTGGAGGCACCCACGTTGTGGTACCTCACTATGGCTAAAGCAGGAAAGAAGCAGCAACACTGGCCACAAGCAGGGACAACTGTGCACAAAGCTGTTCTCAAGAGAACAGGAAAGTAATTTTCTTCTTGATTAAGGAAAAAACAAACAAAATACAACCACCAAAAAACCAAACCAAACCAAAAATCCCCAACTTTTCCAATTTCCTCTTTTCTATCCAGAACTGTCTGTACTGTATTTTCACTAATAAAATTTTATCCCCTTCTAATAGAATGGTTTTCACTTTGTGGTGTTTCTCCTTTCCTAATATTAAGAACAGCTTTTAGCTATGAGAAAATAACATCAGCAACACAAGCTGTCAGTATACCACAGCACCAAACAAAACAATTATGCAAGCTTATATGTACTTGCTAAGGAAAAAAAGTATCTTTTTTTTTTTTTTTTTTTTTTTTTTTTTTTTAGTTCTACCTAAAGAAGTATCTCCCACCTGTGCAAATTCCGTCTCCAGGGGATTTCTGATTTATGCAAGTTAAATTAATCATATATCCTCTGGTTTTAGTCAGCTGGGACTGAAACCTCAGTTATATCCAGGTTCAACGAGAAAGGCCAAGCAGGATCCAAATTATGCCTTCTCCCCAGTCCCACGTGGGACTGGGAGCCAGCCCTGGAAGGCCTGCAGGGGCTTTGACTTCCCATGGGACCAAGCAAATACAAGGGGCTTAGGTCATGCATTTCCACTCTGTGGTCTTCCTCCCTGCCCCTGCAGGGCCCCAGGCAGGAGCCAACAGCTCCCTGAGCACTTCTGCCTGCACCAGCCCCCTCCGTGCCCTGCAGGGCTCTCAGGGACACACAGGAGAGACTTTCCCTTCCATGTCACAGTGCTTGCGACTACAGAAAGCCACACGAACATCACTGGAATCTGGTCAGCAGGAACAAACAAAAGGGCTTGATCAAAATAACCAGAGGTGCTAGAAGTATTTTGCAGCCCTAATTAATATTTTATTTTCTGACTTAACAAGCCCAGCCCAAGAAAGCAAACACTTCAGAATAAAGTGCATTTTTGCACTTTATTATGTCACCTCACCAGCTATGGTACTATGAGCACTTGTGTGAATGGCCACAGCACTGGCACACTGGTGTCCTAGGAATAAGGAAACATAACTTGTGTCACCAGAAGCACAAACACCAGAAAGGCTGTGAGAAATGAGTATATAATTACAAGGGAAAAAAAAGATATTTAGAGAAAGCACCCTTTTTATCATCCCATCATTTTTTTTCATTTGTCAGCTATTAAATATTGCCACAAAACCCACTCCCTGCTGGATGATTCATTTTGTTGTTTGAGATCCCCGCTTAAACAATTTGTTGCTCTTTTGATCCAGTACTAATTGGCCTAGTTATGCAGCACTGCATCAGCCCATAATCTGCACCTGACTTTAACCTTGCTTCTCACAGGCAAAGGCTTCAGATGGCAGAGGCTGGTACAAAACCAAAGGTTTGTTATACTAAAATATACAAAAAAGCTCATGCCAGAAGTGACTGGCTACATACATTGCTACATTTACTGGACACTAAAAATGCATATATGTAAATCAAACAAGTTAGAAACCAGAAACAAACTCTGCCTAGCTATAGTAAAGACAGCAAGAAATGAAAGTCCACATTGAAGTCCTCCATAAAACTGAAAGAAAAACTCATTTCCCAAGAGGAGGAGGCTCTTTGAAGAGGTCTCAGCTTTTTTGGGCTGGTACCCCAAAGCAGCTTTTTGTGCCAGCATTATCCAACAGCAGATTGTAAAAGACACAGCAAAGGAAAAACTACTCCTGGTGTCGATTTCCAGAATTTGCAGAAAAAGAAATTGTTTCAAAAGGAACTCATTTGTGTAACAGCAAAACAGAAGGAAACAATCTGCTTTTGTTTCAGAGGGGGTCATGTGAAAATGCATCAAGTCTCCTGCCAACAGCCACACAACATTAAACACTGCTTCAACAGCAGCAACTACAAGGGTTCTTTTTAAATTAGAATAGTTTCCCAATTCAGAGCAACATCGACTTCCAGAAAAATTAAACCAGTGGCCCTTTGAAACACTGTGATTGGCCTATTTCCTAATACTGAAAGTAAGGTAAGCAAATTCTGCAGCTGACCGCACACATGAGCACATCAGCAGCAATGTTCCTTTACCTACAAGTCATCCCACAACAAGGCACACTATTCACAGAATCATGGGATGGTTTGGTTTGGAAGAGACCTTTGAAGCTTGTCTAGTCCAACTACCCCACCATCTTCCACTCAAGGTGCTCAGAGTCTCATCCAATCTTGAAAGTTTTTGTGCATGGGGCATCTACCACCTCTATGAGCAGCCTGGTCCAGTGCTCCAATGCCCTCACTGAAAAAACTTCTCCCTTACATCTAGTTTAAATCTGCCTTCTAGCTCAAAACCATTGCCCCTTGTCCTAAACCTACAGTCCCTATTAAAAAGTTTGAATCCATTTTCCTTGTAGGCCCCTTTTAGGTACTGGAAGGCAACAATAAAATGTCCCTGGAGCCTTCTCTTTTCCAGGCTGAGCAGCTCCAACTTGCTCAGCCTGTCTCCATAGGGAGAGGTGCTCCAGCTCTCTAACCTCCTCTGGATCTCCTTTGATATGTCCATGTCTTCCCTGTGCTGAGGACCCCAGAGCTGGACGCAGCACTCCAGGTGGAGTCTCACGAGAGCAGAAGGGCAGAATCCCCTCCCTCATCCTACTGGCCAGGCTGCTTTTGGTGCAGCCCAGAACACAGCTGGCTTTCTGGGTTACAAGCACATGTTGCCAGCTCTCCTCAACAGTACCCCCCAGACTTTCTCAGCAGGGCTGCTCTCAATCCCTTCATCCCCCAAACCATGCTGATGGTTGTGGACTTCCCCAGCCCAGGTACAGGACCTTGCTGAACCTCATGTGTCTCCCAAGACTCACTTCCTGAGCCTGTCCAGGTCCCTTTGGACGGCACCTCAGGCATGTCAACCACACCCCTCAGCTTGGTTGTTGCCAAACTTGCAACGATCCCACTGTCCATGTCACTGATGGGGACACTGAACAGTACTGGTCCCTCCACGGACCCCTGAGGGACACCACTCTGGCCATCAGGACTCTGAGCCACTGACCAATGGTGGTGATCCAACCAATTCCTTTTCCAGTGAACAGTCCACCCATCAAATCCATGTGATTCCAATTTAGAGAGAAGGATGTTGTGGGGCTCTGTATCAAAGGTCTTGTAGAAAATGACTGATTACATCCATAGCCTTATTCAGTACCTAAGGGCAGGGAAAAAAAAAGACCCAATTGGGCCACACAGTGCTTTTTAAAACATGTACCTCTATATATACCAGTTATTTTTTCCTAACCTGCCTTTCTACAATGGAAAAATAAATCTCTCTGCCACCAATTTTTACCAGTGCACTAAGGCACTTGACCAGGGCAAATTGGATCAGAGTCTGGAAGCAGTCAGGCTTACAACCTGGAACACATCTCACTCCTTCAAGTCCAAATATCTAATCCAGAAGAAAAACCCTATCTGATGCTTTAAACAAAATTACTGGACTTTAATTCTGCAACACAAACATAACAAAGGGTAAACTTGCACCTTGCCCCAACAATATTGAGCAACATCATTATAATACTACATTTTCAATAATCCTCTGGATTTTGACAGAATTTTTTTGATCTTTTGGCATCCTGGGTTCATTTCTGGCACTATGAGCTGAGATAGCCACCATGCTCCAGCAGCCACACAAATATTTGGGCAGAAGATGTGAGGCTCTGCCCTACTGCTCAGTCCAGGCATTGATAGCTCCAGTGCTTCTTGGAGTGACAATCAAAATACAGTTTAAAGCCTACATAGAAACATGCTTTTCATGTAGAATACGTTTCAAAAATTTATTTATAGAAAGTGTTTCATACAGGT
This sequence comes from Emberiza elegans, assembly GCA_024865655.1. Taxonomy (NCBI): domain Eukaryota; kingdom Metazoa; phylum Chordata; class Aves; order Passeriformes; family Fringillidae; genus Emberiza; species Emberiza elegans. Next base: position 18,669,019 of record JALJVW010000085.1, on the reverse strand, counting down.
TACCAGCACTGACAGCCTGCTCTTCTAATGCATGTAAACTACTCTCTGAGGAAATGGCTACTACATACTCTAGGATTTCAACCAGCTTCTGCCCTTCAGAGGAAATTCTCCCCTATGCTTTCCACAAAAATGCATTCTAGTGGGTTTATGCTATGAAGTAATTTAAGAATTCTTCATCACATTTTGATGGCGTTTCTTGAGTTTCTTCTTGGAGTAACTTTCCAGGTATAAAGATGATGCAGAAAAGTATAAAGGTTTGCTTTCTATCCCATGGCACCCTTTTTAAGCAAGTCAAACAGCAGCAAAAAAACCATTTTAAGCTGAAAGCTCAAAGCATTGGGAGCCTGCTCCCTTTCAGAAGCATCCTCCAGCTCTCACCCGGCTGCTCAAGAACTCCCTGAAACAGATCCCAGTTTTCACAGCTAAGTGCCTGAACTTGAGTTCTAATAAAATCCCCAAAATAGGCATCTAAATAATTGTTCTGGCTTTTGAGAGAAATGTGCTGTCAGGCCTGGCTGCTCAGCCTTTTTGGAAAACAGCCACTTTCTCTGTTCTTAAATTAGGACTTCGAAGCCTAAATTTAGGCACTTGCTTTTGCTTTTGGAAATCTTGATTTGTGTTTTCTCTTTAAAATAATGTTTCCCAGTCCCTGCCACTGCAGAGGTGACTCCTCTTTTTCCTCCAAAAGTACAAACTATCCCTCCTCCAAAAACCCAACGATCACACTGCTGTTTGCTTTTGTAGATGTTTTGGAATTGAAAACGTTTGGCTGTTTGAGAACTGGAAGACAGCACTGACAATCAAAGCTGTCACTGTTTTCTGTCCATGTGTCAAAGCTGCCCAGTTTCTCCTTTCAATTCCCCAAGCCCTAACCGCCCCTTGAATGTGTTCCCTTTGCCTTTCACCTTCCTGCCAACTCCAGACTACCCTCTTCCCTTTCTGAACACCCTTTGTAGGGCCCGACCATGCTTAATGATGGCAATAGAAAGGACTTCAGAATAAGCTATAGTCCATATTGATCTGAAAGTGGAGGTATATTTATTTTATGGGAAACCAGGTGAAGCATGAGTGCTGCAGATTTTGCACTTCAGTTTTGTTAAAATACAAGAAGATATTTTTAACCTTTATTTTGAATTTCTACCTTTAGCAATGTGATTCAGATTTTTGGCCCCTGGCATCAGCAGCAAACTCTCCAGGACCCACAGTGCGGAGCTTTCACACTCACCAGCAGCACCAGCATAAGGAAGTTTAGAAAGAAATAATTTGTATAAAATTCAGAGAAGTGTAACAAATGTGGGACAAAGGAGAGAAATTAATTTCAAACAGTTTAACTGCAGTGGAATCTCAAACCATTTGAAAATGCATGGTTTAAAGAAAGACTTTGGGCAGGGGTGTATATTGGAATATATAGGGGGTAATATATAGGAGAAGTAATGTCATAAAATTACATATATATATGTAATACGTATATATATATATATATATAATTTCATGGCATTACTTCTCCTGTCATTCCATTCCCTCAAATCCTTCAGTAGTGGTTACCTTATCACATAAACAGATGTGGTAAGAAAGTATTTTACAGAACAGAAATAAATACAAGAAAGGATACTGCAAAACAGAATAACCAATTGCACTCAGTACACAATACCTCATGGAATCGGAATCTAATGATCATCAGATAGGCAAGTTAAGAGAAATGATAGGTTCCTGCAATTTTATTTACACCTTCAGCAGATCTAAAATAGCTCAAATTAGGATTTGACTGTCCTAGGATTAGAACACTCACACAAAATTCATCCCCTTGCACTCAACAGCTCCTGATATGGCATGGGATGACTTCAGACAGAGGGAAAACACCAAGGGTGATGGCCAAGCAGGAAGAGCAAGTTAGAAACAAGCACACAAACACTCATGGAAGTATTAAGAATCAGAGGAAAATGGTTCATGACTGCCTCTACATGCCAGAAGGATGCATCCAGCATCCATCTACAAACAAGAACATTTCATGCTGCAGAGCCCCCTGAGCAGCAGCAGATCTGGCATCACTCAGCACTATGGTTTCCACAAGAGCATGCATTTTCCTGCAATGAAGTGTCCAGGGGGTATATCCTGTGCCTGCACACTGTGCCCATACCCCAGCACTGGGATCCTGGAAACCTCCTCACTGCTGCTGTGAGAGCAACACAGCCAAGACTGAAGGAGCATCTACAGAAATAAAATGTGGAGGAAGAAAAGGCAAAGCATGCAGGTTTATTTCAACTGCTGTAATTGTAATATACAGCAATGACACTGCAGGGAACTTCTGCCTAGGGTTTAAGAACTGCTTCCTTTTTATTAAAAAAAAAAAGAAAGTGAAAACAGAAGAGTGAAACAGAAGAGAGTGTCTGTAACAAACCAGGTTAGATGAAATAGGGGGAAGATGTACATGGCACAAGAGGAACAAGTTGACTTTTTGTAAGGAAAGCCAAAGCACAGCATTTGCTAGATAGCTTGGCGCAAAGCCCCCCTCCCAAAGCACTATGGGCAGTGTTTATTAACAGCTACTTTTTGAATCTGAAGCTCCATCTTTTCACAAAAGCTGTGCTGGTATTGCAATTGGGAAAACAAGGGAACTTGGGGGTCCTGGCCGATGACAAGTTGAGTCTGACTGAGCAGTGCCCTGGCAGCCAGGAGGGCCCAGGGACCCAGGAGAACACCCCCCCTGTCCTGGGGGTATCAGGGACAGCATGGGCAGCCAGGCAAGGGAGGGGATTGTCCTGCTCTGCTCTGCACTGGGGCACCCTCACCTCGAGTGCTGGGGGCAGTTTTGATTGCCACACTATATAAAAGATAATTTAACTATTAGAGAGCACCCAAAGGAGGGCAACAAAGATGGTGAAGGGCCTTGAGGAGAAGCTGTATGAGGAGCAGCTGAGGTCACTTGGTCTGTTCAGCCTGGAGGAGACTGAGGGGAGAGCCTCACTGCAGTTACAGCTCCTTGTGAGGGAAGGAGGAGGAGCAGACACTGATGTCTGCTCTGTGGTGATCAGTGACAGGACCCAAGGGAATGGCCTGAAATTGTGCCAGGGGAGATGTAGGCTGGATATAAGAAAAAGGTTCTTCACCCAGAGGGTGGCTGGGCACTGGAACAGCTCCCCAGGGCAGTGTCTGGACAATATTCTCAGGCACTGGTCCTGTGCAGAGTCCAGGAGCTGGACTTGATGATCCTTGTGGGTCTGTTTCACCTCAGCTTATTCTGTGTGATAACAGTGTTAGCTGCAGATCACAACTGAAAATTAGCCTCAGGAGGCATGGGAAGCTAAAGAGTTGAGAAGATGAAGGGAAAAAAGCTGGGAAAAAAGCTAAGTCCAGACTGCCATAAGGATTTTACCTTTCATTTCTGGTCTCATATCTTTTATTCAAAAGCCACCTGCAAGAAAGTCTGAAAATATTTTCTCTCTTTTAATAATGGGATTCCTGTAATCTCTGTGTACTTCACTCAAACCAACTTTATACTTCCACAGGAGAAAAATAAAGTTATAGTCCCCAAAGCCTATTTTAATGAGCCTTCTTGGACAAAACATTGCATTTTCTAACAACAGAAGGAATGAGACTACAGTCAGTAGGACCAAGAATGGAGAAGCCCAGCCCTGCATGACCATTGCATTCAAGAGCATTGTGTACTCCAGACAGTAAGCTTCAACTTACCTTTTCTTTAAATGCCCATGCCTCATAATTGCATAATAAAATTTAAAAATAAGTAGGAAAAAAGAGTGGCAAGTGGGACTTTCCATCCACAAGTCCCTCATTTCCTCCAACACCTGCAGCTGCACCACCAAATCTGAACACCAAGAACATTTGTCATCCACCTGCCCACTTCCTCCTGCCAAAATCCTGTACTGAGGTCTGAACACAGGGGACACCTCAAGAATAAAACTCAAAGCATGGACATGCATAACTCTTGGTTACCTCCTTTGCATTTAGTAGCTTGACACATGAAAGTTTGCCATCTAATTTATAAAAGTACTATAAATTCTCCTTCACACATGAAATGCTGTACAAAGGAAAAAATGGCGGTGTGCAGTTATCCTGTAAACAAAGCTCAGCTATCAAAAGGTTATCTCAGGTTCACATGCTGACTAGATACAGCAATCCAATGAAAAGTGGAGGAATTAGAAGACCATGAAAGCTGAGCATGACAGTCACAAAGGTAATGCTACACCATGCAAATCTGACTTGTACAGGGATAAGAGTGCACATAAAACCTGAATTAAGATGCCCTGCTAGGATGTGAAACTACAACCCCTGTGTTCAGGTGGGTAACTGACACCTTCAGAGGACCACTTGTGTTTTGGAAACCAGATCACACTGAAAAAGTACACAAACAAGTCACCCTTAGGCAAGCTACACTATGTTAAGTATTTATTTATGTGCTTACTCTATTTCCAATGCTTGTGGGGTCATACCTGGAGTGCTGTGGGAGAAGTGAAATTCTCTGGAGAGCCCCAGCACACAAAATTACATGCAACACACTGAAGCAGTTACACTCCTCAATACAAATTAATTTCTGTAATTTTACCTAAAATAAGAAAGGATGCATACTGCCAGTATAAATGCACCCCATTTCTTTATACAGTCACCCAAGCTATGAAAAGTCAAAACTTTTCTATGGTTCTGGCTGTACACCTGTGAGACCCCGTGTGGCTGCAGCTGTACCAATACTTGGTGCCTTCATTTTAAGATGCTAAACATCATGCCAGACTGTACCATCATACATAAGTAAACAGTACTAACAGAGGTCAGCCAGGTATGAATGACAGCTGGCTATAAATAGAAGAAAGTACCAAAAAATCTCATTTTCCCACCATTCTGAAAATTAAAAGAAGAAAAAAAATACTTTAAGTGTTATGCCATGGCAGTGTGCTGCTCAGGACAGAATCCTAACCACTATGTGCCCTGTTTAACTCCCTGCCTTCAAAACAGTAAAAAAAAAATAGGCTCATTATTCAGAAAAACAACTACCTTTAAGACCTAACTGCCTTTCTAAAGGAAAAAGATGCTAACACTATAGAAAGCAAGTTTTTGACCTTGTTCCTGCCCAGGATGCAGGAGTATTGAAAGTGAAGATGACATGTCCCAGCATAGGGACAGAAAACAAAGAGACAGGAGATTTCTTGCAGGTGCATTTGTCAGATCATTCCCCCACACCTTTCCCTTCTTGTACAACACTTCACACATCTGTAAATTACTATTGTTGCCAAAACCAGGCAGCCAGCTGATGGCATTTCTATTAAAGAAGCTCAGGACTGCAAAGCCTGGTGAGTCCTGAGGAGCTGAACATTCTTGCCAGCACCAGACCCACGTCAAACCAACTTCTGCTGAGAATTTTTGGGGTACCAAATAATTGCTGTAACAAAGGCCCATGAAAGAGGACTGACTCCTGGAGTAGTTAGAAAACAAAGCATTGGTACCTGCACATTTCCTTTGTTTGATTTTGGCAGAACCTTCTGAAATGTTACTTCATCAGAAGACCCTGCTCCAGGAGGCAAGTACTACGGTTTCTTTTATTTTATTATTTGTTTTAAGGGTAGAAAGACCAGCCAATCAATTAAAAGAAAATTCTGTAAGGGTACAGCTGTGTGTGATCTTATCACTTGCTCTTTCTATGAACTTTAAATAGATTACTGGAGGCAAAAAACTTCACATATCTGGCAACTTCCAAGATGTTTTTGCAAGCTCATAATATAAAGGCTTCAGCTACTTGCAGAAGTCAGGCAGTGAATTCTAGGAAAAGGTACCTTTCCTCCAAAGTTTAGCCACTCTTTTCTTTCAATAAGAGGTATCAAATTCTTGGTGCAGTGAGAACCCTGCTGCCATTAAAGTCTGTTCCAAGGAAGAACACAGCTAAACTGAGCCCCTATCTCCAGCACCAAGATGCAGAAGGTTTTGCTACATTTGCTTCCTACTTTCACAAGTGCTGGAACAACAGCAGGGTCAGCACTGTAACTTGATGTAATATATCTGCTTTAAATACAGGGACAAAGCAATATCCAGCCAAAGAGCATGTGACAGGTTTCCTTCCCAGCCCTGCAGCTATCCCATTCTCTGCAGGGCAGCAATCCCCTGGAAAAGGGGGCATCAGACATGCCTCCTCTGCCTCACAATGTGTGCAAAGCCTCCTAAACAACATATTCAACAACTTACTCTCCTGAAGATAAGCATCTCCATCCATCCACTTGTGATGCCAGCTCATGCCCATCAGCAGCCCTGAGGCTCAGAGTCATCACATCACCTGATCCTTGCTCTGGCTTCTCCATTCAGCCTGGTCCACCTATAACCACAGCCACATAAGCACCTACACTGCCATACCCAGGGCATGTGCAGGAACAAGGAACACACAAGAACAGATGTGACACAGCTGCAAGGCTGCTTTCATTCCTTCCCTACTCTCCACCATGCCTTGGTGGAAGGAACCTGGAAAAACTGAGGTAGCCCCAAAGAAACCAAGCAAGAAGATCAGCTTTGAGCTGGGTCCATCCCACTGCTGATTTGCTGCAGGAGAAGCAGCAGCATGATGAGAACATGTGGGTGACACAGAGGTCTTAGAAGGCTGAAGATGAGCACAGCCAACACACTGCACCCAGCAAAGAACCACAGCAAAAAGAAAGAGAAATGAAACAGACGGACAATGGAACATGTAGAATGTCTAATGCAGAACTCTAAAATGCTATTAAGAGGAGGCCAAAATAAAATGCATTGCACAATCAACATTTTACATATAGGAATGGTTCTAGTGAAAAGTACAAAATTTGCAGAAAAAAGAAAGCACGAAGTAACAAAAGGATATACAGGATATGTCAGGCAAAGCTAGCTTAGAAGATTTCTTAATTATAGTTGTAGCAGCATGAACTGACAGATTATTGCACTGCAAAAAACAAACAACAGAAAACCCAACCTTGATATATTCAAACTATGAAAGAGACAGATATTAGGATGCGTTAGCCTGTTTCTGTCCTGAAAACTACAGGGCTAAGGGTGGTCTCAAGGCAGTGTAGGTAGGGGAAGGGGGAAAAAGGTAACCATCAAGAGACCAAACACATGAAGAACCAACAAAACGTTTCTATCAAGGAAAGGCAATTTGAATGTTTTATTCAATCTAAACACAGCTAAAGTATTCCAACAGAAATGGTGCTAATGAAAATAAATACACAGAAAAAGATTGAAATAAAAGCTAAGCAGACAGTGAATATGACCAAAACCTCTTGCTACATCCTGGCCTGAGGGGCTTGAGGCCAGAGGGGAAGAATCTCCTTTATTTCTCAGCTTTGTATGTTATACTGTAAGAAACAACAAACAACAGCCTTACTAGTGATTTGAGACACATCTTGAACACAGTAACCCAAGACTAAATTTCAGTGGGAAGTTTGACTTTTTGATAATACCAAGTGTTTTTTACTTGATGCCCAAAGCTTATTATTAAATTTGTTAGATGACAACAACACATTGCTGTGCAATTGGTGATTTACACATAGGAAACAATGCTGACTGAAGCAAAGTGAAAACCTAACTTAGTGTATAAGTGCTCATGGTCTGCCAGGAGTGAAAGGAGAGAATCAAGTACTGTTTCATCAGTAACACTTGTAAAGCAACTCTTTAAACTCTGGCCAAAAGACGTGCTTTTCAGCCTCTATATTAAGACTCTACATATTAATTATAAAAATGTCAACATATTAGAAGTTGCTCAGCAAGTAAACCCTGAGTACATTCTGAGTACTATTCTGAGTGTACCTATTTCATACGTGTTTTGTACAGACTGTGTAGGATACAGAGCAATTAAATTGCTTACTCATGTCAGCAGCTCTCTCAAAGTCTTCCCCTCTGGAATCTCACCACGACCACATCTCTATTTTTACTGTGTGCTAAAAGCAAAACATGTTTTTGTGCAAAAATCTCTTTCATTAAGCAATTTTTCAAGTGCCAAAACACCATTCCTATAGTTGCAGGTTATTTTTCCACAATGTTCTTATCTCTGTGTAATACAAGCCCTCCACACAGATGTGTCATCTCTAAACCAAACAGCAGTGAAAGGACCCTTCAATTAAACAGACCTGTTATTCCTGACCAGGGAGTTAAATGCTCAAGTTCATATCCCCACACTGGAACTGGTATGTGGTGGAGGAATAGGAGTAGGGGAATAAACAAAAATTAAAAACTACCAAAAAACCTTTGTTAATATTCTACTCTCACGTTAATGACTGACAGCTTAGGTGGGAATTTGGTAAGAATCTTAGAAGAGCAGTGATGCTGTAAAGTGAGGATGTGCCAGAACCACCAATGGCTATTTAGAGCTTCTTCACTGGTTCAGTGCAAAACCCAGCCTTGCTCCTCCGTTCTGCAAAACAACCCTTCAGGGTGTTGGGTGAGTCAGAGTTTAAAAAGCAAAGACTGAAAAAGAGATACAGACAGACATACAAAAGTGTGAAAAGCTGCAGCAACAAAAAATTAAGTGAGGAGAGGGGTGGAAAACCACATCACTTCTCTGCTAGGCTTCTTCACATGCACAGTTGGCCACTTAAGTCACTGCAGGTTCAAAGATGGTCATCTCCTTCCAAGGCCATGCATCTCTCCTTTGAAGGCAACACAACACTAAAGGATGCAAGTAAAACACTCCAAGAGGATTGTTTTTCATACACTGTAAATTGTAATTAAAATCTGGCAACATTACTGTGTTCTCACAGAGAAACATCTGTTTCTCACCCTTCAGGATGCAAAACTGTACTTTAACAGCTTCCTAAATGTATATTTTAAGACCCAAAGTTAATCCCACAGATGCTTAGAAAAGTGCACCGTGCTGTATGCAACCGATACCTGAGCTGATGCATCGTTTGAGCCTGACGTGTTTTGTGAAACCAAGAAGCATTCAGTCTGCACAACTGGAAATTCATCATAGCTCTGCAATTGTTCAGCTAGAGTTTAGATTTGAGTCTCTGATCTAAACAAGTGCAGCACTGAATTTAGAAAGTATGAGCCAATTAGACAGACTTTAAAAAAAAACAGAAGCATTTGAAAACAGCATTAGCAGTCCCTTCCTGTACCATAATGCAGCCATTTAGCAGTGGGGATAGAACAAGAAATCAATACAAAGAACTACCAAAGGATATTATTTTTATTCTGCAAGGCATGACCAGACTTGCAGCCTGCTTTTGTGAGCTTCAAAGGGAGGTGATGAGGGTTTTCAAAGGGCTAAAAAAAGAATAAAGAAGTTAGAGGTTCTGGGAACCTGTCAAGTAAAAGTGGAGAATTGGGTATGGCCTCTAGAAAAAATTATTGGGAACGTAATGAAGGCTGCAAAACCAGAGGACAGAGTGTCATGGTTTGACCCCACCCGGTAAATAACACCCCACAGATGCTTGCTCACCCCTCTGCAGACCTTATGGGATAGGGGAGAGAATCAGAAAAAGGTAAAGCCTGTGTGTTAAGAACAGTTTAATAAATGAACTACAATTAACAATTACAGTAACAACCACAACAATAATAATGAAAAAGGAGATCGAGAGAGGGAGGAATAAAACCTAAGAAAGACAAGTGATGCACATTACAGCTGCTCACTACTCATTGACTAATGCCCAGCCCATCCCTGAACAGCAACTGGAGCCTCCCAGCCAACTCCCCTCAGTTTACACCCTGACCATGACATTCTGCAGTGTGGAATATCCCTTTGGCCAGTTGGGACAGCTGTCCTGATTGTGCTTTCGCCTGGCTTCTTATGCACCTGCTCACTGGCAGAGCATGGAAGTCCTTGATTTAGAGCACACTCTGCTCAGCAACAATTGAAACATCAGTGTGTCATCAACATTATTCTCATACTAAACCCAAAACACAGCACTGTACCAGCTACTAAGAAGAAAATTATTCCAGATGAAACTAGGACACAGAACTCTTACTATTTAAACTCACATGACAAGTGGTCTGAATGTCAACTCCAAAAATGACTTACAGCCATGCACAATTTTTACCTATAAGAAAGCAGAGGCAGCAGCAACAATTCAGGCATTAGCAGGGCAATGATCTACACTGAAACACAGTGGCCTTTCTGTGATTACCTGTATTACTATTATTTTATTCCTTCTTTTTAACTGAACAAACAAATGCAGTACTTACTGACTTGCTCAGTGCCATCTCTCTCAATCTCCGTGTAAGGATCTGCCACCTTGTATTGCTGGTGTTCCCTTGTACTCATGTTCTCCTCTAGTCCCTATACTGTGATTTAAACTCTTGCAGATGGTGATGGAGACACTCACATAAACCCTCCCAGCCCATGGCTGAGTCTAGTGGCTGAGGCCTGGCAAACCCACCCACCCTCCTACAGCCAGAGCAAACAAGAGGCTGCAGAGGCAACCATGGTCTAAGCTGCTCCTTCTGGGTGGCAAACAAGTCAGAATTCAAAAAGATATGAAAAAAACTGCTCAAATCTTTTGAAAGAGGCTTTTCTGCTTAGGTGTGCTACAGATCCAGAGAAAAAAATCCGTAAGTAGCCAGGCCTACTGGACTGGCAGCTTACTTTCTGTCACTATATCACATATGTTGATAAAAAAAAGACCATTCTGCACCATGCTGTACAAACCAGGTATTTTCCCAATTACTGAGGCTTTATGCATGCACAAAGTCATGCTCACAAGATTAATGCAAACCTTAACAACATGCCAAAATGCCACTGTACACCAAGTGAATAAAGGGATAAATGTAAGATGCAAGGGATAAATGCATGACCCTAATTTAGGACAACCAGATGAGTTTGTACCAGTTCACAGGGTCTGTGATCAGCTAAGAGTAAACTCTCCACATCAGTACTGCAAAACACAAATGAACCACCAAACCACAATCAGACATTCACTGTAAGCATCTGCTGCCCTGCCACCCACAGAAGCACGTACATAAAATGCAAGCACAACTTTCACTGTGTCCTCCAAAGCCAAATCCAGATTGCTGTGCCTTTCCCAACAGTGGCCCTTCCTCACCAGCATGTGAGCAGCCATGTGAATGAACTGACCCCACAGAGGGTTTCCAGCAAGCACACAGGCCATGCACCCGGAGTAACATGACATTTGAACTCCAACATGCAAAAAGGTTTCTCAAGTTTCTTTTTCTAAAGGGCAGGATGATGTTAAACATTGAAGAATGTCATCCTCCTAACCGGTTAAAGGTTTAATTATTGTTATTTAAGTCAAAGGTTCTCCCTACTGTTTGGCAAGGAGATGATTCTCAAAATGATGATTTGAAACACTAATATTTTTTAAAGTAGCCCAAGAGCAAGAAATATTCCTTCAGGAAAAGGTTAACTGAAAGTTTCTGATTCAATTATGCGCATAGAAATAGGATATCTAAAGGGAAGCCTACATAGATTAAGGTATAAAAGCTTATAGTTTCCCAAATCTTCCATGTCTCAAGTGAAATCAAACCTGAGGACACAGGATCAGCTCAAGGATTAGACCCTCTACTTTCAAACCACTATGGTGACAATGATACAGTAATGGCAAATGTAAGAGTACATTTCTTTTATTAATTTCTAAGAGCTGATTTTAACTCAGCAGAGGAGCTGCTCCTCCACAGAGTTGTGGTCTGCTCCAAACCTTAACCGGATGGCATCTAAGGGAAGGAGGTGTTTTCCCACAACTAGCATTTGCTAAGGGCTCTCTAGGCAACACAGGCAAAGCAAAAATACTGCTTTAACCCAAAATGCTTCCCAGCAAACTTTTAACAGCAAAAACTGAGGGAGGAAACAAAACCCAAACTGGCAAACTAGCCTGCTTATAAATTAACTAGCTAAACATATGAGGTGTATTTTTTTGATTAATAAACTAAACTACATTATTCTGCAAATTCATACTTGTTAGTTATTGTCTAACCCTGATAACATCCTTAATGTGACACCAACAAAAACTCCCACTGGCATACAGAAAAGCTGGGGTGTTACCTGAAATCAAGACTACCTCCTTTTTGAAATCAAGTCGATGTTTTAAAGCAGAGAGCCTGAACATGCGCACAGGAAGAAAGCAATTACCCTCCAATGACTGCAAAGACAGCTGGCAAGAAGAGAAACACTTTTCTCAAGGTCAAGAGGGAGAGGAGCGCTTCCAAGTGATAACAGAAGAGCATTTTGCTCAAATCACTGACCCCCAGTCTCAAAGAGGAGGGTTATGCAGAGATCAAAGTGCAGGGCACAATTTGAAAATGCAGGAAAAAAGGTTTATTCCACATTTGCTGTATTGCACAAGCACATTTTATCTCCTGCAAATTCTAGGGCAACTCAGCATATTTAGTCACTGCCCAAAGCATATCAGTTGGCAGGCATATGTTTGATACAAAGTTTTGACATAGAGGTCAATTAAACACAGACAACCTTAGCTTAAATACAAGCTCATGAAATGTGTGTATATTTCTACCTGCCCAGTGTGCCATTAGTCATTAACAAAACTATCATTAATGAAGTACAAACTCTACAGTTAACAAAGTTTTAATAAGGGCATGAAAAATACCCAGTTGCAATGGGATGCCAAGGCCAGCTCAACTCACAGCACTGAGCTCAGCATAAGTAGGATGATTAATTTCTTCATGGAGAAAAGACAATTGCACTTAGCAGCACACTTTTTTTGTAAAATCTCTGCACCTGGTAAGGAGGTCTATTCCTGTTTCACACAAGTCGACTATTTCACCAAGAAAATTAAATAATTCTCCAATGCATCCAATACAGCAGGAAAGCATTTGCCAACCACATACTTCAGACAAGTTTGCTCTTGTGTTCTTATTTGCCCTGTAAGATAATATGTTCTGAATGCCAAAACACAAACAGAGAAACCAAGGCAATAAATTTCAGGAGATTAATTTCATTAAATAGATATAAGGAGACCCAATGCATACACAGTCAACAGCAACTCTGCAAGTTATTTCCATAATAAGAAGGCAGCATTTATTTGATTTGTCAATCAAAAAAATCAATTCATGTCACTGTTTGCATTACCCTCATCAAACAAAGACCTAACTGCTGTTCTGTTGGATGATGGGAACAGGCTTTGGTGCCCTCAGAAACCCAGCTATAAATCACTTTTACCAATCAGCACTCAGGAACTGCAGGGATGTCAGCCCAAGAAATGCTCTCTTAACTGTATTGCTGCAATACCAAATTTAAACAGCCTTAGGAAAGGTCATAGCAAAGCAATCTGACCTGGAAAAAAGTTTTTAAACAGACCAACTTCTATGTAATTCATTGATTATCCTTTTCATTTGTCCTTGTGTGTTCTTCCATTTAAGGGAAAAAGCATTTTCAGTGCTAGTGTGCATAAACTGCAAGAATCTCTGCATTTTTAGCCCATTTAATAATCACGAAACAAATTAGCAACTACATTACAAAGATTATTGTCAGTTTTTTGAAGTGTCTGGATGCACAAGGAAAAGTGTGCTCTGACTATCATGCAGAAGGCATCAATTTCTTCAGTCTATTATACAGCAAAACAGCTTTGAAAAGCTTATGCTGCAGCCTGGAAGAATGTCATTTTGTACATTATAAAAACAGAAAAACAAAAACTGCAAGAGCTGAGGCCAACAGCCCCCATGGTATTCCTGTCTAAACAGTTTTATAGATCTCACCCCCACACAACCAATTCAGAACATGGTAATGACAGAAGGTAACAAAAGAGGATTGACATTAAAAAGACAAAATGAATGAGTTGTTATGCAGGGGGGGTTACAGTAAACAGCATAATTACCTATACATGCCTTCTCACCCTAAAGGAAGAGCTGCCAAATCTAAGTGGAGCTTTTGTAGCTGTGAAGAGCCAACATTTTGCTTGTGATCCACTTTAAGACAGCAAGAGTAAAACAACATGCCAAGAAAGAATAGGTAGAGGTATTTGTGGCTCTTTTCTTCAGCAATGAAAGAGCACCCCTGCCTCTCCTAGTTAAAAGTCAGAGAACAAAACCTCCATGTCCTGAAGGAAAAACCTGAAACAAACCCAAAAAACCAAAAACACACCACCAAGAGCCCATTCACTCCAAAGGACTTCCTCAGGCCACGACACTGTTTTAACAGGGCACTGCAGCAACTGCTGCTTCTCTCCCAAAATTTTTTCTCAGGTGGGATGCAGACAGCATTAACTGGGAGATTTGCTTTGTCTGCCACCGAGGGAGGGTTGCTGAGACCACCATAAGAAGGCAGAAGACAAGTATTTTAACCTTGTGCTTTGTCTGGGTGTCTTTTTTTTCCACCGAGCTCAGCAGAAACAGAAGCTTTTGATGTTGCAATGTTTACTGCCCCAAAAATGAGGAAGGTAAAGGAATGAGGTCAGCTCAGTACTTGAGAGCATTTAACCAATTAGCAACTGAATGTCCCTTACAAGGAATATGCTTGCAAAGGGGCAGCTCTGGATCACTTTGGCTGGGCTTTCCATCTGTGGCTGCTGGACTTGAGCACCAGGTCAGCTTGAAATCCTAAAATATTGTCAATTCCACCATCATTCCCAAAAATCTGAATCTTCAAACATATTTTCAAAAATCTGCTCCTAACAAGTTGCAAAAAACAGTGCAAACAAAGGAACTGTCCAGAGGCCTGATGGATCTACAGTACTAATTCAAATTTTCTTTTTTTTTTGTTCTGTTATCTTCTCTCAGTTAATTCCTCTCATAAACAACACAAGAGGAAAGTCAGCAGGGAAAGAAGAGATTAGACTAGAGAATTCAAAATATTTTATTTCAATTCTGGCTGTACTAAAGATAAAGAATGTAACAAGAAGAATTCATGCTGAGAAATTTAAGAACAACATCAACTTACTAAAAATACTGCAATAAGTAAACCCAGAGACTGGTCAGACAGCACATAAACTAAGTATCAGTAATGATGCTATATTTAAGTACCAAATATGCATGAATTTTAATCAAAGATAGTGCATCTGATCAGCTGCTGCTAGGTAAAGACTAGCCTAACTCACAAAGTGCATCTGTTTTTTAAAAAGCAGCATGAGGCACAGAGACCATCAGGCAGACCTTTGCCAGCTTGCAAGACAAAGCCACATTGCATATTCATTTTGCTGCTGCTCTCCCTGGTTGCATTTGAATGCTAAAACACAGGAGACTTAAGTCAGAACACATGACAAATTCATTTAGCTACTTATGACTAAAAAACACAAAGAGCTTCCAGCATGCATTACACATGTAATGTGTGCTTTGTACAAAATCCAGAAAAGTCAAGCAAAATTCTGGCATCTCTTCTAGTGCTCTTGACCAGTATCAGCTGGCAACAGCATCCCTGAGAGCAAATCCAAGCTTAATTTCAGCAAACTCAGCACAGTGGTCCTCTTCATTTGCTCCCAAGTTCACATAAAGTTGGGAAGGGATCTCCACCCAGCTGACCCCAGCTATCCCCAGGTACCACAAATTCCGGGTAAAACCCTCCCTCTGTGTGCAAGAACAGCTGCCTCCAGCCAGAGTACATGCATTGGTTACTTGCTGCTCTAAAAGCAGATTATGTCTAGTGCACCACAAATACATCAATACTCATATTAAAAATTCCAGCTTTTATTGCTAAAGAGCATCAGACAACCACGTGCGCCACAGGCTGATCCTCCCCGACACAGCTTCAGGTGATGTTAGCAGCGGTGAGCCTGCACCAGGACTTATCTCTAGCTATGGAGTATTTTAACAACAGAGCAAAATCTCGGGCTGTGACTGCACCAAAGGAGCGAGAAGGGCTTCTTCGAGTGAAATACACTGCAAAACTCCTCAGCGATATTCACAAGTTCTTACTTAAACCAAATAAATCCCCTCCCTCTGCGCTAACAGCTTAATACTGATGCAGCAGCACCATTAGCCCCCATCTACAAAAACTTGGCAGCCGCCAGCCCTCCACCCAGCCGCGGGCAGCGGCGATAGCTCCAGCCGCGGCTGCCAGTCCTGGCAGGAGCTGCTCTGGCAGAGATAACCTCACCCTGGAAGCAACCTGGCCCAAAACTCCGGCGAAAGGCTGCGCCGCCACGGGAGACGCCTGCACGCTCATCCTCCTCTAGTTTCAGCTGCAGGGCGTGTTTCCATTTGCACAGAGCGGTTTTAGAGACTTCCTGATGGGAAGCATCCCAAGTGCAGCCATGCCCCTGCCTTGTTTTCCCTCGCCATCGCCAGGAGCCGGCTGAGCTCTTTGCTGGAGTTTTTTGTCACAGCCACGAGAACTCGGCCATGGCACAGAATCCCACGGCATCAGAGAGCACCCGAAGCACTGAGAATACAAATGAGCCGTGCGGGGCACTGCCGTTCAGCGGCGGCTGGGGCACGGAGCGGGCAGCGCACCCGGCTGCCGGAGGGAGGGAGAAACGCCTCTCGTCTGCCAGGAGCCCCCTTGCTGAGCACGCCAAGATGCTACCGCTCCTGCCCAGGTCTGCAAAACTGACCTTTTGTCTGCAGACTCACAGCACAGATCGATAGCGGAAAGCTCTCTGGAGCGGGATCCTCAGATGCTGCATCCCTGGGAATCAGGGGAAAGGAATGAGGGTAGAAAAGCAACAAACGCGGGCAGAGAAGGAGAAAACACACTGCCCAAGAGAATACCTCACATAACCCCAGGCACTGCTTCTAATGCTGCTGGTGCCCGAGGGCTTCCAGGAGATGAAGAGATAAAAGCAAAGTCATAAAGTTTTTAAGAAAGTCCCTGCACAGGCGTCTGACACACTGACACATTTCTGTCGTCTCCCCTTCCTTTTCTGCTCATTTCCTAAGGCATGTACGCTTTAAAAGCCTAGGTTTAAAAACGGGCCGCCCCTTTCAGAAGCACTGCACATCTCCAGGGCTGAGCTTTTTGCTGGTTTAACGGCGAGTGCCCTGTCCCACACTCAGACCCGGGAACTACCGTGCCAGCGGCTCCAGTTCCAGCCCATCAAGGCGGTCAGGGGCGCTAGGCAAGGGCTCAGGGAAGAAGGAGAAGTAACAGCCTCGCCTTCCGAGGCCGGCGAGCCCTTCCGCTGACAGCGTGCCTCTCCGCCGGGCTGCTCCCCCGGCCGGCAGCGGCCGCCTCAGCGGGGCCGGGCCGGCAGGATGCACACCCCGCACCCCGCCACGGCGGAACAGGACGGATCAGGGGTTTCTGTCCGGAGCCGTGGCAGCGCTCAGCCCTCCGCGAGTTCCCCGGGAAGGCAGCTACGGCCGAGGACGGGGCTGACGTGCGGGGTCTCCTCCCTTCCTGCCCCTGTTATTTCACCCCACCCCGTGCCCCGCACGGCGGAAAGCGCTGCCGCCGCCGCCCGGGATGCAGTATCCATGGCAATGCGGGATTGCATCATGCTTTTGACTAAACCGGGAAAAAGACGCTCCCGGCGAGAGCCCCGTCCCTTCCGCCGCCCCGTCCCCTCCCTTCCCCGGCCGGCCGGCCTGCCCGCCACTGCCGGCCCCGTCCCCGGCCGCAGCCCCACCGGGCACCAAGCCCCCCCCTCCGCTCCGCGCACGGCCAGCGCTGCCGCCGCACTTGTTGCGCGCCCCGCGCAGCGGCGCCCCCCGCCCGACGTGCCCCCCACCCCCCTCGTCCTCCGCACCCCCCTCCGGGCCCGGGCGGCCGCGCCGCACCCCGTCTCTGGGCGGGCAGCCCCGGCGCTGCGCTCCCTCCTGGCCGGGGACGCGGCCCTACCTGGCGGCGGCGGCGGCGCTGGGGGCGGCGGGCGGCACCGGCCGGTCTGTCCCGCTGCGAGCCGCGGGGCGGGGCCGGGGGGCGGGCGCGGGGCGGCGGGCCCCGCCCCCCCGCCGGCCGTGGGCTGACGGTGACGTCAGAGTGGTGCGGGGGGCTCACGGGCGGCGGCGGAGGGGCGCTATGACGTCACGGCGGCAGAGAGCCAATCGGGCGGCGCGGGCGGCTCGGGGGCGGCTCGCGAGCGGCTCGTGCCGCCCGGGGCTCGGGGCCGGCGCGTCCAACAGGTCCCGGGCGGGACGGGGAGTGCGGAGCGGGGCGCGGAGCGGGGAGCGGGGAGAGGGGGGGGAGCGGGGAGAGCGGGGAGCACCGCTCGGGCCCTGAGGGCTCTCAGCCCGGCCGTGGCAGCGGGGGGCCCTGTGAAAAACAATATCGGACCGTGTAATTAAAGACTCTCATAATGAGGTGAGCCGCGGGCCTACATTAACAGTCCCGGGCAGATGTAGTTAGTGTTTCCTGTGTTTTGAAGTAACGGGCTTCGCAACGTGACAGCGTTTTTGAATGTAAGATCTGGCTGCAATTAAGTAGATAGTATTTTTAACGCCATCATATAATAAACCCGCTGTTTTTGCTGTGTAATTTACATGCATATACTGAGCTGGTCCCCACAGTGTCAGATGTCAGAGGAAGGAATCTCAAAGCACCCTCTTTGGCTCCTTTCCAATGGCAGGGATGCTCAACCGAGGAAGAAAAGTTCTGTCCGTGCTCTCCAGACGCTTCATTGCCTCCCCGAGGTCCTAACGGGGCAACAGTGAGGGGTGCTCGATGTTCCTTCCTATGGCCAACAGGAAGAAACCAGTTTGTTTCTTTCCCTCTCTCATGTATTCCCTCGTGATGGAAGATGACCTTTTAATTTTTCCCCCTCCGTAAGAGTTTGTTCCGTCTCTTTGTTAATTAAATGAAAATGCTACATAAATAAAGAGCAGCTTTGCTTTGCAAAGGAGAGGAGTCAAGCAGCAATTTGCATGGGGTTTATTCAAGATCAAGTATCTCCACTCTATGGGAAGCAGTTAGCAATTGCCACATTTGGTCATCACAATATAAAAAGGACATTAAGCTATTTGAGAGTATCAAAAGGAGGGCCACGAGGATGTGAAGGGCCTCGAGGGAAGCCATATGAGGAGTGTCTGAGATGACTTGGTCTGTTCAGCCTGGAGGAGACTGAGGGGAGACCTCACTGTGCTTTTCAACATCCTCATGAGGGATAGTGGAGGAGCAGGCACTCATCTCTTCATTCTTGTGATCAGAGGCAGGACTTGAGGAAATGTCATGGAGCTGAGTCAGAGGACGTGTAGGTTGGGTATCAGAAAAAGGTTCCTCACCTGGAGGGTCTTGGGCACTGGAAGAGCAGGAGTCACAGCCCCAGCCTGACAGAGTTCAGAAAGCATTTGGGCGAAGCTCTTGGGCACATGGGGTGACTCTTGGGGTGCCCTATGCAGGCTCAGGAGTTGGACTCGATGATCCTGGGGAGTCCCTCTGACCCAGGATATACTATGATTCTGTGAGTACAATAATGCAGAGTGTTTCCCAGTGGGATCAGAAATTATGTTCCTTAAGCTCTTTCTGGGATAAGACAAAATCTCTCACTAAAGTAAGCATTGAGGCTATACCACTGTTCTTTAATCTTACTTCTTTTATTAGAGTAAGATGTTAGGAATGCTATTTGATTGATGTTGCAGGGGTTATTTCCTCTTTTTTGTTTTAAAGCTCACATCTTTATTTCTCTGAAGGACCAAACCCTTGCCTATGTGTTTTAACACTTTGGAAAAACCCCAAACCCTACAAAAACCAGCACAACTGTCAGGTGAGTATGCCTTTCTGAAGGCCCTTTGCCCATGTTCATGTTTTGGATGTTTCTGAGGCATCCTTTCCTATTTGTGAGAAGTCAAGCCATCTTAATTGTATAAGGCAGAAGTCCCATTTTTTTCTCACTGGAGCCAAAATGTGCTGAGCTCACTGAAACTTGACCAGCATTAGGTCTTTTCACATCTTTCACACTTTATTTAAAGCACTTTTCAGTGTGCTTTAAATAAAATTCCTTCCCAACAGGCGTACACATTTGTTTCCATGGTTTATTGATGAGAGATGATTGCACTGAGTATTACTTTCACAGCCAAAACAGCTTTCTAAATCTGGAAGGTGCTTAAATAATTAAGACTCAATCTGGCTGTTTAAAAATAAAAAATAAGAACTTGAGATGCAGAAGGGGATGGAGCGGGGCACAGAAAGTGTAGCTGGGCAGTGAGCAGCACCCTGTTCAGGAACGGGATGTGCTGCTTCCTGGGCCCACGCTGCAACCCACAGGCAGGGAAGCATGCCCCAGCCCCACCAGAGGCTGGCACATTCCTGCTGTGCCTCCATTCACTGTGGACCTTGCCTTTCTTGTTTGATGGTGGGGTTTAAATGACACTGTATTCCCAGGGTGCCAAGTAAAGGGCACTGGAGAGGGACGACACAACAGCTGATGGAGGAAACAATGAGGCTGGGGGGTGAGATTTTGGGTTTGCCAGCCCAGCTCCAGTGTGAGACTCCCAGACTGCCAGCTGGTCTGCTGGTTCTTCCCTCTCCAGGTCTCTCCAAAGTGCTCATGCTGTTACCAGTCAGAGAACAAGAGCTATGTTCAAGCATGGGAAATGTCATTCCAGAATTACCCATTTGGGAGAACTAAGCAAACAATGCCAAATGTTTTGGGACTAATGTTTGGCATTTAATAAGGGTAGGAGCTGGCCAGTGTCATTCTGGGCTGCAGATGTACTGAGGCCCAGCATCATCCTCATCTTCTTGGAACATCTGCAGGTTTGTCAGGAGTGAAGACATTACCATTGACCTCTCCACTGAGCACTGATGAAATTGCTGCTGGTGTATTTGCTCAGGAAGGGCTTCAGGGTTTAAAGAAGGGCAAATGAAATGAAAGGGAAAATGCTATTCAGGATTTAGACAGAAGGATTGCTAGGCCTTATGTAAAATAAGTTATACCTTGCATATAATTTTAATATATATCTCACTGTATTGTACTCCTGCCATTTGAGAGAGAAGAGGCAGAATCTGAGCACTGGAAAGGCAAGTCCTAGATGAGCCAGCCTAGGCGGCAGCAGCAGCAGCAGCAGAGGTGACAAAGAGGAGTCAGCAGACAGGGCTATCCTCACTTAATCAGTGGTAGACAAAGGGAAGAGGTTAAATGGATACTACTGTTTGAGAGTATGGGTAGGAAGAGAACAGCTGGATCATTTGGAAGTAGAGTGAAAAGTCAGTGAGAGCTGCAGCACTGAGAAGATAAAAGAGCTTTGAATGGAAGGCCCACCAGCATGATGTTTGAAATTAGTCTGTATAAAGGGTTAGAAGTGTATGTTCCAGGGAAACAAGTCCACATGGTCTTCTTTTGGGGGGTGAGGTAACAAATTGTCTTCTTTTTTTAAAAAAAGATTGTTAGAAATCCTAGCTATGCCTATGTAGTAGTGGTTCATCATACACACTGTAATGAATAGGTCCTTGTTTTGATTAGAAACAAATTAATCTAGATTTTCCAGAAGTAATTTAACAAATTGATTAGAATAAATAACCATCATTTGCCACTCAGTCATCTTAACGGGGTTTTTCAGTTCTGCCTGAGTTTGCCTTGGCATCCATCCAAACTGACTGTGGCAGCTCCATGTTCTTTATCAGCTCAGTAAATGGGATGTGATTACTGTTCCTAGATCAAACATGACTAAAGGATCAGGCTTGAAACTGCAACATCTATTTCTTCTGAATATGGTGTTTTCTTCTGTTGTGCAGATGACAAATGCCTCATGCTGTGTGTACAGCTTTGTTTAACTTGTAAGTACTTGACTGTTGTAGAAAAAGCTTCCAAGCAAGCCTTTCTTCACAATTTTGTATTTTCAGGACTCATAAGCAAGTGACTGGATGAAGCTGCTGCTTTGACACTCCAACACAGAACTGGGGTGAACATGCTCACTTTCTGTTCTGAGGCCTGATCATGTTACAAACTGGTCTTAGCTTTTTGCAAAATTCGTACAGGCTGGAGTGGAAAAAATTCTTGGCCCTGTGTTTATAATCCATTTTTGTGCATTTTACATTAACAGTAGTTACTATTCTGCATTTCTTCTTCCTCTTATATCTCCCTGCAGTGTGTGGTGCTGTAGGCAAATAATTGAATAGGACTGAAGACCTGCACCAACTCACCAAACTTTCAGTGTATTTTAAGAGCCACATTTACCCCAAATAGTGTGCCACAAGACCAAAGTATTTTGTTTCTTTTAAAATAGGTCAAATAAATATGGAATTTTCTCTGTCACTGGTGTTAGTATGTCCTTCTTTCTCATGCTCATCATTTCAGAGGGAGAAAATGTGATTGAAGTCCACCTTTGTCAATGCTGCTACAGCTTTAATTACCCCAAATTCAGAAAATAATGAGTCCCAAGAATCTTGCCACTATATAACAGCTAGTTAGCCCCTTTGGCACTTCTGGGGCTGCTAATAGGAGACACAGAAAGAATAACAAGTTGTTTCTGATGATAAAGTACTTCCAATATGGGCATGAAGAAAGAGCAAGTTCCGCAGCGATTGACTCGGTTAACGGGGCCAGTGCCGGCTGTCCGCCGGCTGCCTCCTCTTTCAGCGGCTGCAGGAGAGGTGGAAATCGCTACTGGCTGGTTTATAGCCCTGTACCTAACCCACACCTCTGTCTCTGGGGCAGAGCCAGGCTGTGGCAGGGCATGGCCCACCTTGGCCCACCCAGGGGTTGGCTGGTGGCAGCAGTGTGCCAGGGAGGGCAGCAGGGACAGTCACCCCGGTGCGCCCCTGTCCCACCGCCCTGCTCTGACCCCAGAGCCCCGTGAGCCTGGCCCTGCTCTCTCCTTCCCTGCCTGCTTTGGGTATGCCCCTCAAAATCTGGGCACACCTACAGGGAAGAGTAGGAACTCTTTAAGGGGAAAGTTTATTTTCACTTCATATAGCAAACAGCTTCTGCTGGAGGAGAGTGATTTTACATGAGCTAATGCTAATCACATCATGGTGAACAAAGTATAAACTGCATTATTTTGCATTAGTAATTGGATGCCTTGCTCCTTGCTTGTTCCTGCTATGGTGTGTTTTTGTTGACTTGCTGAATAGGATTACAACATCTAATCCTTCAAAACAATGTGTGGTTTTCAAAAAAATCATAAATCCATCATTGTCCATTGCAGCCTGACAACAATTTTCTTCCTAATCTCCGAACTGGGACTGGGATTTGGACCTGTCATGTTACTCAGTATAGGCGAGCTGGTAAGAGAGCAACACTGTGTTTCCATGAAGAGTATTAGATGTTCTAATTTAGAGAATCAGTTAAGGGCAGCATCTGCAATCCCTCTTCGTGCTCCATGCTGCCTATCCCTTTCTCTTTAATCACAACCAGTGTAAACTGTTTGAGATAATCCTGTTGTTGAGAAAAAACACTGTCTTACTGCTTAGAGCAAACAGTGAATCATGTTTTTAAAAAAAAAAAAGAGATGAGGGAAAGTATTTTTGTAAATGCTCTGGTTTGTCTGAAAACATGTAATGAGTCTGAATGGTTGTCATTATGTGTTGGAATTTTTAAAGTATTAAATCTATTCAAACTGCTTTGTTGGTGGACCTCATGGTGCCAACTCCTGATAGTCGGGATAGTTATTAAGTGATCACTGACATCATGTTTTTGAGGAGACTGTTTCTCTACAGAGCACTCTGATCCTGATATAAGTCCTTTCCTCTTTCAGCTTTAAGTCTGCATAGAAAATTCATTGTGCATTTTGAGAAAGCCATTATACCTGGACATTTGTCCTGAGTTAAAACTATTGTATAGTGTTTCAATAGTGTGTTTTATGAAGTATCACTATCTGTGCAGACCAGCCTGCCTTCCTGGCTGCAGGATACCAAAGCCTCAGTTCACAGCTCTGAGCCCTCCCCTGCCCATCTTCCCAGCAGAGCCTGCAAATCCAATGTGCTGTCTCTGCTGCTTGCTCAGCTAAAGGGTTCAGATACCCTTTCCCACTTTTAAGGATTATTCCAGCTCTGACCTGGGAAGGCAGAGTCTGCCTTTGCTCTGTGGTTGGTCTTTGCAGCCTTCTTGAGACCTCCACTCACACGGCCTGGGAAAAAGGAAGGTTGAAAACGTATTTTATGGGCAGTTGAAAAAAAAAAAAGCCAAGATAAAAATTAAACATATAAAATAACTGGTGTTTTTGAGTTTTTCCCATTCTCACTGACCATCTCCAGAGAGCCCTCTGGAGATGTGCAGCTGAAGAGTGAACCACTCAAAGCAGTGGCTGCTGTTGACCTCAGGAGAACTGTGATGGGGCCCTGGGAGGCTGTAAGCTACCAGCAGCAACCTGCCAGCTATTGGGAGTAATCTTTGGTGAGTGATACAGCAACCATCCTGGTCAGGTTTTGTGTGGGAGGTATTTAAACATAACCCTACTTCTTGTCAGATGAAAAGTATTTTGGCTTTCCTTGGGAAGGATGGGTGGTTTGGTTTTTATTCTCCTAGGAATGCATTTTTTTCCCAGCTGTGAACAATACAAGATATGGGTAGATAAAAAATGGTGGATATTCCTCTCTTCCTCCCTTGTTCTTATCTTGTTTTCACTACTTCCACTGTAAACTCAGGGCAGGGACTCTTTCCCACTATGTGCATGCATAGTTCGCTTCAAATACTTACATGGGAGAAGGGTATAGAAATGTCACATCCCCTGGAACAATTTTGATATTGACCCAAGGAGCTCTAGGGGAAGACTGGGTACACTCCTGGTCGCTATCCAGAGCAGTCTCATGGGCTCATCATGAGCTTGTAAGTAAGCAAAAGTCTCAGAGATAGCTGAATCCATTCCCTCACCCTTAGGCAGACTGAGATTTTCCTCTGCAAATCCAAAGATAGTGAACTGTTCCTGCTGTGCAAGGTCAGCAGCCAAAAAGAACATCCCAGCCCCACAGATCCTGACGTCCCAAGTGTGTAGGCTGGGACTGTGCCTGCCAACCAAAGCCATGTTAAAGACCACAGAAGGTCATGATGGGGTCCTGGGAAAGAAGAGCTCTTGCTTTGAGCAGAGGCTGCAGTCTCTGGGGACTGGTCTTCAAAGAAGCAAGCCTGATTTACACTTTTGAAAATAAATTATATTTAAAACAATGCTCTGGTCAGTCTCATTAATTTCTTGTGTCTTGCCTTCCTCACAACTCTTTTTAAACAAAGTGTCTACTTACTTCAGCATGGAAATAGTATTTAAAATACTTGGGTTTGCTTCCAAAACTTTTTTTTTTTAATGCTGCTGAGGTGACATTTCTCCAGACTTGTCTTTTACATATAAATGCATTTGAGCTTATAGTCCTGTCTTTTAGTTTTATGCTTTTTTTCATTAGGCCTTACACTGATTCTGATGACACTAACATTTCTTCTGTGCCTCTGGTACATAATATAGGCTATAGTCTTCTTTACAACTTCCTGCCTTCATAATTTATTGCATTTTTAGCATTTTCATGCTTCAGTCTGCTAAAACCTGTTTATTTGTCTGCTGTAATTATTGTTTCCAATCCTTTGGCACAAATTTTCATTTCAGTACTTGAGCAGCAATATCTGACTAACAATTATTAGGGTTTCTTGTGTTTATTGGTCTGTTTGAAAAGGAGGATGGCATGATTCCACTATTGTCAGAATCTACATAGTGACCTTTCTCATCCATATCCATCCTACTTAGCTTCATGGTGCTGATGATGTGATGGATGTGGGTCATGTTGACTGCTTCCCTGAGTAGAAGGTTAATGCATCCGCACCCCTAAGCAGCCACCTTTATGAAAGTATTGGCATTATGACATACAGTCCTTGGTTTTTGTCTGTCCTTATTTCTCCCACATAACTCCATTTTAAATGAGGCAAGTCCTGCTTTTTGAGTCCTACCACAGTTTTGTCTCTTGCATTTAAGGTTTATCTTTTCCATGATTTCTGTGACAAAGTATTTTGTTTCTGAACTTGATCTCATTTTCTGCTTCAGCTGTATCACTGTCTAATTGCTGTACTCTTATGATTTGATATCTTTAAATACAAAATTTGTATCTAATCAAATTTAGAGGCATTCTGTGTTCTTGGAATTGTGTTTTTCTCATTTAAAAGGAAATGTTTTAGTATAGTTGGACTAAAGGCTGCTTTTATTTTATTGTTGGAGTAATTTTATTCACTGAATTATTCTAAAATTGGAAGTTGCTGTGGTTTGTTCAGTGGTGTCCCCAGCCTCTGCATGGGAATGGCTGTTGTGGGATGTCCCTGGACCCTTTCATCTCCAGGATGCCTTCTCTGTGTCAGGACAAAACAGCTGGAACTCAGAAATGCCAAATTACTGGTCTTTAATGAATTACCACATCAAGCCACAGAATTGTTTGTGCTCTTACTTTCTGTTGGAAATGAGAAGAGAAGCACATGAGTCTAAACCTTTGCAGATCAAAGGTACCATGCCAGGCTTTTGCTGGGGACTGAGAGCTTTTAGTTCCTGCTTCTGCACAGGTACTTGGTCAGCTGCAGGCACCTGAGCCCTTAGGTGTATTTTAACAAGAGCTAAAGTAGTGCAGTGTATGCTGAGGACACTTATTGCTGCTACCAGCTCTGCTCAGCACCAGCAACTCTTCTAGGCATGTATATGAGAGTGCCTCTCTTCTCATAATTATAGTATCACTACCAACATGTTAAAATTAGACAAGTTAAAAATTGTCTGAGCTGAAATGCACTCAACTCCAGATGCAGTTATCACTGAGAAAAACTGCTTTGAAGCTTTAGCTCCAGATAGGTGATATCCTGACAACCTCCTCACCTTTCACTTGAACGAAGCTTTTTGCACGAACTTAACACACATGGATAGTCTTTATAAACAGCTCTTCTTGTCTTTTTATTGTATACCAGTAAAGCATTAGAGGCTCAATGGAGTGTATTTTTTTACATAATTCCTTTATGCCACCTGCCAGCCAGGGAGTTGTTTTTTTATTACAGTAGTTTCTCATTAACTATGTGCATTTTCTGTGTAGGGGGCTGCATAAAACATCCTCTTATTATTGGAAGAATAATCAGTTCACTTCTTTATTCTGTGTGAGATGTCCATGCTCCTTGTTTCTTACCTCTTGCAGATAGTGGGTGTGAGCCCAGCACAGTATGGACAAGACATTCTACCTTTGAACTGCTGCCAAATTCAATGAACTGTCAGCTTTGATGTATCCTGGTTTTTTCAACCTACTTTTATGAGGAAAAGAAAGCATCACTGAGTCTATTTGCTTTTTCGCTATAGCCACTCCTCATATCATTTTGACAAGGTAGTTGCCTTGTTATATCCCTTGTATGGATCATTGATCATGTCACTTTTTATAATCATTGCAGTTTTGTTCCAGCCCTGCAGTGAGAGCACTGTCAGCAGGGAAAAGGTAGTGCAGAGCTCAGACTTCTGCCCTGTTCTCACGAATGCAGTAGCAGGAGATTCATCATCAGAGGTTCATCATTATCAGAAAGCCCCATTCTGCACATAGTTTTGGAGCTCTTGGCAGACTTTCTGCTTCAACCCACACTGTAAAGACTTGTCTAATAATGCCAACAGCGTGAAGCCCATTAAGATCAGAATGGCAGAATAACTGAGTCCAGCTTTCCCTTTTGGTAGTGGAGAGTTGTCTTTTTTAAACGAAGGCAGGTAAGTGTATTTCAGCTCATAAAGCTGGCAGATTTCTGACACTGAAGCAGCAGTGTATGTTTGCCCCATGAGTACCTGGATGCCAGGGTGGGTTGAGGCAGCAGATCTCTTCCTCAACTGTGTTTGTATTGTGCCTGCTGCAGAGAGGTCCTGCCCCATCCACAAGGAGCTCCGTGGAGTGTGACCTGTGGGCAAGACTACTTACCACCCCTCCTGCTTCCAACACATAGCTTTGTTATACTTGGATCCTGTGTTTTATTTCAAGGTGCTTGCTGTTCCCTTGCCCTTTCCTCAACCCTAGACTCTGCCAGACTGACTTTAAAAGCAGCAGTCATCTGATTTCTTCTGGAACATTGCTCTGACAAGGAGGCTTAGCGTTCCCAGCGCTACAGCTTTAAAGAATGACTATCCCCAGGGGTGGCAGGATGGGCCACACAGGCACTGAGGGGCTTTGAACTCCACTCTGTGTATTAACACCACAGACTAGTGTCTCTGTTTAATACAGTTATCAGTGCTTTTTACTGCACCATTGTACTCTACAGTATGTAAAATTGATTTGACATGAATCAGCAGGGGAAGCTTGCAAATCCCAAATGAATGATGTGCAATGTTTGCTTTAGAAAATGCTCATCCCTCGTTGGTGCTTGCAGCACAACATTGCACACCTAATTGCCCACATGTAGAACTGTGTCAGCAACCAGCCTGGACAGGGTGCAGTAAACTAACATAGCTAAGGTGTGATGGATTTCTTTTTTTAAAAAGATCATGGCAAAGAGGGAAAGATCGGGTTTACATTTTTACAGAACCAGGATCCAGCTTCTTCTGAAACTCAAATTGCCATTGATTCTAACAGTAGAAGGAATGAGCCTCATATTGATTTTAGACAACAACTAAAAATTGGATTTTGTGTGGAAAACTGTTCTTGGATCATGACTAATTACATCACTTTGGGTAAAAGCTATTTACAACCCCCGTAGTTATCATATTTCCTTTTAAATGCTATTTTATCTGAAAAAAAAATCCCCATCTCTTGCGAAGGGGGAAAACCCCAAATTCTGTACTCAGTTCAGTTTTATCTCCCGGACAACATTCTGCATTCTGTAAAAACTGTAAGCGGAGGAGTGGACTTACGGATTCTACGGGCGAGGGCTGAGAGCAGGGTGCCCCCAGCTCTGTGGGGAGCAGCGCTCCCATGGCGGGGAGCAGAGTGCCCCGGCTCTGCGGCTCCCATGGCGGGGAGCAGGGTGCCCCGGCTCTGTGGGGAGCAGCGCTCCCATGGCGGGGAGCAGAGTGCCCCGGCTCTGTGGGGAGCAGCGCTCCCATGGCGGGGAGCAGAGTGCCCCGGCTCTGTGGGGAGCAGAGCTCCCATGGCGGGGAGCAGGGTGCCCCGGCTCTGTGGGGAGCAGAGCTCCCATGGCGGGGAGCAGGGTGCCCCGGCTCTGTGGGGAGCAGCACTCCCATGGCGGGGAGCAGGGTGCCCCGGCTCTGTGGGGAGCAGCGCTCCCATGGCGGGGAGCAGAGTGCCCCGGCTCTGCGGCTCCCATGGCGGGGAGCAGAGTGCCCCGGCTCTGTGGGGAGCAGAGCTCCCATGGCGGGGAGCAGGGTGCCCCGGCTCTGTGGCTCCCTGTGCTGAGGGAGCAGCGCTCCCATCGCGGCACCCCAGGGCAGCCGCGGTGACTCAGGTGTCGGCTGTGGCCCAGCCCTTGCCGGGAAGCTCATGTTTTATTTTCCACTGTCAATTCTGCCTCAGGATGTGCTGCTGCGGGCCACTCCCTGAGGTACTTCAAGGCGTGGGGTTTTTTTGTTGTTGTTGCTGGCGAGGCCAAGGAGATTTGGCTAAAGGCATGAACAGGTTGTGCTGGGCTTGATTCATGCTCGCTCCTCTTCTGGGAGTGCCTGGGGAGGTGCCCGAGGGGCAGCTTGAGGTGCTGATAACATCCCAGCAGATGTGTAGGGACTGATTATTTATGCCATGGCCCTCTTCACAATGCTTTAGCCTTAGCTGAGATGCAAATGTGCCCTGCCCTGGCCAGGGGCAAGGGGCCCAGGCCGCAGCAAGCATCTCTCTGGTGTGCATGAGATGGGAAGGCAGCACAGGGCTCCCATGGACGGGAGGGATGAAGTCCTGAGCATGGCTTTGAAAAGGAAAATAAGGACTGTAGAGGAGGTGTCTTGTGTCTTATGAGACTTCTTCAGCAGACCTGCTGGACCTTAAGGGAGAAACTCAGTTGGCATTATTTGGAGCCCTCTCTCTGGGCATGTATTTGTACAGTGGGTATCATTAGCAGAAGCTTTGTTTGGTGAGACACCTACAAGTATCTTTTTATGTTTAGATGGTTCAGATTTTTGTTTAAATTTGAATTTCATTATTTAAATTCTAGCAAACAGTGAGGGATGTGGCTGTCATGATGCCATGCCAGCACAGCATCTCAGCTTGCACCACTATGGAGACTTGTGCTTACCTGTCAGGAAGGGTAGTGGGCTGGGGCTGAATGGCCATGAGCTGAACAGAAGTTTGGGACCCAAATTGCTTCCAGACTCATCCAGTACCTTTATTTGTTGGTCTTGCCCGCTTGCAGGTCAGTTTTGTGTTAGTAACATGAACTTCTGCTTGGCATTTTCTCCCCCACTGACTGTCCACTGGCTGATGCTTCTTCCAGTCTGTCAGTCTGTGCTCTTCTAACCATGAATATTGAGTGCCCCCTTACAGCTCAGCATGGGGATGTTTGGGCCTTGTTCACCAGAGGAACACAGAAGTCTTTCTTCACACTATATTTGCACGGTCATATTGTCATCTTAAGTCCTGTGGTTAGGACCAAAGTTCCTCCATCACACCATGTTTCATCCCTTAGATAAATTCAGATCAGAAAAGCATTCACCCATTGCATACGGTATTTTTTTCAATACCAGCATTGCTGGTATCTCTCTTCAGGTACTTTCAGAACACCCTCTTTTTCTTCTAAAAATATATACTTCCTTCCTGTACCTCGCTCCTTTTTACATTATATAGTATCACCAAAGTCACAAATATTTATGGTGTTGGTTATTCAGTTTAGTTAGCTGAAAAAAGGAATCAAAAGAGAAAATCATAAGAAAAACTGAAAGCTAGTAGAACACTGGTGAGAAAACAATGGGAAGTTATCCTAAGGGCAGAGCTGAGGAGCAGAGAGAAATCATGTGAAGTCTGAAGAGATGGTAATGAGGAAATGCTGCCTGGAAAAAAGATGGCAATTTGAACAGCCTAAATAAACTGTAGAACTGTAAGGAATATATCCATTCATATAAAATCTATTTTTTCCTCATTCTCTCATTCTTTTTTCATTCTTTTTTTTGAAATACTAGTGGCAAACCTGAAACCATATCTTATTTTAAAACAGCAACAGAAGCTGTAAGCTTCACTTAATTGGAAATAGTTGCTAGCAGTAGCAGTCCAGCCAGCTGAAGGTAAACCATCTCCCTGGCTTTGCCAAGTACCTGAACCTTCCTCCTGCTAAAGAAAGGCAGAATACCAGAAGGGAAGGGTGCCAGGGACTGTCAGCACTTCTGCTCAGCTCTCCAGCTGGTCATTGTGCAAAGGGCAAATGGCAGGAGAACTGCTCAGCACGGTGGGAAACGCAGCACCCTGTGCTCCCAGGCCAGCAGCAGCTCATCAGATAGCCCTCATCATTACTGATCCCTGGTGCCTTTTTCTGTACAGCGCTAATAATCACCTTGGCTGTTTTCCAGCCCACATGACTGCCTTCTGCCTGTTGAAATTACCTTCACAGCTTGAGCTAGGTTTGGAATCTCTCTGCATGTCCTAGGAGTGCTAGGGAGATGTGTCTGCACCATGTCCTTACTGCATCTCCTGGCTGAAGGCATGGAGGTGATGCCCTCCTCTCTCTATCTCTGCCACTTTCTCATGTCTTAGAGCAAGGTGCTTAATAATTTTGCTCACACAACTGGAAATTGCTTTCAAGGTCTAAAATATGACCCTAGCCTTATTAACAGCTGTGTGCTTCCAGACAGGAGAGACCCTGCATATAAGTGCCATCTACTACTTAAGGAAGTGTATCTCCAGGCAATTGAACAGAAGTGCCCTGTCAGCTTCCCAGGTGACAGCTGGCCTCCACTGCCTGTTTGCTGTCAGCCCATAGGATGATCATGTAAAAGCTGTTGGCTGCAGGGATGGAAATAACAAATCTTCTTTCACAAATGCCCCAGGCTGGGAAAGGCAGAGCAGGACTCATCATTGTTACAAGCAAGGCTGGGCAGTTGCCTGTGGCAGCAAGACAGGGGAGCTGTGGGCTGCCTACCTTGGCTGCACTTACTCCCAAAATCCTGGCACCTGGTGGCTCTGATCCCACTTTGCTCTTTCACCTCTCCCCAGAACCATAAGCAGTCTCTTCACGCTTGAATTTTGCTTATTCTGCTGAAAAATTTGGAGCTGCTGTCATATACCAAATTACTGAACTTCAACTGACAAACATAAATCTTTAATCACAGTAATTTACCCTCAGCGTACCACTGAAGAAAACAGATCAAATTATTCTCCCAGCTCTGTTTGGGCAGTTGCACAATTTCCAGGAGCTTAAGTGAGGGGAGGATATGGCCCCTAATCTCCCAGGAGAGTCACAGTTGCTGCTCAGACTACCTCCTCCCAAATCCTCTGAGCTCTTGGGCAGTTTTCCTTTCAAATTGCCTTGAAAGTATTTTTAAAAAAAAATAGAGTAATCTGTTGAGTCAAGCTTGGCTGAATGTTTCATTGTTCCTTTGTTTCTCAACACGTGGAAGCTGATTTACTTCTGCTGCTATCCAGTTAGAGAGGAACAAATGCTTTATAAAAATAACACTTGGGAAACACAAGGGAAAGCAATTGGAGTTTGAACATGCATGGCCATAAGCCCAAAGAGAGTCATGTCTGACAATGAAGAAACGCTACACAGATTTATTCTTTCGATATATAAAGCAAACTATGTTTTTAAATCCATAAGAACAGATGCCCTTTGTTTTCGATGCATGGTCAAAATCAGTGGCATTGGTAGCAGGGGGAAACAGTTTTAACAGCTGGGGAAAATGGCATTGGCACTTCC
The DNA here is from genome assembly GCA_024865655.1 of Emberiza elegans. NCBI lineage: Eukaryota > Metazoa > Chordata > Aves > Passeriformes > Fringillidae > Emberiza > Emberiza elegans. The sequence continues at coordinate 18,636,578 of JALJVW010000085.1, read as the reverse complement.
CATCTTTGTCAGTGAACTATTCCCCAGCTGTGGCAAACAGCCAGCCATGACTGGAGCACACTTGAACTCCTCCTGAAAGCCATGTTTTCCCCTTTTCCCCCCCAGCTGTAGAGTTCAGTGCTTGCTCCGAGGTCACTGAGTAAGCCTGTTAGACAAGCTCAAGATATTAACATTGAAATATTCCTGAGCTGCTCTTGTGATTTTTTTTGCAATACTACCACATATGCTAGTGCAATATTTATTTCCAGGCAGCAACTGAAGAAGCCAAACATATGATGATAGGTACAAATGTATTTTTGTCATCCACAGAGGGCCTTACTGAAAGCACAAGAATGAGCTCTAATGTCTGTACAATCCTGTGCTTGATTTCCTACTCCTTCTTCCAGGATTCGCAAGAAATATAGCTTGCAGCAAGAGGAGATTTTGGTTTTGCTATGAAAACAGGACAAAATAATAGTTTTCACATAAAATCTTAAATTGTGTAGTAATTTTAACTACCAGAAGATGAAAATTATTTAAGAGAAACCACTTAAAGCACTTTGCAACACTTTTGTGTCCTCTGGTAGTGGGAAGAGGCTTTAAAATGTGGATACACTGCAAGCTATTTTATCTTGCTGGAAAGACGTGTGTAAGTACATGTGTCAGCAGAGCAATGACCACTTTCTTCTCTTGCAGTAATTTGAAATTTTATGCTGTTTTTTACACCTCCTGCAAAACAGACTATTAAGGACAAGGCTTAAATGCAGCAGTCACCTATTGTCTCTTCTAGATTTTGTAAATGATGAACCTTTTATCAAAATCACCTTTTTGTGATTTTTGTGTTGCTTTCCTTGCTCTTATAATTGCACAGTTCAAATGCAACATTCAAAAGGGGCAAATCCTCCTCAGAAACAGCTTTCTCTCTCTATCCATTGGATACTAATAATTGCTGTAGTGGACAGGACAGGACAGCAGGCATGCTGTACTCTTGATCTGTCTTCCTTTTTTAAAAATGTTGAAAAATATGTTCAATGTATTTGCAAAGGACTCTAAGGGCATTGTCTGCATACATTTAAATAAACCCTGAGTGCAGATGTGGGTTATACAACATCACCAGTGAGTGGATAAGCAGACAAGAAAAAAAGATAATCTGTTTACCCATTCCAATTGCAAACCCCTCCTGTGGATGGCTCTCTGCTGTCACTTACTGTCTGTGAATGCCAAGGTAACCTCAGTGCTGTAACTCTGCATCCACAGCAACACAGGGGAGGGAACCCACATCTAGCAGCCTACCTCGTGTTGATTTCAAATGCTCTGGACATACCCTTCTGCCAGGTGTGCATGGCTCTGCATAGTCTTCATAAGTAACACATCTCTGCTCTGAGGTGTGATATCTCTTAAACAAATGCCATGTGGGGTTGAAGTTGAGGAGTGAAATATGAGGTCAATAGCATTGGAAATATGGAATATTGGTCTTGCACTGGGAATCTGTGAAGAATGGTATGTGAATTTGTGCTTAGAAGATCAGGAAAGTTTCTCCAATGGTCTATGAAAAGGGCACCAAGCCAGAAGATGAAGGCAAGCATCAGCAGAGGTAAGGATATGAGGACATCGTTCATCCCAAATTCCAGATATGAGGAGATGCACATGCTCTGTCAGCTAAAACCAAGTTCTTGATGTGACTTCCTGTCATGTGTAACCTGACAGACACAGGTAATGACCTCATAAAACATTTATGGATACAATCAGGCTTTATGGTACAAATTTGAGGAAGCATAACACCTATTAAAACTCCTTTGGTGCTGTGTTTTTCCATGGATCCTGGGTATGCCCCAAAACATAAGAGTGGATTGGGGAGTAGCAGGGAATCCTTCCGGGTGGTGTCTGCCTTCAGAACATCAGGACATGCTCCTTACATCCTGCCCAAACTTCCTGATGCAGTATTTAGAGCCCCAAAAAAAATTCTTCTTAGAGAAGATCCCTTTTCTGCTTTTAGTGTTACACTCTTTTAGTCTGAGATATTCAGAGCAGACCTATGATGCTCCATTGCACACAGCAATGTTCTGGCAGCTTAATCTCAAAAAGCAACATCACACTCTGGACCAACCATGATACATTTTCTGATCTTTTCCTTTTCCTGTGTTTGTGTGTGTCTCTGCCACAACTCAATCATTGTCCATTGGACTACATAGAAACCTGCCTGAAGCTGAATGGCTATTCATTTTGTACTAGTGAACACACCAACTTGAGTTATGTAGTTGTGTGAATCTTGTACAGATTGCTGGATTGGAAAGAAGTAATAGCTGAGGTCTTCTTCAGGCTAGTGGAAGAAGCCTTGTTTGATCAAAGAGATTTGGAATAGTCAGCATGAATTTATGAAAGGGAAACTGTACTTATCCAAACTCATGACCTTCTACGATGAGAAGAGTGGCTTGGTGGTGACTGGATGTTCTCTTTCTTGGCATTAGCCAAAAAAGTGTCACCTGTTTCATCCTCATAGACAAGCAGAGAAGTATGTGCATGATAAGTGGACAATAAGGTGGACTGACAACTGTGTGAATTGACAGGCTTAAAGGTTTGTGATCAGTGGCACAACGTCCATCAGGAGGCCTGTTACTAGGAGTGTACCCAAAGGTGGATACTGAAACTGCCATTACTTAACATCTTCATTAATAACTTTGGTGATGGGAGATGGGACAAGCTCAGCAAATTTGTTGATGGTTCAAAATTGTGATGAGTAGCTGATTCCATTCAGAGGAACTTGGACAGCCTGGGGAGAGGGGCAGAGAGGAATCTCGTTGAGCTCAGTAAAGAAAAATACAAAGTCCTACACCTGGGGAGGAATAGCTCCATGCGAGGAGCCAACCAGCTGGAAAGTAACATGGGAGAAAAAGGCCCTGAGTATCCTGGTGGACAAGCTGACCATGAGCCAGCAATTCTCCCTCATGGCAAAAAAGGCTAATAGTATCCTGGGCTGCATCAGACAAAGTGTTGCCAGCATGTTGAGGAAAGTGACACTTGCCCTCTGTTCAGTCCTGGCATGCTGTGCCAATGCTGGGCTCTCCTGGAAGGTAGAAAGGTATGACCTCAGTGGATTGGGTCCCATGAAGTATCTGAGAGTTGGTTAAGGGACAGGACAGCAACTGTCACATGAGGAAAGGCAGAGAGAACTGGGGATGTTTGGACTGGAGAAGAGAAAGCTCAGAGGGAATCTTTTCATTGGATATAAATACCTGATGGGGTAGTATGAAGAAAGCAGAGCCTCTTCTCAGATATCAACAGGTGAGAAGCAATGGGCACATATTCAAGCACAGGAAATTCTGTCTGAAATAAGAAAACACTTTTTTATTGTGAGGATGGCCAAACACTGGCATAGATTCCCCAGAGAAGCTGTGGATTCTCCATCTGTGGAGATATTCAGAAGTCCTGAGTACATGATGTTGGGTGAAGTGTTCTGGCTGACCCTGCCTTAAGAAGATGGTAGGGAATAGACTAAATGATGTATAGAGGTCCCTTCCAACCTCAACTGTTATGGGCTTTTGTTCCCTAATTTCCAAATTGCTATGCACTTGAACTGCATTTTCCTTTGTCAGGAAAACATCCTGCACACGTTACAGGTAACAGGCAGTGATATTAGACCCCCTCCATGCATGAGAACCTCTCTTTCCTATTTCAGACACAAAGTGAGGATGTAGCTTTTAGATGTTTTAGAAAAAGTTGGATGTGAAGACAGTGTATATAAAAAAACATTTGCTATATGAGACTCAAATGCTGCTTGATTTACACAAGGTTGAATCACAAATTTGTGAGGCTTTGTTATTGCCTGGAGCTGTGGTGCTTGACCAGCCTCCTCATCTGTGAAGGGCTCCTTTGGTCCTGTATAGTACACGATATGTCATCAAGTAGTGCTGGATGTAACCCCAAAGGCATAACATTCCTCTCCTTTTGTAGAGAGTCAGGTGACAAAACCAAGAAAATATTTGGGTACATGAAATTTAAATGTCATCATGTCTAATTTATAGATATAACCTGGTTTTGCCAATCAAAGTTGGTGGGGGGCACATAAGCCACATCAGTATTAGTAAATGGAATAGTCAGGGGGGCTGATTCACCTGCCAGCTTTAATTGTATGCATGTGCTGACTTTGGCTAGGGTAATTTTCTTTACAGTGGCTGGTAAGGGGCTGTGTTTTGGATTTGTGCTGAACACAGGGTTGATAAAACAGAGATGTTTTTGTTATTGCTGAGCAGAGCTTACACAGAGCCAAGGCCTTTCCTGCTGTTTGCACTGCCACACTTGTGAGGGGGCTGAGGGTGCATGGGAGGCTGGGAGGAGGCACAGGTGACCCAAACTGACCAAAGGGGTATTCCAGACCATATGGCATCATGCTCACTATATAAAGTGGGGGGAAGAAAAGGATGGGGGGGGCATTTGGAGTGATGGCATTTATTTTCCCAAGTCACTGTCACATGCGATGGGGCCCTGCTCTCCTGAAGATGGCTGAGCATCTGCCACGGCTAGCAGTGAATTAATTCCTTGTTTTGTTTTGCTTGCATGTGTGGCTTTTGCTTTTCCTGTTAAACTGTCTTTATCTCAACTTAGAGATTTTCTAGCTTCTACTTTTCTGATTCTCTCCCTGATCCCACTGGTGGGGGAGTGAGCAAGTGGCTGTGTGGGGCTTGGCTGCTGGCTTGGGGTTAAAGCACAACATCATAGAGCTAAATTCTACCTGCCTCTGAACAGTGTGGCTGCATCCTGCCTGGGTGACTCGTGGGCTGTGCCTGCAGGGTGCAGGGGAGCTTGAGCTAGAACCATGCAGGGAATAAACTAACCATATATTTTTGTACAAATATGTGATCAGACAGGTCGTTTATGCTTTCCTTAGACTTTATCTGAGCCCCAAATATTTTCTGCCTAATGGGTAGGGCTAGGTATCCATTCCATGACTCCAAGTAACAAGTAATGCCATCAAAGTGTCCAGTTAATATTAACAGGCTGTTAGAACAGTGTTGCCCAAGATGCGACCTGTACCTATTATTCAGGTTATAAAACATCATTGGGAAAGTAGTCAGGGCATGAGCAAGAGCAACTGGAGGTAGATTAATACATTACTTAAGTAGTTAGGGAGATGATGTGAATCACTCGTGTTCACCTAGAACAGGAGCATGGAGCAGAACAGCTGAAAATGCTGCTGCATGGCAAAGTCAGTGGGGAACAGCAGGGCTTTCTTTACATTCTGCATAGTCAAGGTACCTGCTAGACAGGTAGCCCTGTGAGAGGCCTCAGTCATCTCAGGAGAGGCACCTGCCTGTTCTGTGTGACTGCTGAGAGGGCTGGGCAGGCTCCCCCCTGCTGTCAAGGAACTCAGTAACAGGGCTGCAGCTGGTCTGGCTGTCTCCTGTGCAAGGCTCCTGTGTTTGGAGGGCCCACCCAAAAAGCTGGAGACTTTAATTCAGTTGCATGCTCAGGCATTAACTGAGCTCAGCCATCCCCAGGGAGGAGCCCCCAGGCATGACAAGGCTCCCACTGGAGTAGGCAATGTGCGTGCTGGTGACTGGGAGTTTACCTGCTAGAGGACCTCTTCTCAGCTGCGGATTCCCTTCTCTACTCTACTAGTGACTGCTTGAATTCCAATCCAGCTTCCAATGCCTGCCTGATAGGCTGAAGTCTGTCCTTTCTACTATGCCTGCTTCTCAATTAACATTGAATTTTGTAAGAACATAATTGAATCAGACCAGAAAGCCTATGTTCTTTCCCTGGCAGATGTGGATGCTTAGGAAAAACACAAGGAGCAGCTATTACAAAATGATTTTTCCCTGACTTATTTACCCCATTCAAGCATCCCATGAGTTTGGATTTCCTTGGTAATGGTAACCAGAACACTGAATATTAAGTCAGATAATAACAATAACAGTAATGACAATGATGATGATGCCATTATCTAAGTACTAGTCACATCTTTTCCATTAATTTGGCTGATCACTTGGAAAACCCTTCTATATTTTCACCACTTGTGGTGATCAGTTCCACAATTTGCTTAGATGATTCAATCATGTTTGTCCCCCAGACACCTATTTTCAGGAGAACAATTTCTAAATTATTTTGTCTGCATCATTATGATAGACCTTCTATTTTTCTGAAAAGTCCCCTTTGGCCTTGGCCATCTCTTGCTCTGTTTTATGTGTTTTGAGATTAGGCAGAGAGAACGCTCACACCACACAATGTGTATTACACAGAGGTTTACAAATATGCACTCTTTTGTTCTCTGTGTTAGCAAAGTCCAATAAAAAGGCTGGAGAATTTCCATCCTTTCCTGTCTCTCCACCAGAGACTCTTTAAAAACTATGTTAAGGAATTGGTTTAGGTACTCTGTGTGGAGATTGTGTGCATGCAAACCCTCAGAGGCAGCAGCATATCTCTGTTGGGTCTGACTGAGACAGAGTTCCCTTGTCCCTCACTGTGCTGTGCTTGGCATCGGTAGCTGGAAGGGTGCTGATAACACAGCAGTGTTTTGGCTACTGGTGGGCAGCACTGTCCCTGTAACATTCCTTCCCCTCCACCAAGGAGCTTCACCTGGAGCCTGTGGCAAAGGGCCTCAGGAGAAATTAGGGCTTTGGCCAGAGTTTTGGAGGATCAGAGGCCGCTATACTCCAGCTGAAAGAGCAATGTTAGCAGCCTATGAGGGGGTTTGAGCTGCCTCAGAAGTTGTTGGGACAGAACCTTGTCACCTCTTGGCACCGTGACTGCCCATCCTACACTGGGTGTTTAAAGGAAACATCCCCTCAACACCTCACACAACCAGTGCTACGTGGAGTAAGTGGGTAGCATTGATTATACAGCAAGCTCTAATGGGAAAACCCTATTTCTCAGGAATCCTAGAAGAGCTTAGGACTGGCCAGAAGCCAGAGATTTTGGAGCATTGCCTGAGAAAGTGACTCATGCCCAAGAAGCACCACCATATAACTTCCACTTTCTGAGAATGCCCTAACCACAAGGGTCTCATAATAACTTTGAAGATGAGCCCTTCTTGAAAAACAGAAAGTGACCACTATTGCACTTGGTGGATAGCCTGTTGTTTTCATTCCAGATTGAGCCCTCAGTCTGGAATGGGACTTCTTGAGCATTGCTGGTTTGGTCAGTGACTGGACCTACACAGGTCTCTTGGTGGCCCCCTCTCTTTAGAGACGTGTGTGTTGAGATGCCTGGGAAACTTGGGAGGTCAAAGTGGGAGGAATCTGGAGGTTAGACCCTTGTAGGGGACAATAAATGAGCAAGGGTCTGATGCCTCAACTCATCTTGGAAAAAATGTCACCATAAATGGACTTTTATCACTCCTGATCTACACAAAACATTGCTGCAAAAGCCTAAATTCATGTTAGGATCAGTGGCATAAGCAATGTAAAGCTTCACCTGCTGTCCCATGGCTGACAGCCATCAGCACAGTGAGCATTTGTCACATTGGACCCACCTGCTTCCCAGCCTCATGCTCTCTTCAGCACCAAGTCCTGACATTTGGACTGTTTTACCTCAGTGATGCTTCACTCTTTTTTTGGTTTCTATCTGCCACACAGAAAGAAGCAGAAGGAGGACAGAACCCCCAGCTTTTCTTGGGAAGAAGGAATTGTGTGCCTTTCTTAGCCTAGAAAAGGGCTGCCAGCTGCATGTCCAAAACTGGTTCCATGGGAGCCAGACACAGAGCAGTTCCTGCCTGCCTCACTGTGTGCCAAAGCTAATGAGGTAAGAATATTAAAGCATTCCTTGGCAATCACTTTATGGAAGGAGAGGCTCAAAATTAGAGAAGTTTTTTTTAATAGTTTTTTTTAAAGATAAAATTCTAAAACACTCAAAGGCCTTCCATCCCAAATTACATGCCAGATTTATCTTGCCTGGACCACCAGGTTTCACAGACACTACTAAACACCCCCTACTATATAAATCTTAAATCTTTTCTGACTTTTTCCTGTTATGCCCACTCTTAGGTTGCCTCCTGACTACCACCTCACTTTATTAGGTGAGTTAACCTTTTGGTGGGGTCTTCTCAGCTTCTCCTTCACCCCCCTGTATGTCCTGCTGGTTTGCATTTCAGCTGTCTATTCTTCTGTCTCTGAATAAATGCAGAATTTCCTTTGCCTGTCTCCTTGCAGACAATTTACAACTCGCTCTCTACACCAGACCTATCTTCTTCTGCCCACACTGAAATCTGAGCTGCCAGATAAACTGAACTTCGACAAACTGGAGCTCCTTAGCACCTCCCTCTTTTCCTTATTCCTTTTTTTTTTTAACCAGAGACAAAAAAAGTCACACACAAGCTTGTAACTTGTGCACTCTGTCCTCAAGTCTAGGCTGCATAAGCCTTGCAGCCTTCCTTCATGGTGTTAAGTAATGAGGTATTTTAAGAGGACTATTGTGTGGCTCATGCCCATGTCTGGCTTTCCAGGTTTTTTGTGTCTCTTCCACCACCTGGGTAGTGGAAGCAGGCACAGCCTCCCATTTTGCATCCCATGGGTGTGGGGCTGCTGACATGGAGCTGCAGAGGGGCTGGCAGGCAGGGTAAATCAGGAGGCAGAGCTTACTCAGGAGCAAAAGAAGCAGTCAGTCAGACAAGAGACTCAACCAGGGAGATGTGCTATCTGGGGAGAGGAGGGGGCAGGAAGGCTGTGGTCCCGAAGGAGAAGGTAAGGCTGGCAGAGGGGGAAGTAATGATGAAGCTAGCCTTTTCCCCCGGGAAACATCTTTTGCAGTTTCTCTTGACTAGGTTTAGCTTTGCTTCTTGGAGCAGGCAGAGCTCCTGGGAACACCTGATCAGAGAGGCTGGGATATGCTGGATACTTGTGATTCAGATTTTTTTTTTCCTTTCCTATCCCCACAGAAAACATCAGGCAAGTTTCAAAACCGGGAACTTGGTGTTACGTCAGTGCTTCCTGCCCCATTAAAAGAGTTTTTGAAAGTAGCTGCTAAATCACCAGTTCCTGTTGTAGGGCCTGTCATATCTGCTGATCTCCAACTGGAGGTGTGCCATGAAGACACAGTACTAGTGTTCAGTGATTTCTCAAGTGTCCATAATGCCCTCTTGGAAGCACATGCCACCTGCAGTGTCCCAGGACACAGCCCAGAGGTGTTTTTTCATGACAGGTATTGGAGAATCTCCAGTCTGGCTGATTTTGAGCCAGTGGGTGCCACCAATAAAAGTTGTTTACAAGGAAGTAGCTAAGACAAACCAAGTTCATACCTGCTCTGTATTTGTTGATGGTAAAAGATAGGAAATGCGTGGGCAAGGCTGTCACTATGTCATCTTTCTCAAACTCTAGGCACAGCCAAGGAAAAGTTGTAAAGACAGTGAAGTTTGATGATAAATTTCATCATAATGCTTTACATATTAATTGCAATAGAGCTTCAGACTCACCACCTCACATCATCCTGTGGGCAGACCTAGACCTGCGCTGTGCCTTTGGTTGCCATGTGTCAGCTGTGAGGTGTTGTATCGTGGCATTGTAACAGTAAATGTGCTTGGCACCAAAGTTTTGACACACTACAAAACTCTGTTGGCTGCATCAGGACAAAAGGAGATAACCCCCACCTTTCAGGATGAAAGCAGAGCTGGAAACAGTTAACCATTTGGTGATGTCATGATAACTGGTGTGCCTAACACATGATCCCCTCTGGACAGTGTGGTCCTGGAGGAAGTGTTCCTCTTCCCAGAGAGCAGCTTGCTGTGGTATATCTTGAAAACTAACACAGAGCTTTGTACAAACATATGAGTACAGAAGGCACTCAGTGAGAAACACAGCAGCCTGCTAAGATTTTCCCTGGATACTCTCATTGCACAGTTGTAATCCTCAGAAGCTTCTTTTCTGTTCTGTGGATTTTGATTTTCTGAGGCGGGATGAGAAATGTTTTGTCCTAGCACTGTGCTGGGGTTCGGGGCAAGCATCACACTTTATCAATTAGAAGCAAGGCCAAACATGCCATGAGTCACAGCTGGAGGGACTGAAGTGGAATGCTTTCTCCCTTCCTAACCGTGCCAGCTCTTTGAGTCCCTGTGGCCTGAGTGGGAATGGCCAGATACTGATGACACATGTGCTGTGATGGGTGGGAAGCGGAAAGCCAGAATGAATTTCCAGGGATATGTGGGCACTCCCTTCTGGAGCTCTGCTTTTCATATGAATCTCTAAAAACAGCTGCATCCCTCCCCCACAAGAAGCTGTGGGATGTGTGCCAATTGGCCTGCACTGGAAGTACAGGGAAAAAAGACAAAAATCTGAAATATGTTGTTTTATGCCATTCTCTAAAGAGTCCTGGGCAGATTTTTTTTAAAGACTGAGGGAAGTTTGTTGTCTAGAAATGATTATTTTAAGAGCAAGAGCAAACTGCATTTAAAAAGGGAATTCACCTCTTCACCTCACACGGCTGTTCAGGATGTGTCATGTGCGGAAGCACTGGAATGTTACACGTTTTAATTTGGACCATGGCAATTTTGCTCTCAGCAATTGTGTGGGTAAACCAAACGTTGGAAAGGGACACGCTGGTCTGGACTGCTCTTTAAACACACACACAGAGGTCTGCCCTGCTTATAGGGCATCTAGAAAGCACATCTTCCTGGAGGGCTCCCAGCTGGGGTGTCCCCAGGCAGCCCCACCACTGGCTTCATCTGTCGTTTGCCCCTTCCCAGAGGGAATGCAGCAGGGATGGAGAGGAATAACCACTGCTCTGCTGCGCGACCCCACCGGGCAGAGTTCATGGGTTAACCCGTGAGTAGCACCTGGGGCATGAATCCACAGGGGATTTGGAGCTGGAATTCCACTGTGGCTCTGGCTCCTTTTCCCTTTATTCGGCCGAGTACAGCTGCTTTCCTCCCAGCTCACTGCAGTGCCTCTTACCTTAGGAGGACACCTAGGGCTGGCTCTGGCCTTCGCAGCACTGAGCTTTGTTCAGCCTCATTGCCGTGCCTTGAGCACACCCCAGCGAGGACCCTGCCTGGTTTCTGCTCTCTGTGCCAAGGGTTATTTAATTTTGCTGGCAATGGTCACACTGTCAAAGCCCAGGGATCCCATCAGAGTTTATATTGCATTGCTCTTGTTCATCCCTGCCAGGGTGAGAAATTACAGGCAGAAGTGGTTTGTGCTCAGTGGTCCAGTTTGTGTCTGAGACAGAGTACAACAGCTCCATCTCCTGCTCTCCACGGTCTGGGGGGTCTGGAGAGCCAGCTGCCAGCTTGGCCTGCCTCCACTAACATCCCATGCCATCCTCTGTCCTACTGCTCTTTAGAATCAGATGCCTGTAGCTGATGCCAGTGGCATGAATAACACAGAGAAATGCTGCAGAGTGGGATGAAAGGTAGGAAATGTAGGTGATGCCAAGTCTTGCTTCCCCTCAGCAGAGGTATTTTTTTGCTGGAAGGCTTTCCTGTTTTTCATTAGGCAGCTGTGTGACGGTCTCTGGGCAAGGAGTCCCAGTCCCTTGTGGTGCCAAGAAAAACACTCCAAGTTCTTGGCCTCTGAATGCCCATGTGGTGAGTAAGCTGGCAAGGATTAGATGTCCAGCTCTGCCTGTGCATGCACAGATGGGAACAGACAGGAAGGAATATAGTCCAAGCTAGAAAATGGTTGAAGGGAAAGAAGAAACCTAACTGAAGAATGCTGGGGAACTTGAGGTCGTCTTGGCACAGATGCTTCCCCAGCACAAATCAAAGAGCAGGGAGAAAAATGGAAGTTCTCAGGATGGCACCAGGCTTCTCTCCTCATTCTTTCCTCTTCCCTGTCCCCAGTCACCTCTTCTGAACATGACCTGCCAGAGCAACACACAGCAAGCAACTCCTCACTGCCACACAGGCTGGCGGTAGTCTTAAGATCTTTCATCAACATCTGTACCATCAGATAAAAATCTGCTTACTTTTGATCTAATTGCATTTAATAGGAGCTTGGACTTTTTCCAGAGTAGGAACAATTGTTGTTGCCTAAGTATTTTATAAATTAGCATTTTTCTGGCCAGAACACAAATTCTTGGAAGTCAATGATGAGGAGCCATCATGTACCAACACTTTTTTTTTGGGCACAATGTGGCTCTGGGTATGATTTAAACTTTCCTTCACTGGGAAGTGAAGGAAAATTTACTTTTTACTTTCTCACTGTCAGCATGACTTTAGTTTCCCCTTGTGTCATGTCACAGGGGTGTAACTTTGGAGTAAATTTGTGATACATAACTAAATTCAATGGTTAAATTAACATTGTTTTCAAAGACTGAGAGAATAGCTTACAGCCATTTCTTGCTTAACATAGGCCATAGTATCTTGCCCAGTTGTTCAATTCTTAAGACAACATTTACAGTTACACTTTTCTTCAGGAAAGACATTGCTTTGTTGAGACACAATGCTGCTACCCAAGCTGCATAAACTTGCATTTACTGCTCCCACTGCTGTACAGAGTGAATCCTCATACTTGTGAGGGAATGGGCAGAAAGTGTTGTAGCCTGCAAAGCCTTCCTGACTTTGCCTGTCTAGGAGAACCTTACCAAGAGATTCCCATTTCTAAGGGAATCTTATTCCAGGGAACACTGTATTTGGTTTGCATGGCCCCATTTTGGTATTGGGTATAGGGGTGGTTTCTGTGAGAAGCTGCTGGAAGCTTCCCCCATGTGCAACAGAGTCAATGACAGATGGCTCCAAGATGGACCTGCTGCTGGTCCAGGCTGAGCCCATCATCAACAGTGGTGGTACTTCTGGAATAGTGTTTTTAAGAAACAGGGAAAAAACTGCACATCAGCACTCAGCTGGAAGAGGGGAGCGAGAATGTGTGTGAGAAACTGCTCTGCAGACACCAAGGTCAGAGAAGGAGGAAGGGAAGGTGGTGCTCCAGGTGACAGAGATGAGATTCCCTGTAGCCCATGAGGGCCCATGGTGATGCAGAGATCCACCTGCAGCTCCTAGAGGAACCCCCAGCAAAGCAGATGGATGCCCAAAGGAGGCTGTGATCTTGTGGGAAATCCACAATGGCACAGACTCCAGGCAGGACCTGTGGCCCAGTGGAAGGAGGAACCCAGGCTGGAGCAGGCTTGCACCACTGTGAGAAAGGCAAGCTGATTGCAGAGCTCTGTGCACACACAAAAGGAGACATTTTAAGGATGCAGGCCATGATAGAAGTATGGCTATAATAATCCAGAAACAAAGACACTTGAACATAAATAGTCTGACACAAGAGAAAACTGGAATCAGATTTCATAGCATCCAGACCTGTGGAGATCACAATGGGATCTCCTAGCTTGAAACAGGGTGGAAGACATGAAGGGTGCTACTGGGGCTGAACTGAGGCCAACACAATGATCACTGAAAGTGCCACAACTGATGCACAGTTAGTCATTGGTCAAGGAATCAATCACAATTCACCTCAAGTGCCTGATACTTCTTCCCCTCCCTTTGCTCACACAATTGATGGAGAGGTCATTATTCCCACTAAAGTGTTTCATGACTGCAGAACCGAAAGTCCTGTATGCATAGCCTAAAGAAGTTTCTCAAGCTCTCTGCAAAAGGCCAGCCAGGGCTTGAGGCTTGGACTAAGGTTTGCTTCTCTACCTCAGAGTGAGCACAGATAGAACATAGCCACCTCTAGGTTGTATTCAAAGACAGTGGCAAAGCTTGCCCCCGTCCCTGTAGCAACTCTGGTTTGCACTGACAGCCTTCAGAACACTATAAAGAACAGGCTGGATCACATACCTGAACTCCTCATCTAGTGAGTGTACAATGCTTAGACACGCAAGCAAACCTTCTACAAGCTTAAGGTAACTCTGACTGTAAATATGCATGTCTCAAAAAACAGAAGCAGCTCTGTGTTTGATGTCACCCACCTGTTGTCATTATAGTGCAAGAGTTCTTATTGTCATTACATTGCAAGGGTTCCATATTGCTAGTGTCACACCTCCTTGATGTTTCTTGTAGGCAGCTCCTCTAGCACTGACTCTTCCTTGTCCTCACGGTAACCAACTGACTCCAGTTCCCACCAATCCACTCTTTTATAACACTCTTCTTATTGGCTACAGGTGTGGCCTGTTAACATCAGGCCTGCTCCTAATCTTTAGTAATTGGTTCAGCTGCAACTCTTCAGGGGCTAAGATTACATTCTATACCACCTTCATTTACCCATACTGTATCCCCCTACACCCATCCCTTCTGGAAACACACACACAAGAAATCAGGAGGGAAACTTCCAGCCACAACTTTTTAGGCATTGTGACCAAGTGTTCCCTATCTTACAGGACACATAGTTGGCCAGGGGGATGATTCAATGTCAACTGAAAGGGACTAAGGACACGTATTGAAGCAGTACCAGCAGAAAAGCATTCCAACTATTTTTAAGGGTTTTCCAAGCATAGTGGCTCATGCTGTGCAATCAGACAGATGCTACAATTTTAACAATAGCAAGGACTTCTTCACTGTAGGAGTGTCAGACCATTTTTCTGAGTCCTGAGAAGCTCCACTGTGAACAAAGTAAGTCTGGGTGAGTTGTATCTGCCAGGTATTCAACTCCTCCTTTTTTGAATCTAAAAGCGTGGGTTCAAGTCATGCAAGTGACCAACACATACTGCAAATTTTATTTTTATTACCTTGTTACAGAAACTAAATTAGCATATGCCTACATCTTAATTAAAACAAATTCACCACTGCAGAGAAAGAGTATTCTTTTTATTATCTAAAGCATACCTGTGAACACAGAATGAAGTGTAATTCAGTACATAAAAGCTTCTTGGTGCACCTCTCACTGCAGTTTCTCCATTAGTTCTTTTAAAAAAATCATTAGATCTTAGGTATTTTAATATGCTTCCCTAAGCTTTGCATTTTCTACCCCTAATGCAATTCACTTTTAGAAATCAGTTAAGAAGCTAAATCAAAAAGGCCCCTTAAGTTTGCTTTATTTACAGATGCAATGGCTGAATTGAAATAGATTACAGTCACTCCCAGCACCAGCTTCCAATTCAAAGGATTAGTGCATTCCAAAATTTCTCTTGAAACTGTTTTCTAGAGGGGATTAAATTGTCCATAACTACAGCTATGTAGGTAATCCCAGCCACCTACATAAATTACCTTAGAGAAAATAAACATGCTGACAAAAATATTTATAATTAACGAAATGACAAAATGAGAAACTCAACCTTCAGGAAGAATGGACAGAAGTTTGGTTTTGTGCTGCAGTGACTGTTGACTATGGGAGCAGCAGCAGTGTGGGAGAAGAGCAGTCAAGCAGGCTGAAGTCCAGAGCAGATGTCTCTGGTTCCTTTGTGAGGAGGGCTGTATGTTCAGCTCTCATTTCCTCCTCCCTTTCAACACATCCAATGTTACCACTTTTTTGTGAAATCATCGGGCAGATTTTCTGAACTGAGACAGCATGCAGCTTATTTCAGAGGGGAAGAAAATAACTGCATCTGCAGGCAGGCTGACTTGCATTATCTGAATAAAGACAGATCTGCTCCTCTGAGTTTTACAGTTTACAAGTGGATGAAGGTCTTGTGGCAACTGAGAAACTACTGTAAGATTAACAGCTCGGATGCACATATATTTGTCTGTTCTTACATACTTTCAAAACCCAATGGGGAAGGAAGAAGTATCTGTGATTCAGGTAGATCCAGAAGGATTTTTTTTTCTTACACAATAAGGTAAATTACTTAGCACATTCCAGGTTAAAAAAATTACAGTAAACATTCAGTAACTGGAATGCATATAATATACAAGTACCATTACATTTACAAAGCTGTTCATGACAATTTTTCTTTCTACATTAAGCATAAAAAAAGTTACAAGCTAATTCACAATAACCTTAGTTACAATGTTATTAAAATACATTGATGTTAATCATAAAAATATTTTACTATTTACATGTATATTGTATAAACCTTAACAATAAGAATATGCCTATTTTAGGATGCCTTAAATGAGTATTTAGGCAGATTGGCCCATTTTATAGTGCAGTATCCCTGTTTTGGTCTTCACACCATGAAACTGTACCAGATTCACAGTATCTTTGCTAGTGCTTTGCTAAAAGGCTTAATCTTTTTATTATTTAAGAATCATTCATTCATTCATTACAAAGAGTCAGTTTTATTTCCACTTTGTTTCTTATTAAATCCTACCCCTAGTAGTTCAGGACACTCTGCCTGGCCTAGAGCAATTTGGTTGCATCTCCACATAAGGCTGTAATTAATCTCATCAGTTATCACACTGTCTTGCTTGTAGCCCGGATGCTGTGCGATGAATTCCCTCATCCATCGAGCAACTGTCATTAACTCTCCTGTGGGCAAGAGGAAATTAAGTCC
Source organism: Emberiza elegans (assembly GCA_024865655.1). Taxonomy (NCBI): domain Eukaryota; kingdom Metazoa; phylum Chordata; class Aves; order Passeriformes; family Fringillidae; genus Emberiza; species Emberiza elegans. The sequence goes on along the minus strand of JALJVW010000085.1, from coordinate 18,620,303 downwards.
ACAGTTAATACATCTAATTTAGCAGTAGAACACCTAGAGTTCTGTGTACTATATACACATTGATGAGTAGCCCATGCTTTCATGATAAACACATTCCTATACTTTTTGGTTTTCAAATATGGCTAAACTGCAGGCACAGGTAAACTGACATATCCCTGATGGTCTAAAACACATTTATCTGGTGCAGTTTTCCAACTTTCAGATGTTCCAATGACACAATGCAGAGAGAAGTAGCAACTAGAACAGGTGCTACCAACAGATTGTACAGCAAAAGGTATTAAACACTTCATTTAACAGAGAATCTGGCTGAGATGAATCAACAGACACCTCTGCACTACTACATTTACATAAAAAAAGTTGGTAGTTGGTCCATCCAACTGAGCTGCTAGTTTGGATCAGTCAACCCGTGCTTATTATTCTTCCTCTGGCAGCTATTCTAGCAAAAAATAGGCTGGTTCCCAATTATACCAACTTCTATGTTTGTACACAGTGCCTCTGCCTCGCTCCACAGTTCTTGGGTTGGTCAGCAGGTACCTAAGGGTCCCCAGCACCTCTGTAAAAGGTCACTGGATGACACACACCACTTGCAGGAGACTGGTATCCCCATGAAGCTGCAGCTGGGGGCTAGCTGGACACCAGGGTCCAGGCTGCTGAATCTTGCTCCTGAATGCAGCACATGCAAGCAAACCTTAACTACTTCAAGTTTAAGGCAATTCTGACTGTTAAGACATTAAGATGAGCTGATGGGATGCTCAAAGAGCCTAGAAAAAATTTCATGGCTAGCTACCAGAACATCAGCTTCACTGTGAGAGTCGGAAGAGTCAAGGGCTTCCGCTACAAAAGTCTTTGGTTTAAGAATATTACAAAAAGCAAGAGGAATCAAGTTAGAGAAAGCATGAAGGAACACACAAATAAAATGTAAAAATAATCCAACACTATTAAAAAATATCCTAGCAGTGGTTTTGAACATATGTACATGAAGACAAATCAGAAAAATTGCAGAAAGTACTGGAAAGAAAAGCAGGATGAAAAAGATAACTAGAAATCAAAGTGTGCTTCAAAAAGCTGAAGTAATGTTTTAAAGGAATGAGGCCAGAGTTTACACTTCTACATAAGAGGGCAGGAAAAAAATTACCCAAGAGGCTTTATTTATTTGAGGCACTAAAAACTCAACATAAAAACTTTCTGACACCAACGAGAAGCAGGGGGCCTGCAAGAAAGTCAGTGGAGGCAGGAGCTGAGCGGAGTGAAGCTCAGGAAGAGACACGTTTGGAGTGCAAGCAGGAGCGAAGCTCAGGAAGAGACAGGTTCAGGAAAGCAGGACAGCTTGGAACAGACAGGTTCAGCAAGCAGGAGTGCAGCTCAGGAAGAGACATGTTCGGAGTGCAAGCAGGAGTGCAGCTCAGGAAGAGACACGTTCGGAGTGCAAGCAGGAGTGCAGCTCAGGAAGAGACACGTTTGGAGTGCAAGCAGGAGTGCAGCTCAGGAAGAGACACGTTCGGAGTGCAAGCAGGAGTGCAGTTCAGGAACAGACACGTTCAGGAAGAGGACAGCTTGGAACAGACAGGTTCAGAGTGCAAGCAGGAGTGCAGCTCAGGAACAGACAGGTTCAGAGTGCAAGCAGGAGTGCAGCTCAGGAACAGACAGGTTCAGAGTGCAAGCAGGAGTGCAGCTCAGGAACAGACAGGTTCAGAGTGCAAGCAGGAGGCGCGGAACAGACAGGTTCAGAGAACAGGACAGCTCAGGAACAGACAGGTTCAGAGTGCAAGCAGGAGTGCAGCGCAGGAACAGACAGGTTCAGAGTGCAAGCAGGAGTGCAGCTCAGGAACAGACAGGTTCAGAGTGCAAGCAGGAGTGCAGCTCAGGAACAGACACGTTCGGGGTGCAAGCAGGAGTGCAGCTCAGGAACAGACACGTTCGGGGTGCAAGCAGGAGTGCAGCTCAGGAACAGACACGTTCGGGGTGCAAGCAGGAGTGCAGCTCAGGAACAGACACGTTCGGGGTGCAAGCAGGAGTGCAGTTCAGGAACAGACACGTTCGGGGTGCAAGCAGGAGTGCAGTTCAGGAACAGACAGGTTCAGAGTGCAAGCAGGAGTGCAGCTCAGGAACAGACAGGTTCAGAGTGCAAGCAGGAGTGCAGCTCAGGAACAGACAGGTTCAGAGTGCAAGCAGGAGTGCAGCTCAGGAACAGACACGTTTGGAGTGCAAGCAGGAGTGCAGCTCAGGAACAGACACGTTTGGAGTGCAAGCAGGAGTGCAGCTCAGGAACAGACACGTTCGGAGTGCAAGCAGGAGTGCAGTTCAGGAACAGACACGTTCGGGGTGCAAGCAGGAGTGCAGCTCAGGAACAGACAGGTTCGGAGTGCAAGCAGGAGTGCAGCTCAGGAACAGACAGGTTCAGAGTGCAAGCAGGAGTGCAGCTCAGGAACAGACAGGTTCGGAGTGCAAGCAGGAGTGCAGCTCAGGAACAGACAGGTTCAGAGTGCAAGCAGGAGTGCAGCTCAGGAACAGACAGGTTCAGAGTGCAAGCAGGAGTGCAGCTCAGGAACAGACAGGTTCGGAGTGCAAGCAGGAGTGCAGCTCAGGAACAGACAGGTTCGGAGTGCAAGCAGGAGTGCAGCTCAGGAACAGACACGTTCGGAGTGCAAGCCGTGCAGGCGCAGCGCTGCAGGAGCGGGCAGTGTCCAGCACAGCAAGACGGACACCTAGTGGCCAGGCAGCCCCGCTGTACCCTGCACACCTTCACTGGGAGCACAGCCTGCAGCCCTCAGGAGTACTTATGGGAGTATGGCACCACTGACTGCCAAAACATATGAGACACCTCCCAGGCAAGGAGGGGCAAAGGGAGTTGTATGTTCAGGAGCAACAACATACTGGAGAGGTCCACACAATTATGAATGCTGATGAGAAGTGAGTAGATAAACATGATCCTACAACACAGAACTAGAAGATGTATCATGGAATAACTGCGAAGAGCATTTAAACTAGAAAAACTAAGAGAATTAATTTTTCAAAAAGCATATCACAGAACTGTGTAATTTCTTATTATACGACTTTAGGGGGAGGAAAAGTGTAACTGCTTCAAGAAAGGTAAGGCAAAGATCACAGAAAGCACATCTGAGAAGGCTCATCAAGCTCTGTGATTACTGCACTGCAGGCAGCCAGGAGAGCACACCAGGACAAGGACCACTTGATGCTGCTACCTCAGTACTGCTTTCATTAATAACTGGCGGCAGTCAGAGCTGCTGCCTGCCTAGCAATCTGTAGTCTCACTGAGTGGTGGCAGTCACACACCAGCCATACAGAGGCCAGGAGGGCAATACCTTGCTGTGCTGCAGGAGAGGAGGCGACTGAAGCTCAAATGAATTATGCCAGGGCAACGTTACAGCCACAACAGCTAAGGTGTTGGTGGTCTTAATTCATGAGTGCTGTGTTCACCATTTGAGAAATCTGAAAAATGGCCACTCTTTGTGGATGTGACTCATACTAAACAGGCTGTGGATAAGGAACATTTGATTTAAGATCAAGAGTAAACTGAAATAATCCAAAGCTCACAGCTGAGAAACATTGTGGCACAGTAATACAATACCTAACGCTTTTTTATTCTGTGGATTCTAGTTCTTAAGAAGCTTCATTTAAAAGTAATTTCAGTTTGTAAGACCTCAACTATAAACCCTACACTCTTATCTACCTCACTCTCACAGCTTTTAGGTCTGTGTAAATACAGGAGCTGACTTTTGCAATGACTGCAACTTTGCACCAAGTAGAAAAGTTTTTCTTTGGTGGGGAACATCTGCAGCTGGTCACTAGCCCTTAGGGAAAATGACTACTACAGTTATGGATTCCTTGTTTTCTCAAGATCATTTGTCTGAAGGAAAAAAAACCCCAAACAACTGACAAGGGAATGTTTAAAAACATGTTACCATTCTGAAGAACTGCTAAAGTAGTGAATTACCAGATAAGACAAAATCCTGATTTCCACCTCAACTTTGCAAAGGTCTTTACCTAGAAGCTTCTACACTAATTTTCAGGAATTAAAAAGGAATGCAGCACTTTAGTTTAAAACCTGGGGGGCGGTGGGGAGAGGGCTAAGAGAAAAACATTCTTGAATTAGGAGGCTAAAATTAACCATCTAGCTAAATTTCCATCAATGCAGTTATACAAGGGATTTACACAGAAAAAGTTAAAAAGTTGGCACAGACTGAGCTAAGCACACAGCTCTGAATTAAGTTTAGCTTGCATCTTTTACTTATTATACTGCTGCATTTTAAGAAGAAACATAAACAGTCATTATACACCTGTCTTGAAAAACATTGCAATGTGGGAAAGACTGTGGAAGAGCCAGCTCTGCTCTGCCTTGAAGGAGTTCTGCTACTTACAGAAGGACCTTCTCATCAGTGAGCTAAAGTCTAGGTTCCATGGTCTAGCAGACCTGAGCTTACACTTATGAATCCTTTGCAGTCACACCAGTAATATCAGGCAAGCTATCAGACCCAGCCTCAAATACTCTTACAACACTCAAGTGACAGGCAAAGTGGACTAGTGTATGTTTAAACTACTACAAAGTGGACAATACAGTGGCAAAACAGCAGTAAACGGTGTTGGAAAAGCAAAATCGAGGACTGGGTACATACTACCCTCTAAACCATCATTGTTACTCTATCAGTTACTCTGAATTTAAGTTCTAAAATGGATCACTAAACACTAAAGATCAAAAATAGACAGGACAAGATTTAAGCTAGAGAACACACTTGAGTCCTTTGCTCTAATGATTTAACAGCTAACAAGACATCCACAAGTCCCATCAGTCTTATCCAACTAAAAGTAGAAAAATGCCAAGAAACTCAATGTCCAAAAATATCAAACATACCAGAGGCTCTCTTTTTTATTAGCTTCAGGTAGTTTAGGATGCTGCATCTTGTATCAACATCCACTTCCATGTTTTCAAGATAGGAATTCAAAATTGGGATCAAACCTGGAAAGACTCCTTCCTGTGTAAGAACAGAATCAGCATAAAACACACTCAGTCTGGTTTCTGGGAGGGTAGAATAGAATGTGTTCCAGGTAGAAGAGGCTATTACCTTCCCATTGATAATTGTGTCAATGCTCATTAAGGTGTACTCTTCTGCGTCGGTGCCTGTCCCATTCTGTGCAGAGCCACATCCATCCAAAACAGCATTTCCACCTTCATGTGTGACAAAGGGAAAGGAAAAACATGGTAAAAAAGGCAAGACATGTGCTAAACATCCACAACAATGTTAGTCAGATTACTTGATGTGATACCTTTGCAGATATCTTTTCTGAAGTAAAACATTCCCTGTCGTACAGCATCTCTTTTCTGGGCCACCTTCATGTTTTCATCCACCTGACAAAAAAAATATTGCAGAGATCTGTGACATTTTAGAAAAGTAGGATTCTACCAAACCATCACATTTGTGTTTCCTAAGTTGAAATATTTACTATATTTCTTACTACTTCATCCCATAAGGTCAAGCTGTGAGGCTAAGTTTTATTTCATTCTTCAGGGTCCAGGACAAACCCACCAAGAGATGACAATTTTATGAAACTGGGTCTCCAGGAGAATAAGTAATGGTATCGTGTTAGGACATGCTATGCTAATTTCAGTTTGGATGAAAACATAGGAACAGTTAGAATTAACAGGTTATATCCCTTCTGGCAGACATCTTTGCATATTTAGATGCAATTTTAATAAGTATGGAAGAAGAAAATTTCCATTTCCCGAGCCATAATTCACTTTTTTTTTTTTAAAAAATCACTGTCTCTGGAAGAATTATCACTGTATTAAACAAATGTTCAGAAACAGCATTCAAGTAAGTTTGTATGGGAATTGTATCTATTCCATTCCAAACATGTTAGATATTTAAACTTAGATGGCCAGCAAAAAAAGTTCTAAATTTCAGGCTTCTCAAAACTCCCCAAAACGGTAACATTTGCTCTGCAAATGACATAAACATTGCTCTGTCTTTCTGGATGGAAGATTTTGTCCAAGTTCTTTGGTAATTAACATCATACAGCTTTTGGACATTAGCTTTACCATATTGTCCTCAGAAAAAGAGATATATTTTTGCTGAATTCTTTGTTTGATATTTAACTAAAGGCTATGCAAAACCTTCATTTACTTCTTACCTTCCACACCTTTGTTTTCAATTCACTTTATATTATGAAACCTATTTACACAACAGGTTGTTTTGAAAGTTTCAAAGAACTCCAGTCCCAGCTGATGAGCGTTCTACCACATTCATTCAGACAGCCAAGATTAGTGTGAGATTAGCCCCATAACCCCCTATTATTTTACTTGAAAGAGGCAGGATTACCAATGGTTGTGCAATTCTGTGTTGCATTACCTGCCAAATTGCTCGGCAAGCTTAAGCAATTTTAAGCCCCCCAGCCCTGCAATTCTGTTCAGGTTCTTTCAGCACCTGATCTCTTATTCACTATTAACTCGTAGTTAAAATTTTTGTGCTTTTGAGACACTCAAATAACAACGTAATTATGCAATCTAACTGCTAAATTGCTGCATTACTCATGGAGTATGAACTCCCTGACATCTACTTTTAGAAGTCATACCAAATCATACCATGTATGAATGGTATGATTACTGTAAATTTATGACTTCACTATTTTTCTCCATTTTAATTTAAAAAACTCTATGAAAAGCCACAGGATACTGTGGCTATGCAGGATTTTCCAGTATAGTGTAAAAAGCCACCTGCCCTACAAGATCTTTTTTAAAGCTACCTATAATATCAGAGGAATATCCATCTAAAAAGACATTTTTTGGTCAAGCGCCTCAGAAAAAGAACATGCAAGGACAGTTTCACACCAAACAGTTCAGCAATGGTGAGGGCAAGATTAAGGAAAAAGTACATTTTGCATGGCTTGTTTGTCTAAAGACAAGCCACAGCTGTGACCATAATCAGCAGTATTTGTTTCAACTCAAATACTGTGTAACACTAAGCATGCTGAACTCCTCCTTTCCCTCCCCACTACATACAAACAAAACACAAAATAAGAGCATGACACACAGGCAACATTAATGTTAAATAAGTCTTAAGTTTTTATTTTGAGTTCCTACATATTTCTGCCCTGCATGCAAAATGGAGGAAACATACCCTTTCCCAGCCTCAAAACAGCCTTGTGACAATGCTATTTCTCAACATTTCTGCAGCAGTTCAGTGCTAGGCATCACAGAAATTCCTACAGCATTTGTCTGTGTTTAATTCCATGAGACAGCAGTAAAATATTTGTTTAATATTGTAGAGTTTAAATTAATTCAAAGAACTGGTACAGATGAAAACTGACTGGAAGATAAAAATGACTGTTCTGTAAGTAGACAAATATTTCCTAGCTTGCAGGAGATAAAAATCAGACTTGATGCATTGCATTTAGCTCTAACAGATCTGATCTTTCACACCTACCTTGGACAAAGGAATGAGAAAATCCAGTTTATATGACAGAATCACTCTGGTTAGCAATACCACAAACACAACATAAGCAGAGTTTTCAAAGTCTGTTAACTGGACCTAGACAGGAAAGGAGTAGAGATTCAATTACTTTGGTGGGAACACACTCACGCAAGGCCAGTGTGGACAGTTTGACTCTGATGCTCATGCTGGCACTCGTGCTCACACACGCTGCACTTGCTGAGGGCTGACCCACACACACAACCACCAGCACTGACTTCCAGTGCACAAAGCACGCACAGGCTGCAACAAACTCACCCTGCAATTCCATGCAAAGCACACTTGTGTTTCAAAAGACTAATAACCTGCACCTTCAGGGTCTCTAATTACAGAAGTATAGTAGCATTTAAATCTCCACTCTAAAAGGATTAAATTCAGAGAGCTTAGAAACAGACTACTATAGAATAAAAGCACTTTGTGAAAAAAACAAAACTGTGACAGTGGAATTGTTCAGTACCAGGAAATGTACTAGAGAAATACAGTCTCTAGAAGCTAAATGGGGCTTTGTTTGCTGCTGCTTTAATACAAGCCTAATTCCTTTCCCCATCACCCCAAATCCATTAGCATGCGCTGATGTACTGCAGTGGATTCTCCTGTCAGTTACATTCCCACAGTCCATGTCTGATTAAATAACTGCTGTCCACTTCACTTGCATCCAGCAAATCAAAGGGGAAAAAACACAGCACAAGTAATAGGAGTTTGATACTAGATGGCAGAATGCCTGGTACTTTTCCACTTAAAAGGAAATGTGCTCTTGTACATACTGATGTCTTCCTTACCTCCATAGGTCTGAATTCCACTCTCCATCCAATATCTGAATTTGGAGGTGGTGGCTTAAACCTCATTGTCTGCCAGTTTGTAGACTGAATATTCTGCAAAGCACATGAAATAATCTGTCACAATCAAGATGCACATCATTCTATAATATAATTGAAGAAAAATAAGCAGATAACTAGAGTTCTAGTGTTTTCTGTGGAACAGCATAGCAGGTTAGAGAAGTGGTTCCAAAATAAGTGCTGTAATTTCCTAAAGCCCACAGTAAAACTACCCAACCTAGGAGCAAATATGTTGTACTTTATCATGCTGTTTTGGTTGAGTATTATGCACAAGACACTAAGGGACTGGCATGCAGCTGACTTTACTTTTTCATGAGGGGCTGACACATCCTGAACTAAAAAGGCCTAATATTACCAGAGTGATTACCTCATAAAGCTGTAAAAGAGAGATTTCTACATGAATAAAATACAAACCAGGTTTCAGGAAGCCTTAAAAATTGACAGTTCCCCTTTACATTTATGTACATAGCTATAATTTAGGCTCTTCATATTTTATTTAAAGTATAAGCCATCACCTTCTAAATAAAAGATAAAATGAATAAATGAATGTGCTTATAACTTTATGTGCTTATGACTTTATAGCAAAATCATATGCTAAAAAACTACCTGAAGTGAAAAATTATTGAAAAAATTCTTAGCTAATACAGCCATCCTCCAATTCAGTATTATGAAGTCATTATATATATATATTAAATTCCTCTAAATTAGACGTAACCTCAAAATGGTCGGATTCATTTGCATCATCTAGATGTATTTTCTCCTCAAACAAAGTCAATGGGTCTCGAATGAACAAGTGTGCAATATGCTGTGCCAAAAGGTGGTCAATACCTACAAAATGAAAATTCAAACAAACAATTCATACACATCAAAACAGGTTCTAGGAATTTTTTTTTTACAAGACTGAAAACATCTAACACTGCAGTGCTACCTCAGCCCACCACATCCTGTTAAAGTGATGACTTCAGGAAGGAAGGAAATGATTAAAAAGAGCAAAAACCCCCAAACCAAATAGGTTCTTGTTTGGAAATGGCAGCTGAGTATTGGTGTGGCTGCCATTCTTCCTGTTTTCTGATGCATTCTGTGCCATGTTTCCTAAAGCAGTTTGGCTCTCTCCATAAAAATAAACCATTAATTCCAGCTTGAGAAACTCAGTTTGATGCATTAGGGACAGTTTCTGTTACAAATTAATCCTTTTTAAAAAACTCTCAAGACCACTCTGCACAGATACTTCCTGAGAGAATACCTTTGAGGGCTGCACCATGTTTGTACCCAACAACAACAAAAACCATAAAATATCCCCACACACTGCAAACATAATTCTTAACCTGCTCATAATGAAGCAAACACTTACCTTCCTTTATTAGGTGCTCGTAGATATCTTTGTCTATTGTCAAATCAATGTCATTGTATTTCTCACCACATTCAGATAGATAACTGTCTATGGAATCATATCTGGATTTACTGATTCTATAATGGTTGTTCTTCAGTGGCTATATAATTTAAGAATACAATATTTTAACAGCTTGTTAACAATGTTACCTAAGTTTTGCTCACTAATGACACTTAAGTTGAGAATTACTATCCTATTTAAAAAACCCTACAACCTCAATTAAAATTATTAAAAGCACGAGTCTTAAACAGGCTCAATATAAAGTGATTCTGTAATTATGACTACTTTGTTTGCTGACATATATATCTGAGCAAAAAATCAGTTATCACACATTTATTAGAATTCTCTAGATGTAGAAATGTTTTCCTGATGTAATATGCCATTACCCCAAGCACCTGGAAAGCATTAAACACATACCAACAGTTTCACTATGTGCATACTGTTAGAGATGCCCTTAAAATAGGTAGTTCAAGAAATATTTCAAGTAAATCTAAAAATTATTTGTTTTATGTAATTTTGTAAGTGTATTGAATGGAAATTCCTGCTTAGAGACATTCTACGAGTTCTGATACCTGGCTCTCTTGATTTAGTTCTAATTTATACTACTCAGCAGCACCCACTATTTAATCTAATGCGATTTTTGCCTTTTGGACTCAAGCACAAATTAGAAAGTTTCCTCACTGAGGCCTTTTCAGCCAGCTGTGGAAGACTGGGATTCCATACCTAATTAAAAATATGTATTTGTTAACACAAATGACCAACTAAGGCAAGTGCTTACGCCATCTCTCCTGTATTCACCACAAAGACCTAACACAACCTGACCAACCAAAGTGAGTGTTTATACCATCTCTCCTGTATTTACCACAAAGACCATCACACTTCCTCACTAGGGATTCTGATGAGCACAAGCAGAATCTGATGATGAAGATTTAACTGTTTTGCCCAAAAAACCCCAGACATCTACTAGGTACCACGGCTTACCTCCAGCCCCCGCTCCTCGCGCGTTCGATCGTCCACAGAGGCAGAGATCACTCCCCAGCGACAGTCAATGTCAGACACGTAGCCTCTGTAGAATGGAGACGCAGCACTCAGCGCCATCTAAAATGGAACAGCTGACATCAAAACAAAGGACAGACCAAGGAACCAGAAGTAAAATACAATCCCACAGGAAAGGGATCCAGAAGGAGCTGAAGTATATATATTTCAGTTTAGCATCCAGCTAAAGCCCGAATAACCAGAAATACCTCAACTGCTGCCCCCAAAAAACACCTGGGTCAAGGGTTAGCATTCCTAAAGTGGCTTCTGATGCTCTCCAAATGTTTCACCTCCACAGATCAGCATTTAAGGAATGCAAAAATGACACTGGCAGAAGCACTTCTGAGATAAATCAGCAAGTATTCTGCTTGCTCACTTCCAAACTTCACCTGGCAATCATTTTATTTTGTTTATTTTTGTTTGGCCAAGCACCTTAGTAACATAGCTGGAACATACCGCACTCAGGGCAGGATCTACTCATCATTCAGACCAGACAAATACTTTAGTTTCATAACTCCTGTTCTAAACAGTTGTTTATGACAACATGCTTATAAAAGGGACAGATTTAAACAACTTAAGCTGAAATCCTCTGTAGCACCAGAGGGTTTTCAACACCAGCTGAAAAATTAAAAATTGTTTCAAGAGCAAGCTTGCCTTGATTTCATGAAATCTGCCCATATCAACTTCTAAAACTATTCAACAAGAGTCTCATACATGTGGCAGTGAGAGCAAAGGGGAAGAAATAGACACAAGGACCAAGACGGAACAGATACTATCTGTTTTGTGGTTTTTTCACATTAAATAGTTAACACGACTCACGTGGCAACCTAGTCTTCTCCCAGAGTACCCAATTTGTGACCTTGCAATTTGGGTATTATTTTTTTAATATACAGTGATTTCTGCTATTAAGGAAGAGTTCATCTGACAGATGTCCATTACTTACCACAATGGGACAAATTGTAGCTAGCTGATCATAGAGATACCTTGCTTCAGAAATGCTGCAAGCCTGAAATGTTACCTGTTGGAAGATGTACAGTTGCTATCAAATTTCTATCATCATACAACAAGCACAGTCTTCCTAGATTTAAAATCAAGTATATAATAAAATTCTTCATACACTAAAAATTTTAGGGTTTTTTGTTTGGTTTTGTGTGGGTTTTCCCCCTAAGTCTTGGACACATTTCTGCCTTACAAGCTTCTTTCCATGTCATTTCCATGTTCATTAAAAGACTTCAGACCATAATGCTTCTATGGTGAGGCTGAATATACAAACACTTGCCAGAATCAAAGAAAAACGGAGTTAACATCTAGAATACACATGGGTGAGTAATGCACCTTCAGGAAGTAAGCCAGGAACCTACTTACTTAGAACAACAGTCAGACTTTATTGTAGGTTTAACATTTGTTTTATGTGACGTTAATCCTGTTTTAAAGAACATTTCAAGATGCCTTTGATCTTGAAAAATTGTGGGGAAAAAAGTGTATCTGTGTGTCTACTGTAACTTTCATTAAAAAAAAAGTCCAGCCTTTTCTGTATTAGAGGCTAGAACCCAGCAAAAAAAGAGAAAAGAAATATTATTTGCAGAAGGCATTAATGCTTTGGAAGCCCTACCACAGATAGGCCACTGGAATAGGTAACTCCTTTGTAATATTTTTGTGAAATTTACTCAGAGCACATCAAACAAAAGACACATTTCTAGTAGCAGAACTTACCCTCTAGACTTTGTAAACCAACACTTTATGAATTTAAAAAATGCAGAGTGATCAGTCTCAAAACTCCCTTTCTCTTAGCAGTTTGTGTATTCACAGATCAGAAGAAAACAGATGGCAATATACACCTGTACCACTATCATAACATTATACAAGAGGCTTCAGCTCTAAATCAACATCTCTGCTTGCTGTCTTGAAGAATTCCAGTTGTACACAGGCTTTCCTCTTCCAAGGATAATAATTAGAACAACCCACAAAACACAAATTTTCTTCTCAGCTTCCCACTAAACCAAACTGCAGCTCAAGTAAGACTAAAAAATAACCCAACCAACAACTCCCTCCAAAACTCCTGAGTTCACTGGTGCCTCAGTGATGCATTTTTTGGGGGGTGTCAATGGTGGTATGGGGAAATATGGGATTCGTTTGTGTTTGTCTTTTTAAATCTTCATCCAATATTCATTAAAACATTCCAAATTAGAAAACAGCTGTGCTGTGGAGAAAATACTCCTTCTGTGTCTATCCTCCAAGCAGCTTGTTTTGTTTTTTCAGAAAAAAGCCAAGCAAACAAACAAAAACCCAGGTGGTTAAAAGACAAGATTAAGCAGTATCTTGCAGAAAAGCAGCTAAGTATGATTTCTCATCATTAATTTTGGACATTCAGCATTAGGGAGCCAGCCTTGAAGTGGGGGTGGGTTGACAGGACACCTACACTCTTTCCCCAGACAATGATATTTGCCTCCCCTTTCTTTTTATGTTTATTCCAAACCACATTAAATCTGAGATTCAACATGGTTTCTAGGCAAATATCCCACTAGGGAGGAAAAGGGCATGGCTGTGTTCTCCAGAAGGGCTACATGCTCTGCCAGTGCAGGCCATCCCAGCCCAAGCTCATCAGGACATAATTTTTATCTCTGGAAATGCATCAAATCAAGTTGTAGGTTGGTGTGCAGTACAAACAAAAGAAACAAAAACCAAACCAACAAGACCACCCCCCAAACATGAAAGGAAGCATATATACTACAAACTACCTTACAAAAATAGGTGGGCAATACACGTTTTCTTCTAGTATGTTATCAGGAATTATCAGTTGATACAGAAGCAGCTGCCAGCCTTTTCATTCTCCCTTTGATGATAACAGGACCACCAAATTTGAATTTGGCCACTTATTATCAGAATGTAATAATAAAATGTAGCAGTACGCAATAGTAAAATAGTGGTCCTTCAGTAACTTCTTTAAAGTTCATACAATGACTGAATAAGGCTGGATTTCTTTTATTAGTCTTAAATAAGAGATGGTATAAAACAAACCATGGCAAACTAACACCTTGTAAAACCTCACAGTATTATGTACACTTTACTATCTCATCAGATTCATCCTAACTTCCCCTAGTGACAAGAAACCATATGTAACACCTGTCAAGAACTTTTATTTGTACAGCTTTTGTAGTTTCTCAAAGGGAGTGCTTTTTATGAGGTTTTCTGTCCTTGCTATGAAACTAGAAAAGCCTAGATGATTTCCTTTAATCCTATAGAGAGTTAACACCAGCCTCTTCCTAGCTCTGCTTCCAAGACTGTGGTGGCAACAGGCACATTTTATCAGGAGTCAAATACACCATGATTACCTAAGGTGTTAGTGCCCTGCACCAGAGAAACATTTAAAGCAAACAGAAAAAGAAAAGGATTGAAGCACTCTTAATATTCAGCACCTGGATTTAAAGGGAAGATACTGTAAGACAGGAATAGCTCAGGCAAATTACTAAAAAACATGGAAAGTTGGCATGTTCAAATGAGAGAAAAGAGGATCAAAAACATCTTCCAGCACACAGTCAGAGAATATGGATTTGGAAGATTTGTGGTACAAGCAGTGAGAAAAAAACTCCTTTGCAGATAGCTAAAAACATTTAAGAATGAGAAACTTTATACAGGAGTTCATGATGTCTGTAAATGAAATAAAATTGTACAAAGCAGAAAGCTACTTATTTTAAAAAATATTCCCACAACCTCTTGCCACTCCCTGCTTTTGCTGTTCTAAGGGTGCAGAAGAAGGAAAACACCCAAATGAGTAACTGAAAAACCTCTCCCATTCCTACAAGACAGCTCAGTTTCCATCTCCACCAAGTTCTTTGTTCATGCCTAAAAAATGAGTGGAGGATGACCTTTCACACTCAAAAAGTGCTGGAGTTTCAGGAGCAGGTGCTTGATCAAATGACGCTTGACCAGTTCAAGAAACTCTCTCAGCAAGTCATCCAGTTATGTTTGAATATTAACAGAAAAAAGCCCCACAAAGCAAGTGAATAAACCTAGTGTATTGGACTGACCCTGGCTGGATGCCAGATATCCACCAAAGCCATTTAATCACTCCCCTCTTTTGCTGGACAGGGAAGAGAAAGCGTAACAGAAGGCTTAAGGATCAAGGTAATGCAAGGGAGAGAACACAGAATCAATTAGATTGGCAAAGACCTCGGAGATCACTGAGTCCAGCCTATGACTGAACACCACCTGGCCAACCAGACCACGGCACTGAGTGCACATCCAGTATTCCCTTGAACACCTCCAGGTACTCCACCACCTCCCTGGGCAGCCCATTCCAATATCTAATCCCCCTTCTGTGAAGAATTTCTTCCTGATGTCCAACCTGAACCTCCGTAGGTGCAGCTTGAAGCCATTTCCTCTTTTCCTGTTGCTGGTTGCCTGAGAGAGAGGCTGACCCCAGCCTGGCTACAGTCTCCTTTCAGGCACTTGTAGACTGTGGTAAGGTCTCCCTGAGCCTCCTCCTCTCCAGGCTACACACCCCCAGCTCCCTCAGCTGCTCCTCACAGCCCTTGTGCTCCAGACCCTGCCCCAGCTCCACTGCCCTTCCCTGGACTCACTCCAGCCCCTCAATGTCTTTCTCACAGTGAGGGACCCAGAACTGGACCCAGCACTGGAGGTGGGGCCCCAGCAGTGCTGAGTGCAGGGGGACAATCCCTGCCCTGCTTCTGCTGGCCACACTATTGCTGATACAGGCCAGGATGCCACTGCCCTTCCTGGCCACCTGGGCACACTGACCCATGATCAGCTGGATGTCAATCAGCACCCCCAGGTTGTATTCCATCAGGCAGCTTTCCAGCCACTCTGTCCCCAGCTTGCAGCTCTGCATGGACTTGTGGTGGCCAAAGTGCAGGACCCAGCACTTTCTCTTACTGAACCACCTACAACTGGCCATGTCCCATTGATCCAGCCTGTCCAGGTCCCTCTGCAGAGCCTTCCTACCCTCCAGCAGATCAACACTGACCCAGCTTGGTGTGGTGAAGATCACTGACCAGTTACTGCCACAGGAAAAACAGGCTTAACTTGGGGAAATTAACTGAATTCATAACAAGTCAAATCAGAGTTGAACAATCAGAAATATAAACTAAATCTTAAAATGCACTTCACTTCCAAATTCTCTACTTCCTCCCCTCCCAGCAGTGCAAGAGAATGAGAAATGAGGGCTGTGGTCAGTTTGCCACACATTGTCTATGCTGCTCCTTTCCCCTCAGGAGAAGGACTCTTCACACTCTTGCTTCAGTGTGGGGTCCTTTCCCTGATACAGTCCTCCAATGAACATGTTCACTGCTCCAACATGAGTCTTTGTCCAGGCATCAGCTGGGATAATCACTTTTGCTCCTAGTGGCTGGGTACAGTTTTGTGGTTTTAGATTCAGTATGGGAATAATGTTGATAACACACTGATGTTTTAGTTCTTGCTGAGCAGGGCTTATTCTAAATTAAGGACTTCTCAGTTTCCCATGCTCTGCCAGTGAGCAGCTGCACAAGAAGCCAAGAAGGGGCGCTGCTGGGACCTGAACTGGCCAAAGGATATCCCATCCCATACCATATGGCATCATGCTCAATACATACACCAGGGAGTTGGCTGGGAGGGCCTGCTTGGGGACAGGCTGAGCATTTGTCAGCAGGTTGTGAGCAACTGTTCTGCTGAGCATCACTTTCTTCTCAAGTTTTATTCCCTCCCCTCTTATTTTCATTACCATTGTTATTATTTTTTATTTTATTTCAATTATTAAGCTGGTTTTATCTCAACCCACAAGTCTCTTTTTCTGATTTGCCCCCTCATCCCACCAGGGCCAAGGGGGTATGTGTATGGAGGGAGCAATGGCATGGTACTTATTTGCTGTCTGGGTTTAAAGCACAACAGCCCTTCTCATGGGCTACACTTAATTAACTGCTCCAGCATGGGTCCCTTCCACAGGGTTCAGTCTTTCAGGAATTGAGTCCTCCAGCACGGGTACTCCATGGGGTGGCAGGTCCTGCCTCCTTCATGCATCCCCCTGTTTTGGTGTGGAGTCCTCCAGGGGCTGCAGGTGGATCTCTGCTCCAACACCAACCTCCTCCCTTACCATGATCTTCACAGCAGGCTCTAGGGGAATCTCAGCTCTGTCACCTTGAACACCTCCTCTCCCTGCTTCTTCACTGACCTTGGTGCCTGCAGAGCTGTTCCTCTTACATATTCTCATTCCTATCTTCACCTGCAGTGTCATTGCTCAGTTTTTCCCCTCCTTCCTGCTGTATGTACCTCAGAGGTGCTACCACTGTCACTGGTGGGCTCAGCCTTGGCCAATGGTGGGTCTGTCTTGGACCAGCTGGCATTGGCTCTGTTGGACATGGGAGAAAGCTTCATTCTGACGGGAGAAACACCTTCTCACAGCAGCCACCCCTGCAGCCTCTCTGCTACCAAAACCTGACTACAAAACCCCAACATATTTGGATTTTAAGACTAGAATACTAGACGTACCACTTGTTCTTTTATCTCCCTTTTTGCCACACTGATGTACAATGCATCAGTTGAAGAAAGTGAAAATAGACATAAGACAAGTCTTAAAAAGGGAAGTGTTGAGAGAAGACAATGTGTAGTAACATCTTGAAAGCAGATGCACTTTACCTGGAGGCAGCAGTTTCCCATTCCAAAACCCATAGCATCCATATATATGTAGTCTGGCTTAGCTGCCTTTGCTGCTTCTCCATCATCATAAGGAAATGTTTCAATGAAAGGTGATGGCGTGTTCTTATCTTTAAATACTGTGTGGAAAATACAGGTACTCAGTAACTCAGAGCATGAGACTAAACAATTATTTTGAAAAAAAATCAAAGAATAAGACTGAATTTACTCACTTGGTACATTTATCACAACCTTCTCTCCTCTTCGGTGTCGAATGTTTCTGGTCAGTGTACTACAACAAAGAAAAAGTTTTTTGAATTATATGAAATTTTCTTTTTATGCAAATATTTTTGCACCTACTTTCTAAATAATTTTTAGGGTTTCAGAATGTCAAATTTCTATTTATTTTGAGCACTCTCCTTCAGGATGCTTCTTTTCCTAGTTTTAAGATAGACTGTAAAAGATACAACACTGAATTTTTCTTCAGTAAAGTCAGTCTCATTTTGATGGACTTCACAGCACTATACTAGAAATAGTAAAAAGCTACAGACCTGAAGAATACAAGGCCAAGCTAAAAGGTATGCTCAGTTTTAAAACAGAATGATTTTCATTGGCCAAAGTCTCACTTTACAGTGAGAAGTACATTTCAGAGTAACTAGGGCAAGCTACTGGGTTCAGAGATGTCAGTGTGACATACCTTAGGGAGAGCTGGATTAACCACGTTGGAAGCATTTAGGCACAGGACTTCAAACTGGAAACAATTTTGCAGTAGCAAAATCAACACTTTTTGCCCCATAACAGTGTGAATGATTATATAAAGTTCCTCTAACTTAACTAATTTTCTTAAGACACTTTGAAAAGAAAATACCTGTCATCACAACCACTTCTATCCAAGTCCTTCTGATATCTTCAGCAACCAGCTACAGTGTTCTCTATTCCAGTAATGTACAGAATTTGCAGGTATGTCTATGATATTTAGGTAGAGACAAAATATTTGACTTCTCACATTTTCCAGATATTCTTACCTAAATCTAGGATGTTTATTGATGGCTTCATCTGGAAAAAAGAGCGATTTTGAAGCTCCTCCTTCTACTGGTGTTGGCATATAATCCGGCAGTGTAAACCCAGGACAGCCTAACCTATGTAACACAACAATGAGATCCAAGCTGAAATGAAAACAGACTGTGATTTTAGAACGGTCAGATGATCAGAGATTAGGATTCTAGTAGACAGCCAGCCTACAACCACCTTCCACAGTAGTTAACACAGCCTTTTTTTTTTGAGGAAACCCTACTATCATTAGACAGCAAACAAGGACATTTTCAGTCATTGAAGCAAGAAACTTCAGTACTATGTGGGGTACACACATATTTTAGTGTGTTAGTGCTTGTTATTAATATTGACATGCAGCTGCATTCCGTGTGTCAAAGTTTATCTTGAGGATACAGGCTGACAGCCCCAGCCCTACTCTTAACCATCTACCCCTTTAAAAAGATATACTTAACCAACTCTGTAAGAATTAAGAGGTAGTTTCAAGTGGTACACATGTCCTAAATCTTATAACACTTCTAGAATGCTGAAAAACCCTAAGAGACGAAAGTCATAAGCAAAGAAAAATTGCAGCTATTAAGTATAAAATGCTGATAGATATGCAAATTAATCAGAATACACCCTTCCCCGTTGTGAAACTCCATTTTACGTTTCAGAGTCACCTGAAACAAGAATAAGCTCTCAGTACAGCTGAGACAAAGGAACATTTGACAAGATGGAGGTAAAGTAGCAGATTAGTTTCTCCATGTTGCACAGTAAAAAGGGCAAAGATTGTGCTGAAAGACTCTAGAACTTGGATAGTTAAAAAAAATTAGGTGGTTGTTAAAAGTGGCTAAAATTACAAACAAACTACTAAAATATCAGGAAACACACTTTTGAGAATATTATTTATGTTCATAATTGTTTCTTCTTCCTGGTTTCAGTAAATTGTCCTACAACTTGCAAAGACAGCTTCATCACCTACCTAAGTGCTACATTGTAAACTTCATCCCTCCAGTCCTCAAGAAACAATTTTCTGGCCCAGCAGTGGAGGCTCGCAAATTTAGGAACCAGGGATGCTTATTTACTATCTAAGCTATAATTTTTTAATATTTAAGCATTTTCAAATAGTTCACATTTAACTGAATTATTTTGATTTGAATAAGCTTATTTCTTTACCTTTCTTCTGTCAGCACTCTAACAAAGTTTTTTTGTCTTTTCAAATGCACAGATTTTAATATATACATGTGTACATGCCCAGATGCACACAGGCATACATACATGTTATTGTAGAGACAATGTGGCAAAAAGCTTCAACCCTATGAAACCTCAGAAATTCATGTTAGCAAGACTCCAGTCAAACGAACAAGGACTTGAATGGGAAGATAGCAAAAGGCAGAAATAATAAACTAAATTAGCCTAGCCTAGGGAGAGCAGTCTCTGAGGGATGAAAGTATGTTTGGAATGACCCGTAAGTCATAAACAAACTACATTTTATTACTTACTGGCTTTCACTGAAGTCCAAAGTACTGCCCCTACAGTGATGTAAAAAGTATTTATCTGTATCTACAAAGGGATTAACAACTCCTCTCCCTTTATTCCCCGCAAGACTGCATCCAAAACACTTGTATGTAAAACTTATTAAATGACACAATGTACCTGTAAGGTTGCAGGGGAACCTGCAACTACTGATAACTACTTAACCACTGGACTTTAAATAAACTCTTATTACATCTAGTATAACTCTAATAAAGTGAAAGTAAATTTTGTCAAAGAGTATTCTTAAAAGAGCATTTGTGGGGCATTATGCAGATAGTTTGGCACCACTGCTGCCAAGGCATATTTTGTATTGTTCCTCCTCTCAGCAAGAATTTTGGGCTATTGCATTCTGTATTACACAAGAAACTACACAGTAAGGCCAGCTGCTTCTCTCCTACTGCAGAGCAACTTTTATACCATAATAAGCATGACTATCTTCATTCACTTCACTGACCAGGCTACTTAGAAGGAATGTAATAAATCTCTGCCTAAAATTATATTTCAAAGGAATGACACAAAATACAGTTTCTCCCAGATAATGAAGTTCATTCTAAATTTAATTTCTTCAAGAACTCCTTTGCAACAATAAAAAGGATGAAATCTATCCTCTGTAAGGGTATTATTAACCCAGGAGAGATGTTCTCCTTTCTAGATTCAGTAAGTAGAGTATTGTATAATAGAAGCACTAAGTCCAGGTGCCCTAAACTACCAGAAGCTTGCATGTACTTTAGTGAAAAAGTAGTATTAAAAATAGATCATGTTGGCCATGTTTCGCAAAACTGCTACTCATAAAAAACACAGTTTGCAAAATAGGTAGAGAAAAACCTTTTCCATATAAATCTCTGTATCAACTCAAGGTGGTAGACTATCTTTACTTAGAGTTAACACTTTATGTTACAAATATTCAGTATTCTCTCCTATTACAAAATCATTACAGATTAGAAGCAACCTAAAAATTTAGAAGATGCTTATTTGCTTGTCTCATTGCAAAAAAAATTTTAGGAAACGCGACCGGAACATAAAAGCCAAAGTACTTTAATAAAATAACATTTTTCTCTATTCATTGAACAATTTAGCTATATGCAATAAGGAGAAAAAGTGTATAAGGAGAACAGGAAACATGACATTACACTTGAACAACCATGTCACCTTGGAAATGATGTCACTGTGCAAACAGCCTCATTTTCTTTGAGTACAGAAGCAGCCTCTTGCCGTCTTTTCCTCATGTTGTCTTGCACAGTGTTGAATTCAGACATGGTTCCCCCATATGGCTGTCCAGGTGTTCCTTCAATCATGTAACTTCCATATTCTGGTCTCCAGAGTGTTGGGTGACTATAATGAAAGAAGAGCCACTGATGAATTATTTGTGAGAATTTCAGAAATTAATAACACTTGCAAGAAAAGTCTCCTAGTATTTGACAGAAGAACACAATGTACCTCCCAATGCACCTCACCATCAGGAAGTGGTGAAAAGAAAGCAAGGTGCACTTTGGCAGTAACAGTGCTGCTGTCTAGTACAATAAGCAGGATTTGCCTACACCAAATTGCAGTCACCCTTAGCATGTGTCTCAAGCTTTGTTTCTTGGGGTTTAAACCAGAATCAGAAAATACAGATCACTGCTGCTTTTCCACAGGAGAGGACAGGGAAAAACTTCCCTGCTATTCTTACATCTACACTTCTAGTTCTTCCAAAAATGGGAGAGTGGTCCTACAGACAACAGGCTTTGCCTATACAGCCCTCACTTGCTCCTGTAGTCAAGAGATACAGGAGCAAGTACACATGCCCATGTACTTTATGGGACATGGATTACTGCATGCACACAGACACAAAATCAGAGCAAGACAAAACAAGCACACAAACTGCAACTTCTGTGGGCTCACCATTACATTCTCCTTTATCTCAAAGCATAGAAATTTCAAAGCAAAAAGTGCATGGACTGCCTGCAAGTGTGCTTAAAATCTTTCACTTCCTGACCCCCAGATTTATCTGAAAATATCAGTATCTGTGATTTACAGTTTTACCAATAGCAGACTTGAATGTGAAGCCAGGTTAACAAGATTTTGCACAGCATCATAACAGGAAGATTAAAAAAAAAAAAAGAAACTGGAAACAGCTACTCACTTGGGGTTTACCTTCTCCCCCTTGTCTTGCAGTGTTTGAAGAACTTCTTCACCACAGAGTAACAAACGTACTTTCTTCTTTTCATGGTCAAATTTTACCAACATATATTCCACCTTGTAAATAATAAAAACAAAACAAATAATTAAAAGTAAGGGTTTTTCAGGCACAAACACATTGACATGCAATTTTAAGCATCAAGTGAAATAAAAAGGTATGTCACACTGAACTTAACAAAGGTTCAAAAACATTACTAACTACAAATGCAGCAAGCAGTACTGGCAAAGATGGCTGCAGGCTTATTTCATCTTGAATAAAGACTTGAAATTCCTTGAAATTTCTCTCCCTCCATTTCTAACTGGAGACACTTCACCAAAAACATCCTGAATTTGTACTTGCCTCCACTATTTCTAGACAGAATCGAATTCTAGAATTATTTAGAATTATTTCAGAATATTCAGAACTATTTCTAGAAGAAATTAAAACTCCATGCAAGCTATATGCAACCCATAAACATTTCACTGTCATCCCATCAGTTACAGTCTCTGCTGCTGACAAAAAAAAACCCCAAACAAGCAAAAAACCCCAAAGTTATTCTACAAGACATCCATTTACACCCATCATTTCTTGGAGCTATTAAAGACTAGCACAGAAAGCCCACAGCTTTTTGGTGACAGCATCAATCCTGTCATTATGACACTCCAGCTCTTGGCACAGCACAGTGGTTTTCATCCCCTTCTTGATTCAACTTTGCTGCCACATTTTCTTCTCCTCCTGCCCAGCAGTGCACGTTGTCCCCAGAGCTCTCCCCCGTCCCTGCTGCAAGCTGCAACCCACACGAGATGCAGTAAGCCACTTGTGACAGCATTGCTGCATCCCAGCACTAGAGAATATGTTCCCCTAATAGACATTATCTGAAAGCAGCCTGGAACCTGGAACACCCCCATCTCAAACTTGCTGATCTCCATGCACACTTGCTGTCAAAGCTCCCAAAAAGACTTATAGAATGCTACCCAGCTCAGCAACTCAACAGCTGCTTGGACCTTTTAGCCCTTCAATACTTATAGATACACTCTATTTGGCAGTACCTCTGGGTCAGAGGATTCTTGGCAATGTTCTGGGAAGCGTAAAAGGCAAACCAGCCCCCAGCTGTGATGTGTTGCCTACCATGCAAAAACAGAAGGCAACACATGGAAATGCATTACCAGGGTAGTGGTAATGCTTTAGGGCTTTCCAACCCCAGCTGGACCAGCGGTGACAGGCAGTGCCTTTTGTTGGAGACTCCTGAACCACTGCCTCCAAGACTTACAAAAATCATCTAATTCAAACATCAACTTAGAGTTAAAAATTCAGATTGCAATTTCACAGTTAGAACTGTCAGAGGTGCACTGTGCTCCTCAGTTTCATTTTCCAACACTGTCTAGAGCCACATCCCTCTGTATTTAACAAACGTGACTGCTCCAGTCCCAGGAGCTCAGACTCACATAAGATGCTCATGTTGAAGTTGCACCATACCAACTCATGGCAATTTCTATTTTGTACAGAAGTCTGATGAAATATGAGAGTAGCTTGCCAAAAGACAGGGAACTTGTGCCATGTTTTACAGCACACTGTGAGTAGATTTGTGGTCTTCACATTCTTTGGTTGCTTCAGTGTCTGTGGAAGAGTTATCGCTTACTACTGTGACAAAAAATATAATCCTTGTTTGGGATTTGTGATTCAATCACAAGCAGTATTATCCAAGAGTGTTTGTAATTCTACAGAATTTGATCAGAGGCAAAATCTGGAGGGACTCATCCACCAATTATACACATTTGCTGTATGTTTCCTAAGATCAAACTTTAATCTCCTAGAGAAAAAAAAAAAGATTTCTGGTTTCTGTGCAGATTGCACTTGCTTGCATGGTGTATTTTGTCAATTGTGTGTATTATGCCACAATAATCTACTTGAGATAACTACAGATTATAGTCAACCAGAACACAGTTGAGCACGGATTTAATTATTGCCCAGCACCAGTCCTTCCAGTGTCACTTGACCTTGAATATTGGAAAGAAATAGGGACCTCCAGTTTCCTACCACATTCAACATCATCTCCTGCTTTGTAAAAGTATCATTCTCACTAGGAGCTGGCCTGATCTAGAGGGGGTATGTGGGTCCACCGGTCTGAGTCATTCAGATGGACACAGAATGAGCATCAAGCTCGCCACATCCCTGGGCTCCCCCACATTGCTTCTGGGAGTGGGTGGCAGAAGGGAGAACACATGAACTGCAGCTGCTGTTGAGAGACCCAAAGTTGAACATTTGTCCACCTTTACATGAGCATGCTACTGTGATTAGCCTCCTGTTCTAGAAATCCCTCTCCAAATGTAGTGGTAATGAGCTGGTGGGGAGAACACTGTATTTCTCTATAAACCAAATCGCAAGTTAAAAAAAAAAGCCAAAAGTGTAAAGAAACAGTAAGTCAAGAAGGCAAACCCCCAAAAAATCAAAGTGTTTCCTTCATATTTCATGTGTGCATATATTGCATTTATGTATCTAGCTTTAGAAACAACTATTACTTTTGCCTCCAGAAACATTGAGTAAATCTTCAAAGCTGTCTTAACACACAGATGATCTGCCATTAATTTTAATAAGAAAAGAAAAAACTTCAGATGGCTGCCAACAGTTCCAAGTAACCCACAGAGTATCTTGACAACAGTGGGACTGACTGAATGGGCATCCTTAAAGAATGTAATTTAGGCTCATCAAAAGATTTAGCCTACAGCTACAAAGAAATAAACAAATTCAGAGTTCACACATTCTTACATTCAACTTCAGGTCATCATTCACAGACTTCTCACATGTTTTTTATCCACAACAAAGTTCAGAGAAATGCAGCCAAGCTGAGAGAATCAGCATGCCTGGCAGAGATTCCAGTCCAAAGGCCAAATATGAGGGGCTTCACCCAACATCCATAATTCATTGTTTTGCTGAGCTCTTTACAGTTCACTTTTCTCTATAATTTTAACTAGCCTGCTTAGCAAGAATCAAAATACACATCAGATCAAACCACTGATGCAGATGGCTGACCAGCAGCCTTGCTTACAGCCAGTGAGGACAATGCACCCTGTCCTGGCCACTCTGGACCCAAGTTTCCAGTCAGTGCTCTCATCGTGCAGCAAACCCTACACATCTCTGTCTTCTGGCTGGAGGACAAGATGTGGCATCCCAGCTCCCCCCTGCAGGCAGACAGTGCTCTGTGCAACCTCAGTGGATGAATCTCTCTGACCACCCCTGCTCTGCCAGGCTCACAGAATTCTGTGGTACCTTACCAGGCAAAGCAACAACAGTATGGCCAGCAAGACTGCAAAGCAAAAGATGAAAAGTCCAGCCCCCCACCCTGTTCCAACAAAGAGCAAGCTTAAACCTTAAATCAAATTATTGTTCACAGTTAAATGCATTAAAAAGCAAATATGATCCTAGTTAAAGCAAACACTCGGAGTATCAGAACTACTTATGAGCCAACACAAGGAAAAACTGTTCTTAAGAGCTTTCCTTCCTCTTAATTACTTGCAATGTAACTGCATCTACAGACTACTTCCACGCCAGCTCTGCTCCCCTCCATTGATGGATCTTCTCAAGAAACACTATGCTCCATTAGCTTGCTAGCATCCAGAATACTGCTACTTCACTCACTATGACCTTTTCTCACAGTTGGCTACCAAGGAAATTTCAGGCTTTTGAAAATTCTTTGATATCCCCTCTGTAAGTACAAGTGAAACCTTGAAGCCTTTCAACTGCAGAGAACCACAACCACTCTCCATTCATTAAGTCAAACAATTGTGCTGGACGTGTCTGGAGGCAAAATGAAAGACGACAGCTCTCTGGAAATGGGTAAGCATGTCTGAAACTGTCTGAATGCCTGAGTTGTTTGACCATAATTACACATATTATTTCTGCATAAGCAATGTTTCTTAAAAGTGAAGGTGTATAAAAAACAACACGTTAGTGGTAATTCTAAGGAACAAGGAGGACCAAAGTTGTCACCTATGCCAGTGTTGTCCCGAATGTGGGTTTGTTGCCCTGTGTGCACAAACAATGTACACACCAAGATGAGGTACCTGTATTTAATCACAGAATCTTCAACATCAGAAGAGACCTTATGGATCAGCAAGTCCAACTATCAACCCAACACTGCCACCGTAGGCGCTAAATCACTAAACCATACCACCGAGCAAGACCTAGATGCCTCTTTAACATCTCCAGGGATGGTGACTTTATCCCCTCCCTGTGTAACCTATCCCAATGCCTGAACACCCTAATGGTGAAATTTTTTTTCTAATGTCTAATCTGAAACACCCATGTTTCAACTTAAGGGTGAATATTTCTTTATTCTAGTTTGTGCAAAGCAAGGAGCTATGTGGTAACACACAAAAGCTTGCTAGCTCCCCTATCATCAAAGCTTTATATCATTTATATATTTTAGCAAAGAAATCACAGTTCACCGACTACAAGTTACACAGTTTTCTTATTAATTCTAGCTTCTGCCAGTTAAATGATTCTCTTGCTTCTCATGCCAATTAGTCTGCATGCTCAGTACTTCTCTTGAGTTGGTGGGTTTCTTAAGTCAGCAGACCACAGAGTGAGAATCTCTCCCCTGTTGGAATTACCTTCTACCCAGTTTGAACTGATCTCCACACAGTTGCTGAGTTGGCTTTGTTAGTTTATTACTTATCTTGGGAGTTTTGCCAAATGTCCTTGTGGCCTGTAAATTCTGTATCCTTTGTGCCCACTATCAGTAGTACAACGTTCTACCCAAGCTTTGCTAACCTCTCTCCCTAGACCTAAGACCACTGAAGCATATTAGGGCCTAAACCTTAACACAGCAATTCTACCGACAAGTAATTTATCTTTCTAAGGCAGGGACAGCAACATATCGTCCAAATGCTTGCCTTGGCAGTGGTCTACTTCCCAATATAAAAACCCACCCTTGCACATTCAATTTAACACCATCATGCTAACTACACATGGAACAAAACCTATCTAAGAGATGGGAACAAAGTCTCTGCTGTAGTGTTAAATGTTAAAATCCTTTTAACTTTCAAACTATGTGCCATGAGGTACTTCTGCCTATGAAAACACTGGTAAGCACAGAGTCTGGACCTTAATAAGCTCAGAAGTAAGGTGCCAAGATTATATAATAGAAGAAAATAGTTTAGAAGCTTGAAGAGAAGCTTTTATTAAAAAGAAAAGCAATGAAAAAAACATTGCTTCATGCTTTCTGCATGTGAAAAACAGTATCTGCAGTAGCCTTGTACCACACTCCTGACCATCCATCTCAGATGTGGATGTCCCATCCCTGGAAGTGATCAAGGCCAGTTTGGATGGAGCTTTGAGCAACCTGGTGTAATGGAAGATGTCCTTGCTCAGGGCATGGAGTCTGACAAAATGATCTCCAAGGGTCCCTTACAACGCAAACCATTCTGTGATTCCAAATAAACCTGATCACAGGTGACTCACAGACCACTCTGTTTCTCAAGGACAATCTTCATGACAGATTCTTTCTCCCTCCACTGGGCACCTATTGCCACACATACCTGGAACAATTGTTAGCGGCCCCCTCATATGAACCTTCCTTCAGGCCGGGAGCTTTAAGGGAAATTGAAAATTTTTCCTGAACATCCAATGAGGTCTCATGGGTATTGTTTACCATTAACAAAAGCCACTACCAACATTTAAGTATTTTTGTGCAGTTTGCCTCATATATGCCTAATGCCTATTGCCTTATGTATGCAGTAGAAAATACCCTTTTCACTAGTTATTAAGCTCACTTATGTAAAAAAAAAGTACTTCTTCCATATCTTTACTCATCAGTTAATGCATCATTAAAATACTGTTATCATGAAATGACAGTCTAAAGGAGAACAAAGTTTTAATAATGTGACTGTTCATTAAAGAGCCTCTGCCACAAGTTTTCAGTGTT
The DNA here is from genome assembly GCA_024865655.1 of Emberiza elegans. Classification (NCBI taxonomy): domain Eukaryota; kingdom Metazoa; phylum Chordata; class Aves; order Passeriformes; family Fringillidae; genus Emberiza; species Emberiza elegans. The sequence continues at coordinate 18,592,282 of JALJVW010000085.1, read as the reverse complement.
AGATGGAAAAAGCTGATTATTTTGTGTAGGTACAAATACTTCTGATGGATGTAGAACATAATACCCAAGGTGGGTTTTCTTGATGCACTTACTTTCTCACCACTGATGTGATAAAACATGGAGCCACAGAAATAAACAGCTGGTAATGTGCCCTTAATGAAAGCTTTTCTATCTTACAATAAGTCTAATGCCCTCAGGAGCAAATTTCAGAGGAAAACAAGTTTGGAAGTGCCACAGAGGCTCATTACCCTGTTTCTAGCCAGCAAGCCCCCACACTACAAATGGCATGAAGCAAGCATTTCCACACACATGAGATTACCATGGATGTTCTCTGCCACAGAAATAATTTCAAAAATCTGCAACAGGAGAACCAAGATTAAAATGTAATTCCCAAAATGCTTAATTTTGATCAAGCAGATTGGAAGTGGCAATCCAATTTAAAAAGCACCAGCTTTTTTTTGCCAGCTCTAAACAAAACCAATTCACAGAAAGCATGCCCCAGAAACAAAACACAACTCATGTTTTACATTACATTGACAATAATGAAAAAGTTAAGAACTGTTTTGCCACATTATACATTATCATAGACAAAACAAAGAGGATGCAGAGGTTCTCTATCTCAGTCAACACAGCCAGCCACAGCTAAGCACTCTTGCCTGTTCCCCTCCACGTGACATCAGTGCTGCAGATTTTTTTGTGCATGACACAATGTGACTAGAGGACTTTCTGCACACACCACAAACCAGGAAGCTGGGTTATTGAAAATTAAAATGGAGAAGTCATAACCTCTTGCATGATTCTAAAGAAATAAGATGTGGTGCATTTCAGAAAGAAGCGTCATCTTTGACTTCTGTACTATGTAACACCTGAGGCTAATATTATTAAAAAGACTATGATCATGTTAACTTTAGATTTCTGCAGCAAAGACAACATTATTTATTCACCTCTGAAACAAAATGCTGCAAGTTTCCAATTCACCTTTTGCATCAAAAAAAAAAAAAAACACCCGAACAACCGAACATGCAACATCAACAATAAAATCTTTCTTGTATGAATCCTTCTGACTCACCCTTTCTCATACTGTTAACTAAAATAAGGCATCTGCACAGCAAGAAGAGGTCCTGAGGGAAAATAGGAATTATAATAAAAAATGTCCCACGATAAAACCACAGCAATCGACTTGATATCCACAGAAGGAAATACACTGTGAACAGAGTATTTTATTATCAAAAATATACAAACAAGTAGGTAATTTAAACTTCTCTTATTAAAATCTGAGATTGGGAAGGAGGAAATCAATGCTTGCTATGGGGGCAGGTCAATATTTATGACCAACTGCAGCTTGCTTTGGGAAAAGCACTACTAAAAAAACCTCCTAAAAAACAGCCCTAAAAACCCCCAACAAACCAACCAACCAAGACTCCAAACCTTCCAAACTGGTTTCCACTGATTACAAATTTAGATTTTCAAAGAGCATGTCAGTATAAACTACAGTGAGTCTTGCACTGTCACATACGCAGTGCATCTGGGAGTACAGGTAGGTGCTGAGAGCTGTACTCTGTACAAGTGCTGCACTACAACCTTACATCATACACATCACTCAGCCACTGGAAAAGCTAAGCAGAGGGAGATGAAGCAAAATTATCAGCCATCATGGGGTTAGCGCACTGTGCATGTTTTGGGAGCTAGAGGGTTTAGTTTGGGTTTTCCCTGATGCCAGGATTAAAACCAGGCAGAAAAAGTAGTTCCACAGCAGTCAGTCAAACTATGCAAGGAAGGGAACAAACATGAAAACTCTTCAAGGGCACCTATCTTGCTCAAGTCAAGATTTAAGGAGTTACATTTTTGGGCATTAGTGTATTCCTTTTAGAGGCTGCATACGTACACACTCATGGCTGTCAAACAGCATAAGCTGATGCACTAACATCATACCTTCAGACCCAGCCCCAGAAAACACTACTGTCTTAAACAGCAGGTACAAGAGATGTGAAAGAAGGACTAAGTCTATTTTTAAATAAATAATTCCACTGTCCCTTTATTAGCCAAATAAAGCTCTGGAGAGAAAGGGTAAATAAGCAGACATGTGACAAATAACAAAAACATTCATCAGTGCTGCTTCCCCCCAAGCTGGCAGCGGGTGAGCACATCGATTAAGACAGCTCCATGAGATGCATCTGCACATGTCACAACTGGCAGAGGCCATCATGAGGAAATTCTGCATTAAAAATCAAAAACTCATTCTGTTTGGGGAATTTCACTGGGGCACGGGGAGACTAAAAGCATTTGTCTTAAAATGACAAGAATGCAAAAAAAAGACTTCAGGCTGCCATTACCTTTAATATAGGCACAAGATTACCAAGAAAAGCTCTTAAAAATGCAATTTCTGCACACTGGTATACTGCAGCAGTTTGTACAAAGTGAGAATGTGAGATTGTCATAGTACTGATGATGAATCTGTATAATGACTTGGATGAGTATTTTTAAATAGACCACATATTACTGACATTCTGGAAAATGCAAGAACTATTTTTTGTGATTCTGTTTTATTTATAACATATAAAACAAAAAGCTAGTTAGAAAGTTTCAGATAAACATTAAAGAAACCCACAACTTGCTATACAATTATGTAAGTGGTTTGGATAGATGGACAAACATCTTGCACTATGTAAAGTTTAAAGAAAGCATAATAAACTGTCTATTCCTGTTCATGAAAGTCAATGTCTATCTCAGCTTCAAAGCTATCAAGTGGCATCTTGTTCCACAGGGCATCTAGGCTTTGTAAAATAAGTAATTATCTTAAAATACATCTGGCCCATTAGGTTAGCCAAGTTTCTTGTAAAATGAGAAATGAACACTACCTTTCTGTACACCATGATGCTCTCTCAACATACTCATTCATCAGTTCTGGTCCTTTCTTATTTGAACATTTTTCTGCATGTGTACCTGTCTCTCACCAAGCCTCACTGGTTGTCTTTTTAGCAAAGAGATGATGAAAACTTCCTCTGTGTACATTAGGGATAGTACCTGTACTTATTTTATGCAGCTGGTGAGCGAGATTCACCACTGCTAAAAAATGTCCTAGATTTTGTTCCTGATTTTAAACGGGTGACAGGCAAACTGGAGCCTCAAACTGTGTGCATCTGAACCCAAATTCATTTCCCTAATATGCAGCAATAATGTTACAAGTCTGAAGTTCTGCAGACTGTAATGTAACATCTCAAATCATATAATTTACAGGCTGCTACTGCCCCGGAAACACCCAAAACCATAACAGGCTAGAAACTGTAACAAGACACTAATGCAATACCTAGTTCTCTGGAAAGAATCACTCAAGAGGAAATACAGCTCTTTTCACAGCCTAGCCTTTCATTAAGAAAAAAAGAAGAAAGCTTTCAAGAGAGTCATACATCTTCTAATCAGAAGCAACACCTTTGGGACATTCTGGTAAGAAACCTCTGGCCTCTCCTAGCCCCTGAGAAGGGCTGCTTTCCTTCTTGCATGAGGAAGTACTGTTTAGCACATGTTCATTTTAGTTCTCATTTAACTTATTTACAAGGTATAATTCAAAAACTAAAAGATAAGGAGAGGAATTAATTGAGTGTACAGAGGAAAGATCAAAAGAAGCTTAAAGAGTACTGAGAAAGAGGTAAAAGGAAGGAAAGAAAACAAACCAAAACCAAACCAGATTTAACTCAGTAAAATTTCAACTTGCAAGCAGTGCAGTGTGGTACATTTGTCATGCTGCCTCATACACAGCATTATCAAATGTTTATTTAAAGGCCTCAAAATTTCACTTCAAGTTTCCATTAAGAAAACAACTTCTAAGAAGCTGAAGATGCTTACTGTGTGCTGGGTCCCTACACTGATGGGAACAAGACTCATACACAACAAAAGTGTAATTATGTCCAATTTCGCTAAACAAGGCTGAGCAAGTCAGATTCCTACTTCATTCACATGTACTTTAAAACAAAACTGTCACGTTTTGGCCATGCTTGCTTTCTGCATCTCTGCCTTCTGAGATCTCCTTCGGTCATACCTTTCTCAGAATTTTCTTAGGCTGAAACAGCTCCTCGTCAGTCTTCACAGACTGTGGCAGACAAGTATTACATGCACATGTGAATACACATGGATATGTAGTTTGGTGTGAAATGCTGTGACTCCACACTTGTGTGCACGCTCAGCACAAAGCAGCAGCAGTGAGCCCTGCCAAGGGCCAGCCATTCCACTTGCCTGATCCGAGTGTCCGCATTAAGCTCCAAAGGGAAATTTAAGCAACATCCGTCAGTTAGAGGAATGCAATCAGCAGGCAAGAGGTGCTGAACAGCACAGGAGACTAAGAATACACTGGCACAGAAGGGAGCTTCTTGGGATAAAAGCTGGGAAGCAGCAGAATAGGCTAGCATCTGCCAAGCTGCACAAACTAATTGTTTCTGATAGTATCTGCTAACTGTACTGGAGTTCTGAAACAGTACTGAAAAGGTTTTTGATTTTGCTGCACAAAAATAAAAAAAATAAACAATGATCACAACTCTGCAACCCGGAGGTCAAGCATACATTACTGGATGGAAGAGGAAGATGAGAACACAAGGAGACTGTTAGCATGACAAGGTCTCACCAGGAGATGTAACTGTTGCCCCAAACTTCGTGAGCATGAAAGCAATGATAGTAAGGTGGAGTTTGACCAGGGATAATGAGACAGTTCACTGTTTTGTATTCTCCACAGTCAGGAGAAGTCAAGCATAAACAGGGAGGTCAACTGTCAGTTTTAAACGAGGTAGAAGGATGATTAAGAGGCAGAAAGATGATTAAGAGGCAGAAGACCTTTACCTGCAAATGCAAATTTAAGGAGACTTTTAGAAAGCTTTTTTTACAGTAAGTCTTACTCTGTTACATATTTGGTAGGCTTTTGTTTTTTAACATTGCAAAGGCTTCATGGTTGTGGAAAACGGAGTAAAAAAGAACTTACCCCAAAACAGACAACAGCTCTTAGTTCAATTAACACTGCAAGCAATAAAAGAGCTGACTTTTCCAAAGGTAGCAGAACCAGGGTTTTGACCTTTACAGCTCTTTACTCAGGAGAGGATGGGAGCACCAGGGAATGCTACCCTGCAATGTAAACTGTGATGCTGTCTCACTCCCTTCAAAACAGATGCCACCATCATGCTCTGTTAGCACTTAGCCTTAACACTTCTGTCTGACACCCAAAAAACAGTACATGAAAATTCCACACAATTTCATTCACTTGGCACCCCAGCAAATTGAGTCCTTAGGAGGTTACAAGCACCCCAAGGGACCCCCACAGCTCTGTAATGAGTCTTACACACCGAGAAATGGGAGTCCTAATGAAAACAAAACCAAAGCAAAGGCTGGTATCTACACTCATGAGCACACACAGTATCTCCTTTTCACAATGGCACCACTCCACTCTAGATGGAGAACAGCCCTTCAGGTATTCACATATACACACTGAAAGCACTCAGTATGTGCTACAGAAGTTGAATTTTTTCTCATAAACATTCCTTAAAAAAATTTACAAGATACATTTTTCACTAAACATGGTCACAGAAACACAAAAGTAATTTTGTTTATTCTGATTTTATCTCTATCACTACATGAGGGCCGTCATCTTCATTCTTGATTTCTATCTTCAAGAAGTTTTTAAAACAATTAAACACCCTCAGGCTATGACTTTATACATGAAGGTCAAAGCGCAAACAAGACTTTTTATTAAAACTGTCCAATTAGTCAGTTGATTCATCTAAGCTGCATGTAAATGTGGCGCCACTTTCTAACAACTTGGTTATCTGAGAGGAAAAATGGAAAACAAATGTACTGCCCTCCGCATTAGCCTATCTACAGCACAGCTCAAGTAAGCTGTAGACTGAGGTACAGTTTTGTGTTTGCACAAGAGCACACTGGCTACAAGTACCTGGTCCATTAACACACTCCTAAATGCTATGTTACATAAAAATATATAACCACATAACACAACCGAACAAAGCTGCCACACCTGAGTTTATTAGCATTTGCTAAAATGAAGAGCTAGACAGTGAACCAGGTTACTCGACCTTCTCGAATGTCCAGACATTCCTAATACAGCTCCTTACCAAAATTATGTCTGCAAAGATACTGCTTCTAAAATCCTGCCTCTTGCCACACTGGGGCATGGTAAAAGGAACTGTGAATCTCCTTTGACATTACACTCCGCTATTTATCAAGCATAAGCACTTTGCCCAGCAGGGTCCCCAGGCCAAAGGAAGAATGAGGCTCCCAGAGTCCAGCTTCACCATACATCTAAGATTACCAAGTGATCAGCTGTGGGTGCTGCAGGGGCCAGTTGTACTCGACCCTTTCCTCCACACACTCCCGGTACTTTTCTCACATTAAGCACAGCTTGTTGGGCCTACCTGTAAAAGAGCTGAAGCTCTGCTGAGAAAACCAACCACCCTAAAAAACTGAATGGAAGAAGAGTTTTCTCCAGGGTAAACCTTTTGCACTCAGCTGGCCAGTAACAACACAAGGCAGGCAGCAGAAATAGGAGCCTGGAATACAGGGAGGGAAGCTGAACCTGCTTGCTAGTAGATCAGCCTTAGCTATCTTGTGAAATCTCACCCTGAGAAAGCAAGGACAACTAAAATCTAACACCCATTGAAAAATGAGGACTATCTCTTAAAGATTAATGAGAAAACCCTCGAGCTAAGTCTCAGAGCAACAGGAAGACTGTCTATATTCCCGGACTCAAGACTGTGAGGATCATTTGTCAGCATAACTTTGGTCATACAAGACATGAGGGAACACAGACGTCAGACAAGGATAGATAAAAGTATATTTCAACACTCTGAGTCCACACCAGTTTAGCTGCAAAACTCTGTGGTGTAGACTACACATACTTTCATTAAACAGATTTTAGAAGCCAAGCCCCCACTCACTCATGGAAGCAGCTTCTGGGCGCTGACGCTTGCCCTGCTGTTAATGTGAATTATAAAAGGGGTTCATTTAAAGAACGGACTTTACGACAGAAGTTCTCTCAGAGTGCACACAGTGAACAGCATTCTCCTCAGGCAAAGAGCATCTGTGAACAACTGCTATTACCTGAATGAAGTTTTCTCACAAATGCCTTTGCTGTTCAGAAAGCAAACTGTACATGAGACAGAGGTGCAATGGCCAAGCCCCCACATTGCTTGTATCCTACTCTGCTCTTCCAAGTTCCCTGCAGCTGCATCTAGAACATCTTCAAGCGACCAATGCTGGACTTCACCAACACCACGGACAAGGACAGCTTCTAGTACAGCACACATGAAGCTGCTCCCTGTCTCCTGGGGAACTGATGAATACAGGAGGCAGCCTTTACTCCTTTGCAGAGTGCCGTCAGGCTGTGGCACAGATGAGGGCAGGTTTACAAGGCAGCACACCCAAGACCTGTGACTAAAGTTACAGTCCTCGGGCACAAAGCACCTGTAACAAAGTTCAAGTCATGACCCGAGCGATCATCCTAAACCTTGTTCAGAAGGCAGGCTGACGAGTACCAAATGTCCAGGAAACTCCGGGATAAAGCAGGGCTCGGCAGGTCCCCTTCACACAGGGATACAGGAGGAACGCGGTGACAGGACTGCCACTGCAGAGCCGCCCGCCCACCCCCGCTCCTGCTTCCCTCACTTTCCTCCCAAAAACTGAGTCCGAGCAGGCACTACCTTGGACTCGAGGCATAAACATGCTTTATTCACACTCATCGAGAGAGCATAAACAAACTCCGGAGCAGGAGCGAGTGCTGCCGAGCATCGCCGTCCCGGGAATACACCTCCCGAGGGGCTGCCCGGGCAACCGAGCGGTGCCAGGCGGAAACGCTCAAAGTTCTTGTGGCGTTTCAGAACCGCGGTACCAGCGGGGCAGCCGTGCTGCGCAACGAACTGCGGCGAGCGGTGCGTGTGCGCGAGGTAAACAAAGCCCCACCGGGCAGCCGCAACGTCCCCTCCCGCCAGGCCACCGCGGCCGAGCGGCCGGGCCCGCTCCGGGCAGCACGGCCCGACCCGCGCCGCACCGGAACGGCACCTGCGCCCGCGACAGGGGGCGGCGGAGGCCGCGGCGGAGGCCGCGCTCGCAGGGGTCTCACCCACCTCGTCGCCCCACTTGAGCACGTCCTTGTGGCGGTCGCGCAGGGCGCGGTAGATGTGCAGGAACTGGAGGATGCCGTGCCGCCGCACGTGCTCCGCGTACCGCCGCGTCTCCTCCCAGCTCAGCGGCGAGCCCTGCGACAGCAGCCCCATGCCGGGCAGGCAGGCAGGGGGAAGGAGGGAGGCCGAGGAGGCGAGAGGAGCGGAGCGGAGCGGGTGCGCCCGTGCGCGGTGCGCTCGATACCGCGGGTGCGCTCGGCGCCGCGGCGGCGGGACCGAGTCCGGCACCGCACGTGACGGCGGCCGCACGTCAGGGCCGTGACTCAGCACTTTCCGCCGGCAGGCGCCGCCCCCGCCGTGCCGGGCGCGGGGCTGAGCGCGGCCTGGCGGCCCCGGGCGCTCCCGGCGCGGAGCCGCCGGGCAACGAGCGAGGGAGCGAGTCCGGGGAGGCAGACCCGGTCACCGGCAGCAACCGTGAGCGCCGCTGCTCCGAACGCCCGGCCCTCGTCCCGGACACAGCGGAGGAGGCGCCAGGCGACATGGCGGCGGGAGGGTGTCCCCCGGCAGGACGGGGCATGTCTGGTGCTCCGGGGGGAAGGGGACCCTTGTGGGCCTGCGAGTGCCAAAATTAAGGTCCTGACTGAAAGGCCCCAAAGGCGCGGACAGTGTGCGAACGCTCCTGTGTATTTTACAGATCAGAGGACGGGAAAACGGGATGCTCGGAGTGGGCGGAGTCCAGAGGGTCGCTCCTCATCCCCCGCGGATTCTCCTCTGCATCTCTCCGGCTGCGGAGCCCTCACGCTGTGGTGTCAAGCAGTAAGCCCAGCCCATGAAGATGTTGAAAATGAGTTTGTAACCCGGGGCTTGTTCTGGAGGGAATTGCAACAGCATTGTGTCAGAAAAGGGGATGCGGGGTCGTGTCAAAGCGTGTATTTTACAGTCCATAAAAAGTAGAAGGAAGGCCTATTAGTGTTAAATCTTTACTAAATGAAGAGACCAAAGGCTGAACGTTAACATGAAGGGAAAGTTTCTCACTGCTGAGAAGCAGAAATTCATTACTCCTGGACCCTCATTGTTACATTCACAAAGCTCATCCTCGGCTGTAGGGCTGGTACGTGATAAACCAATGCTTTGAGAATTAGTAAGGTTTTAAATTGTAATATAGCCCACTAATGGATGAATTGTATTATTAGATACTTCTTGACTGAATGATTATACTTACAAGAACTGTTTGTGTTATTCCAGGATATGAGGTGCATAAAGGATAGAATAAGCTCCCAAGATAATAGAATAACAAAACTGAAACACATTAATGGAAGATACCAAATATTAAAGTAAAACGACTCAAAAGTATTTTAATGGCATATACGTTTCTACACAAAAGGCAGCATTGACAGAACAAGGAATAATAGTTAAAATTACAAACAATTTATAATGAGCTGTTTTTTAGGAGCTCATGATTTTTTTTAAAAAACCCTCATGGTTTTGGCAGAAATTGTACAGGCTGGCCTGATTGAAAGCAGTGCTGTTGTTGGTACTGTAGTAGATTTGGAGATGGCTGGTTGACTTAGTTTGGTGGGCAAGAAAACAATCTTTTCTTCTAGCTAAAAAATTCCATACCCTTTTTTATTTTTTAAACATTAAGAGGCCAAAAGTCTCACACTTGGCAATGGTAGTCTGATGAGGCATTTCCCTCATGTGAAAGCCAAATTGTACTTTATTTCAGAGCTAAGGGGATAAAGCCTTGCATGTTTGAGTGCAATTGCACCAAAATATCAAGATACCATATTTGTGCTATCATGCTGCCATCCAGCCTCAGCTTTTCCACAGCTTTGAGTTAGAGCTGAAGCACCTCAGAAGTACTGGCAGTGATAAGGAGCACCTGATAGCCAACAGCTGTGTCAGCCCCTTTCTAGCTCTTGGGGCAGTGAGCCTGGATCTGGAGCAAACCTTGTATCAAATCAAAGTTAATGTTGTCATCTTACCAATCTGAGCCGAGGCATCTATATTGTTTAGGGTCCATGCTCTCAGTTCACTTGGCTGACAGCAAGAGCCCTGTGTTACTGAGAAACTTTTCTGGAAGAATTGGGTATTTGGTATAATCCCAGCTGCTTTGAGTGTGCTGGTGTATAATTCACTGTAAACGTTTCCAGCAACATACAAAAAAATTTGAAATTAAGATCAATTTTATTATATTGCAGTCTACTATTACACAGTCTATACTCTTCAGCTGACCACTACTCTTTGACCTGCAATTCAAGAGCACATTTACAGTGTCCTGTCTTTCTCAGTATTTAAACTCAGCTCATTTTGTTTTCTTTTAGTGTCAATATCTGCTTTATTTCCAGTCCTGTGTGCTTAGTCTTGTCAACTATTGAGCTAATACATAATTTGTAAGAGAAAATCAAGATATTTTCCTTTTGCACCAGTAAAATGGATAAAGATGTAAACTCTTTTCTCACACTGCAATCTCTACCATAACAGTGTGACAAAGTCAGCTCTGTTTATGAAGTGTTCACCACCTTCAGCTGAAGCCTTTTCCCTCCAGTTCTAATGTATGTGTGTGGCAGTGTGGGGTGATCCACAGTGGAGGACTAAGCCATTCTAAAGTTGATAGCATCACATGCAGAAATGTTCATTTGCACATCACCTAAAATATGACTTCAAGACAAACCACCATTGTATAATATCTGCCCACATGCTTAATGTTGTATAATTATTTCCAGTACACTGAGTATCATGTATAATTACTTCAAATACTCTTAAGAAGAAAAAAAGCTTCTCTGAACACACAGGCAGTACTTTGGATGATGTTATTAGTTTACTCTGTACCCCATATCCCCAGCCCCAAGCCTTAACTACCTTTTCTGAATGGTTCAAAGGAAATAGTTGAGGGGAAAGGCTGGTGTACCTGTAATTTGGTAGGTTGATTGAAGGAGAATATGTGACTTGCAACTTGCACGGCAAGGAGCTGTTTGACACGTTCCTGTCATTCTCCACAGAGGATAACTCACTTTTTGTTTTGTATAGCTGCAAAGCTATGCAAATCAGCTGCCACTAAATCTAAATAGAGTAGCTTGGCTCTTTGAGAATATACCCGCTGGGAGCGATGAAAGATATGTAGACTCATAGGTGAGGCCACTCCTACAGAATCCTTTCTTTTACTGGCTGTCATTAAAAGTAATAAGTAACGAGGAGACATCTTGTGATGAGGCTGTTATTAGAAGAAAGAAAGAAAGATTTGTTTTACTTCATGAATCATCTGCAAAAAAATTTTAAAGCAGCTTTGTTCAAGGTAATTTTTGAGCTGGCATTGCTGTATATTGGGTTATTCTCTGAGTAAAATGAAAAGACTTCAAATGAAACAGTTGTCTTCCAAAGTTTTCAAATTGTATGTTTGGTAGACTTTTTTTTTTTTTTTTACCAAATCTTTTTATGCTTCCAGGTCTATAATTTATGATAGGCACTTGTGTCCAGTATAATTGACTCAGGTGAGCAGCAGATGCAGTATCTGCTTCCTTTTGAGTGAGAAGATTGAGGAGGCCTCCAGACATTTCCTGAGACACTGGAGAGACCTGTGCTCAGTCAATTATTTCTTGATGCAGAAAGTCTTGCCGATTAGCAGCTTGGATTAAATGATCTGTCTGGGGAGAGAAGGAAGTCAGGACACTGAAAAGATTCAAGTGAAGGATCTTCTGATATATGTTCCAGTTAAAGTCTTCCTGCTATGCATTGAGAAATGACTAATGGGATTTTAGTCTGGTCTAACTAACAATGCTTATTCCTCTCCAAGCCAACTTCTCAATTAGTGTATGTGGCTTGTCAGTATTGCTTTAAAATTTCTTTTTTTGCTGTTGCCTGATGTAGAAATGACTGTATTAGCATTAAGTTATGTCACGAGTCTAAGTGGTGTATTTCTAGAAATTTTTTTGTGAATTTTTATTGATCACCATTGGTTTTGAGGGTTAGAGTTTTTTACTTCAGTAAGGATGAATTGTGCATTTCATTCTATAAAGTTTCATGCATTTATGTAAAAAGTGAATATAATGACATTGTTTCACCACTTTGGCCTTTATTAGTATGTTCCTTTTGTAAGGAAATTAAATTTCTCATTTCTGAGTAGCCCACGTATTTTTTTGCTGTGTTTGTGGACAGGACACAATTATGGTGCCTTGTCTGACTTGGGCATAACTCATCATGCCATGAATGCTGCTGGCAGTAATAGCAGTTGTAGTGTGTGAATTACTCTGTGCACATTGCTGAGCTGCTCCCTCTCAGAGTGGTCTGGCATGGTGACTGATGTCCATTGCATCCTGTTCACCTTTTTCTCCTGCCACCACCAGTTCCCTTGGAAGTGCATTCTCCTACCAATTCAGCTGCCACTGTGTCCAAATCTGTCCTAAAGAGGCCCTTTGATGACATGCACAAGGTACAAAGAATTCCAAAGAAAGCAAGAACTTCTGAATTACTTTCCAGTTTATTTTCTTTCCAGCATCTTCTAAGATGGAGACCCTTTATTATGGGATTATCTTTATATTCTTTTCCATAGGCTGACCTGTGGGGTTTTTTTTTCTTAGTAGATGCCTGTGTAATATAAAATAAAAGGCCAGGTCCTTGATAGCAAAGCTGAAGGCTGCCTTCTCATCCTCTCTGCATGTCGAGTTGTTGTCTTTAATGCATCACTTCATTCACTGTATCACAAGCAGTGAGATTCTTCTTTAGACATAAGAAAAACAGTGACTGAGTACAAAGTCCTTCCAAAGACTCTGTTGATAATTAAGCTTTACAAAAGCCTGAATTGAGAGTGTGCATCTTAACAAAGCAACTGAGCTCCTTGGTTACTTAAATTCCCACCACAGGCAGGAGTGTAGGTGTGAGCACTTTTTTTGCACACATGTATCCTCTTGAAGGACAACACACCTAAAAGTCCTAATTCCATCATCAATATATCCTGAAAAGAATCCAAAACCCACAAATATTAGTTAAATGTGGGTTGGAGCATTCAAAAGTTAGTTGAAAAGCAGAATAAATAAATAATATTTTTCTCTTTAGCAACTGTCTCATCTTTCTTGCCACACTCAAGCTGTGGCATATTTTTTACATAAAGTTAGCAGCTAAGAATAAAGTACTGATCCTTAGTGAAAAAAAAAAAAGTAGAATTCCTAAGTAAGATGCATTAGTAGCAGCTTTTATATATTTTTTAATATCAGTTTTCAGTCCCCAGTTTTTTTACAGGCTGGGAAATAAAAGCAGAGCCAGTGAGCTGCACTGCCAGGTAAGAGTTGGAACCCAAACCATGCTTCCCATTACCAAATTCCCCAAGGTTCCATTGTTCTAGTATTTGAGGGTTATAGAAAATAACTGCCTGGTTTCTCTCTGTGCCTGTAAATTATTATAGGCCTCACATTTCTAACCTCTCCTAATTCTGCCAGTAACAGCAATACAGCCTCCATGTGGTAACCCAGTTGTTCACATCTTTAACTTCTTTAATCTTTGTCCAAATTCCCATTTCTGCCAAAGAATGCATCAGGCAGCAAGATAAGACTCAGGGAAATGTAACCTTTGCCCCAAATAACCTGTCATGAACTGTAATGTTTTATCACAAGAACTGTACTTTGCACAGTTGTGTAAAAGAGCGATCATCTGCTTGCCAAACCTGCAGCTCTCCCACGCTCTGTGGTGCTGACACCAGGATTCCCAGGTTTTGCCTGTGGGATTCCTGCTGCCAGCTGTTCTTTCCAAAGAACTGCTCTTGGGTAGCAGCACCAAGGCAGCATTGTTGGGTTTGTGCCCTGCATGGATCCATGCTTGGAACAAAGAGGCAGAGGAGGCTGCAAGGTTCCCTCAGTGCAGGCTCTTGGGTGCGTACAGCAGCAGAGCAAGAAGGAAGAACAGCCAAAAGATTCCATGCTTGAAACAATTCAGTCTAATGCTGTTTATAACCTCCCTTTTAGTGTGCGTACATGTGCAAGTTTTGGTCCTATGGATTACCCCCTGAGAAACCTTTGTTCTTCTCAAATTTCTCATTACTCCAATGTGCTTTAATCTTTTTTTCATCAGAGCTGTGTAATTCTGTGGCACTCCACCAAGGAAAAGGCTTTAACTATGTCATGAAAGAGTTGTTCAAAATCCCAAGTAGAAACCTGTGTATTACTACATGTAACAGAAGATTGAATTTTTTAATAAGCCTAAACATGTTCCAGGCATCTTGAGTGAAAAATGCTGTTAGCTAGCTCAGCAAATATTAGTGAGGCTGAACTGCCAATTTGCAAATAGACTGGCTATATCAAGAAAGATAACATTGGCCTTCCATTTAATAGTTCGGGTATTTGAATAATTTTACATTCCATTTTTATCTTTCTTTGGCAGCTTGTATTTCTGGGTAGAGATTCAGGTACTGAGAAAAGGGTGGAATATAAGCTGAATAGGTCTGCATTTTCCCAGTGAGAGCCTGAGCTATGTAAGGGAACAGCTCCCAGCTGCTGTCTCCCTGCTGCTTCCACATGGCACATAAACACCACTATTGGAAGTAGCTATAGATCATGGGCTGCAGGGTGTTTGGTGGTCTTGCCACACTTGTTTCTCAGCCTTTGTTGCTGAAAGATTCAGTCCTAAATGACCCAGGAGGTTGTTGAGAGATAAGGGATAGATTCTCAGAGACAAAGATGCTACAACTAAACAGGCATGTGCAGCTCTCTAGGGATGGCTAAGTGCTTTGGAAACACCTCAGTAGATACTACTGGACATTTTAGGCCTCTAAACTTAAAAGGTAGCTTTCTCTTGGAGTTCTTTTTGTTCACCTTATCACAATATTGCTCAATCCTTTGAGCCATGCTATATAATTACTGTCAGGCTGCAGATGGCTATTAGGAGAAGCCTGCAGGACACATAACAAAGAATTAGGGTGTCTGCAACAAAGCTGCACAGGTAAAGTTACACGTTTGGGCTTGAGAGTTTCTGATGGCTCATTTCCACTTAAAGAGGTTCTGTGCCCTTCTCTTTGTCCTCCTTTTGCCTTGGCCTACCTCCCCTTACATGCACTGGCTTGTGTTTTCTGACCCTGCACTAAGCCAATTCTAATTACTGGAATTGGGAAGAATATTAAACTGGAAAAAAGGTGAATCATTTGTGATAGCATATGGAGTTGACTCAAAGCATGAATGTACTGATGAGCACAGAGATAATGCAAAGGATGTGACTGGATCTGGGTCTAGGGAAAGGAAGAGGAGAAAAATGAAGCAAGAGCTTTACAGCAATGGAAATGTGGTTAATGTTCTTTGTGGTGAAGTGCCACTACTCCTGAATAACGAATGGCCAAATTCTGTTCATGCACAGTCCAGCATTATCCTGCATATATATGTCATCCTTGTCATTATGGTTTTGGCTTTCACAGCGTGGGTCTCAGTGGATAAAGCTGGGACTGCAATGTGGCAGATCAGTGAGACACCAGCAACAAGGCTTTGCTCTGAGGGAGGGTGGTCAATAGTAGTGGCACATTTTAAGCTTGCCCCTCAGCTCCCCCCGGGTGATAATGTCTCTGGCCAGCTCCTACGAAAGTAGGCTTTTTTTCTCCTTTTTTGCCCCCCTCATTTTTTAGCTGTTTTTTTCCCCCTATCATAAATTCTGGAAACAAATGAGCTTTCCATCTGCCTCTCAAAAATCTGTAGAAAAGCAAGACAGCAAATAAGTAAATGGCAATGAAACGTACTGCCCATGAAAGATTTGGCATAATTCAGTTGGAGGAAAAGGAGGAAAGTTAATGGTTGGCAGCAACTAGTAATCTCTCCAGCATTTCAAATTTTTTTCTAGACTAACTGAAGACATTTTCTGTTTTTGTTGAAGTGAAAGACAATATTTCCATTGGCTGCAGTTGGGGCAGTTTTAATCCCTTAAGTTTTGAACCATCCTGTTTTTCAATCTAAAATAATACAGTACGATATTCTTTCAAAACTGGGTCAGTTATCTGATGTGTGGAGTCATCATTCATTTTGACACTTATCTGATTATATCCTCATTCTTCTACTGAGGTTAGTTTAAAAGAAAAAGCACCTCCCAAGCTGTCCTCCCTTGAAATGTCACCTGAGGCTTTCTTGTTCACTTTTTAAGCTCTGTGGGAAGTACTGCTTCAGCCCTGTTATAAACAAAACACAGCAAGAACCTGTCTTGCTCACGCAACATGTCTTGGGGTGAACATAGCAATGAGTCACTGTTGCCTCTGGCACCCTGCTTTGGCTGGGCAGGTGCAGTGGCAGGAACGTGGGAGCATCAGCTGCATGGGCAATTCATGCACAAGGGCAATTCATGCCAAAACACGGGCAGCCATGTGTGCTGGCGAGCAAGGCAGTTGCCTGGACATAAACTGCAGAGGGTGGCTAGGACATCCACGCAGAGCTGAAGACACGGAACAGGACTTACTGGACCTCTGTGCCTTCTGCCTAGTGGCTGGAGGCTGGGTGCAGTATGCCAGGCACTCTAGAGGGCATCTGCATGTGAAAACCTGCATCTTTGTTGAAAGAAACGCACCTTAGAGCTGGTGCGTTAAGAAGTCATGGGTGAAAGAGCTAACCCACACAGAGAGGTACTTGCTGATTTTCCTTAACATATTCTCCTCTGAAACCTTTAAATGGATTATGGTTTCCACTTCTTTTTTAACAAATGGGCTATTTGTGCTGGTTTTTTCCTTTGGTATAGCACATTGGACCTCTTGGCAGCCTGAAGGTCAAGGTTCCCATGTTGCAGTTGCCACTGCCTTACCAGGCAGCTCTCAGCCCACTGCTTCTGGTTGCACAAATGCATCCCTCATGTTTTGCCTCCTGGAAAACTGGATGAATGGTCCACCTTCAAGTGGACAGATTAACCAAAACTCAAGGAAAAATATGTCCTTCAGGTAGACAGATTTCCTTTGAAGAAAGGAGTTCTTTTCTTCTTTGTCTGTGCATGTAGGCATTGGATACAGTGGTCTGTCCTGGCATAGATCAGAGGGAATTTCAAGCTTTCGACTTTGTATTTCCCTATGATACCTTCAGGTATTCTTTGTAGTATGTACTGTGCAAACACATCCAACAGTCAGTCAGCCAGCCTGAGGACATTGGTGTAACTGTGCCCAGTGAGAGTAAAAAATGTGTATTTTTTGGGGTTGAGCTGAAATATGCTGCTCTCTGAAACGTCATCTTTTAGGGTTGAGTGGAAAACTTTCAATGAGGGTGAGAGTACTGCCACAGTAAATGCAGCTGGACATGGCTATGGGGACACAAGACATGAAAACTAGGTTTTCACAGCTTGCTTAGTCTGCATTTTTTAGTTAACCATCTTGGATTACTGAGTCATAGAACTCAGCTGCAGTTGACTTGAACTTTGAGAATAATTACAAAAAATATTACATTTTTAATTTCCTATTTAGACCTGTACTGGGAGTCAGTTCAGTAAACAAAAGAGGGTGTAGAAGATGAGTGCTAATAAAAATCCTGCCTAGAATCTCATTAAGAAATCTCATCTGTTCCTGTGTACTGAATGAAGTAGGGATCTCTTGAAAGAAGTATGATGCAGTTGTCTAATTTAAAAAGTGTATCATATGTACACAACAGGATGCCACATTAAAGGCAAGCTTAATTCTGGCATTTCATGATATTAAAAGTATTGACTTTGCAATAATAATTTTCTTTCAGTGCAGGGTCATTTTTGCTTGGGTGGTGTATGTGAATAACCTCATAGTTTCACAAAACTGGGAAGGTGAAAATGCAGGCCTATGAATACACCACCCCTGCCATGCACAGTTTGCTTTCTGAGCAACAAAGACATTTGTGAGGGGTGTCTCAAAGGCTTGGCTGTTGTGTATGGGGGCCTCTGGCCATGGTTCTATACATGGTTGAATACAGTATTCATGTTGTCATTTATGTCATTTAACTCAGCAAGTTAGGATGCTTTTGATTCATAACATGTCCTCTGCCCTTTGAGCTGCACTCAGAGACAGGCTGCCCTTCCCAGGGAGTCTGTGCCAAAAGGATGCTGAGGCATCTGTGTTCACATTGCCTTTGACACATTATATGCTGATAAATGAAACTTGCTTATTCCCAACTCCAGAAGAAGCCGAGATGAACTGAGCACAGAACTGTCTGGTATTTGCTTTTCATAATTTCTTTGTGATAAGTGTGTATCTTGTGCTGATCCATTGGCTCCATGTGCTGATCCCTGCCTTGGAGCCTTCACAAGAGCATAAGGCTGGCCCAGCAGAGCAGCTGCAGTGTTACTGTGTGGGGATGGCACATCTGTCAGTCCCTGCTTGGTTCATAAACCTCCACAGACTGGAGGAGCAAGGCCACCCCAGCACTTCCAACCCATATTTGTTGTGTCCTTGGAATTTGAGGAGTTTCTCATATCGTGCAACCCTCACCTTTCCAAGTGGGAAATTCTTCATCAAATTCATAGTTACCGAAGAGCTTCCCAGGGGACCAGTTGTAGTCCTGTCAGCCTAGGAAACAGCATGTTTCCCACCTGGTCATGTTCTCAACAGTGACTGAACTCCTCCATAAAGAAGGTGTATTTTATGTCTTTTCTTGTT
Source organism: Emberiza elegans (assembly GCA_024865655.1). Classification (NCBI taxonomy): domain Eukaryota; kingdom Metazoa; phylum Chordata; class Aves; order Passeriformes; family Fringillidae; genus Emberiza; species Emberiza elegans. The sequence continues at coordinate 18,573,613 of JALJVW010000085.1, read as the reverse complement.
CTCAGTAATGACAACTATTTTTGTCAACATTTTCTAATGATGGACACTCTTAGTGGTACCAAGAGTGAAAATTTTCAGCTGTGTGGAAGTCTTGCAAAGTCAAATGAAGAACTTCAGGGGAGAACCACTGGACACTTTTTCCTGTAAACACTGATGCCGGATTTGTATATGGTACCAATCAGAAAACACTAAATTATTCATTTCTGTCCTGATTTCATCATTCCTTAAGAAATAGAACATGATTTTGCCCACTGTAAAATAAAGACAATAGCTGCTATTCAGTCACATATTGTACTTGTGAAGGAAGCAAGTTTCTGCATCTCAGATTTCTGCATTTGTTAAGCTGTCCCACTTGCACACTGACTTCTTCAAGACCTACAGAGCTGCTCGGTAGCAGTATCCAAAACAGAATTAAACCTGAGAGGAATCAGAAGATAGAAACTGTCCTAGTTGATGGGGAAATATTTGATTGACTGCACTAAGGACGTAGTTTATTTTAAATATTCTCATCCTTGTGAAATACTAAGAGATCTAAAAGTATATACTGCAACTTTGAAATGGAACATTGCTATTTGTGGGGATAGTGCCAGAAGTAAATGTAATTGCCAAAAATAAACAGAAATATTTAGTTGCTTTTCAGCAAGCACTGACCAAATAAAGGAGCTCTCCTGGATCAACCTGTAAGTTGATTAGTGACCCATCACTAGGGTCTTTGCTTCTGAAAGTTTAACACCACTATTTTATAACAAACCCATGAGATGCTGCATTTTAGAAAATACTGGCCACATTCCCTGCTCCCTCTGTCAACCTGAGCAATTCCATCTGAGCTAAAAAAAAAAAATTAGCTGTTCTCATGCTCCCCTAAAATCTCTTCTCTGCTTAGATCTTAGGCTGCTTGGAGTTTAAAACAATTAAAATCTGTGGATGTATTTTTGTATTGTTGTTTGGCCACACTATGGTTATATATAATCAATATGGGGTGCTTTCCATTGTAAGTTACATCAATACATGGCAGCAGTGCTGTGAAAATCAGGTTTCCAATTCCTTGGTAGTCAGGAATTTCTGACCCGATCTGATTCTATTTGAAATCATCTAAAAGGATCAAATAGTCTGTAAGAAAATAAATGAACAAATCCTTTTTATCAACTCATATTGGTTTTCTGTTGATGTATCACCAAACAAAGCCAGAAAGATAAGGAATTCTTTTTTTTAGAGAAAATTAATCCATTTCTTATCTTTGATTATTTGTGGGGATAGTGCCAGAAGTAAATGTAATTGCCAAAAATAAACAGAAATATTTAGTTGCTTTTCAGCAAGCACTGACCAAATAAAGGAGCTCTCCTGGATCAACCTGTAAGTTGATTAGTGACCCATCACTAGGGTCTTTGCTTCTGAAAGTTTAACACCACTATTTTATAACAAACCCATAGATGCTGCATTTTAGAAAATACTGGCCACATTCCCTGCTCCCTCTGTCAACCTGAGCAATTCCATCTGAGCTAAAAAAATGTTTAGCTGTTCTCATGCTCCCCTAAAATCTCTTCTCTCTGCTTAGATCTTAGGCTGCTTGGAGTTTAAAACAATTAAAATCTGTGGATGTGTTTTTGTATTGTTGTTTGGCCACACTATGGTTATATATAATCAATATGGGGTGCTTTCCATTGTAAGTTACATCAATACATGGCAGCAGTGCTGTGAAAATCAGGTTTCCAATTCCTTGGTAGTCAGGAATTTCTGACCCAATCTGATTCTAGTTGAAATCATCTAAAAGGATCAAATAGTCTGTAAGAAAATAAATGAACAAATCCTTTTTATCAACTCATATTGGTTTTCTGTTGATGTATCACCAAACAAAGCCAGAAAGATAAGGAATTCTTTTTTTTAGAGAAAATTAATCCATTTCTTATCTTTGGAAAAATTTGGCTGGTCTCTGTCCTGGAGTGGTGTCATGTTATTTCTCTGAGTTAAAAAAAAGACCAGTGACTCAGCATCTGTAAATTCATAATTCAATCTCAGGTGACAAGTTTGAACAGCACCCCAATATTCCATCCTACTGTTAATGTATTATCTTCAGGAGAGACCAAGGGGAGCCTTCTGGAATGCAAAGATGAATACATTTAGCCATAATTATTTTTAAGTCCTCTGCTTGTTTTCCAGGTGGCACCTGTTATTCCTAAATGATTTAATTCCTCATTTGGATTGACAGATCAAATTTGTCATCAGATCTGCCACTTACCTATCAAAACTGGTAGGAAACATACTAAAACAGAAAAAAGGATAAGTACGGCAAGAAGTACTTTCTTTTCTGTCTGGTGAGTTGGTTTATTTTAATCTTCTGCACTATCAATTATTTCTAAAACCTTCAAGGGGAAAATGCACATGTAAACAGAATTATGGGACTCCATAGAGCACAGCATGCACAGTTTCAGGAGAAAAAGTAGTTTCAGGAATTAAACTCAGGTGACTTTTTTTTAAATTGCACTTCCAAGTTGTGGGGAGAAGTGGGGTGCACAGAGATAGGAGGCAGCCTCAGAGTATTTTTGGGGAGGTCACTGTGCAACAGCAACGTTTTCCATGAGTTCACCAGCACAGGGCCAGGCTGATTCAGGAGCCCTCTTGGAGCAAGAGCACCTTGTTTGGGTCTCTCTTGCCTGTGTCACTGAGCAGCATCACATGTGATTTGGTCTGATACAGCTCAAACCTACTAATTCTTTTTGCAGAGGGAAGAACTTTTTTGCAGAAGTTTCTCAAGTTGCTCAGTCACTACTAAATTGAAACAGAATTAAAATAGTAACCCAAAAAGCTCTATACTGTTTCCTGTGGGTTGCCATGAGGCTCCTGTGCAATGCAGGCAGCTGACTGCTTCGTTTAGCTTTTCACAAACCTGGTGACTTGTCTGAAGTGAACCCTTTCAGAACCTCCTCTCCTGGCACTTCCAGTTTGCATTCCAGTTCTAACAACGGATGCTCTTTGAGGGCTGTATGACTTGGGTGGCGCAGTTGAAGAAGCAGCTATGCCTCCACATTCTTGGAGAGAAGACTGAGAAGGATTGCTGTGCTAGGGCTGAGAAGTTGGTTCAGAAATGGGAATTGTATTTTTAAGCTACCATTTGCCAGAATTGATACTAAAAGATATAGTGTTGCCTCCCTCCTGTTCATTCCTACCCTCTCCCTTGAGTTTGGACAAGCTTGGTCTGACAACAAAGGAATTAATCCAGTTGAAATCTCAGCCGATGGGAACAAAACCCCAGCTGTAACCTGGCTCGGGGTTGTGATGTGGTTTTCCATCCAGCCACGTGGATATGTGTGCTGACAGAAGGCAGAGCTCGAGGGAAGGGAGAGAACTGTCTCTCAGGGGACCAGGGAGGAGGATGCAGGGTGGTCTCTGGGAGCTTGTGCTTCCTCACAGGGTGAGGTTATGTGGGATGGCTGAGCCTGGGGGTGGCTGTTAACCTGGGGACAGTGACATCAACCTCCAGCAGAGCTCTGTGAGCATTTGTGAAATATTTCTGGTCCTTACTGCTCTGTGCTGGGATGATGCACGCATCAGCACCAAGCCCCATGCCACAGCATGCCACAAGCAGGATGGAAGTGCTGGAGCAGCATGAGCCGGTGCCCTCAGACAGCATTTCCCAGGCAGCCACAAAAATTGCAGAGATGGGCATGTGGCAACCTGGGATGAATATGCAAAATGGTGTGGAGGACATGCTGGGAGGTGCCCCAAGCCCAGCTGTCCTAGAATTTCACCCACAAGGTAAGTCTTAAGCATTTATTGTACAACTGTGCATTCAGGATGGCTTTTCACAACGAAGTTGCATTAAATTGACTTCTTTGTGTGTTGAGAAACCAAGTCAGAGTTGTGGAGCACCTCTGCATCTACAGACCAGCCCATAGTAGGAATTTTGCAGTCTAGGTCCAGGGTTGGAGAAAGAGGCATGTGGAAACTTGGGCTGTCCTAAAAAGAGGGCATTGCAAGAAAAAGTTTCAAGGTCCTTTACTAGTAAATTGTTGTTTTTTCTGTTTTGCAATACAGGACAACTAAATATTCTGATCTTGTTGAAACCAATATATCTCTTTCATCTTCTTTCTTTCATCACCTTCTTTCTTTATCTCTGACTAGAAAAATATACATTAATTCCTGGAAAAGCTTACAAAAACCAAAAAGGTAAGTAAACTAATTTCACCTTTGTGGAAGAGGGCAACTTGTTGGTACTTGCTGTCAATGTGCATTGATTTTATCTGGTGGGAAGATGGTGGTGACACCAGCTTTGAGGTGCCTTGCTCTAACAACTCACACATGCACAGGGGCTGTTGAGCAGATGGACAGAGATTAAAAAAGTGGTAGAAAATGTAGCATCTTCCTCTGTGAAAATATGCACAAATATATTTTTGTTTTTTCATTCTTCCCAATGGGAAGATTTTTTGATTTTTCAGCCTAGATGAAGGAAGACTCAGCAATCACAGTGTCCATCCATCTATCCCACTCTAAAAGCTTTGAAACCAACCACCAGTCTTTAACATCATGAAGTGACACAGAGCTCAAAATAATTACAGTAGGATTCATTTCACCTAAGTTTAGCCTTCTGTAGTACCAATGTCTTCATCTGAGATAAACCCTTTGGTTGCCCTTACAGTTAGTGGAGACCAGCTGGCATGTTTAACCATGATTCAAATGGCCTGATTTAGATGTCTATTTTGGGATAGGATGAATCATGGACTAAGAGTGCCTTTCTCTCTTTTCTGCTTCGTTAGGATGACCATCTGAGATGAAGAATAGTGGGATTTTCTACATGACTTTTGAAGACTGTCTCCATATAAGAAAGGAAATTTAATGAGGCAAAGCTGAAGTGTGTGCTCACCAGCAGTGCTTGTGCCACCCACTGTGGGTATCAGGCTTCAAGAGAGAACATGTCCCTTGTCAGGGCTTCAACTAGATGGTATTTAGAGGTCATGAGAAGAAACATGCTGAAGAAGCACAGCTGAGGTGAGGAGAAAGTCACAAAGAGCTTTGGGAGAGGTTATTGTGTTGGGCGGGTAAGAAAATAAAACATGAGTTCAAAATAAACCAGGCTTCACCAGGTTTACTCTTTGTGGAATTAAATGATTATTCCCAGGAACTCAGCACAGCTCTGTGTGCTGTGACTGCTCAGATAAAACAACTTCTAAAATAACCCTGTCAGTATTTAGAGGTCAAGCCCTACCTCTGATCAGCTTATGATGCAATTTAGTAATTTTCCATTTCCAAACTGATAATTTTCAAACACATGCTTTTGATGCTTTTTCCAAGAAGCACTCTCTCTTCTCTGAAAAAGTCATTGTAAATACCTCATGGCCACCTAATTATTTTCTCTGAAAGTCCTCAGGCGTGTTAAACTCTTGATGATGGTTGAGTGGTTGCTATCCTGAAACTGCTGCCTTGGATTTATTGCTTCTGTTTCCTCTTACTTTCCACCTCATGGCTCCCAGTCCAAGTGCTTCTGTTCAGACCTTTTCTTTGTTAAGCACAATGAAAGTCTTAGTCAACACATCTCCCTGTGTCTATAAAATTTATGGTAATGCAAGTAAATAAATGTGAATATATTACTGTACCAGTTCTGTCCTGAATGTGTGAATGGTAGTGGTGTTCCTTCTAAGCTGAAGGGTCTGGAAGCTGTTATGACAATGTCTCTAAAACACGGTGAGACCTGCAAAGTTGCCTGGTTAAGCTGGGCACTCAGTTGTTTGTGGAAGGACATTGAGAAGCAGGATCAAGCTGTACCTGCAGAAGGGGCTGCCATGGACAACAACAAAAGGAGGAAACAAAACTGAAGAATGAGCCACATCATTTGCTGATCCCTGTGACACCATTGAATGAAAAGGTCACCTTAATAACCTTGGTAGCAATTTGTGCTTTGTCACAGTGACTCTCAGCCTTTTGTAAGGCAGAGTGTTATTCAAGACTGGCCTCAGTGAAAATGCAGCTGCTCCCACAAGCATATTCTTGTCTTAGGATCACTTGTTAATGCATATTTATTTAGTAATTTACTTTCTGGGAACCGTTCAATTCATGTTCACTTTTTCATTATCAGCAAAAACTCATCACCCTGTTTTTCAGAAGGCACAAATGAGACAGCAAGTGAGCTAGTTGCTAGCTTAAAGCCATGGAGTGGGTCAGTGAGTCATCAGCAGAGCAGTTTGAATGTCAGGCAGGTTTTGTTTTGTGTTTCATTCCAGCAAAAACAAAAGAATGCACGCTGGGAGAAAAGGTTCAAAACAGATGAACTGGAACAATCACTCCCAAGCTGATCTTGACCAGAATTTGGTCCAGAGTCCAATGCTGCACGATGATCAGTGAATGCCAGATCCTCATCTCAACCTCAAAAGCTTTGTTCTCCATAAACCTCACAAGGTTGCTGTCTGTTGTCCATGATACCCCTGTTTGGGTATCCTCATCTTCCTCATGGCACAGTGGAAGGAAGCATGGCCCATGTCCCACCCTTGTTGCCATCTCTTGCAGAGGTAGCAGAGGCCTTCTGGTCATGATATAAACGAACAACTCATCCCTCAGCATTTTCCAGTCTGACTGCTTCCATACATGTCCTTGGTTATTGATACTGACCATTCCTTTGAACTTGTTTTACTGTTTTTTTCTGATGTTCTTGAACACGTTAATTCCCATGTCACCCATAACTCCCCATAAGTACAATTTTTGTCCCTGTATGCTGAAGGAGGGCCACAAGGCTGCCTTCCAGGGATTTTCTGGCAAAACACAAGTAAGCCAGAGTTAGGAAAATTTGAATTCAGTCTCTAGAGCTACCTGTGTGCACATGTATTTGTTCTGTACCAGCCTGTTAAGGCTTGAGAATGTGAACTGTTGATGGACATATTTCAGGTGAGTGAAACAAAGCATGAGAGCTTCTAAAATTAAAAGACACAACAGCCTCAAAATGAAACTTCTAGCCAACAAAATTTTCAAGGCCAGAGAAAAACAGATAATATCAAGATGGAGGCTCTTAAATTAATATGCCTACATGTAGCTAAAGATATAAACATGCTTGCTGTCTATATTTTGACTATGGAGGTCAATGGATCAGTGGAAACCAGTGGTTTGACTCCTTTGCCTAAATGTTGGTGCCTTTGGATGAATTTAAGAAATCTGAGATGTGCCTGGCACTTAAAACATAAGGGAAAGCCATGTCCTTTTGGGATGGCTGGATGCCAGACAGGACACCCACCCAGCACACAGGCAGTGCTGGACATTTATGTGTGAATCTTGTCTCGAGCCAATACAGTCAGTAAAGCCTAAGGAGCAACTTGGGTTATCCTGCAGCAGGACTTGTGGGTGACCAAATAAATCACTGTATGTACCTGCATTGGCTGACAGTGTACCTTTGACTGTACTGCCTGTAACTGAAGGTTTATTAGCTTGTGCATATATAGAGGTCTAAATTTATGCTTCCTGACCTTGGGTTGTCCTCAGTGTTTCAAAGGACCAGTGGCAGATATGAAAGCATTTAGCTTACACAGCAGCTAATACCTGCAACTCCTCAGCTTCATGACTTGCATGACTGATCTGGCCTTTTTAAGTGGTCTGCCCTTCCAAAGAGATATGATCCTATGGGAATTCTTTGAACACTTACTTCTCATATGAACTGATCCCACTTCTGGGCAGTGACCCAAACTGGCATATCTTCCTGCTTCTGCTGCATGAACCAGTCTCTTTGCTGTGATTCCCTGCAACAATTTCCATCCAGGAGACAGGTGTATATTTTGTTTCAAAGCATTTTGTGAGATTTCAAGCTGTTGCTAACATCTTGGGGTGTTATTACTGACATAACACCTTAAGAGAGCTTTGCATTGTGTTTTAAGACATTATTTATGATCTTCGCTTTCATTTTTTCAGCTTTGTTAAGATTCCTTTGCAGTCTCATGCTGTGCAGTTCACCTGGCCCACCACATCTGTTCCTCCTTCACAAGAGCTGATCTGTTACTTCTGACAATGTGGCCAAGGTGTCCTTTTGCCAGAACTTGTTTGACACCAGCAATGAAGCAAAGGGACCCTGAAATGTCACTGAGAGCGATTTTGGTGGCTTCAATGCATTTGCTGTTGTTCCACTGAGTGTGATCTAATGGATAGCAAAATATTCTTATTATAGCAAACCATAATTCACTGGCTGAACTCTCAAGTGTATGCAGAGACCAGCATAACAACTTTAGAGCAGCAGCTGGGCCAGGAATCTGTTGGCTGCACCATTCTCCCAGCAACATAGGAAATAACTGTTTTTCCCATCTGCTAAATGTCAGTAATTTAAAAAATGTGTTCATACTGCACTGGGATGAAAGCAAAATATGTTCTTGCAAGAACTTGTCCAGCATTTAGCAGACTGGCTTAGGAAGCTGAAAATAAATATATTTCCTACACTACAAGGGTGGTAAATACTAAGTTATGTATTCAAACTGGAACAGCTCTGACAGAGAAGACTGAAGAACTTTCAGATAGGTCGATGGTGAGATCATGTATCCGCAACATGCAAACCAAGTCCCAACCATGAGAGATGTATGTCCTCCCCAGTCAAGACTATGTCCTTTTCCCTGTGAAAGCAGGGATGGTACTCTCTAGCAGTAACCACAAATTCATTCTGAATCCAATAAACATTTCTCTGATGCTAATGTTGTCAAACATAATGCACCGTTGTGCACTTTGATTTTAGCAAATGAGAATTTTTTTGCCTCATCCTTGTTGAATTGCACTTTGCTTTTTTAGGATCATGGCACCAGCCTGCTGTGATTGTCCAAAGCTGCAAATCTTTTCTCCCAGGATGTTTACGGGCAATAGATGGACATGAGAGAATGGACAGTGGGCAGATCACTGCTGAAATACACATTTTTACATGACACAATGACTCGATTTGAATGTTCTTCCCCTCTTTCTCCCGCATCCCCGGAGCCGCCGGCAGTGCTGGCTGAAATAAGCACTTGCTGGCCTTCCCCCCGCCTGTCCCCAGTATTGCCGCCAGCTTCCCAGTGGGACACCCTTGTCCCCTTGTCCCCTTGGCCCCAGCACGGCCCGGGCTGGCAGGGACCGTCCCCGGCTGTCCCCGCAGGGAGCCCGGCGCCATCCCCGGCCTCTGGTGCCCTCCAGTGTCTCCTTCTCGGAACAATTCGGGAGAGCAAAACCCTTTAGAGATCCCGCGTAGAGTGATGATCCTTCGGGATGCGTGAGCATCAGGTGCCGAATTGAGGACTGAAACTAAATTAATTAACTGGGCAAGCCTTGTGCCCTTGACTAAAGGCAAGAAATAGAAGCGCCCAGCTGACGTTAAGCCAGGCTAAGAAAGACAAGCTTTGCTACGTTCAGTAAAGAAACATGGCATTCCTGGTTATCTGAGTAACAATTTGGAGAGTGGCTTTATCAAAGATATTCCCTGCATAACCATTTGCACTGTAGTTAAAAGGTGGCATTGCCCAACACAGAATGAGAAATCGTGATTTGTTCTGCGGCTGCTTTCACTGAAGAGAACATAAACTGCAGACTGAAAGCCATTTAATCTGAATTTATTATCTTCCTTTAGAGAAGTAGATTCAATAAATTTACCATTTGGCCCACGATAATCTCATACACAACTATCACAAAACAAAAGCAGTCAGTTTGATTTGGCTGTTTCTAATTAAATTCAGCAGAATTCTGACCCTACTCAGCTATTCTCACATCAGTACAGAATCAGAGGGTCACAGGATGGGTCAGGTTGAAAGGGACCACAGAGGGTCATCTGGCCCAGCCTCCTGCCTAAGCAGGGTCATCCTAGAGTACCTGGCACAGGATTGTGTCCAAATGATTCTTGAGTGAGGGGTACTCTACAGCTTCTCTGGTCAACCTGTTCCAGTGCATAGTCACCTGCACAGTTAAGTTCTTCCTCATATTCAGGTGGAATTTTTTGTGCTTCTTAGGAATTTTATTTCTAAAATACATGGTGTCCTTCAAATGAAAAAAGAATACAGTGCCAGAGGATTGAGTAACATTTATCTTGTAAGCATTCCATGAAAATCATACCAATTTATGGGCCTCTACATACTGGGTTTAAGTTGCTATAATGGACACCATAAACCTATGGGAGACCTAGTGCTAAATTATGGATAATTTACAGAAAACCAGCTTTTGCTAGGTAAGTATTTCACTCATATTATTTAACTGGTTTTGAAGGGAAAAAAATGACATAATAAGCTCTAAAATATAACTGCAATAGAGAAAAATAAGCTTTCTCAAGCCCTTAAGTAACAAAGTAAATAGAAGAAATTAAGGATCCAGATAGTTTCTACTTTAATCCATGTTTACTTTAGCAATGCTGGCAAATAATGCATTTGTCAAGACTTGCTTAAAATATTTTTGCTTTTATATCATAGTCTAATTGTAGTCTATTTCTAGCAGTTTTTATGATACAGACTCATGGCTTGACTCTTCAAAACCATCCTTGAATTGTGAAACAAAATCATCCCTTTTGTTTCCTCAAAATCCTCATCACCGTCCAAGGCAGCCAGGACTAGTGGACATATCAGCATCCACACAGGTCAGTCATTCACTCTGGACTGCAGTGTGGAGAGCAGAGGGGCAGATAAGTCCCCTTCTCTAGGCTTGACTTAGTGGCCATAGCTGGACACCCAGTGCCATTTGAAATGCTCTGCAGCACCTGGGGCATCTGCGCAAGGGATATTGAGACAACTTGGTGCTGACTTGGTGTGCAGGTAAGCACACTCACAGGCATGCAGTGGCTTTTCAGGTGCCCTAAGGAGCCCAGCTGCTGCTCCAGATGTGCGTGGATCCTGGTTCAGAGCCAGCAGGCTCACCTAGCTGCCTTGGTTCTCCTAGCTGTGAGCAACCTGGTTAGAAGAGGAAAACTGCTGTACAGAAAAATTTGCTGGTTGAAAATCATGAGAGAGAAAGGTCTGCCAGCCTGGGATTGTGAGGCTGAGGACTAGGCCTGGGAACTGCAAGCATCCTTGAAAAGTGCAGCCAAGGACCTATAAACCAGAGACATCCCAAGGTACCAGGAATAACTGCAAACCCAAGAGACTGTAATGACAATTTACTATCTGAGAAAATGGAAAACAACACAGAGATATAAAATTGATGCAAAAAAATCAGAAAACATAATAATCTATTGCCTGTTATAGGTGAAAAACAGAAGTTAAGATCATTTAGTTTCTCAAAGCAGAATCTCCTACATACACTTAATGTCCCTCTGTTATAAAACAGACTGAAGTTGTCTCCATCTGAGAACTTCCCAGCTGAATCCCACAAGAACTGTCCATTCTCTTGGACTCAGTGGGAATGCTGGCTGACTTCACACTGTGTCAGGCATCTGTTTTGAAGGGAAACTCTGTCTGTTGTCTTACTACTTGGATCTTTCTTCCCCTCTTTTGGGGATGGTTGGGTGTCCCCTCCAGGATCAGTTTGTTCCTCCCTTTTGGGCTGGTTTGGCTTCTTCTTAAGTCTGGCTAATTTGCTGAATGTAAATATTATATATTAAGCATATTTGCTGTTATAGTATTGTTGATCCATTTGTTTCAGTGGCAAGCTCCAGTAATTGTAGTAGTACACACCTACTTGGCTGTTGTTTGGTGTACTACATATTGCTTGATGCTGGTGTTGATTGCCACCATACTATTGACTGATATTATTCATTGCTGATAATAATTGTAATGGCTTGACATTCATATTCATTCATATTCACTTTATTAATCTTCATATTGGCTGTAATAACTATTGGTATACTTGCTAGCAGTGATCTTTGTGGTAATCTGTAATGAAGTAGAACATTTCAGAGGATAAAGCCTCTGTGTCCCTGAGTATTATGGAATCTTAGGAACCCAACAGTCATTGCCTCTGCACAGCCACAGGCCAGGTAACCATTCAGGTTGTGACCTATAGAATCACACTTCGAAACATGTCCCTGGTGTCACAAAACAGGGATCAATTTTTGACATCTCAAACCCTCTCATCTGTGGCACAACTTAATTGCTCTTCAGAATTTGGACTAATTTTTTTTTTCCTTGAAATGTAGATGTTTTTATTTCTGGTACTGTTAGCCATACAATCCAAATGAAAACATACTCAGTTGCCAGTCAGACATATGATTTATCATCACTTCTTGTTAGGCATTTTGATTACAACAAAAGACTGTGAAGTTAATTGTAAAAAAGCAAGTTATTGTCTTTGTTATAAAATGGAAAAAATAAAAGTGGCTCCAGTGTCACATTGTGCAGCTTATTGTGAAGGTGGTTTGATAGCCTGGGTGTAACAAACATTCCAGTTGGCTGATATGAAAGCAAGGATCAGCCCAGGGCTCAGAAAACAAAGCATATTTCAACTGCAACCAGGCATTTGTCAGAAAGGCAGTCTCGCAGTTTCCAACTGATTTTACAATAATTTGTTTGTGCCATGTGTCAACAGTTTATTTAAAGAACACAATGAAAAATACCAACATGCTGTTTTCCTCTTAATGACAACTTGCTGCACCACAAATTTTAGTTTTTAAGTAGTAACATTCTCACATTACACTTACAGATTTTTTTTCTGTTGTATTATGTTCCCTTGTGTTATCACAGTCCATCTTTAAAGTGTACACTTAGAAAACCCTTCTGTATAAGCAATCTAACACTTATAAGCCAGGAAAATGCTTTATACAAATAAGTTATATTTTTAACTTTTCTTGTCAATAAAGGAACTGGTAAGACTGCAATTAGAGTAACAACATCTTCCTTTCACAGTGTATCTAAATGTGTGTGTTCCCATTCTTACCAACAGAAATTGCCTATTCTTCATAAGTTTATTAATTGCCCATATTGTTATTGAAAATTTTCATAGAGACAAGTATGTCTTTTGCAAAACTTATCTGGTATTAACCAAATCTCTCACACCAGCTGTATAGAATTGCATGTATTTTCCTTTATTCTTTAGGGAACTTCTGGGAACAGAGTTCTGTTCAGAGTCACACTTGCAAATGAGCACCAGCAACTCATTTCTTGACAAGGTTGTGGGTTTGATCCCCATACAGACCATTCACTTAAAAGTTGGACTCAGTGATCCTTAAGGGTCCCTTTCAACTCAGAATAATCTGTGATGTTTCACCTTTTTTTTATCCAGCAGGCATTTCAGAATGTGTCCTTTTCTTTATTGTGGCCACCAGCAATGAGATTTTTATAGATTCATAGTTGAGCTTTTGCATACTGTTCACATCTGTGCATCTTCTTTGGTGCTCTGATAGTCACTCAGTTATGGATAAGAAAAGAGAAGCTAAAAGAGACAAGAGATCTTCCTCTTTCAAGGAGAAGCCAAAGTATAAATCTGTGCATTACAATGTGCTTATACTCATTACAATGAGTACTTATACAAAGCAAATCTTTGACAAAAGAGAGGATTCATTGTAAAAAGGTCAAGAACCTATAGTAGGACTACTGGCTCCAATTGCATTCTCTGAGTAGGTGAATTCAGACTTTGAAAAAGATCTCCCAGCTTGGCTAAACAGTTAAAATGGACTGAAAATTCAGTTCAACTGAGAATTGAAGTTACAGACAATTGAAATTTGATATTTGCTTTCCATCAGAAAGATGATGAAAATCTCAGTAATGGAACATAAGCAAAGCTGCTTATGGAAAGGGATGTGTTGAAGTAGATGCTTCTTTCCAGCACATTTTTCTCAAACATCCTTGAGGACTCAGAACAAAATCTTACTTTGCTTATGGCTCTAAGTGGCTCCATTTTGGCTTTTCCATTGACTAGAGCACCTCCCATCCTGTGTGTGGCACAAAAAAAACCCTTTGGAGTATACATAGGATTTCATTGAACAGTCATTCCCAGGAAATATTATCCTTACAGGATAACTGAGTCTCAAAAAATACCATGTGCTGGTATGGTAAGTGAATGGTGATGTTGAGGATCAGTCTAACACCCTCATGTTGGCTTTAATTAGACATTGATGTTTTCCTGCTCATGGATTTAGTTCTTATATTTTATTTTTGCAAATATAAATCCTTGAGAGTAACTTCTGCAGCAGAAGTCCTTCTGAATGCAAAAAGGTATGCATGCTCATACAACTATTTGTGTGACTGCTGGGTTTGCAACTAGAATTACCAAGCCCAGCTGCTAAGGAAAAACTGCTCCTAAACCCAATATGATTTGGTAAGAGTTAGAACTGTGAGATAAACTAATCTAGGTTTCAGGATAATATAAATGTTCTTACTCAGTCATTTCATTCATTGCATTATTTTTTCCTACAAGAACTGCATTTAAAAATCTCAACACAAAGCACTTTTTGATACCTCACTGAGCTTGGTTGATGCTAATTTTGCCTTCTTCCCTCTTTGAAGGATTCAAGTTTACTGGATTCTTGACTGATCCACAGATGATCTTGCAGGTTAACTTCAAGAAGAGATAAAATGATTATGATCTCGTCTTGATTAAGAACTAAACACAACATCTCCCTTTCGGCACAACTTTCCAACAGTAAGTTCCTCCCTCACAATCTCTAACACACTCTCCCATACAACTAACAGTCAGGAATAAACAAGAAAACCAACCCTTGCAAACTGCTTCTCTCACAGACTGAAGAAAGGTTCTTTTTCAGATCTGAATTTGAAGCACAGCTATTTGAAGTATAAAATGCATGGGTGTTTTATACAGTATTTTGAGGATAACAGCTTACATTAATTTGTTTTGTTTGTTTGGGTTTTCTTTTCCTACTACTAATGTAGCATTAAAGAAGATCCCTGTAGTGCTTTAACAGTCTGCATCTCATACAGTTGGAAGTCCTCTGCTCTACTTAATATTACCGCATACAGTACTTCCTTGCACTTTAAAACTTCTTTTTGGTACACACAGTATTTCAAGTTCAACTGAGATGTCATTATTAAACATGTAGAGATCGAATATATGGTACCAGACAATGAAAAAACACCATCCTATAAAACAGAACATACAAGTAATTTTCACAGTTCTAACAAAAGAAGGTCATACATAAAATGTCACAAATAGCTCAGTACATAGCATGATTCAACATAATATTAAGTCCAGCTAGTAGTGTCACATATTAAGGGCCAAATCCCGGCTCAATGTGCAGTTGAAGCCTAAACAGATGTTTAGAGAAAATAATGAAAAGCCAACCTGTAGTGTTATATTGGTAACAATATAATTTGTTAATCTACCTAAGATTTTTGGCCTGAAGTATGTACCTAACTTGTGCCACAGAAGGAACACATGGCCAGTGGTATTTGGCTCCTGTCCTAGGACATGTCTTCATGGATTTGTCATGGCCAAGGGCACTGGAGGCAGAGCAGCAGTCTTCCTTCTGGGTATGACACTTTCATCTACTGTTCTGCCAGAATTTGGCCAAGAGTTCAAAATCCTGTACATCTTACTCAGCAGTCCCACTGAAGTCAATGGAACCTTTTTTGTGAGTAAGATGAAAAGGATTTGGCCCCCAAAGTTTTTAACCCTTTAAGTAGTAAGAGAGAAGTTTCATTGCACTTAGCCCATCATTCATAAATAATTTACTACTCAAAAACAAGATGGTTGTTGATGTACATGAAGTGCTAGCTCATAAACAGGAAAGCATGCAGCAATGTCTGACTATTCATGGCATTTTGGAACTGAATTCCTAAAGGGAAAAAGAGACCCTTGCATATGGCAATTCCATCCAATATCTGTTTGAGGCCATAGTAGTTGTTTTTTCAATTCATAAATACAACCTCATGGATACGTTATAAAAACTAAGTAACTACACCATGAATACAGTTATAAGTGAATTTGTACAGGTGTCTTCATTGGACTGGATGGATTAAAAAAATTACAAAAAAATATTGGAATAGATGGTTATTTCTAAAGAACTTCCTAAATGCATTCATATGGAACACGTGGTCATGACTTGGGAAAAGAGAAATTTTTTCTCTCCTTCACTAAAAGCTTTTGGAGACTGGAATGGGCAAGAACAAAATTTTCATACTTAAAGTAAGAATATTCTCTTCCACTGTTCCACATTTGTTATTATTTTAATTACACAGAGTAGAGAACAACTATATGCCAATTAAATGAATCAAAATTATATGATAGTGCTACTCTGACCACAAGTCATTGCTGGCAGTATATTCTGATAATATGCAGTACTCAAAAATACAGTTTGAAACTTAAAATTGTGTAGTCAGGATGCAAAGATGAACTCTAAGTTAGAACTGGAAAACAGGACTGAGTACCATCGAGTTTAATCCCAACCAACAGAGTGAATTACTTCATCTCTAATACCATGTCACACTCATGCTGATCCTCAATATGCAGCTTTAACAAAGCTACAAAGAGCTTGGGTCCTGAAAATGCTTGTCTCGACAACATCTGCTCAGACAGACAATTTTATAGTGTTCCCTTTTTGCAAATGAAATAAAAATTTGTCTGCCTTAAAAGCGTTGCTAAGAGCATGGCTTCTCATTGGTGCCAGATGTCAATGATAATCTGAGGAAACTGAATGTGAAGCCTCCATGAATAGGTTAAGGTGAGTGCCCTTCTGGTTATAATAAATCATTTTAATTCCTTGTATTCCCTCTTTCCTCCCCAAAAGAAGGATGTAGACATTTCATGCTGATGTAGACATTTTGCTGCTGACAGCAGTCCTTTGGTATCAAATCTTCACGGGACATGATGGGCTGCATATCCCTTTGGCTATGGGAATAGGATTAGGTTTCATGCTTAATTCCCTCACCTCACATCAGGAAGAAAAGTTCTTGGAGACAAACTAAGTTGAGTGAAGACTCCTGGGAAAACTTCAACCCAAAGAGCGTTAGTCTAGCCTTTGAAATAATATGAATGAAATCTCCATAGAAAGGGCTCTAATGAAGGCTTCAGAAGGAGATGCATTATGTAACCCAGGAGAAGGTTACTTTGGGTGTTGTTGTGCCTACACCTGGCAAGAAAGGTGTTAAGGTATCTCTTTAATTCTACTAAGGGAGTTTTCCCGTGATTTCCTGTTTTCCACACAAATTCTAAAGGGCAGATCCTGAAGTCTTTATTCCATCTTTTTTCCTCATTCCACTGGTTATTTGCTGGGGTAATGTAAGGGACTTTGCTCTGTGCATCCTCGCCATGTTCAGATGCCATTAGCCCTTGGTGTCTCCTGGCATGAACTCAGCTTCCAGGTTTTTCCACCTGGAATGAGAGGGGTGTCTCCCTGGCATGAGGAGGAGTATGAGGTGATGTTGCCTGGTGTACACAGAGGTCAGGAGAGACATCTGGCACCCAAAGTAGCCCCTTGGGGCTGGGCCATAATGCTTACGGGAGCTAATGTATTTTGTGGATTCAGATCTTGGAAGCCATGTCACAGCATTTTATACAGGAATTAAAGGGTTTCATGGCAGAAGATGAGGAACTCTTTCTACCTTCTGAAGGAGAAAATGCTTGGAGAAGTTTTTGTGAATACCACTGCACGAAAAGGAAAGTATGCACATGCTATGTGTGGTATTTTTGATTTGTCTTTTTTTCCCCTTCTGTTTGTGAAAATAGAAAATGCTTAGAAAAGAACAAAACTGATCAATGTTATGATGACATGGCACATTTCTGATCTATATTGAGATTTATTACTAGTTATATTTGACTTTAATTTTGGATTCTGAAAGAGTTTAAAAATTAGTATTAAAAAGCCTCATAACAATCTTCTCAAGCAAGTTTATGTCAATTTTACAGGTAAGGAAACCAAGGCATAAAGAAATTAAATTATTTGCCAGATAATATAGTAAGTCAGTGGCAAAGTCAGGAAGAAAATGAAATTCTGTGGTTATGGGTTAACTCTCTTTTCCTGCTAAGAAAATTGATCATACCCCTAATGTGCTGTTTCATGCCACCTGTACTAAAGTTCGTGAAAACTGGCCAGTTTGCACTGTTACAAAGCACATTTGCAAAGACAATGATTTTTTTTTCTATATAAGCACAAAAATTCTACTTAAAGGGTTAATTATATTGCCGTGCTGGTAAACATCTTTACTTATTGCTGGTTAGACCTGTCTTTAGATACTGACTGGGACAGAAGAGACTGAGCTGGCCCTGGACTCCCTTGTCTTGGTGTTGGGCATGGATATAGTACAACAAGATACACCCACAGTGGCCTCAGGCAGCTCATCTTCCTCTGTCCATTCATTGAGATCTGGGTTATAGCACTGAATGCATTTCTTGTACTTTTTCTCTATTTCATTCCAGCCACCCACTAAGTAAATTTTCCCGTTGAGGGTGGAGGCGCCAGCCGTGCTAACTCCGGTTTGAAGCGGCGCCACGTAATTCCACTGGCCCGTGTACGGGCTGTAACGCTCCACAGGGAGAACATCGACCCTCTCCGCTCGCCCCCCCAGCTGAGACCCACCCATGACGTAGACCCTCTCCAGAAGGGACACTGCGCAGTGCCAGCCCCTCGGGGTGCTGAGGCTGGCCTTGTCCTGCCAGCTATCTTTGCTGGGGTCATACATGCACACTGAGCGAGAGTAAGCATTATTGATGTAACCTCCAGTGACCAGGATCTGGCCATCCACCACGGCGCTGGCATGGCAGCACCGTGGCACCTCCAGGGGGGCCTTCATCTGCCACTGGTTAGTTGCAGGCACGTAGCACTCGACAGAGGAGAGGCAGCCCTCAGAGTTGCGGCCTCCCACCGCGAAGAGGAGCCCATTGAACACGTTCAGGCTGAAGTGGGTGCGCCTCTGATTCATGTTCGCCAAGTGAATCCAGCTATTGAAACGAGGGTCATATCTGAAAGGATTCAAAAAAGAAGGTAACAGTCTTACTTACTGCTCTGCTAAATTATACAGGACCCCTATGCCACTGCTGCAAGAGCAATGTTGCTAGTATTTTAGTTAGTTATTTAGCCTATTAAAAGTTAGCGTAATGAAACTGGTATTCCTGATTAAATTTCAAAATAAATTTAGCTTTTGATTGGAGAAAAAAATACTTTTTTATCATTCAAACCTGGTATTATTTTAAAGAAGTAAGTCTGATTCTTCTGTAATTTGATTTTGTACAATAATCTCATTAGAATACTGGGAAGAGATAATTTCAAGATATAATAGAAATTTTAGAAGTTCTTTTGCAATTTATACCCACAGCAAAGATGTCTAAATTTACTCAGAGAGTTTTTAAAAACTTTAGGTTGTGATTTACACTTGCACCCTCTTTGTGCTTTCTAAATGGTGAGTATGCTTTCCTCACCACTCCCATGGAGTAAGTTTTATGTGGAAAGAGCATTTGTGCTTTCTAACACCATTGCTATCTGAAATAACATTCTTTGTCCTTGACATTTAAATGACCAACTTTGAAATAAGAAATTGCAAATTATGACTCCTGAAGATGCTACGTGAGGTACATTAGTGGACCCACACAGTTCTGTTGCATGCTAAGGGGACCAGAGAACCACATGAGAAAAAGACTATGGGAAAGTAAATACTAATTAGCATTCAGCATTCAGCATTGTCATCTGCAAGTCCACAGACATACTGATGTGACTTGACATGCTCAAGGTTAAGGGCACAATGAGGATTCCCCCATCTCCTCCCTGCAACCAAGGTCAGCACTGAGGACACAACTCTTTGTGACAATGTGAGGCATAGCTTAAGGGCAGAAGGTCAAGAGGGCAGATATTTTTCTGCCAAAGTAGATTACACAATAAAATTGATTTAGAGAATGTTCCTCATTCATTAACTTTGTGTACTGATTGGTGTCCTCAGGAGAAGCAGACTGTTCCTTCTGTGAGCAGAAAAGGAAGCACTGATAGGACTGTGGCTGTGTAATGCCATTGCATGTCCATAGTCTGTTAGTAGACAAAAGGAAGATAAAAGTTTTCCCACCTCCAGCCTTTGCTTCAAGCCACTGTGCACTGCCAGCCTTTAGGCTGAACTATTTAAAAACTACTACTGCCCATGTGACATTGCATGTTAGTGCATGCACTCTTCTGACCTTGCTATCACCAGTGCAGTCTCAGATGACTATAGATAGGAACTGCAAAATTTTAGAAGTAAGGTATTATTTTGGGTACACTGTAAAAGACAGCCTTCAAGCAATGGTACCATTGATTTTAAACTCCTGATAATAATAATAATAATTTTAAAAAAATATTATATTAAATTCAATACAAAAGCTGTTGAAAATATGGCAAATGAAAGCTAAAATATCTAAAAGGTGTTTTTCCAAATTTTCTGTGAGGCATCAAAAGGTTTTGAAAATTTGAGAAGTCTTCTTAGATCATCCCATGACTTCCTATTTATGTTCCTATCTATTTCCTTCACTTGGAATAAGTTTTCTTCAGTTTTTCCTCACTTCTCAGTGTGCATGTATAACCATGGTGAAATTTTTTTGATAACTTCAGTTGTATATTGCTGTTCATTCAAAGTTTAATATAGAATAGCATCTATACCTCCCCTACATTGTCTCCTTTTTCTTTATCTAAGTGGTTCATGTTGCATGACACAAGCCAGTTTAGTCTATCTACCTGCCTTCTGTGGAATAGATACCTACATCCCTTTTAAAGAAATAGAAGTTACCTGCAGAAATTGCTGACTGCATGCTTGGCTTGGTTCCTGGCATCATTCTGGTCTTCCCCACCAGCCACATAGAGAAATCCATCCATCACTGTGACACACTGATTAAAACTTTTAGCAGGCATTTCACTTAGCTTCTTCCATCCATTTTCAGGATCTCTGTATAAGATGTCTCTGCTAAGAGACTTTTCTGTTAAAGCAGGGCGTCCCCCAACAGTAACTAAGACTCTGAAACCTCCACGGATCCTTGTTCTTCTGGACTGAAGTGTATTCTGGTGATAGGGAAGCAAGTGATAGTTCATGGCATCCACTAGGAGCTTGTGGCAGTCTGCATCTTGCATCATTCTTGGCACAGTTTGAACATAATTGACAAGGTCTTGGGCTGAGATGGTACCAAAACGAATGTTACTTAAGAGGTTGGCAGCAAACTTTACTCTTTTTTGGTCAAATTCCAGCCATTTTATTGCAATCTGGAATGCAACAATTTCAGAAGGCAACTGTAAGTCATCATCTGCAAGAAGTTCATTAATCTGATCAAAAGTAAGTTTTAGGAACTGATCAGTTTCTGAAAATTCAATGAAGTTGTCTCTAATAAATTTGTGTGCTGCTTCCTTGGTTGTTTTTAGTCCGTATGTTTCTGCAATATTGGCAATGTACATACAGTTCTCAACACTGATTTCTTGGACTAGAAAATCACAGCACATCTTTGTAAGGGTGTGAATCTGTAAATAAATTGCTGTGGAAATAATACTACCTATTGTGTAAAGTGAGAGAGTAAGTTTTCCAGTGTAAGCATAGGTGATAACAGTAGCTAGACCCACTGGGGACACATCATTGAGGTCCACTCTTTGAGTGGATGGATCTTTCTTTAAGATGTTGTGAAAGTATTCACTGCTTGAAGCCATCACTACCTTATGAACATTGAATGATTTGGTTTTGGTACTGATAGTCAAGTCACAAAGGAAATTTTCTTGTCTCATTTTGCTGAGGCCTTCCAAGAGGTTTGGGCAGTATGATGGGTCGGAAACCTCAGATGAGATGCAGCTGAAACCATTTCCTCCTTCCAAGAGTCCATGCAAGCCATTTAGTTTACTGAGGGGGGTATCTTCCACAATGATAGTTGTTTCGTTGATATCTGCTTTATTCTTTTTCACATTCTTCTTCTTAGGGGCCATGACTGCAATGAAATATTACAGCCAAGCACTTGCTAAAAATAAAATTAAACACCACAGTTGTGAAATTTAATAGCTAAGTGATTATGCAACAAATTTAACCTTTGTCAATACGTATAATACCACAAAATCATACACACAGGATAATCTGTCTTCCTAAATTCTAGGCTGCAGCATGGCTGCTTATTAATAACAATCAATACTCCAATTGTGAAGAATATACCTACAAGTAATTCAGTAATTCCTTTTTGTTTTAAATAACAAGATCATAAATTAACATTCACCTGTTATCACCACATTCAGAGAATTAAATTCTCTAAATGGGTTTGCCAGAGTTTGTCATTAGAGAATGGCAAATCCATTCTCTAAATGGGTTTGTCAAAATCTACACTGTGGCAAACCCATTTAGAGAATTTTACTTTATATAATAAAGTTATATATTCATTTAGAATTTAACTTTATATAACAAATTTATATATTTATTTAAATCAGACAGGTTCTAGACCTGAATTCATTAGCCTGAAGCATAGGAAAGATACGGCCCCCTGACTTTGTTCATCCTTACTCCAGAGTTACAGACTTACAGGTGAGTTCAGAACTTGAGCAGGAAATATTAAGATTGGAAAAAATTCTTTAAGAAATAAAAGTCAGATGAGACATAAAGAGAAAGAGGATTTTAATATGATGTCATATTGATTTTAGATTTAGGTCCTGCTCAAAACTGCTTCCAAGTTTTTGTAAATTTTGGTTTTATAGACTGAAAATGTTCTATTTCCTGTGTCAGATATGCAAATACTTTCTGCTCATAGCATACTTGGATCGCTTTTCAGTATCAGTAATTTGAAATCTATATTCCCACTCTTAGGATCTTGTGGAGATTTAGGGAGAAGATGTCCAACTGCTATTTGAAAAAATGTCACACAAACTCTATCAGGATGTTTTATTTTAAACAAGTTCTGCATATGGGAAGGTAAGAATCAGTCCCATAGTTATGTTAGAACACATATTTAAATTATATATATCAGCTCTAGATGAGCTCTCAATGAAATAAAGAGCCACTTTTTTGTCAGATGCAATGTCAGACAGCCCCTAGTAACAAAGGAGTTACTGTGAACAAATATATGTATATGCAAATACACGTGAAGGAAAGCACTGATCTTCAATAACACAATTTAAACAGAATTGTGGAGATCAGCATTCAAATAGATTCAAACACAGCATTTATCTCCAGTATTGATTTTAAAACAATTTACACATGCTAATTTTCTTTGTGATCCTTGCAGTCACAAAAACTCAATCATGGAAAAAAAGTTAATTAATGATAAATCAAATGACTGGTTTATTGTAGATAATTAAATCAAAAAGCTTCAGTAATATTTCAATCTAGAATCTCGGCACATCATTTTTTCCTTAAGCACAGAGCATGTAACAAAATGGTAATTTAATTATAGAAAGGAATGGTTGCTGCCTGTGAGCACCAGCAGTTTTTTGCTGCTGCTGCTGGGTGACGGCCATGTGCAGAGCAGGCGAGGGAGAGGCCATGTGTGCCCGGAGTGTCAGTGTCAGCCTGTGCTGACGTGAGCTGTGATCCCTGATATGCCACAGTGCCAGCACAGGGGTCAGCTGCTGCCCAGCTCCCCCGCTCTGGCTGCATTCCAGGGCTGCATCTGTTGAGACCTATCAGAGTCACCTCCCAGAATAGCAACCTCCCAGCAGCTTGCCATTTTAAGACAGGTTCAGTTGAAGGTATAGCTGGTGTTTTAGTACACTTGGCTGTTTAACACAACTTTTGTTGCAAAACCACAATGATGTTGCAAATGTTGCATATATTTGTTGGCATGAAAAAGAAGCAAAACAAAACTTTTGGATAACTTTGGATGTTACACACATAGTTATAGCTTTGCATATTAACAGTCACAATTTTAAAGTTGGTGAGGGCATATTCTTTCGGCAGCCTTATCTGTTGTTCTAGGTATTTTTAGAGACTTGTAACTTAAAATTTTTAATACGTGCAGTACTTAATGTTTCTTGCCTCATTGCATCACTGCAGAGCTCATTTAAATACAACATTTTAAGCTCTCTGTTCAAGAATGCTCACTATCCAGAGTTTTTTCCTGAGTAACGCTTTTTCATCAGCAGAAATTTCACAAGCTAGCTTAGTGTACAAGCACTGTAAGTGACGGGACATGCAAACCTAGTGAAACAAATCAAACAATCCTATAATAAAACCAAGTTACTGAACTTTGAAAACACTGAGCAATTTGGTTTTCTATGATTGTTTGCTTTCACCTACTTTATTTTAGCTCAAGTACCAGTCATGCCAAAGGACACTTGGGGTCCCAAAACAATGCATTATACCAACCAGCCTCCCCCCTGTTTTAAATGCCACCTTCTAAAAACTATCAAAGTGAGGAGTTAAAAACTTCTTACCCTCCTCAGAAAGATACTGTTCCAGAGCTGTCCGTGAAAATGCCTCTTCCTTGGAAAATGCAAACACAGAAAGAGAGGAATTGTGGGGAAAAAAGAGTGAGAAAGATCAGAGGCAACTTAAGTCCCAGCTCACTGTTTTTCAGTGAGGCACTTGGCTGTCACAGTGAGCAAGAGAGACCGGAGCCTGTGCTCGGGTGCTCTTTACAATGACCCCTCCTCTCCATGCCTTGCTCCCTGCCTCTGCCCAGCCACAGGAGCTCAGCTTCCCCACGCTGCCTGGCCACTGGAAATCAGGAGGACAAGCCTGGATCCTGCAAATGCACAGGTACATGGGAGGAAAGGGAGGGGAAGGTGAAGATAACTACAACAGGTAGTAACTGCCTCAGGAAAGCCCCATGGTTAGGGAAGAGGTTTACAGACTGGACATAAGGAAGACACTTTATGATGAGGCTGGTGAGGCACTGGAACAGGGTGCACAGAGAAGCTGTGGCTGCCCCATTCCTGGAAGTGTTCAAGGCCAGGTTGGACAGAACTTTAAAAAACTTTCTCTAGCAGAAGATGTCCCATGACAGGGGGGTTGGAACTACATGGTCTTTCAAGGTCCCATCAAAACCCATTCTATGATTATTATTCTTCTATGATGTAAAATAACCCACAGAAAACACCATGGAAATTCTGGCACTTTACACTTTCTTAGATTTTCCACACTTAACTCCAGACAGAGGAAAGGAGACCAGCTGATGGGGATTCAGTCATGTTCTGTTTTGTGGAGTTAGGTCACTGCTTCCATAAAGACCTGCCACAGCTTTCAAAGATTATGTCTCACATCCTGATATATTTTCAGAGATATGAACTTTGATCTTCTGTCTCTCATGTGTATATCCTGACTTGGGGCTTATACCATACACTGGAATAATTTATCTCCGCATCCTTGCCAGGCAACCTCAGGAACAATATAAAGCCAAACCTCCACATCCCAGGAGAATTTCATCCCACAGGAGAGATAAAAAGAGTGCAAGTGTCTGCATGGGAGGGGAAGAGTACTGGGGAAATGGAAGTCTGAGAACAGGAAGATTTTCTCTTGGCTGTGCTTTGTATAATGTTTAATCCTACAGATTTATTTGGCTGCCTTCAGGCTCAGATGGGCTTTTACAACAACTGCTGCAAAGTAACACTTGTCATTTTGAACAAAAGGGCATCACTGTATGAGCAGAGCTACATCACAAGGTAAGAATGAAAAAACAGAATAGGAAATTAGAGTCAGTCAAATGTGTGAAATGAGAGTGGATGAGAAGGACATAAGGCTCAGCCCTCCCAACATCAACAAGGTAACCAGCTTTCCTTTTGAAAAAAGGGGCCACAGCTCTACGAAAAACTAAGGACAAAGCCTCATTTTCATAGAATTGTGGAATACCAGGTTGGAAGGAATACCAAGGATCACCTGGTTCCAACTTTCTTGGCAAAAGCATTGTTTTGACCACACGGCCCAGCACCTTCTTACAAATCTTACAAGTGTCCAACCTTGGGGAATCCACCACTTAGTTCCCTGGGGAGATTATATTCTCATTGTGAAAATTTTCCCTCTTGTGTCAAATCATAATCTCCTTGGGAGTAATTTGTAGTCATCCCCCTTCACCTTTTCCTTGTGATTTCCTGTAAAAAGGAAGTCTCCATCTACTCTGTTGTTGTGGTTTTACACTGGCCAAATGCCAGGCACCCACAGGAGTTGCTCACTCACCCTCCCCTGCTGCAGCTGGGCAGAGAAGAGGAGACAAAAATAATGAAGGTTTCATGAGTGAGATAAGGACTGGGAGAAATATTTCAAGGGTGAAACCAGGCTCAACTGAAGTTGCAAAGTGAATTTATTACTAATAAAATCAGAGGAGGATAATGAGAAGTAAAAAAAGCCCTTAAAAGACTGTTCCCACCCCCGCCCCCCCAGCCCCTCCCTCCTTCCCACTGACAGTGCAGGAAGACAGGGCATGGGGGTTTGGTCAGTTCATCACCCAAGTTTTTCTTCTGCTTCTCAGGGAGAGGAGTCTTTCCCCTGTGAGGCCATGGCGTCCTTCCCATGGGAGACAGTTCTCCATGAACTTCTCTGGCATGGTTCTCTTCTCATGAGCAGCAGTCCTCCCAAAACTGCTGCAATGTGAGTCCCCCCCACAGGCAAACAGTCCTCCCAAAACTGCTGTGGCATGGGTCACTCTTCCCTGGGGCACAGTCCTCCAAGGACAGGCTGCTCCAGCCTGGAAGCAAGGGCTCTCCCTCTCCATTTGGGTCTCCCACTGGATCACAGCCTCCTCCAGCATGGGCACCTCCCTCACAGGCTGCAGGTGGATCTCTGCATTCCCTGGGGATCCCCATGGGCTGCAGGTGGAATTTCAAATGCACTAATGTATTGGGTAATCACACCAGTAATGCCTTTAGGAAGGGTAAAATTCCTTACACAGACAGGAGGTAACTGTGAAAGCATACTGAATTTCAGTGGGAACTAGAGTCTTTTCAAAAACAGAGATAGAAAAGAAATGTGGGGTTTTTAAAGCTGCTGAATTAATGCAAAAACAACATTGTTAGGAACAAATGCCCAGGGCTTGATTTCACAGAGGTGGCTCTGAGGTACTGTGTTCAGCAAGGCACCCAGCCCCAGTGGGTCACTCAGATCTCCCGGGACTTGATCATGTCCTCCCACCTCCTTGCCTAGTTTTGCCAGTCAAGCCTCATTGATCCATCCCCTGAAATTCTACCAGGCCCCTCTCCTGAGCTCAAACAAAGCCTATTTCTCTTTCTGGTTTCAATCTTTCCTTGGAAACTCACTAAGCACTGGAAGTAGGGCATAGGGAGGTCCTTAAAGGTCAGAAAAGAGTTTGCAAGCCTTCAGCAGAGCTGATGGTACAACACATCCCTTGAGCATGAAGTGTCAGAGCAATTTTTTGAGCAATATTTGTATGTCAAGCCCACTTCTTCCTAAGAGGAGTCATGCATCAATGCCAAACAAACAAATCCTTGTAATAATTAACATTGGCTGCAGTTTTGAAGGACTGAGTAAACTTGGAATTCTTTCCTCTTGACAGTTATGACAAGCAATACCAAAAATGCCAGTCAGGTCTGGGCTAAAAATATTTTTCTTGTTCTATTGAGATTGTAAATATTGTCTTTGCTGTCCTGAAATCATTATTTTTCAGAATAACTTGGCAGCAAGAACATCTTCCTCATCCCAGGAAATCCAGTAGTTTGATAATTAGGCTTTCAAACAACATAGGGGAGTTCCAGCTTCAATCATACAATTTGTATCCCACAATCTGACCCTCAACTTCCCTACTCAACAATGACTTTAATCATAATGTTGGTGTGGGCTGAATTTTTCTGAACATTTCTTCTGCATAAATGCCATTCTGTAAAAATAATGTTATACTGTTTGGGCCAGAAAACTGAAGAATGACTTGTTGTGAATGGCCTATTTTAAGGTAGGGTTGATGAAGTCTCTACATTCTGTGAAAATGAGTTAATTATTTCTGTAAAATAAAAACATGAGTATGGTAACTGGAGAGACGTCTGCATCAGAGACCTGGATTTATTTTTTGCATTTCCAATCAGAGTGCTCTCCCTACTCTATTGCCCTATCAGTTATTTTGGTTTCTCTACTGATGAATTTGCTATAAAGTGTGCCAAGCTATAATAAGACCTATTTTTCAAGAGCAGCAATCCTAATGTGCAAATACCAACTTTTGCCTACTTAAAATTCTGTTGTAGTTAAGACTGGATGCACTTTTTTATCACTTCCCTCAAATACCACTTTAAAGGTGAAAGGTGTTCTGTGTACCTGCTTTCATTACATCTATAGTAACTACACAGGAAATTCTGCAAACACACATTTACACATTTTTAGGAGGGACTCATTCATTTGGGAGTCTTACAAGTACATGCTCAGCCCCAGCAAGCTCCATGGCAGAGATCTCGCTTCAGAGGCGCAGTTGACGCAGAGCAAAGATGGATTGCTTTTTAGGTAATCCATGGGAGAGCCCTGCTGAAATTTGCGGGGCCCAGAAGTGCTCAGGCCTAACAAAAGGGAAAACAACAACAACAACAAAAAAAAAAAGGCAAAAAGCAGGGCCTAAAGAAAAGGGTGTCCCCTTCAGCCCGAGTCAGGAGTGCAGTCGCAGCTTCACGGCTCGGCCTCGCTACCCCAGCACAAAGCACCTTTCCACAGGGCAGCCTCGCTGCCACAGTCACCAGGGACACTTCGGGCCTTGGGGTTGCTGCAGGTAACAGGACAGAGGTGCACCAGCGAGTGACACTGTCCGTGTCCCACCTGCCGCACGCAGAGCAGGGCCCGCCCGGGCTGCTCCCGAGGCTGGCACAGGCCCGCCCTGGCAGCGACACAGCGCCGACGCGTTCCCTGGGCAGGCCGCTCGCTGACCCTCCTCCAGGGGCTCGCCCCAGCTACGCCGTGCCTGCTCAGTACCGCACTGTGCGATCAAATGGAGCCCAGCGCGCAGAGGAAAGCGCACAGTCCACACAGTTACTGCTGACAGCTGGGCAGCCAACAACCAGCCCGGCCGGGACGAACGGCCAATGGCGGAGCGGGCGCGGCTACAAGAACGCCGGGCGGTGACAGCAGAGGCCCCAGCGGCGGTGCCGAGGCGGAGAAGGGGCGGAGCGGTGCTGCCATGGCGGAGAAGGGGCGGAGCGGCGGCGGCGGTGGTGGTGGTACCGCCGTGCCGGAGAAGGGGCGGAGCACTGTGCGGAGGTTGCTGCGGCTGCACGAGCGGCTGCGCCGTGCGCGGCAGCCCACGGAGGTACCCGGCCTGGAGGCCCAGCGCGGCAGCTCTGGGCTGCTGTTTCTGTGTTCATGAGAGCTTTTCTGTGCGAAATAGGTGCTTCTGCTTGGTTTTAGCGGCACACGTGAAAGAGGAGCGGGGCCTGTCACGCCCTGCCTCGTTGTTCTTCCTGGTCCAAGGAGGACTAAGCTGTTCTTTTGAAACAATCCCTCTAGGGTGGCCGGGCTGCTCAGTAGCTGTGAGGGGTAGCTAAGGGACGCCTGAAGCAGGCAGAGATGAGTGGGGAGCGCGGTCTGAGCCGGTGCTGAGGCTGCACCGGGCTTTGGAGGCGCAGAGGGGACACCCCCCCGGCCTGTGGGGCGCAGGGGAGCAAGGCCCACAGGGGACGCCCCCCGGGCTGTGGGGCGCAGAGGGGACGCCCCCCGGGCTGTGGGGCGCAGAGGGGACGCCCCCCGGGCTGTGGGGCACAGAGGGGACGCCCCCCGGGCTGTGAGCAGCAGCTGGCACTCCCAGGGAAATGCCAGCAAAGTAGCGTGTGCCAAATTGGCCTCAACGTTTTATGAAATAATAAATGATATTTGACTGAAGACGGTGTATTCGAAACAGTGATGTGGTTTCTGCTTGGGTTTTTTTTTTTTTTAATATTTTTCTGTAGGGTCACATTTGCTTTGAAAATACAGGATGCTTTTATCTTTATGGGCTTCAAAGGCGTTAAAACTTGATACTACCAGGTTTATGGTTGGAGGCAGAGGGCAGCAGTAAAAATGGCATTGTATTTGGTAGCTGATGAGAATCTTAACTATTAATCATGTCTACAGTGTGTTTTCAAAGTATGTGTGTATACATATAGAAGAAATACTGGCTTTCATAGCCAATAATAGCTTATCTTCTTGAATTGTGATGTAGACAATATCTAAAATGCAAATATCTGTGTAGGTGCTTCTTCAGAAGTTTTAATTTGCAGTTCAATGAACCTAAGATCTCTTCCTATGCTACAGAAACAATCAACTATTACAGTGTCCGAATTTGTATTTAGGATTAGTGTTGATATGCTGTTTGAACAAGACGTAGCAAAGGAAAAGAAAATAAATAATTCTAGAGGTAATAAGTTTTTAAGTAATCCCAAACCAGTAAATTTCAAAGCATTCTACTAATGAGAACAACTCTGGCTAATTAGGGTCATTGAGGGAGGAGATACAATGTTTTTATGTGGCAGAGCTGCACGTAGGTAGGTGCTGCATAAAATGGAGCTAATGGTGGTGCTGCAGCACTTCTGTCCCTGGTAAAACTGTCTAGTGAAATAGAAGTATTTATGGGAAACACAGCCTGAGGAGTGGCAGGGAAAGTGAGAAACTGATAGCTGTAAATTGGCAGTCACGAAAGGTGCTCCTAACAGAAGCTGAATCTAACAAGAGAAATTATGTGGTTAGTATCTTTAAAGGCAAAAAGGAGAGTTCTAGAAATTTGTGAAAAGAATTGCATATCAATACCACAGATGTGTATGTAGGCAAGTGTTGTTGTTGTCAAATACTTTTGTTTCATAGTGAGAATAATATTTGTCTTTGGACTTTTTAATATTGCTAAAAAGTTTTTGATAACCAAAAAGAACATCAATTGTCTATTTCAAAAGCTTCTTGATGTGTGAGGTTTGATAGGTACACACTGAGTTTTCAGATAATTGACAAAGGAAAAAACAGTTGTTGAATGATGCTTATGGTTCTAGGGAAGGTGTGGGAAAAAGTACTGTGCTAGCATTAAAGGTCAGTGAAATGGTCTTCATTGGCATTGCTCATCCAGGAATGATGCATGATGTTAAGATGTGCCTGATATAGAACTGAAGGGTGGTGCCATGATCCATACCACTCCACAGGATGGTACGTAGATACATTCTGCCAAATCTATCTCAAATTGTATTTGGCTGACACTAGTTGTTGTGAATGAGTGTAGGCAAGCTTCAAGGCATTTGACTTGCTTCTCTATGGTGCTGATTAGAGCAGCAGTGGCATGGCCTGATATAATACATGAAACTGATTTCAGTTGCACTCACCAAAAATAAGTGCCAGACCTCATAAGGAAACAATGCTGGGTTGTGGGTTTGTGGTGGTTTTTTGGGGGGTAGGAGAGTGATTATGCATCTCTTTGTGACATGATGCTGCTGACATTTCCTTAATTTAGAAGACAGCAAACGTAGGGAAATGCTACACATACTGAAGTCATTTGTATGAAATGAAGTGAGTCCCTTCTAGAAACCAAATTTGATCGTGTGGTAGGCTACATTCATTTGAGCAACACATGTTTTACCATGGCTCAGTGGAAAGTCACAGCTAGGAGCTATGAATATAGGTCATTCAGCATAGGAGACTGTATTTTGGAAAGCATTGACTCAGAAAATGATTTGGAGCTCTGATGTATTACCAGTTGAGCATGAAATTGCAGTAGAGTGCCGTGGCTTATGGGGTAAATGCTATCTTTGGGTAGCTTAGCAGGGTTATGTTATTATTGCTATATAGCATTAGAGGGACAATTACAGGAATATTATGTCCTGTTCTGAGGACTGTTTTTAAAAACAGCACTGGCCTAGCTGGAAAGATTATAAGATAGCCAGAGAATGGCTGTAGCTCTGGCTAGCATAATTTAATGAAACTAAAGAGCCAAGGTAAAGTGTGTGATTAGTATTTACATTTATTTCTGTGTTGTGTAAGATGATTGGAAGAAAGCTCCTTTAGTTGATTAACAGATCATTAGATTTAGTAGCTGAACACAAAACTAAGCTATTGTTTTAGGTGAACAGTTGTGTTTGGTTTTTTTGGGAGACGCTATTTGTTCAGGGTTTTTTTCTTTTTTTGTTAGCTGAGGGCATAGGGATTATCTGCTTGGGACAGAGTTGGGTTTTTCTAAGGTGTTTTCCTCAAAGTCCTGGTATTCTTTCAAATGAGTTGTCTAGCTCAGCCAGAAGTTATTTACATGATGGAATTTCACAGGCTTTGTTATAGAAGGGAATAAGCTAAAGAATCATATGGATCTCTGTGAAAGGGAAATGCAGCTATTGAGTGAAGAAAGAGAGAAAACAGTAGTTACTGTAGAGAAATGTTGTCCCCTGCAGACAGATGGTCTGGGAACCTGTTAGTGGGTTCCGTCCTTCCTGAGGTTCCAGGCTCAGAGAGGAAAGTAAGAGGAGACTGTACACCACTTGTATCAAGGATGATGGAGCAACGTTGGTGTAGTGGGAAACGACCAAACGCAGTGCACCTGGCAGCTGTTGTTACCACTTTGCTTTCAGTTCTGGCTCTGGAAAATTTTATTTGCTTACATGCTTCTTTCCCATTGCTTATTACCATTGATTTCTGCTTTCCAAATTCTAGTCTGCTTTCCCTTCCTCCCTGCATCTTTGCTTGATTTTGTTCCTACTGTCATCTTTGCTTTTGTCTCACACCACGATGTGGGTGCCAGCTCTGTTTGTCCATAAGGCTTTGTCTGTTTATATTGCATGAAGACCTAGGTCTTGGTTTTTCTTGGAATGTATTTTATGGGAAAAAAAACCTGTCCTATAGGGTTTGATTGTTCTTTATGAATCAGTATTTAGGAATTATGTAGACTAGTTTAGGAATTGTATATGAAGATAAATTTTCTCCAATTTTTTTCTATGAAGTTTACAGTCCCTTTTAAAGTAGGTAGAGTTTTTCCATGAGGATATAGCTGATGGTGGTGTGTGAGGTAAAATAGTCTGAAAACCAGTGGAGGGTTACATATGTATTGTGTGGATATGGAAGGTCTTCTCTCAAGAAATTGCTGGATCCAGTCCAGTGAGATAAGAACCAGATAGGCCACAAATGCTGTGGTGAAATAAATGGTTAAAGAAAGATCTCTTGATAATCAATCTTTATTTTGTTTTTGAAGGTCTGCTTGGAACAGACTTCATCATTTTGCCTTATTTTATGCAATAATTATAATGGTATACTATATATAGGTATCATGACAACAAAGTTGGTGTTTCTAGAAAGCTCTGGTTTTGGTGACAGACTTTGCTGTATCTTGTGGTTCACAGTATACCTTCCTCCAAAGCCCAATAGATACTGGAGCTTGGTATTTGTGCCTTGTCTTTGGTAGAGAAATCAGAGGTCTCTAGCAAATATGATAAACACAAAGTTTCTCTGCTGCTACAGATGCTTGCCACAAATTATATTTGCTTATTTTCTGATTGTCTGTAAGTAAGTTTGGTTCTACATCCCAAGAACTTGGAGATGTGTGATTCCTACTGGCAGGCTGGATGCAGCCATTTACTTTGTCCAGGTACAGAACAGTCTTGTACTAGTCCTGTATGTGCAGAGCTGCTGATTGCCCTGCAGCCTGAGCTGTTCCCTGCTTCTAAGTGGTTGGTATCACTTCTAAAAACCTTATCAGTGTGTCTGATCCATTTTTTCTGTTTTTTTAAATGAAACAGTGTTTTTTGTCTTAGTTTTCCAAATGTGATACACATTTCAAGTAACCAAAAAGAGCAATGTGGTCTGTAGTTTAGAAGACTTTGAAAGTTTTGTTTTTCATTAAAATGTGTTGACTGCTTTTGAACCTGCTTGTCATCTAGGTACTTTTGTAATTTAGCCTGTTGGTTTGAAGTTGTATGAATAGTAATTGCCTGCTTCCTGAATTTTTTCTTCTGAAATAAACTTGGCTTTATGAGTTAACTTAGTCCAAAATCCATCAAAAGAAACTATTCAAAACCCTTATTCTCTGTATCTTGATGAAAACATCCCTTCGTATTCTTCCACAAGTAGGTTTGTCTCTGGCAAGGTAAATGGGATTTATTCCCAGTGGCTTGCATTGCTTGATTTATCTAGGCATGTTAAATATCCCAATATAACATGTCAGCAGTGGGTTACTTCCTTTTCCATTGTAAAATAAATTTAATCAATGAGGATATAAATTCTTTTAATCAAATAAAAGTGACCTAGCTTGACACTGATCATCTCAAGCATTAAAAACTATGTCAACATTGTAAGCAATTACAATTTTTCTCGGGGATTGCCTTATTTAAATATAAGCAGAACTTCATATGGCTTTTGTGCTGGTTCTGAAATCTTGGTGAGGAAGCTTTTTTTAAAATTAATTATTTTATTTATTTTTTTTTAAAGTGTCCTGTCATTTTGTAGCTAGCTGAACTTTTTGGGAGAGATTTGATTTGTTACCTCTGGTCCTAGCTGTATGTTTTACCTTGTCTCACATTTTCCCAGGCTGTGAAGCATTTCTGCTGTGCTTGCTTAGACTCAGAAGCACTGTTTCAGGGTGGATGATTTACGGAAGAGCTGCATGCCAGCCGTGTAGATAGAGCCCACTGAACACAATGAAGATCAGTGTCAAGTGTGGGATTCCACTACTCAAATGCTTTATAGGAGAAATGAGACTTAGAGCAACAGTAGAGTAATATATCTGTGGAGTGCAACTTGTAAATTGTTTCTTTGAGCTTGCTATTCATTTTTAGTACCTCTTCCACCTCCTGCAATGCCATTTCAGAAACAGTATCTAATATAATAAGTGGCAGTTCATTGGTTATTGAAATTAATATAGCTGCTTTTGTTGTCAGAAGATTTCTTGGTAGTGTGTTTTGTGTCCTGCTATTACACTGAGAAGTGTCAATGATCTGAAACACTTGACTAGTATTTCAGGCTTTGTGAAAGCCCTCTGAAATGCTGCTATTTCAGTTGTACATTAATTCTGTTGTCTCTGTAGCATAGCTTCATGTGTGTGGTTGGCAGTGTTTTAGTGGCAACACTAAATTGGGGAATGCCATTCTTAAACAACGACAGAAAGATAAGACAAATTTGCTGTGTATGGTTAGCTGCAAGGCTGTAGGATGCTATATGCTACCCATTGCCAAATAAACTGGGTTATACTGCTGTTGAAATTTATACTCTGCTTATAAATGTGACTTCTTTGTTATTAAAACACTTCTCACAGAAAGATGAGGATTTTGTATGTGAAAAAATCTTTCCTGCTTTTATGGAAGTGTTGAGTTTAGTAACAGGTGTAAGCTTTGTGGAAAAGAAAACAGTTGTTCTAACTCAAGCTTGTTTTTTTTTTTTAATTCAAATTGCAGTTATGTTTTCAAAACCTTATTTTGTGCAGTCTGGGCTTGCACCAGCTCTGTTGTCCTTTCTTGGCCTGGATTGATGGAGTAGTGCTGCTGACTGTGAGGCTTGCTGGTTTTTGCTTGGTGGCTTTGCACAATGCAGCTTTTGTACTGGCTCTGTGGCAAATGAGGGCCACTGCTACAGGATGATAGGCATATACATGTATCCTCTACTACTGTGTTACTGATATTTACTGTGATCTCTGTAGCAGTAAATTCAAACTATTTACTGGACTTTCTGTTGCTACTGAAATTGAGGGGTTGGCAGGACTGTACTGGTTCACAGCACTGACTGCAAACACTGCCTGATGTTCAGTAAAGGAGTGTTTGTTTTCCAGGAGTTACTGGATGTTCCTTTTAACACTATTGTTTATTTTTGGATTTAATATGTGAATGAGGATGAGAAGAACAGAATAAGATTTCCAACCATTTGTTTAAAACAATAAATCTGATGTTTCCTTCCAGATTATAAAAACACTTAAGGTACTACAAGGTTTGGATTTATCGCTGGATGTTTTACTGGTAAGTGATCAGTAATAACACATTAAACTCTTCTACAGTGAATTACTATGTAAATGTCCAGAATGTGCATTTGTAGAAGTGGTGAACATGTTTCATTTTATGATTTTAAATTTATATCCTGTTTGGTTAGATTAATTTCCCAAAAGCTGGTCATCCATCTTGATAAATGCAGTATTATGTCAATAGTGATAGAACTGAGCACATAGAGGCCACTTTGCTAATCAGGTTGGCTTCTTTTCAGTGTAAAACTGCCTTTCATCAATGCTTAAAGTAAATATGGGTGAATCATTTTATGAGTCAATTATCTAACTCTCCTATCTTTCATTAGCAGCTCAAAGTTAGTTTCTTGCATTTAAAGAGGAATCCCCAGTAACGATTCCGGTGACTGTTATCGTCATCCAAGCTGCATCCTGTCAAATTCTATATTAGATATTCTCACACTGGTCTCTGAAGCTTGTAGCTGTTATAAGCAATGTGTCTGTGTTTTGAAAAGAAGATAAATGTGGGTTTTGTGAGAGAATTCTTTGCAGAGTAAGAGGAAAAATGTAGTTGCCAAGATATTTGAATACCTGTTCAGGTAAAGGCTAGGCACAGGCAGACTTCTACTGAAATGAAGCAATATTTATTTTGTTTTCCAATAAAAATACATAATCTCATATTGCAATTAGTTGTTTAAAATGACAAAGGGTTTCTGCAGATGATTCATGTTCCCAGTAATTTTGCATGCTTTATAATGGGACAGACTTTGATGGAAGCCTTCGAGTCAAATAGAGGAAAGGGATGTCTTACAGCAGAGGGCTCCACCTATTTTTAATGCATTTGAAGAACATAAATAGCTTTATGAAGTAGTCCCACCAGGTTTCTTCCATCTGTTTGCAATGACTGACTTACCAAATCAGGTTGCTCAAATTATATACAAGCTAAATATACTTGAAGTGAATTGAAGGAAGCCATTTCTGGAGGCTGAGCTGTTTATGTGGGAGTAACGTGCATAGCTCAGACTTCACAGGAGTATTGTTGTTAGCAAGAGCATTCACAGGTTGCAGTGAACCTACTGAATTCCATATTTTGCCTCATCTTGAAAGTGAGGGTTTGTGAATCAGATGTTTACTGATAATACGTTATTAAAATCACCTGTGATTCTACAAACACTTAAAGTCTGCAAGATATTTTTGCTTAAACAAAACACACTTGAATGAGACTTGAAGACACAATGATATTGAGAAAATAACTCTGCTGCTCTGACCCCTCAACCCTGTACAACTGGTTGAGATGTATTTTATATTACACCATGCCCAATATATATGCTCTCTAATATGCTCAAATGTACTTCATAAGCCTGAAGGAAATGTGAATTGATGCATTTTGTGGGCTTAAGCATTTGAGAGAAGTGAAATTCCTGAAATATGTACATTTAATAGAAGAAAATTACTTATCTCAGTTTTATGAATTAAGCCTGCATTTTGTTCCCCATATTTGGTTATGAGTAACTATTTCCTTCAATTCTGTTTGCGGTATAAAGAGGGCATTTATTCTTTGGCTGCCATAGGACTGCTCTGAATACTAGGCTAATGCTGTTTGTAGCAGTTTTAGAGGAGGTTTTATTTGGGAGGAGAGTTGTGATTTATTCTGTCCCTCTTTCTTGCACTATCTTCAACAGGAAACTGGCATAGACAAAACAGTTAAAAGTTTTAGGGAACATGCCACTGCTGGGAATGTAGCTAAAAGTCTGTTAAAACAGTGGAAAAAGCTTATTTCTCCAGAAAGTAAAAGGTAGGTGTGAACTTTTTTCTTTGAAGTTCATTAATTATATTGTAGTGTAATTTGAAGATACAGATGGGAAACTTAGAGAAGGTGTTTGGAATGACATATGTACGTTGAATCGGAACGTGAATTGAGATAATGCAGCTGTAAAATATGAGGAAAACAATCAAACCATTATTGGTCATCTAGCCAGTTGGCACTCTGACTTCAGCTGCTTTTTGTGACTGGCACAAGTTCTTTGGTCGCAGCTGGTGCAAACAGGACTAAACCATGATGGGCACTGCTCTGAGCTTGAGGAAGTTGGGAAACTTGCTCTTTCTTCCCAGAGGTGGTGGTTAAATGAGGTAGCTCTCCAGTGATGTGGTTGTGTAGAGATTTTTCTTGTAATGTTCTTGTGGACTGAGAGGGCCTTCCAACACTGGAGGAGGCACAGTGAAGAAATGCAGTTTCTTCTGAGACTGAAGCAGCCTCCATTGCCGTAGCCCACTCTGCTTTAGATGTTTCGTGGAGTTCCAACGGTTCCAAACAGTTGAGCTGAGAAAGCCAAGGGAATAGTTTGACAAAATAGTTCATTTTAAATCTGAAGTTGTTCAAGTGATGGTAAAGTAAAATACTAGAACCTGTGATAAGCAAATCATAAAGGCTGGTGTGTTAATCTGTTTCACCTACAGAACATGTAATTTTTTCTGACTCCTAGTTATTTCAAGCACCATGTCTTTCTTATAAAGCATGCAGAGAAGCTTTGTGAAAAGTGGTATCCAGCATGTTATAAGCAGATAGTACTGCCAGGTTTGTTTTCCTGCTCAGGATTATGTCCCTACTCCCCACTTGTTTTGCTATCAATTCTTGTTTCAGTATTTAGCAGGGCTGGACCCAAGAGCTCTGTGATTCTGTACTGATAATGGAAGATTAAGAATACAGTGCAGAACTAAGTTCTGGGTTTTGGAAAACTATGACACATGGTGTGATTTTATGCTTTTAGTTTTACTAATATCGGAAAACCAGACTGTTTAAGAATTTTGCATCAGCTACAGAATGGGATGTAATATTTTTTATTGTTGCAGTGATCACAGCGGAAGAAAAAATAATGAAAAAGAAAAACATGAGATGAAATCTTCTGTTTCCCAGGAGATTAAGACTTCAGAGAAGGCTGAAACATCTGTACCGGCCTTTACAAGTTCCAGCAGTGCTCCCATTACTACAAAGCTGAATAAGGAGCATATTTGTAGTGAAAAGACCCATCAAAGTACAAATTCTGAGTCTCCAAAAGAGTGTGATAATAAAGTATGTAGCAGCAGTGGTTCTAAGCACCCTTCCCAGGATACCAATTCTCAGGCTAAAGAAAGTGAGTTCAAAGGAAGCACCTCCACGGAGAGAAAGAAAATTTCAAAAAAGCAGCATTCCTCTGCAGCCAATGAAGGCTTATTGTGCCTGAAAGAAAAGCCTAGTAAGGATGCTTCCAAACAGAGAAATCCTAAACGTGTGAAGAAACCAAAACAAAATCTTGTCATGAAAGACCAAGCCAAATCATCTAGTGATGAGGAATTTGAACCCCCTACTATGTCTTTTGAATCTTATCTTACTTATGATGAGGTTACCAACAAAAGAAAGGAGAAAAGCTTGTTCTGCAGGTGCACGGCCAAAAAAGTGCAGTGAAGAGAAGAACTGCTTATTACTACAAAAGACTTCAAAACTTTCTCAGGCGAAAGAGGGAGTTGAAGATGTAAAAAAATGTGAGAGTGCTCAATCAGAAACTCCGAGTAAAAAGGTAAATCACTACAGGGTTGAGATAACAGCAGATGAACAGCAGACAAACCAGTGGTTTAGACTTCTAATTACACTGAAATTTACCTGTGTTTTTGAGGAACAGATTGCATGACTGATGTATCAGCTGCATTGCAATTGCCAATAATGACAATAATGGGGAGAAAAGAGATACAGTTTTTAATTTAATTACTTGTATTTTTAGCATTCTTTCCAATATTACTGTGGTGTTTGATCCTTAACAACTAATCTGCATTTAACTTGCAAAATACAAAGGTAGTTACCTTTGGAAAGACATCCACCTTTTTCTCTCTTGACTGTCCTGGTTTGTGGCTGCTGCAGCTCTTTGTGTATAGAACAGTCCTTTTGTCAGGTGCTGTGGTTCTTTAATAGTGAATGCTAATGTTTGCAGTGGAACTGAACATTCTTTAAATGCATTATTGCATATAAAACTAGATTATACATATAATAGTCTGAGCTGTCCTAGTCTCTTGAAATGCAAAAAGCTTAAGTAGCTCCTCTAAGATAATGTGTATGCAAAAAAATGCATTAGACCTTTTAAATGAAGACCTTTTGTGCACTGAAAGTTAGGGTTATCTTCAGATTTATATCTTCACTGTGATGTGAAAGCTTTAGGCTTTTTTTATTATGGAAGATCTGCAATCTGAATGTGGTATCTTCTGTCCCAGATGAGGAAATATTAATGTAGAGGCTTATGTATGAGACTCAACATAAACTGTTTGAGGAAAAACCTCAGATATTCAAGCAGTTGTGAAAAGTTACTATAGATACTTAAATGAAGTGAGGGAATGCAAATTTTGGGCTGTAAGTGCCTGACTTGCAATCGGAGGACACCTGAGACACAATTTAGATGTTGCATCTGATCCATTTACAGGGACCCATACTTAACAGGCTGCTGCATCTTTAAATCCCTTTTTAGGGAGTTAGCTGTGAATGTTTTAGGATGAATGGCTTACTGAGTGTGATATAGGAGACTTGATAGGACTAGGTGTAAAGCTGTTTGTTGTCTTTTAGAATTACACTTTTGTCATCTTGCAGTTTTGCCTCATTCACTGCATGCCTCAGTAGTGGTTTATCTGAAAGCCCGTTAGCTCTACATATCTACTCTGTTCTTTAATCTTTCTGTGTGCTAATTGCAGATCTACCACTAAGTTCCTTTTGTGGTATAGTGTTGGTAAGTGGAGTATGAAAGGATATACTGCAAGTAATCCTGTGAGTAAATGTTAGTGTAGAAAAGCAAGAGTTCTAGTTATCCTAGTTAATTTTGGGATTTGTATAAATGTTTGGAGGTTTATTGTAGCTTATTTTAAGCCTGGTTAACCCTGAATTTATAATATTGAAGCAATCTTTCCTTAACTGTGCACAGGCCAAAGTGGCATCCCTCCAAGAGCTTCTTAATACTCCACTACCTAAAACTCTGCCAGGCATCTCAGAATCCTCTCCCCCATATGCTGCAGAATTTACAGGTAAGTAATACACAAGGCTAGTAAATGTGAAATAGTGAAGGTGTTTATAGCTCTGCATAGAAATGTTTTATCCCCTCTCCCAACAAGCTGTATTAGCTCATCAGTCCATGGCAAAGAAGGGCCTCACTTCCTCATCTGTAGAAACTGTGTTGAAGCTGAAGGGAGTTATAAGGCCTTCCTTCTAAAGGTTTGCTGAGGAAGGTTATCACAGACTTAGAGAAGGCATAAACCAAGTGGCTGTTCTACAGGCTCCATTTATCTTTACTCATGTGTATACCTTAGAGTAGATAAAACCTTAGCAGAAATGATCTTAGGTAAAACAAATATGAGGCACTAAGTCTAGCTTTGGCATAGGAACCACTAGTATCATTATAGGTAGGTGACATAAAGTACTAGTGGTTCCCTAGCAGCTCTTCTCATGTGGTTTCCTACCACTGGGATCTTGAAACATTGCTGCTGTTGCAGCTTCTGGCTTCTCTAAGATAACTCAGAAGGATTAGTAAAGTTCTGTGGATGGGTGACAGAGCAATTGAGATGTAGACTGGAGATAAATAATGCAGGGCTGGTTTGAGTTGGTGCAGCTCACTTGCAGTTGGAGTTAGATAATGGTGAATGGACTTCTGCAGTTTACAATACATGCAAGGATCCCATGCTGTAATGCAGTAACTTTGTATTAAGAAAATACTTTGTATATGTAAGTAAAAGTAATTTGTTTATCTCAGAACTGAATGTTTAAAGCCTTGTGAAACCTGCCGGATGTTTTGCTTGCAGCATTCACAGTACCTGCTGTAAAAGCACCCCAGCAAGTCAATGAGATAGTTCAATTCACAGGACAGAGACTGAACTCTAAAATGCAGGTTTACTCTGGCTCCAAGGCAGTCTGCCTTTCCAAGATGCTTACACTGTATGAGCAGTGTGTCCGCATGCTTCACAACAATATTGAATGTGAGTACTTAAGGGATTTGTAGTACTTGTGACTCTAAGGGTATGAGATTCTTTTCCCCATGCCAACCACTGGCCTACTAAAATATATTGTCCCTCCCTACAAATGCTGACTTGGAGCAGGTTGAAAAGCACTTGCAGACATGGATTGATGATTGTGCCAAAATATAGCTTTGCTTTGACAGCTTACAATTTTTAAAGGTCCAAGTTTACTCAAAATAATGTCCTATAAATGATAAACAAAAAATTCTGCCCCTCCACCCCCATGTTTGTTGTGATCAAGACATTTTTCATTGCATAGGCAGAGGAGGAAATTATGCATCTCAGTAAAGATGGGGCAATTACTATTCAAAGATGCTTTATCCATCCTCAAGTATAACTGCTAGTCAGTATGGAAGTGCTGATTTATAAATATTTTCATAGCCTGGCTTAGGATGTTGTGTTAGTGCTTGCTAAAATTAACTTGTGTTTTTATTTTTAAACTGAGTGGTGTTACCCATTCAGTAAAATAAGCGAGACACTGAAAGTGCTGTCCTCTTTTGTAGTGCTACAAGAAGCAGGAGGTGTGCCCTTTGAAATTCTTGAGCCTGTGCTAACACGTTGCACACCAGAGCAGTTGTTTCAAGTAGAGAAATGTAATCTGGTAAATTCTGCCTTGTTAAATTTGGGAAACCACAGAGTTCCCTAACTCCATGGGC
Source organism: Emberiza elegans (assembly GCA_024865655.1). Taxonomy (NCBI): domain Eukaryota; kingdom Metazoa; phylum Chordata; class Aves; order Passeriformes; family Fringillidae; genus Emberiza; species Emberiza elegans. The sequence goes on along the minus strand of JALJVW010000085.1, from coordinate 18,531,401 downwards.
TGCACTGGTTTTCTGTCTTGCATACTAATTTCTTTGAATTCAGCTGTCATTATTAAGTCCTCCTTTCTCAAGTTTAAAACATTCAGGAGAATTACTACTGATGACTAAGTGGAAGACAGTTTGTATGCAAGAGTATTTCTGACAGTAAGAAAAAAAAAAGATGGCTGTAGTATTTACCACTGAAATAGCTGGGAAAGTCAGAACCAACTGTATTCAAGTTACAAAATATTAAGTCTGCAAAACATATCAGTCAGGAAGTAGCTGGGGTGAAATTGCATGTATGTGGTAGATTTATCTGCACTGTCAGGACTTGAGCTCCATGGTGCACTTGGACATTGATGTTCTGAGTGTGCAGTCCTTTGTAGGGCAAGTCAGCCTTTCCTATGTGTGCTTCAAGTTGAGAGCTGGAGTGGCCTGAGCCTGTGCTGCAGACACCAGTCTGAGCATGGCTCACTGACTCCAGCTCTGTTGCTTGAAGCTGTGTGATTTCCAGGCTGCAGTCAGTGTCCCTGCATGGTATTGCCACAGTGTGGGTACCTGTGTCAGCATGTGTGGTGGGATTTGCTCTGCACCTTCTTCCACCAAAGGTTTGGGTTGTGTCTGTAGGCTCAGAGAATAGGTACTCTTGAAAATGTTATTTTTAAATCTCTGCTTTAAGATGTCTGTGTTTTAAATTAGATGTTTATAAAAGAGACTGACCACTTGTGGAAGAAACACTGCCAAAGAGACTTTAAAAATGAGAGCCTTCTAGAATATGAGTCTTGGCGTGAAATGTACTGGAGACTGTTTAATCAGAGAGAAGAAAAACTGAAGATCCTTACAAAAAATATTCTTTCAGCTCAATCTGAGAAACCAAAAGGTAAAATCTCTGGTTAGCTCTTCCACTTACAAAACCCAATCTCTTCTGCTATTCTCGACAATATGTTTGGTTTAGTGATTTCTTTGCAGTGAATACTAATGCTCTACTTCCAGGAGAAATCATCAAGAACAAACACTGTTACTCTTAAATTAAAATTTGCTTAAAAATAAACAGATGCATTAATATAATATGTTGGTGTATCCTGCAAATATTATGCATTAGCCAAATCTTCCCTTACTGGTTGGACTAAGGATTCTAAGCTGCAATGCAAAGAGCTTTGGACATAAAGGATGTGAAAAGTCATGTATCCTCTGCTCCTTGCTTCTATATTAGGCAGGCAAGTAAAAATGGCTTATGTGACTGGTGCAGCAAAACCACCCAGGAACATTTGCCGACAGCAAGAAATCCATGGGGCAGCAGGACCTGTCATCCAGCTTCATCCCACAGGGAAGTGCAAGTAAGTGCTATGTACTATGCTTTTGAGTTTGTGTCTTTGCCAGTTCAAAATCATGCTTGTAAAATAATTAAGCTCTAAATAACTCTATTTACTTTCCTTTTTAAAGTGGCTAGTAGCTAGAAACAAACTTGCCTTTTAAGTCTTGTGTACTCCTCTGCCATGTGTGCATTGTCATTGCCCAGTTCTCACAAGTGCCAGTGAATTCACTCTCCCAGCTGGAGGGAAAGTGGACGCTGTTTCTTTTCCCCAGATTGCACTAAAGCTGCTTGGTGTCCTAGGGCAATTCCATTGTTGATGTTTTGGGTCTATTAACCTGCCTAGTAGCCTCACATGTTCTCCTGCTTTGATAAAATCCCAGTCAGCTGCCTGGTGTGATACAGCTGACCAGAATGAACCTTGGGAACTTTTAATACTTTTTTTATCCTGTGAATTTCAGAACCTGAGTCAAACAGACTTGCTGCTCAAGGTGGTTGGAAGTATGGGTTAGGAAGGGCAGCCTGGATGTAAGAATTTTCTTAAACACAGCTTTTATACCAGATAAATTTTCATAACTGTGCCTTCAACTGGTGAGATTTGGAAGGTTCTTTCCATACTGTTGCTATTTCCATTGAAAAGATAGTCCTTCACCAAGGCAATAGCTTAAGGTGCTTTCAGTTGCACTTTTGCTTTCAGCTGCTCTGTGGGAGGTTGATTCTGAATTGTGACAGACCTGCCTTTCCAGTTTAGGTGCTTCAAGTACAGTAGCATACAAGTACATATGTCCTTTGTGCTCCAGTAATCTCTGGACCAGCAGCTGAATGATGTAGGCCAAGCCTTGCATGATTTTTTTTCTCAGACATGAAAGAAGCTGTAAGAGTCATTGGTTGGCCTTCTGGAGAACCAAAGGGTTTGTTTAGGCACAATGAATTAAACTTCACTACTTTGACCTGTTGGTTTTTTAAGCTGCAGAATTTGTATATCTGAAATTCTCACTTGAGAAGCTGGTCTTGCCGGAGCTGAAAACTCCTGCTAAGGATTTGTGTGCAGACATGGAGCTCCTTAGCAGGCTGCTATTGTCACTCAGGGTGCAGTGGTACTCAGTGCTGGCAGAATGCTCAGTGACTGGCTCTGAGGAGTACAGGGCTGGCCACACTTGGTGACATTGTGCTGACACTTTGATGCTGTGTTGGGTTAATGCTCTTTAGCAGGAGGCACCAGCTTTTGTATGTATCTGCCTCAGTCCTTGCCTTGCTGATTGAGGATTCCAACATGATGTTTAGTTAGTTATTGTGCCTTTTGCTAGTCAGGTACAGAGGTTTTGTTTTTAAACATTTGCCCTCATTTTCTATCAATGAGTTAGCAGTTCAGCTGTGTTCAAAGAGGAAAATAAACACAAGGTGCAAACTAGAGCACAGGGTGTTGTGAATCACAGTGGTATTGCTGGCCATTTTGATTTGTCACAAACTCTGATTATTTGATTTTAAAGACTAATAGGAGACATGAAATCTTATAAATGTAATATTTGTTCAACAATTAAAATGGAAAAGATGGTCATCTGCAATCCCTTCTAACCTGAATTATCCTATGACTTTGAAATGTATAAAGTCTCTTAAATGTATCCAATCAGGCTGTTGGTTTTGATTTTTTTTTCAAAATGAGCCAGAGCAAATAGTAGCTTGATATTAAATGCTAACTTTTTTCTTAATTTATTTGTTTTAAAAGAACAGGGATTCCAGAAATGAGAGACAGAAATAACACATTATCAAATCTGATATGTGCTGGCACTAGAAGTTCTAGCTCATGTGTCATGATTCAAGATGGAAAGAAGCCTACCAAAAGTAAGTGGCATTTCCTAAGATGATCAATTTAATTGTTTTAACCTTCTGCCTAATATATGCCTAATATTATACTGATACAATTTTAAATTGCTCATAGCTGTAATCCTAATTGGTCTCTTTGTTTTGTTGTTATTGAAGAAATAGCACCAATCATGAAGAAAACATTGAAAGCACTGAGGAGTAGAGTTGGAAAATAAAAATGAGTCTGTCTATTTGAAGCTTATTTGATGTGACTGTATGTATATTATGCTACAGTGAATGAAAGTAGTGTCCATGTATGCACTGTTCAATTTGCTTTAGTTAAAATAGTTCTGAAAAATTGCATGGGTGAAAAATAAGCAATAAATATTGAAACCTCTGAGTCCTTTCATACTGCTGCATTCTTACTTGATTTGCAATAAGGTCAATACACACTAATAACAAATTAGTTTATATGAACCTTTAAAAGTGATGTATTTAGGAGTTTAAGCTGGTGAAGGGTCTGGGGCACAAGTTTTTGTAAGAATGGCTGAGGGAATGGGGGTGGTTTAGTGTGGAAAAAAGGAGGCTGAGGGGAAGACCTTATTGTTCTTTATGGGTACCTGAAAGGAGGTTGTACACAGGTTGATCTCCCCTCCCAAGTTGTACACAGGTTGATCTCCCCTCCCAAGTTACAGGACAAGAGAAAATGGCCTCAAATTTCATGAGTGCATGTTTAGATTGGATATTAGGAAAAATTTCACTGAAAGGGTTGTCATCATTGGAACAGGCTGCCCAGGGTAGTGGCTGTGTTGTCATTCCTAGAGATATTTAAAAGATGTGTAGATGTGGCAATTGAGGATCAGAGTGCTGGATTAACAGTTGGACATTGAGGTCTTTTCCAACCCAAACAATTCTGTGATTCTATGATTGTATGTAAGTGTGGAGATGAAAGAAAATGTGAACTACACTCTGATCTGCTACTCAGTCTGTCATGAAGAGGCCTAGCTCACAACCTCACAGCCAGTTGTCCTAAAGTGAAGAAGCTATTTGGTCTTGCATAGCTGTACTTTCAAGAGTTAGGGACTGCTGCAATTTGGGGTTGGTCTATGAATGGGTTTTGTTTTAGAAATGAGATATGTCTTTGTAGTTTTTTTTCTAAACCAGTTCATTTGCCTGAATTGTAAGCCTGACTTTGCCTTGAAGGTGCGCCTGAGAAATGGAGGAGGTCTATCAATTGCACTCAGTAGTTGCAAGTAGGTCTTTTTTCTTCCATTGTATGTCCATAGGATTTGGCATTTTAGAACTCCTCATGAAGCACAGGGTAAGGTTGTCAGAAACCTTTGAGTTGACGTCTCTTACTGAAAACACCTTATGCGTGAATTTCCTCATCCTATATCTTAGGTACTATAGATAGATTACAAAAATAGTGCTACTAAAAATGGCTTTTACAGCCATTAACTTAGTCACCCATACATGACAGCTTGTGCAAATGCCCTGTTTATGCAGGGGTTTGAAGTCAGCAGATGTTCTGTTGTGTTGTGGTTTTTTTTCCATGTGTTACAGTGGCACTAAAAAGAATAGAAGTTGAAAACATGCATGTTGAACTGGAAATGCTGGGGGAAGCTTTGGCTGTTTCTGGAATCAAAACAAGCATTAAGTAGTAGGAGAGTAATGCAGCATCTGTCATACATACCTGAAGAGTTTATCCCAGAAGCATTCTTTACAGGACTTAAATCTGGCTGGATCACCAATATACCACTCTTTGTTGCTAATCAGTTCATGGCAGAAGCTAAATTCACCTGAAGGTTTCTATCAAGTGTGGTATCTTTTTGTGTAAGAAAAGACAAAGTCGTTGTTTTGGCTCTGGCATTTGAGAACTCAGCTGTAGCCTTCCAGAACAGATATAGGTGATGGGAATATCCACTTTGGAGTCTGAAGAATTAGTTGTTTTAACTAATAGAATTACATTGTTGATTGGCAATAACTTTTCCTATCCTTGACAATGGTAGCAGAGTTATGTGGAGGACAAATTTTACTTCAAGATTAGGTGACTTTAATTTTCTCTTCTTGCTTTCTTTCACTTCAAAGGCTCTAGATATAGCTCTGGTAAGAGATGTGCAGAGGGTGCTCCTGGGATCAGATTGTCATCCTGATAATTTCTAATTGAGAAAATACAGTAGACAAGCAAATCTCTTTACTGTAAATTAGTTGGTGCTACATACACTTTCAGGTAGGGTTTTTCTTTTGCTTGTGCTGTGGTCTGTTCCTATGGACTAATGCCTACCTGAGGCTGCAGTATGCTGGGATGCTCTGGGAATGCATCTTTGTGAGGAATCTTGTTTTTGTGGTTTGACACTGCTTGATGGTACAATACAAATCAATCATGGAGGCAAATTCAAAGCTGATTCAAAGGTGTACCCTTTTCATCTGAACCAGAATGCTAATGTAGATGCTTCTGCAGTCTCCTTCCATCCCTATATACAGAGGAATGATTGCTGGATATGTGTTCCTGGCATCTGACAAACCTAACAGTGCATGTGGTATTGGAATATATTGGCCTGAGGCAGATGACTTTCCTTCTGGTGGATGGGTGAAAGATATTTGGTTTGTTGCATATTCCCCAGGCTGGCTGCCACATCTCATCAGAGGAGACCTCTGATTCTTCTTTGAAAAGGGATTATTGTCACAGAAAGACTGAATGTTACAAGTGCATGATGGAGTTCTCTTCCCTAAAAACACATTGCAGCTCTTAGTCCTCCTGCAGTATCTCTGGAACCTTTTATCCCAGCAGCATAATGCTTTTCCAGGTGATAAGCAACTTCCATATTAATTTCTGGAAAATAAGTAATGGGAGAAGAATATGGACACAAAAGGAATGCCCTGCTGTTGTGGAAAGGACCACAGATGTGTAATGTTTCTTTTCCTCTTGAGCTTTTTTCTTTCAAGCATAGAAACCACTTTCCACATTCTGACAGTGTTTTTTTCATAGCGTTCAGGAACGTTTTCCATCCTCTTAGTGGTTGGGCCCAAGAAGAAAGCTTGGCCTGACTGCTACACCACTTAAAAAAGGAGGATGCATGATGCTGCCATCTAAACAGTCTCTGTGGCAGAAGGAAAACAGTTTTGAGGTGAAGTGTTCAATCTTATGAGACCCTGCTCAGAAGGCATGTGAATTCCAGGAGCTAAGCTCTTCTTGAGGACCTTGTAGGCGTTTAAATGTTATCTTAAATTCTGGGCCAAGGCCAGAATGGGGCGTAGGGTTTGGCATGATCCTTCTGGCAGAGTTTGTAGACACCAATGTATTGCCCCATGCATGCTGTTGACAACTGTTGCTGTTCAGAGATCAGTATCTGAGCTGCTGCTAAAGCAAGGCACAGCTGGGATCCCTGTGAGCAGGGAGGTTGTTGCAGCTCTGAGCATGATGCCATTGGCTGTGTGGTATCTGGGGATGTCTGAGGATTTCTGGTAGTCACAGGAGATGACCTCAGCAGAGGGAAAAGAAATCCCCTCGCACAATGCAGATCTCAGACTTGCCATCTGAAAGCTTGGCAAAAGGTCTGTGCCAAGGTTTAGTGTGGTGAAAAATGTTGATGCACTGATGGGTAAAAAGACTATCCTCTATATACTGCTGTTGGAGGAAAAGAACCAACCTGACAAAACCCCAAATCACCCAGTGAGAGTTGCATCATTCTTTTATTTGTTTCCTTTCCCTGCCCTTCCTGTAAAGACAGGAGAGGTTTTTGAGTGGGTGATTGAAGGCCTTGGTTAGACAGCTTACTCTCTCCCTTTTCAGCCACCCCTACCATTGAACAGAGGTGAAATTTATCAAGATGGTTCTTCTGCAGTTGTAACTAGTTACTGCCAGTGAAGGAACAAGTCTGTCCTGGGTCACCACAGTGGCAGAAATGATCCTGGGTTTGTTTATTTACAGGACAAATGTATGGTGATTTTTTTTCTTTCCTTTTTTTTTTCTTTCTCACTAATTTCCATATGAGCAATTCTTGCCTCCAGCCCCCAAAATATTTCCTTTCTGATCTGCTGAATCAGTTGGAGGAGAAAAAGAATGGTGTTGGGTTCTTCTGATCAATCATATTTGATCCAATGTAGGGGCTGGGTTCAGCATTTCTTGGTGTGATCATTTGCCTTTGGTTTTCAGCAGTCTCTGTTTTGGGTACCATTGTTCAGCAGTGACACCTTACAGGAAAGTGCTGGAATCACTCTGCAGTTGTGCTACTTGACACAAGAATGGGAACAGGTTGTTCTTCTTCCTGCTTAATGGAAGTGATGTGCAATGTATCTGCCTCCTCACTTACAAATTCTGGTAAACATTTTTTAATGTGCTTTATTCAGTTTCCTGTTTTGCACATGTGAGTTGCATCCTTACACAGCTATCCCATCTTCTCCCTCTCTAAACTTTTTTTTCACAGAGCTGAATTCTGTTTTATTCTGTGGTACAGAATTCTTTGTACAAAACTCCTTTGATTACATGTCTTGGGTTGTTTTTCAAACTTCAACCCTAATTGTTAACAAAAAAGGGGCTCTGTGACTACACACATTATGGAGACAGAATTGCAGGCTTTTCAAAAGATAAATATAATATGTTGACAGTTTGGATCTAAAACAACAAAAAAGTAGATGAAAAACAAGCATTCCCAGATGTGTAAAGGAATGTACTAATCCCAGAAGACTTGAGGAGATTGTTTCCACAGATGGACATACCAAATCCAAATTTCTGATGGCCTGGAGATGAAACATCCTGGAATATGAGGTCTAACAGTCCTGTACCTACCCAACCCTATGTCCTCACCAGTGTGGGAGGACACCAGCCCTCACCAGCCCTAGACAAAAATGACACTAGAAATGGAGCTTGGAAATACTAGGTTTTCTAGAAGAAAATACATGATAAGACTGTCATTTTTTCAGAAATGAAGCATCAAAACCTCAGAAAATTGCCAACTATTTAAAGACATACAAATCTAGTTTCAGAATCCAAGCGTTTCTCCTAATTTCTGATGATAAAATGAATTCAGGTCAGAATAGTGCAGAAGGTTGCAGTTTTGTTATTTTTTCCACCCTCAAATTGTAAAACTTTAAAATTTTTTCTTTAAATGTGAAACTACAAAGTCATGAATGTAATCTTTGTAGCTTAAGCCCTAAATGGTGTGCTTGCTGTGGGAAGTGCTGGTGGAAGTTTTCAGCAGCATATGTTATGTGAACTCTGTTTACAGAGAAGTTCCCTCTTTTTATCCCTGGTGACAGACCTAAAAATGGCACTTGCTGAGGGATAGGGCTGAACAACTCTGGAAAATCTTCTGTAGTTGTCCTCCTACAGAACTGTAAATAGGTATCCCAGCAGTAGACAAAGCTTTTTATGACATCTCCAGGCCCTGTCTCTTTATGTTTATGGAATTGCTGAGGCTGCAGAAAGAGATGCTGCTTCAGAAGCAGGAAACTTAGCTGCTCAGGCAGAGATAAAGAGGAGCAAACTGCTGCTAGCCTCTGGAAGGAGAAAGGAGTTTAACCTGCAAGATTGGGAAAAAACTGCTGAGACCAGATTGGGAAGCAATATTCCCTCTTTTCAAGTTGCTGACCTCTCTGAGGGGCAAACATTGAAGACCTCTTCCTTATGCTATCTAGCTCTGTGAATTACATGAGTTTTTTCACCAGATGAGGCATATTTGCTGCATACAGCTCTTCACAATGCTCACCGTTCTCAGCTTTTCTCTCCCAGGGATGTGCTGTAGCCGGCTCTCTGCAAAATGCATTTTCCCACAGTTATCCATGTTGATGTGCTTTTTAATACTTTCAGGCCTTTCAGTCTAAAAGTTAGATAATTAGTCTGTCTCAAATTTTAGATAACTACTAAAGTGGTGTCTTAAAGTGTGACTTTTCAGAGCATTAGTATCATGTTTGAGCTGTGCTGACAGCTGAGCTCTGGGCTTAGGTATTTAGAAAAGCATGGAGAGAAAGAAATGTTTTAAAGAAGTCCCAAAGGCTTATGCACAAAGCAGCTTCTCCAGGTTTCCAGAAAGCCTGAGACTTGAGTTTGCTTCTGCAGCTGAGGGATGGAAGATCACAGGCCCTGATCAGAGGTAGCAATCCCTCTATGGGTAAGGAGAAAAGTATTCTGTGTGGCTTTGAAGAAGGGCACCTCATTATACCAAGGAGGTATCTGTGCCACAAGGTTTTGTTGTGACCTGGATGTTGATCACCAGCTGATTAATTAGCTGGCATCATTTAAAATTCCTTTCTTTGGTAAGGTGCAAGATCCATCACTTGTCCCTGTTAAACTTCATATGGTTTGTGATTGCCTAGCTGTCTGGTTTGTCTGTGTTTCTCTGCCCTCAGGACAGCTGCCCTCAATTTAGTGTCTTCTGTAAACTTGCTCAGTATCCCTTCCTGTCCTGCATCCAACTCATTTATGAAGATGTGTAAGAGCACAGGACCTAAGATGGAGCCCTGTGGAACCCCACCAGTGACAGGTCACCAGTCTGGTGTCACCCCAGTCAGTGTCACCATTTGTGCCTGACCTATGAGCCAGTTGCTCACCCATCGCATGATGTTTTTATCCAGCAGAAGGATCCTGTGAGAGACAGTATCAAAAGCTTTGCTGAAATCCAAGATTATGTCAACTGGCTTCCCTTGATCAACTAGGTGGCTACTTTGTTGTAAAAGGAAATTAGGTGTTACCACTAGGCCTTTCCCCTTATGAAGCCCTGCTGGCTGTGAGTGATGACTGTATCATCCTCCAGGTGGTTTTCAGTAACTTTCAGAATAATATTCTGCATAATTTTTCCAGTTATAGAAGAGACACTGACAGGCCTGTTTTTCCTGTGGTTTCCAAGTTCATCCTTCTTGCACTTCTTGAAAATTGAGCCAACATTTGCCAGCTTCCAGCCAGCTGGGGCCTCTCCAGATTCCCAAGACCATTCAAAAGTAATTGAGAAACATCTTGTGATGACATCAGCCAGCTCTTTAAATATCCTTGGATGAGTTGTGTCAGATCCCATAGACTTATAGGGATCCAGGTGGAACAGCAGATCACATGGACTTTCAGGGTTGACTGGGATCATAAAAGGTTTTAGGGCTCTTAAGAAGTTAAATTTTAACATTCAGCAAGGTATGCATCCCTAAGAAGGGAATGTCTGAGGTCTGTATTGAATGCCTTTTCTAGAAGTTTCCTGATCTGGAGAGCTGTAGTAAGCTGTACCTGTGTTTGCTCTGCTGTTAGTACAGCAACATGTTCTTCATTACTGAGGGCTTGAGTCTCCTTGGCTTGCCTAGTGAGAGGCATAGGAAAGATTTCCTCAAGAAAACCTTAGAGTTTGATTTACTATGAAGTTATTTAATCATTCAGTGTTATCAAAACTTTCAACACTCAGTGTATCTTGTTTCTCTATAATTTGTATCAAGATCATTGTGGAAGAACTCATGCATAATGTATGAAGTGTTTTTCTAGATTGTTTAAATAAGACTGAGCTATATTTTGCATATAAGTCAGTGTTAAGGATTGAAAACATGGTATAATTTTCTCAAAATTATGGCACTTACAGCTCTGAAAGAATTTTTCTGAAGATTTAAGGGAAAAACCAAGGATGTAACAGACCATGTTTTTAGTGCTGCTGTGACTAGCAGCAGCTGTTTACATTCTTAGTTCTGGTAGTTAAAACCCACTGATATCTTTGAGCTGGTCAGTGAGAAGACAGCCATTCTTTTTCACCAGTATTTTTCTCATTGCACTGCAATAGGAAGCTTCATCTCTTATCCCTTGTTTATAATAATCTGCTGAATTATTTTGAGAATGCTTTTCTTCTAGGAGTGCATTTCTACAATTCTCAAAAAATGACAATTTCCTATGGCACTACTGTTTCCCTTGGAGAGAAGACACTTTTGCTTGGGTGCTGACTGTCTTCCTGGATGTCCATCTAGTATTCCCTGCTTTCTCTGTCAGCATGCTGATACTGGGGAAGTTATGGCTCTTACCTGTGGGGAGAGAGCAAAGAGCTGCCTTTCCATATTATGCTTATTAAACCTAAGTAAAGGTTATTCGGTCTTTTAAAGGTAATTATTAGGTAACAAAATGAGATAAGAACTTTGACAGCAAAAGGCTAACAGTGTCAGCACAAGACTGCAGCGTGAGGGTGGTAAGGATTTGGGTGGGTGGTGTGCATCCCATCTCCTGTGCCCTTCTTGGAGCATGGCTCCTGTCCTTACTTGTCCATCCTTTGTGGTGGCTGCTCCATGCCCCAGGAAGGATTGTTACAGAGGGTCTCAAGTGCTGCAAAGAAGCTCTGAGAACCAGGTCCCTGATTCCTCCTGAAGCTGGGTACAGCTGGACTCTGTAACTCCTCTGGGCAATTATGGAAATTATTGTTTGGGTTATTTCTGCCTTAACAGCCCCTTTCCGAGAACGCTGGTGTGCAGCTTTTAGAGGGTTTATTTCCTCAAGACAGATGCCAAGCCACAAGCATGGAAAATCTGAAAGATCTGAGAAACCTCTGAGAGGGCAAGAATAATATAAAGTTTTTTCAGTCTGTCATCCAAAATGCTAGTGTAGCACTGTGCCTTGACAGCTGTCCCAATAACATTGAGTAAGGCGAGTTTTGGTTCTACCTCTTTTTACCCAAAGCCTGCTGTGTCCTTACCTACCCTCCCACCCCCAACCCACTGTGTTCACCCAGATCCTGCAGTCTGTCTTTGTGCCTCCTATTTTTATCATAACCCTTCCTCCTCCAGCACCTTATGCCATATAGCAATGCTGCACAAAGAAATGTCTCTGTGAGAAGCCCTAGGGCGTACTCTGCCTTCTCTTGTGTTGCGCATGCATGCTTTTCTTTTCTTGTTTTCAGGGGTGTCACCATAGTTTAGTTCCAACATCAAAACCATTCCCTGTTCCTCATTACAGATAATTCCATAAATGTATTTCCAGCGGCATTTTTTATTTTTCATGACACTCCAACAGGAAATTAAAGCTTCCTAGTTTCAGAGATGCAGCTGTTCCTTGCTAATGTATTCCAAAATAATCCCAAAAATGAGGATGTGTTTGCTGTCTTCAAGTGTTTGTTCATAATTTTCAATCTGCTAAATTTGTTTTCTTTGCACTTTGACTTGCTGATTTGTTGTTAAGTGTGAAATAGGTGCTTGTGTTCCTGAAAGCAGGTGCTTCAAATTCAGGTTTAGAAAGTAATTTCCTGTGCTTGACTATGGGACTTTACAAAAAAAAGGAGCTTTCTCTTTGCCCAAAACCTGCCTTGCTCTCAGGTGTTGCTTGTCTGCAGCTCTGCTTACAGCCTCAGATGATGAGTGGGCTGTGCCTGTTTGGAAGCGAGTAGATAAACATGCTGTCCTCTGCTCACCTAACCCTGGCTCCCATGCCTTTTGGCAGGTTTAAAAAAAGGCGGTTTTTTTCCTTGTTTTCACAGAGCAAGAACATTGTGCTATTTTATCTGAGACAGGATGCTTCAAAGCAGTAGTAACTATCTTGGTCTCCGTATAAGACCACACGTGGCTCTGGTGGCCTCAGCACAGCAGTCTACAAAGACCAGAGAGCAGTGTCTGTGCTTGCATTTTTTGCAATTTAATCAGGTGTCACTTGTCCCTGTTAAATAAGAGGAAGACTTGCTAGAGGGAAGACTTCCTCAAATGCCTTGTCAGAGCAGCATCATTTTCCATCTGGGCTATGTAAAATAAATCCTCTTGTCACACCAGTCCCTGCGGTCCAGCCTGGTGACTGGCAGCATGGCTGTGGCAGGCAGCAAACCTCCAGGTTTCATTCAGGAGGAGCCAGCAATTCACTTGAGTGTGCTGCTAATGGCCTGCCACTTTCCACTACAGAAAATTAAGCACAAAAGGTTGATGGAGAGTGACATTAGTTTCAAGATATGCCATAATGTATCTGTGTGGAGACTGTGAGGCTCACTGCTTCTCTTCATGGGGAGCTTCATTGGCCCTTTATATTCATCCTCTTTTTACCTGCTCTAAATAGAGCAGGTTGTTAGGTCATCTAAAAATATCTTGTTTGCATGAGATAAAGCTTACATGAAAATGGGTGTTTCAGCAAGTTAGAGAAAGCCAGTGCTGCCAGGACAGAGAGGTGGTAATGCTTACCTTAGGGGATTGTTAATAGGAGTCATCCACTGAAGTCCTCCAGACTTTGATTGGAGAGTAAATCTGAGTGGAGATGTGGACTCCAAACACGGCAGTGGATGGGCGGGGGAGGGCATGCAGATTGAACTTGGAAAAACTAAATTTCCATTGCTTGAATAATCTCTTCAGAATCTGTTTTTTGAGCATCAAGGCAAGAACCTAGCTCTTTATAAATGCCCCTGTGGTGCCTGTGTTGGAGTGGAATGGGTGTCAGCAGATGAGTAGCTGTGCAAAGGCTGTTTCCATAACCGGTCAGCAGGAGATAGCTGTGAAGCTGAACTATTCAAATCTCTGCTAATATGCAGTACTTGGGATTTATTCTAGAAAATTATGCTGGAACTTAAGAAACACAGGAATGGCAATATGCACTCAAACAGTCAGATGAATTGCAATATTCATAGTCCATTAAGTCCAATAAAGAAATCCACTATCATTAAAGTGGAAAACCAAAGGTCTGTGATATACATCTGTTATTTTTCAATATGTTAAGCGTAACTTGTATCCATTCGGACTTCAAAATTGTAAGCTAATCTGGTGAATGGATGGAGCTCTTCAAAATACAGCATATGTTACCTCACTATTTTCAAACCTCAGCAGGAAATAGCCAGGAATTCTCTCTTATATTTTTTTGGTTCTTTTATGGACAACTGGGTTAGATCCAGATCACTGGCTCAGACTGATACAGATAAGGATAATGTTTTAGCTTCTGGTTTGTATTAAAGGAGAATAGAGATTTATTTATTTGTATTTTTACTCTGTAGAGGATGAGCTGTAGGTGCTACATAACTTTCTGAATGTTTTTAGCTGAAAAGAACAGCTTTCATACCATATGAAGTGGAAGGGGGAGGGAGTATTTAGTCACTTCCACAGACATTTAAGGTTGATTCTTCTATCAATAATGGCTCTATAAACTTTGTACTATTGGAAAAATGAAAATACATATTTGCTGTTGTTTTCTTACCGTACTTACACTTTTTTTCCCTGAAGTAGAAAGGATGACAGAATTTTTGCCTTTATGCCTCTCAGATGAAAACAGGCATTTTGAAAGCAAATTAGGCACATGAGCGGGAAGTAATGTGGTTGTTTTGTCATTTTCAGCCTGTGTACAGTGAGGTTTCTGTCTGATGGGCTGGTGAAAGGAATGCAAGGATGAGTTGCTTGTCACCGTGTAATCTGTCAATATATAATTTGTTAACATATAATCTAAAGCAGCCTCTGGAGAAATAAATGCATGCTTTGTGGTTGCATTCATAATGAATTCAATGAAATGCAGATACCTTGTGTAAAGCCCGGATAATCTAGCCATAAAACTATGCTAATTGAAAAGATCTTTCTAATTTCAGGATGAAGTTCTTGTCAGCTGGCAGGGGCTCTATGTAAAAAACATGTGTCAGTGCTGTTGAAGGAAGAAAAGCACCTTCTAGTATTGGTATTCAGTTATTTTGCCAGTTTCAGGACAGGTTGCAACACCTGTCAGAGTTCCAAGCCCCTTTTTCCCACCTGTCCCCGCCTGCTGTCTGTAATTTAGGTGTGCCTCATGAGCTCCTCTGTTAAGTTCATGTAATTAAAATAACCTTTGTGGAGGAACAAAGAGCAATTCAGTTTGACTGGGAACCTTGACTTGACTTTGCTTGGTGCACTGGTTTCCTCAACACAATGTAAAATCAAGTAGCTGAGTATAACACTAATGGTCCAGAAAATATATAAGATACTAGAGACACAGAGCACTAAGAGTAATGGGGAGAAAAATAACCTGAATTTCTCACTCATGCTCTTTGCTTCCACGTGACAATGTGTGAAAGACAGCAGAAGCTTATATGCTGGTAGCCAGCAGGCATGGCCCCCCCAAACACCACCTATCATACAGGAACTTTTTGATATAAGATCCAGAAATCCATGGTGGAATTCTCATTCTACTCTTCAAAAGCCCCAAGCCAGAGGAGAAAAATGTGTTACAATTCTAAAGAGTCAGGTTATGAACATTACAGCTCTCCTTTAAAGAAAGGTAAATTCCTGGTACTTCCCAGCACACTTTTTGCTCACCATTTTATTTTTGAGCTCTAAATATAGTTCCCAAATGAAAAAGCTGTAAAATTTTCAAGTTTAATATAGAACAATGTGAACTGATCAAAACTGGCATTGATATAGTCTCTCTCTCCTCTCGCTGTATGTTCCTGGCACGTTCTTTGCACCAAGCTGAGTGTTTTTCTGACTAAGCTGTGAGCCAAATTGGTAAAAATAGACTCCCAAACTGCTGACCAAACATTTCCCCTCCTTTCTTTGATCAGATCTAATGCTCATGTACGGTGTGCTGTGTTGATTCAGCATTCAAAACCAATGAAATAAAAAGCTGGTCTGTGTCTTTGTATTTCTCATACTGGTTTGGTTTCCCACCAGGATCAGCAAGCTTGTTCTTGCCCCACAGCTGTGACCGATTCACAGGAGAGCTTGAGAAAGGGGAGGCAAAAGACAAGAGCGTCTTTTGTTGTTGTTAATAGAAGCCTAACTAGAGAGGTTTAGGCTTAAGAGTGGTTCAGGATAGTCAAAATTGACCTGAAGCCCTCTGAGAAATGGTCCAGCCTGTGCTTGGCTGCAAGAGCACTGGCAAAGTGTGAGAGAGTTGTCTTGCTGGGGAGTTTCAGGGCTAAGCCCTCTCTTTTGCTGATCACAAGGGCACTGGGTTCAGTTTCTGACATAGTGGTGTAAGCCTAAAGCAACTCACTGTCTAAGTGCTTTAAGCTTAGACTGAAAGTGTTGCCTTGGAGTCTAAAATCATGCAACTGATGAAAAGCATATTGAATTGGTACTTGTCCCATGGAATTGGGAACTGAAGTAGTTCAGAGAGCAGATTCAGCTACTAATGATGGCTGGATTGGATTCCAGTTGAATCAGTTTGCATGAACTGTCTATAATGTGCCTGCATGAGCATTAGTGCAGGCTGGCACAGCAGAGAGAGCAGGGGAGAGGAGGACAAGGCTTTAGTATCATAGGCTTAAATTGCAATGATATTTTGTGCTGGAGTGAGCTGAGCAGCAGGTTACATCTGTCCAGGTGGGGAGACTTAATCAGTGCAACTACAATCAGCCTAGACCAGAAAAACGCAATGGGAGCAGAAGGTGGAGACTGCACCATGTACTCCATGTTGAAATGGATTGACAGAGGGTGGGAGGAGGTCTGGGGTGCTCTTTTCCTCTCTGTTTTTAAGCACTTGGCTTTGCTGGTTCAGAGGTATGAAGCACTACCTGAAAAATCTTCAAGGGCTTACTCTGGGGCATGCAGATACAGTCCAGACTGACATTTGTTCAAATCAGCTTTTGAGGAAGGTATGGGTTTTTCTTCTTGCTGGCTTTACCCAGCTCATCCTGGAAACTCAGCACAGTTTTGCAATTCTGAGCTGTGACATTCAGTTCCAAATGAAATTCAGTGCCTAATGTTGGGTGAGATGTTTCTTATAGCAGACAGTGATATTATACATGTTATACAGGCCATTCCCCAGGGAAATTAATGGCCTGCAAATGTGCAAAAGCTTTACTGGCCCATTTTCTTTTGATGTTACTTTACTTTTTTCATATTTTCGTTCTGCTTCTCCTATGTTCTGTACAAGGCACAGTATTCTCATCCTAGAATGTGATATTTATTGTTGAGTCATATGTTACTGCACTTGCATGGCAGGAAAGCATGAATTTGATCTGTTATTATTTTAGTTCTTCTACACTGTGTATTTAGAATTTAATTAATTACTGCAGCTGGTCTTTAAATATTATTGTAATATAGGAACTAGGTATAAATATTCAAATTGGTACTTCCAAGGCTAAATTACTAAAAGCATGGTGTACCACACTTGCTGTACAGATTGGTTCCAAAGGGACTGGCTAGGTGCTGAGAGTTTCTAAAACTCCCAGCCATGTTTACTCTCTGTTGCTAAATAAGAGACCTAGAGACCAAACTAGAAACATGATGGGATTTGGAAACTTGCATTTTATTAAATAGTTTTTACTTTTTTTTTTTTTTTCAATGTAAATATCAGCATGAGCCTATGATGACAGGGAAGCAGAGAAAGAAAGGTGAAATAATCTATTCTTGGTATTGCTGAGTTATTGGAGCTTGCCTCAGTTTTTTACAACCATGAGCCCTGTAATTAAATAGAATTCACTCCAGCACAGAGGATTTCTGTAAAAGCCTTTGCTCCACACATGACCTACTTCAGGTCTCTGTGAAGGGCAGAAATCTGGCATAACTGGTGAGGTTCTACCCCAGACATAAATCCTTGATGAAAATTCCAGTTATAATATTCAGCCACTGGATGTCCTCATTTTCAAAGGTCTGCAAAGGTTGATCAGCTGGTAAGCCACGTGTTGTTGACAGTCTGCAGAGCATTGCATAAAAATATTCTTGCATAAAAATATTCTGTGTGTATTGGGTGTTGCTAAACTCCAAGCTTATCACCCATGTAGTAATGGGATCGGTTTCACTTATCAAGATAATCAAACTACTACTGGATACACAACATGTATTCTCAAATATCTTTCTTTTATTTTCTGTTATTTTCTTGGTTTTGGGGAGCTTTATAAATGACTTAACAGTAATTTATGTAACACTTTGCTTTGCAGGACTTGCATTCCTGAAAACAGTACACTACATTTCTTCCTTTTTCCAGTGCTACCTTTGCTGGAATTTACTGCAATTTTTACTGTGGCTTTGGACAGCAGCTTTGTTTTTTAAAGTCCTTGTGAATTCTCTAGGGCACATCCCTCTGCTTTCAGGAGTCCTGATTGTCTGATCCCACAAAGACTTTGCCAGGGTTAGGTAATCACGTTGTGCGTTTAGCTACACCTGCCCAGAGAGCTTAACTTTGCTTCCTCTCAGAATCATAGAATGGTTTGGATTGGAAGCAACCTCAAAGATCATCTAGTTCCAATGCCCCTGCCATGGAGAGGGACACCTTTCACTCCACCAGGTTGCTCAGAGCCCCATCCAACCTGGCCTGCCTTCTCCTGCAGCTCATGAGCCATCACCACCCACCTTTCCTTGGCTGCAGGCTCCCCTTCCTGCACCATCATGGAGGGCATTTCTCAGCCCAAGCTTTGCCTGCAGACAAAGCTCTCATCCAGCCTCCTCATTCTTGCAGCTCTAACAGCATCATCCTCATTGCCAAACATTTCTGTCTTCTGATGATGATTTTACATTGTGTGTCAGACATCCTCCAACAACTTATAAAAATCTGAACTTGCAGCAAGATTGACAATGGGCTGTCTGTAGAGCATGTGGGCTTCTGTTAATGAAATGTGGAAAATGCATTCATGAAAATCTGTATTGCTGATGTTTTTCAGTGTGAAATTTCAAGGGAAGAAGGTCTACTTAGCTTTCTGCCTTTTATTTCTTTAATTTAAACTGCTCTTAAACCACATTCTATGAAGGCAGCAGCTTGTACTTGCTAAACATTTGTGAAAGCAGGTTTTACTGTGAGTGGAAGACAAACTCAGAAAAAAATAATAAGGCTAGGCTTCTTTCCTTCATTAGGGAAACTCCCCTTCTGGTATTAATGGATACACTTAACACTAGATACCTACCCTTCATGTACCAGTTTTGTTCTTACCAGGCTGGTGCCTAAGGCACATCTCCAGCAGGAGTCAGCCTCTGTAGCTGCTGAAGTCTGCTAAGATGACTGATGCCAGGTATGCATTTATTTATCTCCTCACTCAGTAGTTCAGCACCAGGTGAGTGGTTCAGAAAAAGAGATGAACATGTTATGTTTCCACACACTGTTGTGCAGGGCTGGTAGATGCTCATGGAAAGTTGCTCACCCCCTTTGCATTCTTTCATGCAGACTGGAAAGGGAGTCATGCCCAGAGCTGCTGAGGTGGGCAGAAACCTGGGGTGCTCCTGATGGGAGTCTCAGTCCTGGAATTTGCTCCAGCTAAGTAACTGTGGTGATTTCTGGACTCTGGATCAAGAGTTCATGAGTTTCTTTCAAAATTCATGTGAAAGATTCAGAAGATGGAAGACAGAGGAAAAAGCCACCATGGGCAGATCTGGATGACACAATTCTTGTCACAATTCTGTTACCTTAATCCCAGCTATGTGCTTATGTTTCCATAATGGGGAGAAGAGCCAAGGGTGGTAGGAGCAGATGGCTCTGCAGACACAGTGAGGAGCAAAGAGCAGCTTCTGAGGAAGATGGGTGTTGCAGGACTTCTCCCATCCCAGAGCTGCCAGCAGCTGAGGAGCCAGGAAATGGTTGACTGGAAATGAGCTCTCTCTAGTCTTGGAGGCTAACTTGGCTGTGGGAGTGAATCAGAAGTCATTTCCCTGCCCTAGAAACTGTGATACTGCTCTGAAATTTGCTCACCTAAAGCTAAATTATTGTCTCTCAGAAAACACAGCTTCTAAACTGCTTAGGAACTGGTGACAGTCTGCAGACTGCTTAGCCTTCTCCCTCTAGGTGATGACTTACTGGTCCCTTTCTGTCATTCTGAAGGGCATTGTGGGCCATGCAAGCAGTGGTGGTAAAAACAGGAGAAGAAGAAATGGGATTGGAGTCCAACATCTATGTACTGAGGTTGGGCATTTCTACTTTTCCCTCTGGTGCTCATGGTCATCCCTGGAGAGCTGAAGCCTGCTGTGATTTTGCAGGGATCTACCTGTTCTTTCCTCTTGTGGCTTTTGAAGAGCTCTTTGGAAAATGTGGGGCGCTGCTTTTAGAGATTGTAAAACTGGAGATTTAACTTGGAGTGATGAAAAGAGATGAAAGGTTTTGCAAGCAGCAAACCCTGGATTTATGGCAAACACAGAGGATTTTGCTTCCTCATTACAAAAGCCCTGATGCAGTTCAAAATCAATAATTGATCTATTTCCATTTACAGATACATCTGCATTCATTCAGGCTAGGAAACCTTATTCCTGGGTGCAAATTTTCCTTTTAAGCAGCTTGTGCTCAGGCTGCCTACATATGTATCTGTTCATCGAGTGGGCAACACTTAGTCCCTTCTAGAAATGAGCCAGGGACATTTTTTTCTACAGGAAGCCAAGAGTAGGACTGACAAGACAGATGGAAGCTGCTGAACTGTTACACAGCTTGTTAGGGAAGGGCAGAGCCCTTTAAAGCTGAGGCTGCAGCCAGGATGTACCTCTTGAGAAATGGCAGCAATCCCCAAAGTAAGTAGTTTGCATGGGCTACAAATCTGCCTCAAAATAAGCAGCATGGATGCAGCCAGTGAGGCTGAACTCCAAATAAACCCTTTTTATTTCAGCTATAATATGGGATGACATAAACATAGTGTGACTCTCCCGTTTGGTGCTCTGTATCCCAGATCACTGACTGTTCAACCACTCCAAGCTGTGGGTCACACATCTATAGACCTTCTATAGATAAAAATTCCTGCTATGTTAACAAGAGATCTGTGAGGAATTTTGGTTTTGCTTCAGCTGGTTAATAAACCAGTGTTTTGCTCCAGCTGGATGCTTAATGCAGCACCTGGACAGCCCGGGCAGCACGACGCAGTCCACGGAGGATTTGTGGGATTTTTAGCTGCTAAATACTAGGCTTGTTACATGCACATGCTGCTGGCCTTTGTGAACTGATTTTTTTTTTTTTACAAAGGAATCTTGGACAAGTTTCATGATTGTGGCACCAAAAGGCCCACTGGTGGCGGGAGGCTGAGCTTGCTGCTTTCTGGTAAAAAGGCTCTTTTTTTGTCCAAAGCAAATGGTCACAGCAGCAAAACCACTGTGCATCTTTTCAAGATACTATGTCGTGTATTGTCTGCTAAGTGTATTCTTAGAACCAGATGATAATTTTAGCTGAAACTATCTTAAAATACCTGAATCTGAGCCAGACATGTAAGGCAGAAGACATTGTCCTGACAGCTGGAGTTTGGGGAGGTTGCAAGCAAGTAGAAACTAGATCTTACAGAAGGAAGTACTGGGCTAGCTAACGATGGAGATTATAATCTCTTTGCATTGCTTCTGATGACAGAAGGACAAAAGGTGCCCTTCTGCTTCCTAGGGAGGTTTCCAGATTAAAGAATGGGCCTTTGTTTTTGGTGAGGAGGATTTTGGCTGATGAAAGTTAGCAGGGAAGCCAAGATAGGAAACCTGCAGCAGCTTGGCATTGTGTGTGAGGTAGAAGCTGCCCATTTGGTGCTAAGTGTATCTCCAGGAGCTAGAAAGGGCAAAATGGTTTTGATTTTGGCTTTATTTATAGCTGTTGTATAGTCTCAACTTCCCTCTTTTCGGCTTGCAGCCCTGAGATCAATTAAAACTACAGCATAAAGCTTCCCACCTTCCAGAGAATAAATGGTGTGATCTCATGGTGGTCCTGTACGAAGTGCACAAGGTTGAAGTGGGAGATTGAAAAGAATTAAGGAAAAACTGCATCATACAGCTATATCTGTATTAGGCACAACATCTTTGTCCTGGGATCAGATTCCTGCTGAGATTTTTCTTGAGGGCAGCTTGTCCTTCCTGCTGGGAAGAAACATGGGGTGAGCCACAAGATGACCATGGCTGTGTTGGGAAAGTTGGAGGAAAAATGACATACAGGAAAGGGGGCCCTGGGTGTGCTCTGTTTCTTTGGGGTAGCCCATGTCCCGGCAGCACTTCTACCTGGAGACAACCCCATCTGTACCACTCTTAAACCTGAAAGCACTGACATATCTAGACAGCCTAAACCAAGGAATCCCATGGGAGGGAGTGGAAGATGAGAAGTTGCTGCCACAAGCAAGGAGCCTGGCGCCATGAACAGCAAAATGCCATGGACAGCTAGGCTGCAAAATTACAGCCAAAATTACAAGCTGCTGCTTGCCAACTGTGTGGCTGGAAGGAGCATGCCAGAGCAGACTGGGTTTCCATCTCTCCCCTGTCTGGCCTCCTGTCAGCCTACGCCTCTGCACAGTGCCTGGACAAAGCGCTAAAAACTGGAAATAGAAATACAGAATTAAACACTGGAATAAAGTGTCCAGGCTCGGGGTTTCTGTGACGGCTGGAAAACTGGTGGGCATTTCACAATTAAAGCTGAGCAGTATTCCCAGTGGGTGGAGGTGCTTCCATGCCAGGATTCCCACAAGGGGCAAGACAAGATGTATATTGCACCTTTGGTGTCAGCTGGAAGAAGCCTATTTCTCAAAGCACCAGGTCCTTTTCTGTTCCACATATTTCCTAGTGATCTCATTTTACATTTGCAGTCTCGGATCTTCTCACAGTCAAATTAATTTCAATATTTTCTTCCAACACAAAACAGTCTTAACTGAGCACATGGTACATTGGAAAATCTCTTCTCTCAAAAATGATCAAGGAGAGGTAGAGTATTTCTGTATGGCAGGACCTACAGTGATCATCTAGATGAGCTTCTGGGCTGGTGGAAGTTCCTTGCAGTGAGGAGTTTGCTGAAGGGTCACACTCCAGCCCACTTTGCTTTCCATTTACTCCTTCTGTTTGCCTGCAGAGCTTCAGAGGTGCGTGCATGGACTTCCTAGTTCACCACTCTGTCTCTGTTTGCCAAGTGTTTACTTGACCTAAATTCTTTTGAAAACCATCATTTGTGACAACTTAGCACAGGCTTTACAGAACTGGGTAGCTGATTAACAAGCACTGTGAACTGGACTCACAAGCTCTGACATTTTATCAACAATACGAGCAGGGTTTTTTTTTTATTTTATTTATTTTTTAATGCTACTGATTTCTTAAACTATATATTTTTTCTAACTGTAAGATTGAGCTGTTGTATATATATCCTAAATTGTTAGTTCACCTTTCAGTCCTCAGCATAACATCTCTCCAGAAAGGGATTTAATTCTGAAGACAGTTGTGAGTCTTACTGAGTAGCTACATCATACGAGGTAACTCACTGGATTCAGATGTTTACTTTTAATGCCAGTTGTTATTGGGACACGATTAAAGGCAGAAAAATATTTTACCTGGTGCAGCGGCTTACTATGATTTTTCCTTTTGCTATTAGAAATAATTTCTGTTATATTTTATTTGTCTTTGGTCTAATTCAACAATAAGCAACATTCACAGTTCAGTTCCTTTTTCTCTAAGGAGAAATGTCAGAAATTTCTTCATTCTTTTTCCTGAAGATCAATAGCACTTTTATAACATGGTATTTTATAATTTAAATAAAAAAAGATCTTATGTGGTAAAATTCATTGAAGTGCAGATTTCCAATTAGCATACATTTATATGTGCTAATATAGGAAATTAGTGAAGGGTGGACTTAACGTTAAACTCGCATTTGTGAATGTTAAATGTGGAGTTGTGTGTGTGCAATTGTTGATAATACCCCATTTGACTATTGTAATGGCATTGAATTCTCTTCCAACTGAGAGGAAGAAAATAAGAAACCACATATAAAAAACCCAAGGTTAAAAAAATTAGAAGGCAGTCACAGTACTCTTCATTGCTGTAAAATTTACATTAGCCCTGGTACTAGCTGCTTCTTCCTCCTGTCCATAAAACATGCTCCAGATCCATTAATGAGTCCATGAAATGATGGGCTGTAAGAATGCTCCTGATACGGGTTCTTGACGTGCCAAGTGCTGTTCTTGTTGCCACCCTTGCCCTGGTGGGAACCACCAGGTCAGCTTCCCCCAGAGAGATGTGATCTCCTGACCCTCACAATGCTGAAAGCCCACGGGGAGCTGGGGGTCTCTCATCATTTGGCCAACAGAGATCACAAAATGATGGTGAGATTTAATGCCTACCCAAATCCTCAGGCTGGGCTGACAGGCAGCAGGGTGACTGACCTACCTTGTGCTTGTATCTGCCTTTTTTACTTCATGCCAAGTCCAGCAGCGTGGTTTTTTCTGCTGGCCATAGGAAATTGAGCACCAAACTACATCCAGTCAAGGATTATTTAGTTACATCATGGTGTTGATATGAAAAAATAAACATAGACCTGAATGCATGTCTCTACTTGCTCTCTTTATGGTGGTTGGAGAAGCAAAATTTGCTGTGCAAAGTTGTATAGAACCAGCTGAAAACAGCAAAAACCTGAAAGAAATGGTTGGGACCCAGAAACTACCCCTCTGCTGCCACAGCCAGCCCAGCAGCTGAGGGGGGGAAAAAAAAAGAAGGAAAAAGCCCATCCCAGCTGCCAGACTGTCTTTTCCTTATTTGCATGAACACATCTATTTGTTCTTCTGGCCAAAGAAGATGGGGGTGTCAGCCCTTGAAAGTTGGTGTGAAATATGAAACTACTGGATACAATGCAACCACATATGATTGGCCACTCCTTACAAACCAAACTGAAGCAAGAAGGATTAAATCAAAGTAATACCTCATGTGATTACAGCTCATTGTGTTCAAATAAAAGCTGACGTTAACATGAGTGATTTGTTTGGTGGTGGGGGTGGAGAGGATAGGAGATGCTACAACTTCTGCTCACAGTGATTGCTATTTATAACACTGTAAAACCACAGTGAACGTGTTAAATGTGCTGCCACGAGCATGTGCCGCTTCAGCTTGGTATTATGGCTAGAATAATTCATTGTGGCTCTTAGCCCTGCCTTTGTACTAGTAACACATTATGTGATCCTGTATCAGTTATTTTAGGCATACAAAAACCTTGTAGATGTGGTGGTGGTACCTGTGCTGATTAAACCATAATTTGTAACTGTAGCTGTGTAATTGGTGTGGGAACGCTTTACAGTCACATCTACCTGCTGTTTTTACAGCCCTTCTCTAAACAATTTACATAGAAACGAAGAACAAATGAGACCAGAGTCCTCAGCCAGCAAAACTGAGCAAAGAGAAGTATGTCAGTGCTAATTACCTCCAGCACCCTGCTGGGGCTGCCTCTCAGCAGCTCTGCAGGCTGTGATACAGTGGGTTCAGTAGTATTCCTCTTTAATTTCCTCAGAGATGCTGGGGAAGTAATCTTCCAGCAGAAATCCAGTGCTATTTAAATTATTTTTCCCCAAAACTAGTCCCGTTAGCTAGAGTACTTGGGTCTTTCTGGCTTCATACTCTTGTTTGGCCCTGGATTCTCTGTGCCATGTAAGTATATCTCTTTATAGCAAGGCTTAGAAATCTGAGGGAAGGAAGAAGTCCTGAATGCAGAAAGAGACTTCAGGAACATGGCCTGCTTTATTTTTATTTTATCTGTATGGGGTTTTTTTTTCATTTTTGTAGTTATTCATTGTACTTTTCCTAGTGCTAAGTGGATTTTGAACTGAGCTTTATGAATTACTTAAACTATGCTGATGCAAAATCTATTTCTATCCATTCTGTTTTCTCTATATCCCACAATGCACATTACTGCAATACAACACATTACTATTAAATTCTGATTATTTTGAGTATTACTGCTTTCCTTGTAGCAACACTAACCTCCTCTGCACTCACTCAAGCCCATGGATATCCTTGCTCTAGGCCTTTTTATAAGAATCTCAACTTGAAACTTGGTGTTCTTTGCTTGAATTGTCTTTTGACAAGCCAGAAAGCAATTCTGTCTGAGCTGTGCTGAGGAGGGAGAGCTACAGCATGACCTTGCTCTTGCTTCTTTCAAACCGTAACTTCCAGGAACACTCTTGAGATCAGTCCAGCCTTATCTGTATTTCACATTTCATTGTCTGTGTTCTTTGTAAGTCACAGAAACCTAATTTTTTGTTCAGGATCACTCAAGATGATGGTATCTAGTAAGAGAAATTGAGATTTTCAGCACTGAAGCTCTTGGGTATATGCCCAGACCAGGCTAGAGTGACTGAAGGATGGCTCTTTGTTTGATGAACTTAAGACATTATTTTTTTGGTCATGAGCAGTCTCCCAGGTTTCAACTATGAAGTGACTGTGTGTATAACTGGTACCCCTGGTGTCATTCCCAACAGAGAGCCCTGGAAGCACTGAACTGTTGAGCAGGGTGATCTCTTGCACTCAATGCAGCTCTCTGCTGGCAATGCCATGCAGGAGAGTTTGCTCACCTCCTGCTGTCTATGTCCTGCAAACAACTGGCTGCAACCTTTGTTAATGAGCACCTTAACACCATTTAATGGGGGCAACAGGGACTGTCACAAACCCTGATGTGGGTTCCCTGATCACAGTGGGAATAGCAGGAAGATATGTGAACTGTGAATTCACAGTGAGAGCAGACTTCATCTGTTCCCCTCTGAATCAGAGCTGGTAGAAGTCTGACCCTGTCTGCACAAGACTGAAGAAAGCGGTCGGCTGGGAAAGAAGCAAAAGCTGCTCCCCACACTCATTTACTCCTCCTGCAGAAGAGGTAGTGGCTCTACCTCTCTTATCAAATGGCAGCTGGAACCAGGTAATCCTCCTGCAGGACTGTGAGACCAGCACACCTTAATTCCTTCTGCATGTGAGCCACACCTTGGCTTGCTGGGGAAATGTGCAATGCAGCAGGACTGCTTCTATCAGAGATGGCAACACTGCTCTGACCCCCGGGGGGCACAGTGCCCCACGTAATCAGGTTGTCAGGTATGTGTTAGTATGAATCCTGGCAATTTGCTGTCCTCCCTTCTCACAACTTGCATGCCTGGCTATAGCTTCTAGTTTCTATACTGTATCACAATTCTCTTTTCTCAACTTTTTTTAAGACCTCTCCCACCAAAACTTGTCGCAATATGAGAGGTCTTCTTCATTTAGGGAAGGATTTTATTGCTGCTATTTCCTAGTGCAGAAAAATCATAGATACCAGTAACTTATTACACTGACCAAAGCTGAACAAGTTTGCTTGCTTGGGAGGTTGCTTTCTACGGTGAGAATAGTATTTTCTCAAGAATGGCAGTGGTTTGCCTTTTGACGTCCTCAATGCCTATTTCCACGCCATAGCTTCAGGCTATACTTTCACCTCTGCAGTGGGCCAGGGGCACTAGCACTGATTTAATGTCCTAAGCTTCCAAGGATTTTATCAAAATCTTATGACACTAGCTGTCCAATGCAGAGAAGGGGAAGATCTTTATCCTTGTATTGAGTCTGAGCTGGTGAAGGCAGATCTCATAAATAAGTATTTAGCTTTCTTGCAATCACTCTGCCCCCTGGACTCCCTGAGACTCATGAGAAGCGTGCAAATAGTTTGACTCATTCTTCATTAAAGTACACACACTCACTCGATTGTCAGTCACCCTCCTGTTACTGCCTAGACTTGTCACAGTGAGGCCTAGTCATGAGACACATGACAGCATCTGCAGAAGTGACATCTCATGTCAGATTTGTGTCCATATCATGGAAGAAAGGTTTAAGCTGTTTACAAGCATCTGAGAGTGCTGGGATCTGAAGTCCTCTTTGGAGGGCACACTGGGCATTTCTCCCAAATGCCACAGAGGACAGTGGGACAGAGAGCAGTGTAAGATGCTGAGAGAACCTTTCCACTGAGGCCACTGCTAGAGCTCTTGCCTGTTGTCAAATTCAGCTGTGGGACAATGTGAATAGTTCCATACAAGCAGAAGATGGACATGAGGTCCTGAGGTGCCACTGAGCAGTCTGTTTTTTAGAGCTGGAGTTCAGGAGGCAATGCGGTCATCCTTCTGTTTGGCAATTAAACAAGTCACTTTGTTCTCCAGTTTCAAATGCTTTGATTTATCCCATCCCCATGATGTAGTCCTTTGTAGTACTGCATGTCCTAGGTAAACTGGGGGTAGTTAGCAGTAGCCCTCCCTTGTTCATGTGCCCTGCTGCATGGCTCCTCTGTAGTCTCACTTCATCAGAGGGTACCCTCGGAACAGAGGCACTGAGGTCCCTGATTTTAGGCAAGGCAGTCTTGGCAGCAAATCTGCTGTTGGTCACAGAGGCTTGTGAACAGTTTGAGCCTTATATCTGTCTCAGTATTTGTTCAGTTGATCTCTGCTGAGCCTCCACATTCCCTGCATCTGGTTCAATACCTTCTGTGTCAAATCTTGGGTTGGAGCTGCCATGAGAAGATTGATTTTCCGAACCTAGCTCCTCTGCCTGGCATCAGGGAGGACCAGTCTCACCAGCAGCTGCAAGAAGTGCATCTGAAGTGCCTGGCTGGGACCCACTAATTGTGACAGAGAGGGTGCTCATCTCCACCTCTGAAATCTGCTGGGCAGCTTCCTGCATCCCTGTCTCTGCCAGCACACAACAGGTTGGTTTGATTTTCTCCTGTTGAAGTTATCTAATCTCCTGCTGCGGGGCTGGGAAGGCTTGGGAGTGCTGGTGTGCGCCTGCCCTGTTTCTGAGCACATGTGAACACATTTATGAATGCTCTTTTGTAATTACTGAATATATTGATAGAAGAAAGAAACAAATGGTTCTGACAGCTATTTTAAGAAGATATTTATAAGAAAAAGTTAACATTTTTAAAGTTTATTGTTTTGTAGGTTTGCAAAGAGTAACAGAATGCAAGTACCTAAAATGTTGTTTTTAAAACCAAAAAATAGGAAGATCACTCCAATTCCCACAGAAATTTAACAAGTGCAGCTTGTAGGATTTATCAGCTGATTTAAGAAGAACCCAACAACAAATACATTGCCACTTTGTAAGATTAAGTATTGTTGGTACCATGCAGGGATTGAAGAACAGAGACAATTACAGTGGACTCCCCCTCTCCCCTATTCCTATATCTGCACCCAATTATAATTATGCAAGAAATGAGCAATATTTCAAGAACAGCACTGATGTTAACTCCCTCTTTTCAAAAGTATTTTGTGTTGCTGTGTAGATTACAAAATTGCTATTATGCAACCAGAAAGACGAGATCCTTTAAGGCTCTTTTGCCATCAGAGCTCAGGAGCACATCGCCCCACTCACAGGGGTGTGGAGTGGGACTGCCGGAGCCCAGAGCCGGCGGACACGGGCAGAGGACTGCCGGAGTATTTGTCTTTGTTAATCCTTGTGACCTAACGATTGCCCTTTTGAAAGTGGATTAAAACCCCTATATTTCAGAAAGCCTTGAGGATAGTATACATATCTCTCTCTTTTTTTTTTTTTTTTTTTTTTTTTAAATGTTAGACCAATGCATTGGTCTAAGAGCGAAAAGATTACTCACGGCCAGGTACCTAGAGTGCGTTCCATACATTTTATTGTATTACTTTCCAGACAGAGTTCTAACAATTGAAAAGAAACTGTGAGCGTGCTCTGCGCACGCTCCCGCTCGGTGTTCCCGGGCCCTTCAGGTAGGGATCGGCATGTCCCAGAATCGGTAAAATGAGCGTCCCGAACCGCTCCCCGGCACTCCCGGGGATTGCGGACGCCGCCGTTCCGACAGCAGCCGCCGCCCGCCGCGCGGGGCGCTGGCCGAGCCCGCCCGGGGCGGCTGCGGGCCCGGCCGCTGTGGGGGAGCCGCGCCCCGCCAGTCCCCGGGGCGGAGGGGTGCGGGGCGAGCCCCGCTGCCCGGCAGCACGCTACGCTTCCAGCCGGGGGAAGCTCCGTGCCGGCGCCGCTTTTCTTTCCCTTGGCAGAAAGTTGTGCGGCCGCCCGCCCCGGCTGCCCGGGGCGAGGCGGCGCCGGGGCGGGAGCGGGGGGGTGTGCGAGCGGCGGGCCGGGTCCGGGCCCGGGCCCGGGGCGGGGCAGGGCGGCAGGGCCCGGCCCCGCTGATGTCAGCCGGGACGGGGGAGGAGAGGAGGGGGAGCGGGAGCGGCCGCCCGTGTTCCGGGTCAGGCGCGGGAATGCGCGGCGGCGGCCGGCAGCGCTGCGCTCGGCGCCCCGCGATGCCCCTGCGGACAGGGCAGCGGCCCGCCGAGAGGCACTAGGAGGACGCCCCCGGTTCCGCCCCGCTCCGGCTCCCGCCCATTGTTCTCCCGGGGCCGCCGCGCTCGCCCGGGGCTGCTTCCCGCCGGTGGCGGCGGCGCGCTGGATGCGGCTTGCGGCCGCTGGCTCGCCGGGACCCGCGCTGCGCGGCGGCGGAGCGGGCAGCAGCTCCCGCGGCCGGCGGCGAGGAGGGGGCGGCGGTGAGCGGCGGCGCCCGCCCCGCGGCCCCCGGCGGCGGGGCGATGTTCCACTGCATCCCCCTGTGGCGGTGCAACCGCCATGTGGAGTCCATCGACAAGCGGCACTGCTCGCTGGCCGCCGTGCCCGAGGAGATCTACCGCTACAGCCGCAGCCTGGAGGAGCTCCTGCTGGACGCCAACCAGCTCCGCGAGCTGCCCAAGGTGAGCGGGAGTGGGAGCGGGGGGCCAGGTGAGCTGCCCCGGCAGGTGCCCGCCCTGCTCCCGGTCCAGCGCCCGCTCCGAAGCGGCGGTGAGGGGCTCCTGGGGCCGTGGGTCTGGGGTAGCAGCCCTCGGAGTTAAAGGAAGAGCCGGAGTTTAAGGTTAGCGTTTCCCCGGAGTTTGATGGGAAATGAGCTTTCAGGAGCAAAACCTGGAGATCCGCGTCTTGCGGCAGGACAGGTCCTGTTGGAGGGCAGGGTGGTTGGTGCCGGAGTCGCAGGACATGAGTGTATATTGTGATTAACATGCACGTCATCGGAATTACGAGACCTTGGAGGGTATTCAGCCCTCCCCTTTTTTCCCCTTTCTGTAGATACTATCTGCTCCGTACGTGGGAAAGCCAAAACCCTCCAGCAGATAACCGCGTTCCCGTTTCTGCTTTCTACTCCTGGAAACTTCGTTGTGCAAAACACGAGAGACGAATAAGCCTTTTCTGTCTTAGTCTCAGCGCAGTTGTCAGTGTTTTGCTTCTCACTTGAAGCTTGTACTCAGAGTTGTATGCATACTGTATTTTTGGTGTTATTGTCAAAGAGGAATTCACTTTAAATTCAACATGATTTTGAGACCTTGAAGTGGTGCCTGCCAGTGTGCCTCTCCAGGCGGCACTTGCAGATTTGCCGGAGGGACTCCATGAGAGTGATTCCAGAGAGGCACTGCGGCTCCACCGATGCAGAGGGGGTGGGAGGCATGCTTGACTTCTGACTTGAGGACCCACGGGCTTTCTTCCCCGTGTTTGTTCCTTAAACTTGGGACAACTCAGAAACCTTTGTGAGTTGTGGTTGGTACAGTTTGACACGGGAAGTGTTACCTGGAAGCTACATCTTAAAGCTACGTGGACTCTTACTAACTTGGAATCCAAGAAACTGAACTCACTAGCCAGAAAATTTTTCAAAAGCACTTTTGTTTGTACCTGAATCAAAGTTGCTCTGTTCATACCCAGACTTAAACAGCCTTACATTTTCCTTTTTGAAATTCAGTGCACTTACATACACTCTCTTTTTTTCAACTCCACATAGTAAGAGTAATCGTGATGGCTTAGATTTTCCTTCAGACAGTAGTAAAAATAGTCAGTTGGACTGATGTGTTAAATTTGGCTTTTTCTTTTGAAAAACCTAGGCACAAGTTTGCATCTTGTTGTGACTGAACTCTATCCTTCTGAAGTAGAGCAAAACTGGTTTGCATAGCCTGTGTGTGGATGCTATTTTTACTTCCAGCAGTTTTTGCTGGCTTTGTGCACGGACCAAACTCAGGAGTCTCTTTGTACTAGACCTATCTTATTAGTGTGGGCTTTCAGGCTGGTACACAGCATATTACCGGGGTATTTAATATGTGTGTGACTGAAATGCCATTGACACCCATGGCTCTCGGATTTAAAAAAAAAAGTAATAAATTCACCACCAACTGGTTGCTGTGTAAAAATGTAAAGGGTGATGTCTGTTCATGGTGTTATATGGTATTAATTTCTGTAAATACAGTGCAGCTATTTACTGTTTCTCTTCTATTCCTTGAACCATAATATATGAAATAGCCTTTTTTTGCCCTGTGATGCTTAAAAAGACCACTTTTTTGCCATTAGTTGCATGTGACTATGCATTACATCCCATACCTGTAAGAAATAGCTGAGGGGGTTAAAAAACTCCAAAAATCAGTCTAGGCTCCTTGGCATTGTGGTGGAATCAAGCAGAAATTGAAGTTAGAAAGAACGTGGGGTTTTTTTTTGGTTTTTTTTTGGTTTTTTTTGTTTAATGTGCATGGATCATGTTACAGGAGTGCCTAAATATACTGTAGGAATATGTTTGTGGGTTTTTAGCTGGACTAGGAGGAATCTGAAGAAACACAACCACAGAAACATACTTTTATCTGTCGTATGGACTTTGTGCCTGGTCAGCAATGCAGGGAGGCATTTTTATTGGGGCTTCCTGCACAAACCTATGAACTTTCCTTGTCAGTTCCTTATTAATGATTTCTGATGAATGGAATAATAGCACCATCACCTCATGTAAGTGTTGACTCTGTGGTACAAAAATAGAGCTGTAGTCCTGAATGTGAAACTATTGTATTGAAGGTAAAACTGATGGGAAGAGCCCTGTTCGACTTTTCTACCATCAGATAGTTCTGAAAGTTCTCCTCTAGGAATCTGGTTGAGGAGAATCATGGAAGATCGCTCAGTGGAAGGTAGCTACAGCATGCATTGCTCATTCCTGTTATATTTGAAAGGTAGTGTCAATGCAAAGTACAGATTCAGAATTGGTAATCAGTGCAAAAAGCTGGGGTAGATCATACCTCTGGTAGAGAAAACATGGGGGAAATCATCAGAGTGTGTAATTAACAAACTGTTGGGTCAGCATAGATAAAAGTGGTTGTTGCATCCCTAATTTAGTGTAATTCATTATATTAGTCTGGTCTTACCTCCATTAAGTTTCTTCTCGACGTCCATAAAGGCAGTACTACAAAATCAAGCCAGATTTGGGCTGAGTTGAGGCCTAAACAATTCAGGAGAATTATGTAACTCTCAGTGGCTGGTTAGTTAGGTGTTTTTCAGTGCTTGATGAAGTCCTGAAGTTCACAGTCATCTGTGCCAATTCCTGGTGAATCACCTGTGGGCTGTGCTGATGCCATAATATAATCCTTCAACACTGATAAGGTGTTTGTGTTGCTGAGATGGTTGTGATGCCCCTTAGGAAATTGCTGCTGTAAAGCCTCACCTTGGCAGAGTGAAGAAGAATCTCCCTGTAAACTCTGTCACTTGCAGCAGAAGTTGCCGTGGATGGAGGAGGAGACCTCAACTCGGCTGCTCAGCTCTTCGTTGTGCACACAGGGAGTTCAGACTCATTCTCCAGTGTGGGCAGCTGTGGTCTGAAAGGTCTTTTACAGCAGGCAGGAGGTCTTGTAAAGCTTCTCTGAAATTCAGGAGATATTGGTGAGGTCTTTTACCAACTTTGCCGTGGCTACACATCAGACAGTGATGATGGCTTTATTTCAGACATCCACTTTGCATCCACTTGTACTTTTTTTTCATCCCTTCAAATGTGAAGCTTTCTGAGGCAGATAAATATCAGCAAGTAGCATGATGAAATATGTGGACCTGCTGCATTTCTCTCAAGCTGATGACGCAATTTGTGTTGGATGCACACGCTTCCCCCCTGCCCCTCAGTTCTCTCTGCCCCCATTTCTATCAAGTAGCAATAACAGGTGTCCTTTGTTTGATTTGATCCATTACACCAGTAAAAGAATATACTCCAATACATCCTAAAATATCCATTTTGAGATACAGAAGGCTTTGTTTAATTTGTAGCCTTTCCTAGCATACTTAAAACTTCTCTTATTCTAGAATAAGTAGTAGAACGTGGCGTATGTTAGGGTGTTAATGAAAAAACCCAACCGAAGAAACAAACATAAAAATCCTATCAAAATATGGAAGTCAACTTAGAGAATTGCTGTAGCATCTTGAAGGCAAATGACTAGCAGAACTCAGCACTATTGCTGAATTGTGTGTTATAAGAGTCATGTGAAATATCCTCAGGAGAAACAAGGAGTACACTTGAATCATGTTGAGGGAATTACTTCACTAGTTTTATTTCTGTTCTGTAAGCTAACCAAAATGCATGGTAGAATTCTTCACCTTTTTCTAAGGGGAGAGGGTAGGAAGGGTTCATCTGGAAAATACCTGAAAAGAAATGTCTGAGAAGCAGACAGAGGTGCCCCTGTTATTTCTACTCTTCCCCATCTTTGCTTCCTTGTGCATTAATATGTGGACCAGAAAAAGAAGTGTTTCTCTGACCCCCTTTTCCCTACAAATACCTTTTTTTCATCAAGTTGTATCTGTCAGCATTTCAAGAATACAAGGTAATAATTTTTGTTTGTAGAGTAACTTAAAGGTTTTTTATAGAATTTTGTTGCTGCACATTTGGTTTCCCATGTCAGTAAGTGAATCTTTGTCAAGGTTTCCTTAGCTGCTCTGCTGGATCCTGGGGTCCCTTCTTCACTCCATTCCCCAGTTACTTGATGCAGAACTGCTCTAATGTTGACAGTGACCTTTTTCTGTCTTTACCACTGGTGTCTCAGACTCCTCACCCTGCATGTTCATACTTTCCCATCCTCCTCCGTCCTTCATGTTCCAGGATCTTTCTTACTTCCTCCAACCCAAAGAGCTCTGTCTGCCGTCTGTTGCTGATGCTTTGCTTCCTCTCCTGTCCCTTCTATGCTGGGTTTTTGGCTGCCCTTGCAAACATCTCTTTCCTTTGTATTCTGCTCTTTCCCCTTTCTTTCTGCTGCCTCCCAGGTTCCCTCGTCTCTTCTTGCCCTTCTTGCAGGATAAGCCAGCCTGGTGGGATGTGCTGGAGGAGCAAGCTGTATACTATTAAGCTGCTGGTGGTTTTCCACAATAATGAAGTCTCTCTGAAGCCTTTCTCAGCAGATGTGGCTGTTTTCCCACAGAACAGCAATTTCTAGCTGTCAGCATGCTTCTCACCACTTCTGTTTTACAAGACAAATTAAAGAGCTGCGCCCTTTGGTCTGAAAAGGATGGGCTATGTATAGAGCTGGTGGTAAAGTGTAGCTCTTAACTTGCTTAAATAATTCTTTCTCCTGTGTTGGATCCCATGTGCCTTCTGTTGATTATTTTGTGTATCTGATTTTATTGGAAAAAAAAATGGCTGAGCAACTTTAAAATGTAGTTTGTGTGGTTTTCTTTTCTAAACCCTAGCATTTTTATTTTCCTTAGGAGTGAAAACTTGAGGAGTTTCTCAACCCAGGCTGTAATGTGCAGTATATCATTTGCCGCACGTCAAAAGCTATTCTTCACTGAAGAGTAGGCTTTCTGGCAAATTGCTTTGATAGAAGAAAATAACATATTCTGCATGATGCGTTTCAATAGCTTTTCTAATGAAAAGCATCAGATAAAAGTAAAATGCTTTCAATTCTATAGATCAGTCTGTAGTTGATGAAATGGTGTTTTCTATTCCAGTACAGTAGAATTTAAGGGCAAATACATCCTGTCAGCTTAATTTCTCTGTGATTCAAATTTGCAGTACAAAACTGAATCTCTGCATATTTCTTTCTCCAGTGATAGAAAAAAATAGTCTTAGGAACCCTTGAATGCAGTATTATATTTTGGCCTTTGTATTAAATCACAGCATTCTTTACATTGGTGGGTGGTGGAAATAGCTTATAACACTTGTTTTGCTACTGTTTTGTCTTGCTGCTGCTCAGTTCTTTAACTCAAAGAGTAAAGACCACTTTCCCATGATACTTCTAGCAGATGTTGTTTATGGAAAAACTCCAGTTGCAGAAAAAAATTTCAAAATTTTTTCTATGCACTTAGTTTAGCCTAAGAGTCTGAGGAAGGTTTTTTTTTTTTTCCTTTGGGGAATGATTTTTATGTAGTGTTTGTAAACCTAATGTAGTGCAGCACTGAATCATTTCGCATCTTTGAGCTTACAAATTATATCTGTCATCTGTGATTTTTCTTCTTGGTGTTACATACTAAAGCTTCACTGTAGAGTTACTAGATAGATGTGAAACCCTTTTCCCAAGAGACCTGTTTAAACCCTGGCCTCTTCCTGTGGCCCGGTTTCTTTGTTAGAGATGCTGCTGGTCTGCTGCTGCTTGACATTCAGCATTCTCGGTATCTCTGTTGTGTGTGCTGTTGAAATCCAGGGTGCTGTTATCTTACCAAAATCATGTGAAAGCTCCTTAAGAAACAGCCCCACTGTTCTTCCTATACCATACCTTTGTCTCAGGAAAAAAACTGTTCTGGACTGAGTTTCACTGTTCTATCATTGTTTCTATCATTATGCAACCATAAGCCTGAAAGACACTTATTTGGTCAGTGGCCAGTAATCTGTGGGAAGACATGATTATTGTACTATACCTCTCTTTACATTTGTGTTTATGGCTGCTTAAGTGGTACATATGTAGGAACTTTATTTCCTTTTATTGAATGCATAGATCTCCTTGAATTTGGAGAGAAGTGGTGGGATGTTTCATGTGGCTGGAGTGCTGCAGTGAATAAACACAGGCTCTTTAAGGACAGGCCAGGAAAGCAAGGATGGGGAGTTGCCCTTTGGATAAGAGAGTAGCAAGGATTTGTGAAGTTTTTCTTTGGGATGGATGACGGGCCAGCTGAGAGCAGGTTGGGATTAGTGGATGACATTGTTTTGGGTGTCTGCTGTAGACTGCTTGATCAGGATGAAGAAGTAGATGATGCTTTCTTCATGTAACTGGAAGAAGTCTCATTTTTACAGGCTCAGGCCCTCACATGGGTCTTGAACAATATGACAGCTGGAAGGACAACACATCAGGACATAAGCAATCCAGGAGTTTTCTGAAGTGCTTTGATGGCTTCCTAACACAGCTGCTCAAGGATTTAATGGACAGAGGTGATCTGTTGGACCTCATACTTAAAAACAAGAAAAGGCAGGTTGAGATGTGAAGATCAGGGTTGCAGTAGCTGTACTGACCTTGGTCACCTTGGCTGTAGTGACCATGAGATGGTGGAGTTCTGGGTTCTGAGAGGAAGGAACAGGACAATAAACAGCATCTTGAGAAAACAAACTTTGTTA
Source organism: Emberiza elegans (assembly GCA_024865655.1). Classification (NCBI taxonomy): domain Eukaryota; kingdom Metazoa; phylum Chordata; class Aves; order Passeriformes; family Fringillidae; genus Emberiza; species Emberiza elegans. Next base: position 18,494,481 of record JALJVW010000085.1, on the reverse strand, counting down.
TGTTTAGGATTCTCCTTGGAAGAGGTTGGTAAAAATGGTGTTTATGCTACCATTCAGCAGGACAGGGAGAGGCTAGAGAAATGGGCAGAGAGGAATCTCATGAAGTTCAGTAAAGAGAAATACACCTGCACGTGGAGAGAAATAGCCCAGTTCTCCAGTACAGGCTGAGGGCTGACCATCTAGAAAAGTTTTCCAGGAAAAGGCCATGGGTAACCTGGTGGACAAGTTGTCTGTCAGCCAGCAATGCTCCTTCATGACAGAGAGAGCCAACAATATCCTGGGCTGTGCAACACAAAGCATTGCCAGCAGGTGATCCTTGTCCTCTGGCCAGCACTGGGGAAACAGACCTGGAGTGTTTTGTCTAGTGCAGGGTATTGCAAAAGAAGAGACATGGACATACTGGACATACATTGTAGGGGCCACAAAGACTGTTAAGGGCTTGGAGCATCTCTCAGGAGAGAAGGCTAAAGGAGGGAGAATAGTTAAGCCTTGAGAAGAAGGCTCATGGTTGTATATAAATACATGTTAGTCAGCATGAAACCTTGGGGTGCCCTGTGACCTTACAAGAGGCAGTGGGCAAAGGCTGAAACACAGGGAACTGTCTAAATATGAAAATACTTTTTTACTGTGAGGAAGGTCAAACACTGGCATGGATTGTCCAGAGAGGTTGTGTAGTCTCTGTTCATGAAGATGCTGTAAACCTGACTGAACATGGTCCTAGGTGACCTTCTCTACATGACCCATGCTTTGAGCAAGGGGTGCACTAGGTGATTTCTAGAGCCCCTTCCAACCTCACCTGTTTTATGATTCTGTAGAGGGCATATCAAAGATTTTGCCCATCTCTGACTTGGGTGTTTTTAATGATACAGATTGAACTGCTGTGGTTTTCAAGGTTTATTCACCCTCAAATGTTTAATTGTTTTACTTTCTACATTGATAGTGTCATGGTGTTTTTGCACATCTTGCTGCAAATCCTTAAAGAAATACCACTGTATGATTTGAACTACCATGTATTTACAGTTGGTGTCAGAGAGAGAACTGTGCCACTGGGTGAAGCTGAAGCAGACTGTACACACACAGTAAAATAGTTTTATTGAAAGTTTGAGATTTTTTTCAGTATGACAAATGCTACTTAAAATACTTGCTAAGAGCACTGGTATCTTGAGACTGTGTTACCTTTTGTAACCTGTTGTGATTATTGTCAATTAGTACTATTATGCAGTACATGCTTGAATTATTAAAATCTATAATAGTTTGTAGAGAAGCAACGTTGGATCCTTACATTAGCATTCCTCTAAACATAGAGCTCTGTGTTGAAGGCTACAAAGAAGTTTATTTCCAGTTAAGTGCGTCCAGGTTTTCTCCTCCTGCTTTCCAGATTTTTCTGTTGTATTGCTTCAGACTTGAAGAAATACTTTACCTTTTGACATCAAATGAAAGATCACAGTCTGATGGAAGAACTTAGTCTGCTGTTTCCTAAACAAAGGAAAGTCATCGTCTTCCCTGTTAGTGTCCCTGCGATTGTTGACAAGATTTTTGAAGTGTGATTGGTTTGAAATATTTTCTATTTGCCGTTTTTCGTAGTAACAGCTCAGCTCTACTGATTTTTGACCTGAATTGAAAATAATTAAGTAGTTGTGTTTCAAACCTTTAACTTTTTTTAAGGTGTGTACTGTTGTAGTAAACTGGTAGCATTCCCTTCTCTTTGTGATGTACAGAGGTGAGACAAGGTTTGTGGGCAGAGATTATACATCTGTACCTCTAAAATAAATTTTATGATTATACATAGAGTTATTTTTCTAATTATATCAGTTGGTCAAAAATAAAGACATTAAGACATTACCTTCTGCCAACAGTCTTGTATACAGGAAAAATGCATGCTAGAAATTCATTGGAGAGATTAATGGGGGCTTTGTTTTTTTTCCCCTCCAAATGGCAAATGCATTTAACTGCAATGAATCTGTATTTCATTGTTGTAAATGTTTTCTGGCCTCTCTTAAAGGCAGAGGTAGTCCCTCTCAGCACTGTGCTCTAACAAACAGCTCTAGCATGGAGTGCTCTTTAACCTTTGTTGCTTCTGCTTAATTGCTGTAAAAGAGAAAGTAAATCCTTGTCTGCCAGGAACAGTGGGAGACAACCTGGTCAGTGCATTGCTTGGTAGGGCAGCATTTTGATTCAGTGCTGCGGTGGATTGGTTTTTGAGAGTGGATAGTCCCCTATTTGTCTTCTTTTAAAAGGAATGCTAACAACTGGGAGTAGGACCTGCAATTGGCCCATCCTTGTCAGTGGTTTAGAAAATGGCAGATGGTTTGAAAATGGGGTGTCAGAAGCATAGCAGGTCGATGCTGAATACCAGCTTCAGTGAGGCATTGGTGTGATTTTTGCTCTGTCTTCTGCAGGCCTTCCCCCACAGCCTGGCTGATCTTTCTCTTGGGCTTTCGAGTACCCATTGGAGGGAGAGGCAGCAATTGCAGCATCTGGTTCTGTTTAGGATATGTGCCCATGAACTGTGCTGTTTCATTAATATTTTTCTCTTATTGTGAAATCTAGTGATTTTATTAATGTTTTGTATGGACTCCTGCTTCAATGTCCCTCTGTGATGTTTTTCACTAATATTCATGATCACAAAGTTTGTAGTAGAATGTTGCAAGACCAAAGGATAGCTTGAATATATTTTGCATACATGGTTGGGGATGTATTTCATCATGCCGAGTATATATAACAGTTCTGGCTTTGCTCATGGCACACGTGAAGACAGAATTAGAGACCTCAGCTGCGTGGAGTGGTTGTCCATTTGCCAGCCTGCCACAGAACAGGCAGGCAGAGGTCGGTGTGCTGCTGTCCATCACCAGCTGCTGCTGCATCTCCTCCTGGCTCCAGAGGAAGTCCATCAGCTGCTGCTTTGATGCAGTCATCAATTGAATGATGACCCTGCTGTGCTGCACCATGAGTTCATCCCTGCCCTCAGAAATTGTTTCTGTATCTTAGGGAGTATTTTATTTGAAAATTAAAGTGTGTTGTGACCAAAGGATCACGTGGGATCCATGTTTGTGAAACCCTGTTGCCTTTGCCAGCTGTCCTTGCTCTCAGGTGAAAGCAGACAGAGTGACTTGAGGAGTCCTGATATTGCTAACAGGCTTTGTGGGAGATGCCAAACTGATAATGCCCATGCTAGGCTTTACTGGAGTCTGCTGAGATCTCTTTTCACATTTCATGAATCCAGAGTAGGATTCAGCTTTTTCAGCATTTTATTGTGCTGAATTTGGATGTGCTTCTACAGGAAAGGTGTCTGTTTTCTGTGCTCTTGCTGGTTTTCCTCAGCGCTCCCACCCATGCTACTGGCAGAAGTCTCTGGGTTGGATTTTAAGACATGATGGACAGGATTGCATCCTAGAAAGAGTTTTTTGCTCACAGGTTAGTTGTGGATTTTGACGGAGGGTGATGTCTTGAGGCTGGGGTGGAGCGCAGGGTGCATTACAGCTTGCTGAGAGCTCCAGACTGGGATGTCCACTGGCTGACTGGAGTAGAAGAGATATTTGAAATCCCACCAGTTGATGAGTGTAGGGCACTAAATGTCCTCTCTCCTTGGAATCTTTAGCACTGAGTGACCCCTATTGATAGTCTGTCAAAGGCCTTTCTGTTGATGCCTTGGACAGAAGTGGAGCGGAGAGGAATGAGGAAAAGCTCACCCTTCCCTCTTTGCCTTTGCCCTTCAGGCAGATGGGGAATGTGTGTGTATGCCTGTGCCAGAGTCTGGTTATTAAACCCATTCTGAGAAAGCTGAATGCTTGGATTCACTGGTGCTGCTGCACTAGGGGATTTAATCCTTGTTTTCCTCATGGTGTCCTGAGCACCAAGCAGTGTGTTCACCTAAAATGAGTTGGGCTTCCTCTGCTGCCACTGACGCCAAGCAATAGTGCAGACAGAATGGTAACTCCTAGGGGCCAAAAGCAAGGGGCTGGGGACCTTGTTGGGGAGCAGCTATGTTGCAAGGTTATTTCATGGATGTGAAAGCCTTGTCTGTTGTTCACTGCTTTGCTTACCAAAATTACCTCTTCTACTTGTGTTTGCCTGAAGAAAGACTTCAGAAAAAGATCTTTCTGAAGCAGTATAAAAAGTGTGGGGAAGAATTGGCTGTAATTTCTCTTATCCAGTGACCGAAGGAGGGCACAAAGCTGGTGATTGGAAGTAAACAAATGAAATGGTGTCCCCATTGATTTTTGTTTACAATGTAGGAGAAGAAAATGGAGCCTGAAGTAAGATTTAAAACAAGAATGCATTTAGGAGTTAAACTGTGTTTACATTACTATGTACCACTTCTTAATTCTAAAGCACAGATTGCCTTTAGTTGGTCATTTGTAAGTTTGGAAAATGGGTGAAATAAATACAGACGTACTTAAGAACAGAGCCTAATAACATACTCTGTCTTAGAGCTTACTTAATTCATTTTAATATAATAATGTAATTGCCTGAAGAAGCCTTAAAAGCTGAGGCAGCATGTGTACGTGGAAAATCCATATTGGCATCTGAGGGAAATCTGACATAAGAGCAAATGCTTACAAAGTCTTAATCTTGTCAGCAACAGCTCAAGTGCTTGCAAAAAAAAAATCCTGAAGCAAAAAACCACCAAACCCTCATCTTATCTGGTGTGTGTGTGACCATGAGGCAAGTTAATTTGCAATTTTCTTTCTCCTTTACATCTCATTCTAATTTCTACTGCTTATGCTAGCCCATTGTGAGAATTAGGCAGTGGATTCTGCCTAAAGAGAATTTTTAATTGTCTTTGCTGCTAGTTGTGGTTGCAATAGCTAGTAGTAGCCTTTTTATGGAAATGTTTTGCTTAATACAGTACACCTTTAGTTATGCTACCTGTGCCAGATGGGTCTGGGGTGTGGCATGTCTCTAGCCCTGCGAGGGCTCTGGCAGCTCAGATGATGCTGAAATGTTGCTCCTCCCCTTTAAACAGCTTTAGCTGCAAATACATCATTATTGTCTCCTGTGTGTTTTACTTCAACTGTTTTTTATTTTCATGTATTTCCATTTATGTTTTTTTATTCCCATCAGCTAAGGTGCTGAATTTTCAGGGAAAATTCTCAGGCTTGAGTATTTTTTGTTTCGGGAGAGAACCATTGAAACTCAAGAGATATGTTGTCTTGGCCACTTGCACGGAAGAAAATATCCTACTAGTTTGGCTTAATTCTCTTCTTTTTTTTTTTTTTTTCTAGAATTGACTGCCAGTTGTAGTGGTATTCTTAAAAAAAAAGGTATAAAAAATGAGGGCTATGGGATCACACTGTGTGTTTATACTTTTCAGTGAGTCATGCACCTCTCTGTTACTTTTTTTTCTTGTGTTGGCTGACATCGACCCAATTTTGTCAGAATAAAGTTTTTTTTAAAATATGTGTCTGCGTGAGAGAGTCTTGGTTAGTTTTCCAGTGAGAGAAGGGATCTGTTCAAGATGTATATTCTTAGAAAATCCATATAATAGAAACCTGTATAAATTCTTTGATAGCAGGAAAAGCTTCAGTTGAGGGTCAGGAACTGGTACTAAATAGCAAGTTGTAGGCTACTTCAGTGCTTATGCTCATGGCATTATTTTCCTCATTGAGGCACTATTAATTAGGCTGGCTAAACTAAGCAGCATTAGAAGTGTTGCCAAGATACTCATAGAGGCATTGGGTCTGCAATCAAAACCTGCTATTAGAGCGTCCTGGGTGGATATGCTCCTCTGGCCAACAGCACCATTGCACTTTGGATCATGTTAGAGCTTATCAAATAGAGGCAGAACTGTGTTAGAAACATCAAATCAGGAACATGTTTCTTGTTGGCATGTATTTTAAAAATCTCAGATATTTATACACATACATATATATGCATATATATGTTTATGTTTGTTGACCTCTATTGAGTAAGCTTTTAATTCTCTTTGTTCCCTGTTTTCCCTTCATTCCCTTTGTTGCCTGTTTGAAAGGTAAAATGTGCATGGCCAAAAGGAATTGCTTGCCTCTCCAGCAGTGCTTCAGAGCACTGATGATGTGTCTTAGGGAAAGGAAGAACACTTAATGAAATGGGAGTAGGATGCACTAAACGTGCAAGAGTGATTGAGTCCTGTAGTTTAAAGGAAAAAAACCAAACAAACCAAAAGTTCAAAGAAATGCCATTTGTGTAACTGCAGTTTGATTTTATCTAGGAAATGGTGTCATTCATTAAAAATTGTTATGCAGACGGAAAATAAACCTTCCAGTTAATTTTTCTTTTAAGTAGTAAAAAGAAATATCTTTAAATGTTGTGTAATATTGCTTGTTGCACATGTGCTCTGCACATTCAATAAATATGAACTGCATTGACGTGTGGTACTGTGAGCACCCTCAAACCTTCCTGAGGATATCCAGCTCTTTGGGTGACTGCCCTGTCTTTTAACCATGTTCCTGCTGTCTTTGCTCACTTGCCGTTGAATATCTGTCAGGGACAACTGTTGCTCAGATAAGATTTGTAGGAGAACATCAATATTTATAACTTTCATACAGTTTAGCAGCTACACACTGCTTTGAGGAACACATTTTGGCAAGTGTTTACTTTGGAGTGTTTGGATAGATTGGGATCTCTTCTGCAGAGCGTACTTCTGCTATGTTTTCACAAAAGTGTCTTTAAGTGCTTTTCTAAGCTTCTGATGGATTCTTGGTTTAGGCATATTAATAAATATTTAGAGAAAGGGCTACATTTGTTTTAAGGTAAGAATGGTAATGATATGAAAATGCAGTTATGGATCTTTTGAGGAAAATGAAGGATTAAAAAGCATTTGTGGCTATTTTAATTGGAAATAAGTTTTTAGGGAGCTAGAAATATGGAATTACAGAGAATTTTACCTTCCTCTTAAAATTTCAACTGGGTTATAAAACACTTTTAATATGGGGAAGGGTGGAGGACTCAAAAATGCCTTTGAAATTCCACATTCAGATCTGGTGAATCTTTTACTGTTGAGTGTTTATAAACTTTTTAAAGCTCTATCCTTCTTATCCTCTAAAAGGAACCCATGTTTTTGAGGGAAAACACATTTGTTTCAGATGTGGTTTATTTTTTTGTGACACAGTGTATACTGAAAGATTGATGCAGAAGTGCAAAACTTTTCACTTAACTTGATTTATGATCTTGACCACTCAAAACAAGATTGAAAACCTGTATTGTAATAGAGATTGATGAAACTGCTTTTGCCTTGTGTCCTAGTGAGATGCCTTACTGTCCCTTTTTTGTGTCAATCTGAGTAATATCTGAGTGACATTTAGAGCACATACTCCATCACCTAAATAAAAATGAAAACTCAAGAAGAAGTGCTAATTTCCTAGAAGGGATTGCAGGTGATGACATAGAAGTGGGTATCCCAAATTTGCAATATCTTCCATTTACCCTAAGGTGGCAAAACCATGGAGGTGCAGGCATGCACACATGCTGTGAGTGGGTGAGATGCATGTGTTTGTCTGCTGGGTCAAACTCCCTGTGCACTCCAGGGGCACAAAACTCACTCACAACTGGAGGAGTCTGTTCAGTTTGAGCACAAATCCTCACCCCATGAAAGGCCTGCCTGGAAGAAAGGAAAGTTTCCGTAAGAGATCCACAACTTTGTTAGCAATGCCTACATCTCAATATGTCTTAAATGATCCTTTTTCAGTCACCAGCTGCTCCCAGTGCCTGGGGTTCACCTGACTTTGAGCTTGGCCTGTTTGATGGTTATTTTGTCATGGGGGCTGACAGAGCCCCTGAGCCCATAGCTGGGGTCAGGGAATGTTTGCATGCTGCATTGTGTGCTGTGTTCTCACGTGGACAGGCCTGGGCTGGGTTTTTCCTCAAGCAAAGGAGACCTGAAATGCTGCCCAAGTTTCATTAGTCCTTCTGAAACTGGGCCATAGAGCAGAGGGTGTTTGAGGCTGGAAGGAAAGCCTGTCTGGGGGAGGCTGGTTCTGTAACCTGAAGAAGACCTTGTCAGCCCCTCTTCCTCAGTTTTCTGGATCTTGTTCTTTAGAAATCTCCCTCTGCATTCACTTCCTAATGAGCCCTTGTGTGTAATTAGGATGCTTTTAATTACTCTGCTTGCCTTGCCCCATTAATGACTTGAAGCTGGGACTCTGGATTTTGCTAATATCTATTTGCAGTGATCTTTAACAGCAAACTTTATGGATTTTTTTTTTTCATATATTTTCATTTTAGGTAAAATACATGTTATAGTTTGTCTGCATGTGAAAATTAAAACAAAATGTTCGTTCTGGTACAGGTGTGAAGGAGATCTGCATAACTAATGCCATGCAATAACTTTAATTAGCTCACATTTTGAAAGTGGTTCTACTTATTCCTCATCATTTATAATGCCTATATGTGAGTTATGTGAATATTTTCTGAAATGCAATTTTTTCTTTCTTTCAGCCTTTCTTCCAGCTTGTGAAGTTACGGAAACTTGGACTTAGTGATAATGAAATCCAACGGCTCCCTCCAGAAATAGCAAATTTCATGCAGCTGGTGGAACTTGATTTGTCTAGAAATGGTAAGCTCCAAGGTTAATTTGTTTGATTCTATACTGTCCTATGACATGGTCTAGAAAACTGTGTTAGTAGGGTTTTTCTGTCTCAGGAATTGTTATCTATGTCCTACAGAACACTTTTTTGTCTAATTCATGGATTTACCTCTAGTTCTGGAGGGAAAAAGCAGAAGGGAGCTTGTGGTATAAATACAGTAATAAAACAGTGCTTGGCTGTAGTTCTGTGTTTCTGAGAGCCTGTTTTATTTTTCAATTTAAAAAATGCTTCATGTGGTAGTTTCATATGTGTATCTGTCATAATGTTGACTTCATTTCCCAAGCTCTCTGAAATGCCTGACATTTAGAGATGGAAAAAACCAGAAAAAAGAAAAAAAAAAAAAGTTGAAAAAAAAATAAAGCTGCTTTCTGTCCTAAAAAAAGGACTGGTTGTGGGTTAGAAGTCCAGTTCTTTATCTCTGCTTTGGTCTTTACCTGGGATTAGCAAGAGGCAGAGTGCTGGTATTTCTAGTTGTACTTTTGGAAGAAGAATCAGTCTGTCAACTGCAAAGATAAATTCAGAAAAGAATGCTGGGAGAAACTACCTTCTAAAGTGTGTTGTTTGAAACGACATGGATTTATTGTTTGCTTGCAATGCTTGCTGTGTATATTGTCCTGCATTGTGATAGAGTAAAAATATATTTTTTTTTTCTGTGGCCTGGTGAACATTCTAGTTCTACAAGAATTTCAGGGGTTGGTGGGTCACCTTTAAGCAGTCTTTTGACCCAGTGATCTAAAACCAGTGAATCTGTGTTACCAAATTAGAGCAACTGTCAGCTATTTTTGCTTCCTTACATGCAGTGGATGTGCACAAAATGCTCTCTCAGCTGTGATGGAAGGGGTGGGAGTGATCAAGGTTGTGTAACCTTGTAAATAAATGAGGGTTGTAATTGAATATTCAAGAAAATAAACAGTGTAACAGGGAGCCTTTTTTTCTTGATGGTTTAACTTCACATCGACTATTTGTGACTGAAGAATATTGTTGGTACTTTACCCTTCTCTAGCATATTTCCTTTATTTGTTTGGTGCTTTAAATTCTGTCTTTATCTGATAATATAACTGATGAAGCATGATGAGTCTCCAGGCAATTGCTGAAAAATTTCTGTGAACCATATAATTTTATGCACATTTGGAAAACCTTTTAAGAGCAAAAAAAAATGGGAAAAAGCCCAGAGACCGAAGAGACGGATTAGTTAAAACATTTTAGAAATACATGAACATTAGTTGATGTGGTACTTGGCTACTGAGTTTGGCTGAGTTGGATGCTGTCAGTGACAGACCTCATACAAAAAGAAACCCTCTGTTGGCTTAGTAATTCTCTTTGCAAATGAATAACTAGTTGGAAAAGAGCTGGTGGATCAGAGCCATGTGAACTCTTGTCAGCCTGGCTTGGAAGCTGGCTTGAGAACTGAGCTGTAACAAGAGCAGATGGTGTGAATGTTTATGGCTGGGTAGATGTGTGTGTCATTAGAAGTTACTGCACAGGGAAGTATTTTTTCCAGTAACGGGTTGAACTGATGCAGGTGGCAGGGAGCAGTTCCTTTCCTATATCCAAGGTTCAGTGTTAATTACCCATTTTATTGCATTGCTTTCTTTTCTCTGTGGTTCATTGCAGAAGGTGACTGATACCATTTCCCTCTGCTTAATTATGTCACAGTTACTGCATGACTTGACTCTTCAAATTAAAAATGCACCGTGCAATGTGGTGCAGGGGGGCCGTGGTGCGAAATAACTAGTCTTACTTTCCACTGTTTGGCCATTTTTATGATTGTCTCATGGTTCTCCAAATCAAAAGGCGTAACACACCATCTGGGATGCTGCAGGGGGAATTCTCACAAAAGGTTTTTGAGATTTACAGTACTTTAATTTATTAGATTTGTATTTTGAATCCACCTCCCAATATGTCTCATTCTAAACCTGCCACAGGTTTGTCCTGTTCAGTTGTTTGCACTCCAAAAGGTTTTCTTTTTCTGAATGCCCAAAATAACTTAGGAAAATAAAAAGGAACTCTTCATATTCCTTTCAGGCAGAGAAAAACAGCTCTGCTTTTCAAAATGCAGTATGCTGCATGAATAGGAAAGTGTGATGGTGACATCTGAGCTTGGGAAATAAGAGATCATTGTTCTGTGTTTTTTGTTGTTCTAGTTGTCTGGTTTGGTGCGCTAATTGCCTTCAGTTCTGGCCATTCTGTTTCCTCAAGAGCTTAAAAATGCAGATATAAATTCATTTAATGTTCTCTGCAAGGGAATAGCCTTTTCTATTTTAACCTCTCATCACAGGAGGAAAGGGTTTTGAATAAAGAGAGTACTCCCATTTCTGCCATAATAAAATGATAACATGCCTTCCTTTCTCCTAGTTTATAAAGCTTTGGCCAACATATGAACATATGGCTTCACATTTGAAGCCACGTGAGATGGTCTGTGTGTCATAGGGATGGACTTGGGTGCCCTTCCAAGCTGTGGTGGCCAGTTGTGCTTGGAGCAGCTGTGAGGTGCTGAATCTAGAGGAGGGATCAGTCTCTGCTGGTCTCTGCAGGTAGCTCTGTGTACTTGTGCCATACAGCATTATGTGCCATGTAGGTAGCATTGCTTTGTAGACACTTGGGAAGGGTCCATAGGGAAACTCTGACATGTGTCTCTTAAATTCTCAAGTGTTCTAAAATGCCCAAGACATGTTAGTATATATGTTAAAAATTTGCTACAATAATAAGTTCTTTAAGCAATTTCTTGGTTAATGAGTGAATCTAGAACTACAAAAATCCTTCAAAGAGATAAAACTAAAAAGTCTTGAGCAGATGTAAATTTGATGCTCCCTGTGTATGTGGGAGAAGTCTGGGGAAGGTAAGGATAGCCTCAGTTGTGCAGAAGGAAAAGGATTTGGGAAGGCTAGCAGCCATATATTCTTAAACTTTTCCTGGAGTATTTGCATGGTGACGCTATTTCTCAAGCCCTGCAAGGCCCATGTGTTCATGCAGATTTTCCTAGGAAGCATCCCTACTGTGCTTTTCTAGTCTGGCTGAGGCTGTTATTTGTGCTAAGGTTGAAAGGATGAATCAAGGACTGGAATATAAGAGGGCAGAGAAGCTGTGCTAAGAAAACAGCATAGTGATGGTGAACACTTTGAAGGTTGTTTGGCAATCCAGTTTATCTCTGCTTCTTGGTATCAAGTTGTTCAAAAAGCTCATGTGCTCATTTTAAGGCCAAAGAAAACAGACTCAGTAGGATTTCAATAGTACATGCCTGAGCTTTTGACTTGCTGGCGCAAAGCATGTCTGAAACTCAAGAGTGTTCCCTGAGGAATCTTCTGAGATAGATAGTTACCTGCTGTGTGTCTGAAGCTACTGCTGGTTCCCTCAGACTTGCCAGGGCTGATTAAATCTTTCCTGGATTCTCATATGACAGGTGAATTCTGTGAAGGCACTGGGTCACTGAAGCTTTCTTTCTTGATCACCCTAAAGTTTGGGTAGGGCTCAGGTGCTTTGCATGGAGCTCCAGTGCAAGTCTTTGCTCTGCATGAGGGAGGGGAGGATTCTGCTCTCAGCACAGTCACAAGTGCCTGTGTGCTATTTTTTTCCCCACAGAACTCAGACATTTCTCTCAGGTAAGTTCTGAAAGTCCCTGTGATTTATAAAGTGCAGTCTCTAAAGACAGAAAGATGTGCTTGAATGTCTTCAGTTCTTTCCTGGTGCCTCAACTGGATCTTCATTTAGCTTCCCTTTCTTCCAAAGGCATGCCCTGTGTTTCAGATCCCTGTGAGCTGTAGCAGGTTGCTACCCCATGCTGCTCATCCCCCGGAGATTTCCTTCAGTGACTCCATCCCCCCTTTTCTTCTTGCACAACCCCTGGAGGCCAAATTCTTAAAGCTTAGGGCCCTGCTATCCCGGGTTCATTAAAATGTTAATGGCTTTTCTTGTTCTGTAGCTTCTTCTAGACAGGAGGGGCAATGCATAAAGTTTCTGTAGTTAATTTAATGCGTGCTGATATTCAGGATTATGTATACTATGCATGTATGCTGTGTTCTTGCAGAGGTGGTGCAATCCTTTTTAGTATCTCTCTTCTCCAAGAAGAGGGGTATTGCTTGCCTTTCACAAATAATAAATCCTCCAAACGCCACTCATGTGTTTTTGTCATGATATTGCATGTTCCTTAAAATGCCCTGAAGCTGTTAATTTAACTGTTGTATTCTTACTTGAAAGAAATTTCTATCCTGCACACGCTTTCTCTTAACAGGTGTGCTGTGGAACCCAGGTCTTTTGTTCCTAATGTCATACACCTTTCACAGCCATTGACAGATTGTCAGCAACTTGTTTCATTCAGCTCTTTTAGCATAAAAAAATCACTGTGAGCTAGGATAGTAGGAATTAGGCACTGGAGTGGCTTTCCTGTCCTTCCCAGCTTCAGGAGTGCCATTTGAACCATTCTGCTGTCCACCCCTTTCTCTGATGCAGGCTGACCCCATTGCTTTTGTAGGAGAGGAGCTTCTTGCACTGCTGTGTCTACCTGTGAGTTGCTGTCTATTTGTGATCAAAGCCTGGCAGGCTTTTCTGCTGCTCCTCTTGCTTCCATTGAATGTGTATACCAAGGACTTGGTCATGCTAGCCCATACCATTGGTAGTTGCTCTGTGCTGGCAGTTTTGCACTGGCTGTCTGTAGTGACTTTCCAGCTGGCAGCAGGTAAGGGGACTCAGATGGTGTGGTCTTCTGTGGAAGTGGTGTGTAACCTTGCAGTTTGGTGTTCTGTCCAAGCCCCGAGACTCAAAACTGTGGAAAAGATGCAAGCGTGAGTGCAGTGGGAGAATGAAATTGTTTTTTATCTTATTGGTAGATAGGTTATTCCTGTTCTGTTTGCTGATTCAGCTTTTGGTGGAGCAGAGATCCATTATTTTGTGAGCTGAGAAGTGATGGGTTTTGGTGTGGCACCTACTGAGGAAATCTGTGTGTGGGCACATCTTGTTAAGCTATATTTGGCTCTGCATGATGCTTGATACCAAACTCTCAACATGGTTCTTTAATAACCAATAAGAATAATACTGTTTGTTTAATGTGTACAGTTCATATTTTATACCTACTGTAGAGATGAATTCTGGCTACATGATATATTAGTTGCTACCCATTTTTGTAGTTTCTGATTAAACTGAGCTTATGACTGTATTCATAGTGTGCTTGTTCTGGACACAAGTCTTTCGACATGAGGATATTCTCATTTCAAAATCCCATCTCCTCACAGTTGCCATATGCTGTCATTTATATGAATATAATTACAGATTTAACCAAAGATAAATATGCTACTTTAGGATTACCATAACAGTAGAGATGGTTCCTCACAAGCATGTCAATAATCACTACACTGTGTGAGGAAAGACTACATTGCTGCTATGCAAGGTTTGAGCAGGGTCCAAGTCAGTCTAGAAGATCAGTATTCCAAGTGCTCCAAGAGCCTTATTCTTAAGTTTTCCTTGCTTCCAAAATGGATCACAGTTGCAAATTTAGAAACTAATATTTTGTTTTGTCTTCAGCTCTCAGGGTGCTTGGAAAACTCTGCAACAGTAGTATTTAACTGTCCTATTTTCAGCAGCAGTCAGTTTGATATTTCTGCTTTTTATTTGAAATGTTTGCTCTTTTTAGTCTTTACAACCCAACTGAAAGTCTCTTTAGAGATCTTAGTCATCCTCAGGATACCACATGCATTGTGTGGTAGATAAATTTTATTCAACAAGTGATTAGAAGGCCAGGTGAGTAGGCCTTGCTGAAGGGTGGTGTAGAATCTTTGCTTTGCTGTCTGAGACTCAGCTCACTTGTTTGTATCAGTGCCAGCGCATCAGTGCTTTCCCTTCTTAATTCAGCCACCCGCTCTCCAAGGTGTGCCTGTCATCTCTACTGCAGGATCCTTCCCTTCTGCCCACAAAGTAAGTGTTCCTCTTTTCCTCTCCCCCACTGAAAACAAGATAACCAGTATTTTATCAGAGTAGATATTCTGATGGAGAAAAGGCTTGAACACTTGTTTTGGTTCAGCCTGGGCTGGTGGTCCAGCTGTTTTACAGTGAAGAGATAAGCTAAGTAGGAAGAAGCACATCTGAGTCTTCTGATCTTGTCCCAGAGCCTCACATGGACCCTGCTCTCCTGCCTGGCAGCTGCTGCTGTTGCTTTGTGCTCTTGCCTGGAGTCTGGCTGTCCATCTCTGCTGCACTTCCACAGCATCTGAGCAGAGACTTCCTCCACAAAATCCTCTTCTTCTCTGCCTGCCACCAGCTGCCTTAACGTGAATGTGCTGATACAGGTCTGGTGGCAAATAGCAAAACCTAGGATGCTGAGAAATAGATGGGAATTGATGCTTTCTTTCTCACTGGACAAGGAAAAAACCCCATGCCAGCAACCCTTGCTGGAAGGCAGTGTAGTTGACATATGCATCTATTTTGTTAACATATGCAACTCCTGGATCTTGCTTTTTTGCCTTCTGAAGTGATTGGTGTGCAAGTGACTGCTTACAGACAAACAGGATTTGCTCTCCTGCTCCTGTATGGACATGTCTTATCTGATACAAGAAAGCATCCTGTGAATGCAGTTGCTGCAACCCTGGTGTGTACACCTGAAAGTGATGGAACACCCCACCAGAGCCTGTTGTGTTTTGTAAGGTGGTAGAGTAACTTAAGCTTCAGTCTGCATATAGTCTGAATAGTAACTGGTGTTTGGTTTTGTGGGGATTTTTGGGATTTTTTTTGTGCTAATGAAAGCAAAGCAGACTTGGAGATAAGAGAATTTTTTTCTCTTTTAGATGGTTGCTTGCTAACAATTGTGTTGCATGTTTGAGTTTTGATGTTTGGGTTGGGGGTTTTTTGACACATCTAATTTCTTGTGATGTACCTTTTCTTTGTATTATCTCCCATTTCTCCCTTGAGGTTAGTTTAAAATTTGTGATTAAAAGCATCATCACTTTAATGTCTTACACATGAAGTTTAGGGATCAATGTACAAAGGAGCATATTAGGGAAGAAAGAAACACCTACTGCAAATTACTTTTGGACTCTGGAGCTCTGCAGAGTGCCTCAGACATGTAGAAATTCTTACTTTTTGAAGAGGTGATGTAAAAGTGAATCTGATTTGTGAATCTGATTTGTGAATCTGTGTCACTAAAATTAATTTGATATCAGTAGGTTGGAGGAAGAGCAGAGCTTTATATGCAGCAGGAGAAGTAAGGTGAAGAGACAAATTACTGGACCATGTCCTTGCAGAGGGCTTTTTATCAAGGAGAGGGAAGAAGCAGCAAGTGCTGACTGTGATTGAGAAAGAGAAGATAAATGAAATCTCATTATAGAATAATTTAATTAGAGAAGTCTAGAAGATGTTATTTTTAAATGAATTGCAGAAAAGTGGATTTTTCCATCATGGCATGTTCTGCCAGATTTAACTGTTTTTTCTGATGAGACTTTGCTAATGTATTTATGTGTGCATCTAGCAATAGTGCCTTCATACAAAGCCAAAGGAAAGCTTGGAGAGGGAGCAGGCCAAGTTGGGGGCAGAAACCTTAGGCCTGCCTCAAGTGTCAGCTGGAGTGTTAAACATCAGACAGTACATATAGGACAGTACATAAAATAAAGACTTAATTTTCTGGATAATCTAGATTAGAGATAATAAAATGGTAATCTGCAGACAGAAGTTGTTAGTTCTTGTATTCACAGATTTGCTTGGGTTTCAGCTTCTAATTTATTGAGAATGTAAAATGACATGACAATGAAGTTAATGAAGAATTAGTCTGGAATAAATCTGGAACTTTGCTGTTAAAACACTTAAAACCCTTTCTCTCATCCACAGCTTCGTAGGTAGAATACTGGTTTTCACTATTTTTACCCTTACTTCTCAGACTAGAAGTATTTAATTCCTATTATCTTTGAGATCCAAGGTGGAAATTGTTATAAAAATAATTCCATTAATTCTTCTGTTTAACTCTTGACTGGCATGTATAAGTGAAAAGGTAGAATACCTAAATTTGTTGTCATACTTGGGCTCTTCTACTTAATTCACCTGGAACTATTGTTTCCTTGTGATCTTCCAGCTCTTCCCTCTCTCTCCCCCCCTTCTTTTTTCCTCCTGTTTCAAAGTTACGGCTCCTGATCTCTCTGTTCTTGCTGCAGCTGAGCAGGATAGTCTGTTGAATTACAACATGCTATCTGTTCAAAAATCCAGCTTGTTCTTATGTCCCTGCACAGTTTTCTTTCAAGTAACATGTCCAATATAAATGTATGTGTGAAATGCTGTTTTGTGAGGACTTTATCCCTGGTGCTTCTGGTGTTTTGGAAAGGGATGTTTCCAGGAGCAGTGAGGAGGAGAAATGAGACATGTCTCTTCAGTTTCTTGTTAATTATTCAGTAAGGGATTTACTTGAGAAAATGCAACCTGAACCTATTGGTGAATTTTCCTTAAAGCTTTAAAGACAGGTCTTGAAAGAGCTTTATCTCTTGTGTGTTGTATATCCTCAGCTTCAGAGCCTGAAGAGGAAAATGTTACAACCTGTTCAAGAACCACTTAATCTCAATAGACTTTGCAAGAACCACATGACTCCTGTCACATTGTGCCCCAAAACTTGTAGCACTTCATCGCAGGAGGTTGATTACTTCTGACTTCATGGCTAGTAGCAGAGCCTCCTGTTTTTAAAAAAAGGGAAACCTGTCTGATCCATGTGAATGTCATGATCTCAGCATGGAAATGGAGGGAGAGGATGAGTAACCTTCCTCCATCCATTCACCCTGCAGGATCAGACCCTTGGGAGCTGCATTTGGCTGCTTTTGGGAAGGTGGAGAGATGTGGTGGGGGCATTTGTGTCACAGCAGCCTGCTCAGCTGGGCTTTCCAGCTGGAGAGCCCTTCAAAAAGACAAACAAATGCTTGCAACACAAATTCCCACTTGAAAGGTATTAGACAGAGTGAGCAGTTTGCTTCCATGTTTAGTAGAGGGAGGAGAGGTGGAGAGCAGGGCTGGAAAACTGAGCTTTTCCAGGAGCAGGCTTCTCAGGGATCCCTCTGAGAAGGTGGGTGGCACAGAGGAAGCCCCCTGGAAATGACAAGAGAACCTTTAGGCTCCTAAATCACTTGAGTATTGTGGTACTTAATGCTTCCATGGACCTTTGGTGTGTGTGGGTGTATGTGTAAATACCATAGTTGATAATGCATATTATATATGTGAAAAGAGGCAGATGAGAAATAATCTGTTTTTGAATTGGATGGATGAGACCTGGTTTGCTGCTGGTTATCTCTCCTGAGGGATAATGCTGCATGGATTCACAGTCTTTGAGTCTAGAATGGGCTTCCTTGGGTATAAATTTGGTGTAAACTAATCAGTTGTGAATTACTACTAGTTGCTAAGCAGTTAAAGGTGTTTTATGTAAAAGTTCTGTATATACCTCTTGGTGGACTTCCCACTATGACCAGGTAAATCAGGTCTGTTCAGCTGTTTCTGGCTGGGGTGTAGGCAGTGTGCCAGCTCCAGTGCTCCTAACACACAGTGCACAGTGTTGCCTTCATAGCTGGAAAATATGACTGCATCCAGTAGTTGCTCCCTGAAGGACTCTTGAGCGTGGTAAACTCTCCCTGAGGAATGTGGGGCATCTCTCATATCTGAGAATTCAGCAAAGTTCTTGCAAAAATACTTTTTTGACCTCTCATCTTTTACTCGAGAGTCACTGTTTGAGTAGCTCTGCTCTGGCAGCCCTGTCACAGCCTTAGGACTTTCCTGGCCATTGCTGTTGTTATATTGATTAGGTGTTGGAAATTGTGTTCAGTATTGCAGGATGTATAAAGGATGCTGGCTGTACTGTAGCTTTTGTGTAGATGGAATATTATCAGTTCTTGAAACTTAATATGGAATGCTGGAAAAATGTGCCATAAAAATTTTTATCAGTTTAATAATAACCCTCCCAGCCATTAGAGGAAGAAAAGTTGAGGAATGTGGATTGAGTGATGTAACTGTTGTAAAAATCTTCCAAAAAAAGGGGGGGTGGGGTGGGGAGGAGGAAAGGATTATCATCAATCAGAAGGATTTTTAGGAGTAATTTCCTTATCCAGGCAGTACAGAATTCCCTGGTGTCAAACTTACTTCTAAAGTTGCTTGTATAGGGCTTGCTAAATTGTTGGCAAATTCTTGTGCAAACTGTAACAATAAACATACAAACATCTGAGGAGGTGATTTGAATGGAGGGGGGGGACATGCCCTCTTGTGTACATGACTGCTGAGCTTGATTTTGATCCACTGCTGCTGCCACAACTTCATTTCTTCTGTCAGTGTATCTGTACTGTCACACGTCACAGGGCTTATGTTTGGTTTATGGCTTTATTATTAGCAGTGCTGCACAATCTGCATACCAGGACATCTGGGACATCGTGTAAATGCAAAGCATTCATCAGAGTGTAGCATTAGAAGAATCCTAGATATTTAAGTAGGATTTGAGCTGGTTATCCAGCAGTGGCAAGAAAAGTATTCAACCTTACTGTTGCTGATATTGGCAGGTACACACATGTTAATGTCTGTAACAAAAGCGAGTACTCAACACTAATGGTGAAAGGTTCTTAATTCATCAAGTGACACAAGGACTTCTTTATATATTTTAATATCCTCTGCTGCATTCCAGTTGATTATGTCAGTGGTTTTATTATGGACCGTTATCTTCTCTGCTACAATGATCACTCAATCTTTTTGTCATATAGTAAAATGTGCCTCTTCTTTTCTTTTCTGAATTAATTTATTCAATGCAATGTTACACTAGTCTTCACACATAGTGATAAAGTATCTTGAGTCTTGCTTGAGAAATCTTTTTAAGATGCTTGGCAATGAAAATGAGTTACATTTCAACCTTTTTGAATTCAGGAAATGTATAATGATCCTTGCTTCAGAGAGCTGTACTGAATTTTTGTCTGTCCTTTTGTCCAAATAGACAGAGGAGAGAAACAAATTGTGAAAAAGAATCAAGTGAGGGGGAGGAAAACGCACTTTACAGAATCAGAGAGTGGGTAATATTGGAAAGGATCACAGTGGGTCATTGACCCAACCTCCCTGCTCAAGCAGGATTGTCCTAGACCACAGGATTGCACAGGATTGTGTCCAGCTGATTCTTGAATATCTCCAGGGAGAGGACTCTACAACCTCTCTGGGCAAGCTGTTTTAGTGCTTGGCCACCTGCACAGTAAAGATGTTTTTCCTTATAGTCAGGTGGAACTTCCTGTGCATAATTTTCCATCTGTTGCCTTTTGTCCTATTGCTTGGCACCACCAAGAAGAGCCTGGAAACATCCTCTTGACACCCTCCCTTCAGATACTGATAGACACTGATGAGTTCCCCTCTCAGTTGTCTCTTCTTGAGGTGAATAGGCCCAGGTCCCTCAGCCTTTCTTTGTAAGAGAGGTGCTCCTGTCCCTTAATCACCTTTTGGAGCTGTTTCAGGAGCTCCCTGTCTCAAATTGGGGAGCCCAGAATGCGACACAGCTCTGCAGGTGTGGACTCACAGCTCATTGTGTTCTCTGTCCACCTCACTGTCCATTCATTCAGTCTGCACCTTCTGGGTTTGCCTACAAGTTTATTGTGCAAGACAGTGTCAAAAGCCTTGCTAAAGTCCAAAGAGACAATATCTACTGCTCTCCCCTCATCCATCCAGATAGCTGTTTCATTGTGGAAGGCAATAAATTTCATCACATGTGAATCCATGTTGACTATTCCTGATCACCTTCCTGTCATCCATTTGCAGGGATTGAGGTGAAGCTGGCAGGCCAGCAGTTCCTTGGGGTTTTTCCTTCTTGCTTTTTTTTGTAGACTGGGCTGACATTTGCTTTTGTCCAATCCTCAGACACTTCTCTTCATCCCCATGACCTTTCAGAGATGATCATGAGTGGCCTGGCCATGGTGTCCACCAGCTCCCTCAGCACACATGAGCATGCACCAACAGGGGCCTTGGACTTGTGGAAGTCAAGTCTGCCTAGGTGTTCTCTAACCCAATGCCTCTTGTCCATGGAAAAGTCTTCCTTCCAACATTGCTTTACCCAGGTTGCCTGGGTCAGAGATTATGTGAGAAAAACCCACAACAATGAAATTCCTCTTGTTTTTTCTTGTCTGTTTGCATTTCTTAGTGAAGTGTCTTGCTCATGTAGTGACTTCATAGTCTGGGAAGGCACATTTTATTTCCAGAACAGATTCAGTAATTTGCAAATTCATCTAGACTATAAGCAGTGCCTATACTGTGTTACTGCAAATGGTATCTTATATATATCGGAGTAATTTTTTTCCTTAGCTTGGATGATTGTTGGCTTTTACAGATAGTATCCAAGGCTGTTACAACAGAAAAAGCATGTCAAAATAGTTTTGCTGAGAAGACATATTTTCTTGGTTTTATAGTACATCATACAGAAGTACAAGTTAAACTATTTGCAGAATGGCAGTGAAACTATATTTTGGTGGAGGAAACCAGTAGCATGATTAGTTTTAGAAACTTCTGCATTGAGGATTTATCTTCTGCTTTATGTGTTACATTTTTATGTGTATATATTTTTTCCCAAACAAATTAGGATAGTTATTTTTACTTCAGCTTTACTTTTTGTCGTTTGCTTGCTGGTTTGTTTTTAATCAGTGAGAATGATTGTCATGCTAAAGCGTGTATCTCTGTGTGAAAGGGATGTGTGTGTACATAAATGCATTCTAAAGTTTGTGGATGCTGGCTTGGTTGCAAAGAAATAAGTAATTCTCAGTCCTCAGAAGGTTTGAAATTGAGGAGATGTCCCTTTCAAAACATTTCCAGCTGGTTCCCAGGGCAGAATAGCATGAAGACTAGGCAGTGGATATGGAATTTTTACTTGCTGTTGGTTAGCCGAGTTCATTGTCTGTATTTGTTGTTGCTGTAATGCAAGATAAAAGTTTCAGTGTCTATTTGACTAGATTTGGATGAGATTTCATGAAGAAATTAACTGCTGTGAGGGTGAGGAGGGACTGGAACAGGTTGCCCAGAGCAGCTGTGGATACCCCATTACTGGAAGTCTTCAAGGGCAGGTTGGAAGGGGCTTTGAGCAACAGGGTCTAGTGGAAGGGGTCCCTGCCCATGGCAGGGGGGTGGGACTAGGTGATGCTTTTGGTGCTTTCCAACTCAAACCATTCTGTGATTTTGTTCTGAGTTGCGAAGCATTCAAAATAGATGCTTTTGGTGCAATTACCTTGCAAGAGATGAACCTGGTGAGCAGGTACTTTCCTCTTTTCTACGCTTCTTTCTCCATCACCTCTTTTGGGGAGAAAATCTGAACAAAATACATAGGTAGTCAGTTCAGAGTCAGTCAGCTAGGTAGGAAAAGAACTAATTTTCATATTTTTTCGATCTGTTTAGATCATGCATATCTGGTGAGGTCAGTGGAAATAGCCAAAAACTTTGAAACAGAAGTTCAACCTTTACTTAAAATTTTACTTTTTAAAAATTACTTTCAAAATTAGTCATAAAGATTAATTTTAACATTCAAGGAAACATAAATATTTGTTTAATTTTTGCTGGATCTCAGTGACCGTAAACAGGTACTTAATCAGAAGACTCACAGCCTATTTGTTGATATTCAGTTTGCTGAGTGCCAGAGTGCCAGAAGACAATTTTATTTCTAAGATGTACTTGACTTAAGCAGATATATGTGCTGTATTGAAGTTCCTTGAAAAAAATCCACCTGTTTTCATGTACTAATATCTATGTTTACTTCCCGGCAATCTGAAATGGTGTGGTTATGGTAGTACCTATTTGCAACCTGTCAGTGTAAATATAATTTTCAAATTACTTGGCTGTGGTGTAAGGGAGGATGTTTCTGCTCCATGAGTGTAGGTTACACGTGGAGAGACTTGCACATTCTCTTCTTCCTTCCACTGTTTTCTTTTCCCATGTTCTTTCTTCCACTACAGAATGTGGGCATGTATTGATCAATTCACCAGGGGTTCAGATTATAATTGGCTCTTTAGGTTGTCTAGCATATTGGTTGTCTGATTCTTTTGATGGGCAGTCTGATAAAGATCAGTCCAAGGACAGGTGAGTAGTAGGAAGATGAATATGAAGCAGGAGGGGAAAATGGGGTGTGAAAAGCACAAAATGAGTCTGCTTCTATAGTTCTGTACTTGGACAGGGAGCAGTCTTGCATGTTGAAATGTCTTGAAAGCCACCAA
Source organism: Emberiza elegans (assembly GCA_024865655.1). Classification (NCBI taxonomy): domain Eukaryota; kingdom Metazoa; phylum Chordata; class Aves; order Passeriformes; family Fringillidae; genus Emberiza; species Emberiza elegans. Next base: position 18,471,761 of record JALJVW010000085.1, on the reverse strand, counting down.
GATAACACCTTGCAGTAGTAAGTTACTTACTGACATTAAGCAATAATTTCAATGCAGATGCCATACAGTTGCTGACAATTTTTTCCTTTTTTTTCTTCTGCAGATATTCCTGAAATACCAGAAAGCATCTCATTCTGCAGAGCACTACAGGTGGCAGATTTCAGTGGTAATCCACTGACTAGGTAACTTCACCTTCTTCTTAGTATATGGCATACCAGAATTGCAGTCCTGCTGTAACAATTATGATTTTACATAAGCCCTTAAAAATTGTGACCTAGAGTGTTTGCCTCTGGCAGGGACTGCAGCAAAAGTTCAGATTTAAAAAGTGATGTGCATCTTTCTTTGGGTGGGGATGAAATTTGTTAGCCAACCAGAAAAATCTGATTGGGTAAATCTGATGGTCCATAAAATGATCTTCATTCCTTTTCTTAAATGCATAGGAAAACCATGTTCATACATGGGAAAGATACAGCAGTGGTTAGAGGGAATGAATTGGCACAAACCCAGGTGCCTGACGATTTGGAATAGGCTTTAGATCAGCTGCTGCAGATAATGGCTTTTACTAATGATTAAAGCTTGGACTAGCATTTCATCACCCTGCCGTCAATTGGGACACAGTGACATGCAGTGACACGAGGCAGAAATGTGCTGTGTTTGTCAGTGGCTGCTGAGTCTGCTGCCAGCCTGTGTTCTGAGCAGCTGAGGTTTGGGGGTTATGCACACTTCTAATATGGAAGAGGAGTTTTGTTTACATTTCTCTGTTCAATTTGCTAAAGAATTTGGAATTTATCTAGTAAAGTGAGGGTGGAACTGGCGAAGAGGAGGTGATTTGCTAGTTAAAGCCTTTAAATACTATTTGGAGAACTATTTCTTGAACCAGCCGTTGCCACAGAGCTCCTTTGTGATGCTGAGCAAGTCACATAAGGCAGGGTGTTCACAGTGGGCGCTCACTGACCTGCTTTGCTTTGTGCTGAGATACTTGCAGGGTTGGCTGGCTGGCTGGGCTGCTGCAGTGCTAACAAACAGAAGTCTGTAAGAGCTTAAGCCGCTCCAGTGGTTTTGCAAGACTGCTTCTCCCATGTGTACAGCTCGGATTCTTCAGAAGTGTGCTTTGAATATTGCCCATAGTGCCTCCTAAGTTCTCTGGAAGTCACATCGCTGAGCATTAAAGGGACACTTGTGATCTTAATCCCCCTGGCTCTGTAGCCTATTTATACAGTGAGGATAATAATACCACAAAAATCCGGCAAAGCGTACTGAGGCTGAACTGATGTTTAGATACACAAGTGGTGAGGGCCACTGAGTGGCTTTTTTCCAGGCATCAGTTGCAGTGTATAAAGTTCAGATCTGTGTCCCCTGGTATTGAAATCAGAAGTGTCAGTAATAGTGTTCTAGTTACCCTTCTTCATTCATTCTGTATGCTCAGTAAGGCCTGAGGCCTGAGCAGTGTGTTTCCTTAAACAGTACTGGTAATGCACAGCTACAGATTTGTGGAATTCACAAAATGAGTTTTTCAGTGATGTTGAAATAGATCTCATAACTCTGTGTTGATAATTTAAGGGAATTCTAAAAATTCTTGATAAGTGGCTCCAAAGCATTTGCATGTCCTGGAAAACATCACTCCTAGCAGTCCAAGCTGGAAAGCACAGATTCCAGGAACTGTTTACATATGGTTGCCAGGTATTTCTGTGATGAGATCCAGAATTTCAGTTTTACCTATATAATAGCACATAAGTTTTTGCACTGATTTGCCCAGGCAAAGTGGGAAGGTCAAATAGTTATTTTTGAATATTCTGGAACATTTTTTTGTAGCCATTGATTCTTGTCCTTATTTCCTCTAAGCCTAAAAGCCAGTTGGAGATCTTTGCAATCAATGTCCTACCAATAATACAGTACGCTGCCTCATTGTCAAACTTAAATCACTGATGAAACTGAGCATTAAAGATGGCTGGCAGACCATTTTCCCAGCTGTTTTCAGATTATTTCAGGTTTATATATTATTTATATCAGTAAAAAGCAGATGCATTTATTTATATTTATGCACATATATAAATTTATTTTAGATATGGAAGTCTACTGCCTGCTGTAGAGAGAATAGAATAGTTCTAGTTGGAAGGGACCTACAGTAATTGTTGAATCCAACTACCTGTTAACATCAGGGTGAGCAAAAGACAATCAAACTCCATTTATCTCCCCTTTTAAACCTGTTAAGAGTCTAAATGGGAATGAGTGGTCCCAGTGGAGCTTTTGAAGCTCTGTTTTGAATATATTGAGCATCTTCTGTTATTAAGGTCCAGAATATGAAGCAGTGCAGTACAGAATTGATCACATGAAAACTCCCTTTCATCCCACACTGTAATTTGCCTTTTTCCTTCTCCCCATCCCCCCTGTGCAGAGTTGTATTTGCGTGATAATGTGTCTCCATTTGACAAGTTGCCTGCAGGTCATACCGTGTGCCTTGAGCTGGGTGATGGGGAGAGCCGGAGCCAAACCAAATGCTACAGCTTGATTTTGGATTGCATGTTCTGGGAGCTGTGCAGAAATTGAGTGGCCGGGCCAGGGGCTTCTGCTTCTTTTCTTAATTAGCCCCTTTAGCTCATCCTGTCTCTTGTGCAACTGCAAACTGAGTTTCTTGGTATGGCCAGTGAGCAGCAGGTGGCACAGGAGCCCCTCAATGTGAGGGAATGGAGAGCCATGCCTTGCAGAGGACCAGCTGGGTGATGGACCTAAAGGCTTTGGGAGCTCTGGAAGTGTTCTGCATGTGACTACATTTTATAGTGTAAGAAGGGGGGGTTAACATGCTGTTGTGCTGTGAAACAGTAAATGTGAAATGCTGTAACAGCAGAACATTGTCTTCATAGTGAGCGTGTTTCATCAAAAAAGCAGCAATTGAAGAGCAGCCCAGCAGCTAATACAAAATGGCCATGCTATAAGTGTATATGCTACTGGAACCAGAATAAAATTTAATCATTTTACCATTTGTTTATACAGGAAAATAATGATGATATTTTTAAAATGTGTTTGATTTTTATTTTTCAATTTTGTGAAAATGCTTAAAATGTTCTCAAGCCCTACAGCATTTTGAATTTGCAAATTGGGTGCAGGAAAGGGAGTGGTATATCACCTGTTCTTTGACACAGAATAAACTTTAGAGTCCCTAAATGACAGGTGGTTTTTTATGATCCTTAGAATTTTCATGCTAGAATCTGGGCTTTCCTCCCTCTGTGTGTATTTGCTAAATAAAGTCTTACTCACATGAAAGAGAGTACTTCTGGAAGTCCTTGATTTGAATTAATATCTCCATAGGTTGCCTGAAAGCTTTCCTGAATTGCAGAATCTGACGTGTCTTTCAGTAAATGACATCTCTCTGCAAGCACTACCTGAAAACATTGGGAAGTAAGTTCTTTGCACTTTATTACTTCTAGAATTTTTTTCTTTATTGTTGCACTTCTTGTATAAATGACTTGCATAATCACATTTAATACAACTATAAAATTATTTACAGGTCTACCCTTATTTTTTTCTATTCTTTCAAGTTGGAGGGATCTGTTTAAAAAAAACCCTAAAAAATGGCATTTTCACTTGACCTTAGCAGGTTAATGCAGAACTTGGAGTGTGTATGTGTACAGTTAAACTCTGTTCTTTAGGATTTAAAATAACTTGGAATTTTAGGTGCAAAATTAATTCGGGGTTTTGTCATGCTGATCTGACCTTTTGCTTTCCTAAGTAGACCATTGATCCATTATTGTGAATATGTCAGATGGCTTGCAGCTTAGCTCAAAACCAGGCAATTGCTGGCACAAGAACAGATGGGTAAAAGCTGGCTGTGATCAGGATGGAAATTTAGAAGCTTCCTAACTAGCTGTGGGAGCAGTCTGGTTTTGAGAAAAATTTCAGTGGGAGCTGTGGAGATGAAATTTCATGGAACAGCTTCTAAGATGAAATTTTAGATGTTTTTAAGATGTTTGTTCACTCTGGAAGGTAGATCAGTGTTGCAAGGAGAGACTTTCAAAGTGGATACTTGTGGAACGTGAAGTGAGCAATGTTTATGTGCCTCTTTTTGACTGAAATAAACATCCACACTGGCAGATGGGAAATCTCTTTCCCCTATGTGGAGGGAAGGGTGTCTTTTCCAATTTGAGGGAGAAGTAGTAGTTCCATGTCTCCTCACTTAAATATTTGAGAATTACTGTGCTGATTCAGCCCAAAGGCTCATTTAGCCCAGCTTCCTTCTGCCGTGTCCCTGAGTAGGTGCCTGGTGAGAGTTTGGAAGAACAACGTGTGTGTGTGTGTGATGACTCTTTTTTCCATCCCCTGGCTGTTTCTGGTTCAGAGGATTTCCTGAGCTTTGGATTTTGGTTTGTCTAATTGATAGCCCATAATGAATCTGTTTTGTGACTTGTCCAGTTTCTCCTTGAGAATATGTAGGCATCTTTACCCATTTTACTGGTTTGTTGTTAGTTCAGTAAAATCCAGTTGTTTCTAAAGAGAGGAGTCCTGCAGAAAGGATCTTAATCATAAGAGCTCCTGCAATGTAGTCAAGTTCAGACTGGCATTACTTTAGCCACTTCCCATGGGTATGAAAGCTCCCAGCTGGCATCACACCAGCTGCGACAGAAGTGGAAAATCTCTTTTGAAACCTCCCGCAAGCACTAACAGGTACAGATAGTGTGAGCCCAGTGATTAGGGCAGAGTCTTACCTAAAAATTGCATGGGCCGTGTTGTGATATTCATACTGTGATGTATTTTGGTATTCTTCCTTCACTGTAAAAATTCACACAACTTTTCATGCAGCTTTTTCAGCACTGACAGCTAAGAAGAGGCCTGTACAGGCGTTGCATTTACCAAAAATCAAGGCAAAAAAATTAGGATCCCACCTGATTCTGAAAATAAGTAGAACAAACAGGACAAGCACAATTTCCAAAAGCACGCTATGGACTGCTGCTTTGCAGACAGTAGCTGCAGGAATGTTGTTGGCTTCCCTGACACCTCACTGGCTGTGGTGGCTTTGGCTTCTTGATTGTTCTGCCTCTCATTTGGTAGTGTGACTGGTGATAGTCTCTGTTTTGGAGCAGATGACTGGAAACAGGTGCAGTTAAAATGGGGATACCAGAATTTGTAGTGATGTTGATATGCGGAGCTGTGCAAGAAAGAAAGGTAAAAATTGGCCTCTTACTGATCCTGAGCAGCTTCAGTGTGAGTTCTCACAACAGAGCAATGCAACCCATCCTCTTTTAAAATCAGTATCTGATCCTTGATATTGAAACTAAAATTCTGGTGTCCTCACTTGTGCCAGGAAGAGCCACAAACTTGTCCTGATGGTCTTGGTGAGTTCTTGTGGAGGGATAGGCTTTATTCAAGTCTGACAGGTGCTTTGATCTGGGAAGTATTCCCACATTAGCTGTTTAGAATATAAATATTGTATTTTTACAAAAACACTTTAATCTCATTAGTAGAAACTTTTATTATCAGGTTTATATTTAAAGAAGCAGAGACAGATGTGTGGGGCTGTTGTTTTTACTTTATCAGGTATTCTAAATAGGTGGGAATATGTTGGGCAGTCGACAGGAATGCATTGTTTTGAACTCAGGAGAAGGAGAATGTTGCATGAGGGAAACTCATGGGCTGCCCACCCAAAATGTAACTGTTCCTGAAGTCTGTTGAGGAATGTCCAACAGAGAGTTCCTATCTGATTCCAACTCAAAATTATTGGGAGGTCTTGCAGTGAACTGGAACTGCAGCCTAAAGTCCTTATGGATCACTTGAGAATGAATTTTACTGTTTTTTAGCATTAAATCTGTAAGTAAGATTTTTTTTTTCAGTCTGGCTACCAACAAGTGCAACTGTCCTATTTTAGTTGGCAAAATTGTCATTTACTGCAAGTGAATTTGATGGTGCTCCAATCACCTTGTATTTGGTAAAAGCAGTGGAAGGCTGTGTGGCTTTTCCAAAGGTAAAACCCACAAACTTGTTGTTCCTTTTTTCTTTTTCATCTGCTGGGACCCCATTCCTCCAATGCTGGGAATTGAAAGGTAGTGCTAATTTTGTTTTTCTGGCTGAGCAGACTAAGTAAGTCTGTAAAAGGTGTTTGGATATGTTTGCAAATGCCTTATTGGAGTTTCAGTATTCTTTGGGTAATAATGCATGTTGTTATTTGATGGAATAGGCTGGACCAATGTGCTCTATATGAGATCTGATAAATAGCGAGCAAATATATACTGGTATTTATTCTACTAGAGCTGGACTTGTTTGGGGAAAGATTTGAAGTCCCTGTGCTTGCTGCAGGTCATCTGGCCACTAGAGTATGTGGAAACTTGGAGAAATGCATCCTAATTGCTTACAGTCTTATGGTGCTGTCTAGGAAACTGCCTAGAACAGCCAGTGAAACCTCTAACTCATCTTCATGTAGTACAGAGATCACTATGTACTTAGTGTCTTTCTCTCTTTTTAAGCTACCTACTTAAAATCTTGTGGTGATGGAAATTTGCCCTTAAATGGGGAAAGCAGCAAAAGCAATGGCAAATCTTTTACAAACAGCAGTACTTTAACGTTAGTAAGTTCTTACTAATGGCAGATAATAGACCTGAATTGCCTTGCTGGGAGCCCTTACTGGAAGTGTGTCTTCCTTGTGAATTCACATCTCCAGTCTGTTTTTTCCATGGTCTGATGTATGAATGCCAGAGCTCAGCTTCACTGTCCCAGGTCAGTGTCTGAACTTGTTCAAACTACTGATATGTAGAGTTCCATCAGTAATTTTACTGTGCTGTTAGGCATTCTTCTGGACAGATCTTTTATATTTTTCTTTTCCTTTGTATTGCCCAAAGGAGTATTTTTAAGTACTTACAACTGGACATTTGAAGAACATGGGCAAGGCTTTCCTTGAACCTTTTGTCTTTCCTCTTGCTTATGCATAGCCATGCTCCGAGTATGTCAGCTTTTCTTACTCTGTGTGACCACTTCAGTCTGCTTTCCTAGTGCTGTTACATGTGCTGGTTTTTCTTGCTGGAGTAAACCTACTTCTTTTAAGCTCATGTATTGTTTCAGAGCATTCTGAAAAGATGTGTGATGAACACAGGACTGGGTAACAGACTAGATGTCCTAATATTACCAGTGCTGCTTTTTGTGTTTCTCTGTGATTTGTTCTCTTAACTGGTGGTTTGGTTCCTATTTGGAGTAAAGCACTGAATGCTATTGCATGGGAGATACTTAAGCTGATAATTAGGTGGGTGCAGTTTGGAGCAGGACTTGTCCTGTTGGCTAGTTCAACCATTTGGAGAGACAAGTTACACCATTTAAGCTGTGAGTAGGAGTGTCTTTTACAGCCTTTCTCAGACTAATGAGAGCAAGTCTAATTTCCTTGCCTATTTTGCAGGGCCGTCTGTGTTTAGAGCTGCCCAACAAGCAGGCATAACCTGTTCCTTCCAGCGTGGGTAACATTTAGGAATTTCCCCTTGCTTCTAGGATTATTTTTCTTCAATACTTCCTTATTCACATAGCAGCCAAAACACAGGGCATGACTTATTCCTGAAATTGAAAATCAGACTATTTGTACATAAGGATATTTGAATAAATTGGGATGTCTGTGAGGCTTCCTAGGGCATGTCTTAAAATAATAGCATGAATATTCCAGCACCTTTCTTGTCCATATGTGTTCATTCTGTAGTGTTGGCTTCAGGCCAACTGTAACATTGGCCTTTTTACCAGTAAAGACTGATGATTTTAGAGATCTGCATAGTGGTCTTCAGGCTTAATGTCTAGAAAGAGAAGAGAGATTGTGTCAGCTTTGTGTGTTTGTTATTTATTTGTGGTTTTTAGGCTTGAATAAGATCCAGGTACCTTCTTTGGAAAGCCTTTTATGTGTCTGTAATGTTTAATCTAGCATTGGACTCTCAGAACAGTACTTCATGAGGAATTTGCCTTCATGAAAAAACAGTCATTTCAGCATGAAATGCATATCTGAAAAAGACAGTTATCTGTCACATTGTCTAAGGGTGCCAAAATCAACTAAATTCTTAAATGGCTGAAGCAAAAGGCAGAGCTTCCCGAGTGTATTTTAAATTATGATTGAAGACCTGCTGCCCATTGGCATACCAGACACCTAACTCATGTCCAGTTTTTAGCTTTCACCATTTTTTCAGCAGTCTTGTCTGTGCCTGGGAAAGATAAAGATTACCAGATGACTTTTTTTTTTTCTTTTGGATGTTAAGCTTTAAAGTAAAAGATTATTCATGACTGGCAGGTAGGGTGTTTTGAAAGTTCCCTACATGGCAGATGAAAAACGCTTTCCTCTGCTATATACAATTTTATTCTTCCCCTAAAAATACACAGATGGTCTCCTACTTGGACATGATTTCAAAATCCTGAGTATTCAACAAAAGATCACAGAAATATAATGATTTGTATTATCCCCATCATTCACAGTTTCCCCCTCCCCCTCCACTCCCTTTTTTTGAAGACAATTGCACAATCTGTGATGCAAGAAAGTAGCATAGCTTTATTTTAGCTTCAGAAACTTTTGATGCGGGGAGGGGTGAATTTTTTTAGGTGTGAAGGATATTCTGATGCTGGTGACTGATGAGTCTGGTTTACCCCCAAGCTGCAAGCAGGCTGAATGGATCTGTGGAACGTTACTACTGAAAGGGAATTACCAGGTAAGCAGAGATATTTTCCTCTTAACATTTGCAGCTAGTAGGTAGAATGCTGAAAGAGGCGTTTCATTATGAAAGTGAACATAATGAAAAGAATAGAACAAATGTTGCTGTGCTTTAGGAGCATTGTTTTGCAAAAAGATTTGTTACAGGCACGCTTTTCATCAGTCATGGAACCACAAGTACCCAGAGATTTCGTGTTAGTCACTGGGGGTGATGGTTTTGCATATATATGTTTAATTCTAGAGGTTTCAAAGTTTTCAGCAGCTTCTGAAACAGAATCTGTAATGTTGATCATGGAAGAAGTAGCTGGAGAATAAAAGATCTTCAAAGGCAAGGGTGATCTGCTCAGTACATATGGTCCAGAAGCAGATCAGAATGGCATACTAATCCTTAAAATGGATTCTGGGGCCAGTCTGAGCCCTGTGTTTTTCTTAATGTATGCCTGGATGTTTCAAGTGTAGATTATGCATCTGGTAACATCACACAGAATGGAAAATGTTCTTAAAATTGTGTGGAACAAGACAATTTAATTCTCTTTTCAGGTTTAGCATAATGATGTCTCATTAACATAGAGTCTTACATGATAGGACAGAAGTGATGGGGAAGCTTATCTCACAAACACGTAGAAAGAGGGCTATATGTAGGTGGTCTGGCTAGGCTGATATAAATAGTATTAAGAACTCCTACTGTGGCTTAACTGAATTTAGCGTGGCAAGAAATATTTACAGAGTTTGAGTAGGTAGAGCATTCAGTGTTAATCACAGCTGGTTGGTAAATGACAAAACTGAATGTTAAGAACTCGGAAGTTTATTTCAGGAACACTAGCAATGTAATGGTGAAGGCAGTGCCATCTGGCCTTCAAATAAGAGATGTTGCATCTTTTATGTTGCACAAGAAAAAGATATTTAACATCTTTAGCAGTATTTTTAAAAAGTAAAATAATTCCATTTTTATTGAAGTCATTGAAGATTGATGTTGCATGGGTGGATGATACTTCAAAAACAAAAATTTTGTTGTAATAGTGGGCTTAGCCTTCTCAATCCATTTCAGTAGTCTTGAGAAGCAAGTAAGACCAATTTAGATTATCTCTGTAACACATTTAGAGAATTCCTTGGCCATGAAATGTAGAACTTTATTTTTAAAATTTGAATGTGACTTGTACTACTCGCCATCTATTGAGGCTTTCCCTCAGTTAGTGGCTGATAACAATTTTTACCCTGTTTTTACTTGTGGAAGATGTGTTGCTTTTTATGAACCAATTAATGATACGGACAATTCAAGTAACTGACTATGCAAATGCACTTTTCTCTTTCAGTCAGAGAGTCCTTGACGTTAAAATCCAGGATGACAAAATTGTCAACTTCACTTCTTTGGTCCCTATTTAAGATCAGTCTTTGGAAGGAGTATTTCCCCACCCTAATTTGTGTCCAATTCTCCCAGCTCTGTAGAAATTACAAATGTTAAGAACATAATCCTTAATTTCAGATATTGTTACAAGAATTACTGCTAGACTGCTGTTCTGCTTATCAAACTCTAGAAGTAGGCTGCTACGGCAGGCCTCATGCCTTTCTTTCCCCTGAATGTTAAACATTACAACTTGAGAAGAAAGAATAATGTTTAATTTAGATACAAGTTACATGAAGTTGCTTTGCCTCCAAAAAGGAGGAGAAGGAAAGCTTTCAAAGAAATTTCTGGAAGAATGGTCTTTAACAATACTGGTGATACAAAATTAACAATTTCATCAAAACCAAATTTAGTTAGTTTGCTTTCTAGTTGTTTTTTTCTAGCTTCTCTGTATTCTGAGGTAGAACCACGGGACTTCACGTGTGTGAAGATCAGTTTGTTTTGAAATAAGGAAGTGCCCTCAATTAGGAAATTAATACTTCCTGTAATTTCTAACTCATCTAAGAATTTCTGGCGTTCAGTACCTAAGAATTTGCGTAGATCACTCTCCCCTGTGGCATGGTGTGGGTAGAAGGTCTCTTTTCCAGTTCTGTCAGATTAGTTTTACAAAAGATCATCAGTGCTCTTTTTTATCATTCACACTTGTAAAACAAGTTTCTATGAGCAAAAAGTAACCAAGGCAGGACTATTCTACTATTTGTAGGTTGCCATATAATGGATATGAATTCTTATGTGGCTGATACTGCTTCTGTTGCATTGGAGAAGTCATTACACCAAAAACCCACATGGAGCTGGTTGTTCAGGCACAGGGAAGATAGGTTGCTGGCAGGTATAGTAACTGATTGAAGTAAGGCAGACTCAGGGAAGAATTGAAGTGGTAATTAACTCTGAAAATGGGTACATGCTACAGGAGCTCTTGAAACAATCCAACTTTAAGCACCTTATTTGATAGAGTTGTTTGGGTTGGTTGGAAGGGACCTTCAGAGGTCATCTAATCCAAGCCTTCTGTTGTGGGCAGGAATGCCTTTCATTAGATATGGTTGCTCAAAGACCCTGTTCTGTGTTTGGCTTCTAGGGAGGAGGCATCTGCAGCTTCTCAGTGTCCTGTTACAGTGTCTCACTGCCCTCATTGTAAAAAATTGCTTCTCCAGACTGAAAAGTGCAAACTCTCTGAGCCTGTTCTTGGTGGATAGGTGCTCCAGTCCTCTCATGATTTTTGTGGCCCTCCTCTGGATCTGCTCCAGCAAGACTGCCTTTCCTGTGCTGGGCCCCTGGAGCTGGATGCAGTGCTCCAGGTGGGGTCTCAGCAGGGCAGAATAGAATCACTTCCCTTGACCTGCTGGCCACACTGTTCTTTATGCAGACCAGGATGATGTGGTTGATGTAGCCTTGGGAGTTTGGACATTTGGTCTTTTCAGGGTCTGTGTGCAGTTGAGGAAACAATCAAGAGAGGAGAAGATAAAGAGGGTTTTTTTGGGAGCGATTTCTAACAGGAGCCTATCCCAAAGGTATTTGCTGTACCTTCAAAGGTGTACTTAGAATCTGAGTAAGTGGTATTTTGAGAGCTAGCTAGTTATTGATTAACTCTGTCATTTTCCTGGAGAATAAAAGCTGCTGAACACCAGGCTCTCAATGCATTGTTGTTCTTCAGCTGGAAGCCTTGTGGGATGGGAGTAGTTTACTAGGATCCTGTCACATGAGTCTGTAGTCATCTAACTAGCCCCAGCTGTGTCCTGGGCAGGGTCATACATGTTACTGGTCATTTTATTTGGCCAGTGGCAATGGGCTGGAATATATTTAAATATGGCTAGTTTAATGCATTTTTATGCCATTGTCAGAGTACCACAGTTACCTTATCTCTCAGAGTACCCTTAAATAGACAGAGAAACCATATTCCTTTTCTGCACCAAAAAAAAAAAAAAAAAAGACAGTGAATTGCCTAGTTTAGACTCCTTTCCTTCCCAGTTTACTGTCATGATGGATGTTTCAGTGTCTGTGCTGTATACCCAGGCAGAGTATCGAAGTACCAGTAATCTTTAGATGCTGGCCCTGTGAACTGAAGTCATTTGAAACTGGTGCACTGATCCAAATGTGGACTAAATCTCCCATTTCTGTGTGCTGCATTCTTGGGCTGTGTTCTGTAGTTATTGCTGCTGCATAAAGAGTGTAATACCGGACCATATTCAGAATCTATACTGTGTTCTCACCTTACCTGTCATTATTGTGCAGGACCTTATTTTATTCTGTATAAATATGAGGGCTATGCCCATTCTTCTGTCTTCCCCTTCTTTTTGCAGTTTTACAAATGTGAGGAAAAATTACATTTGGGATTTTATATTCCCCCAACCAGCTGAAGCTTGCTGGAAGGGGTGTGTATTGGGCCATGGATTTCTGCAGGTGCTTTAGATCTTCATCTCTTCCAGCTTTGCTTCCTTATTTCCTAAAGCCTTTACTCTTGTTGTGCTGGCTCAGCTGTGTGCTGCTTTTGACATAAGGTGGAAAAGTGTAGCTTTTATTAATCAAGAGAAGGGCATTGTTCAGTTTTTATTGACTGGGCATCTTCAGCTTTTATATAAATTCTTTTTTGTCATCTATCTTTGTTTTCTCCTAGCTTTCCCCACATTTCTCTTTCCACTTCCATAATTTTAGCACTTTTTTTTCCTTCCCACAAGGAAATAGCATGTCTTATCATGCTTCCCAGTGCCTCTCTCAGAAACCTTTGCTGGTCTCTGCCAAGGGCTTGGAGCTCTTAGTCTTTTTGCAGGGACTGTGACAGAGATGGGGTGTGTGTATTGTGCTGTCTGTTGTTACTCTTAAGGCTCATTCATGTTCCCATGGATAGAAGAATATGCTGCAACTCTCCCTCAAAGTTAAACTCTAGGATAAACTCATAGCAGTTTTGTATTTTATAACTTTAAAAAATAAATTACATTTAATGTCTGCTGTACACTGAAAATGTAATTTCATCCAGATTAACCACAGAACAGCTGTCTTTTTTCTCCTGTTTTTTGGTTGTTTTTTTTTTTTACTTCAGTGATGTTTTTAAACCTATTGCAGGAAATCTCTGTTGTTTAGGGAGTCATCTGTCAGTGAAAAGGTTGTTTTGTGGAACATGGTGGTGCTGATAATCCCGTTGTAATCAGTGCAGACTGACTTGCTTTGGAATAAAAAGAGCAACAGGCTTTGTTTCTGGTTTTAGTGGATGATTCTAGTCTACTTTTTGTTTTAGAGTAGACTGCTGCAGTTGATGAAGGAGTATTTGTGGTATTCCCTATCTGTAGGTTGTGTTGAATTGCATGTTTCTCTTTCAAATCCTGTCAGGAATGATCAGGAAAGACACTTCCAGCATTTTTGTCTACTTTGTTGCTATTAGTTTTGTTCCTAGTTATGGATTTCACATTATCTTTATTCTTCTAGCTCACACAATGAATACCAATATTTACAGTTACTATAGGTAGATTGCTGAACAAGTATATCTGGTCTATACTGAAACTGACATTTTCAGCCATGTTGTACCTTTAAATTCAGCTTGGTTCCAGCCTTATACCAGAAGTTGTCAGTAATGCTGAGATGGAAAACTTGTAATTATTTCACTTACCTTCATCCTCTGCTTGGTTTGTCTGTTTCCTTGTGCTCAGTAATTTCACACACATGCTCAGTGTTTGAGGTCTGTGTGGTAGCTTCTGTAATGAGAATTATTACAATAGTAATGCTTTTTTCAACCGTGATGAAATAGTATCTTCCAATATGGTTTTTTGTATTTTTGTTTTTTGTTGGGTTTTTTTCCTCTTCTTGCTGTTGTTGTTATGGTTTTTTTCTTCTTTAGAATGTAAATTACATTTGCTTGTGCATTTTCTGTTGGATTTATTTTTGGGGAGTAGGGACTGTTCATTGGAAAGGAGCCTGCAATGCTCTGTGGTGCATTTGCATTTCTAAATGCAGTTGGTGAACAGCTGCTGATGGATCTTTCTTTAGGCTGAGTAAATTAGATTGCTATTGCCTTTGTGTTTTATGGTAACTTCCCATGACTGATTTTTCTCTACAAGATGGAGATTAGAATTAGAGGAAGATTCTGAGATCAATAAGGTATGGCTTGCTTTAGTTCTTTTCAGGGACTTTGAAAATACTGGACTGAAAGTGTACCTGTAAAATTAAGGATATAGGAAAAAAAAATTCATTTAGTATATTGTGAAAAATAGCTCTTTGTAGCTGAGAAGAGGAAGGATTGCACTTTCTGGAGAGAGTGTTATTAATCAGAAAACATTTTTGAAAAAATAAGAAGTCATGTCGACTTTTTCTTTCAAAAGACTTTAAATTGTGTTTCTTAACAGAACTTAAAAACAGAAAAATGTTAGTACATATACAATTTATTAAGACCTCGTTGGTAAGTGTAAGGACGAGCTATACCTCTGCTTTTTTACGTATTGGAGATTAGTGCTTCAGTACGTCAGCATGTCTTTTATATGGCGCTATTTTATGCAGTACCTGTCACATTTTAGGTTGCAGCACATAGGTTTGCTGGGAACCGTTTCTGTAACTAGTCAAGATTTAAGAATAATAAGTGGTAAATTTCCTTTCATTTTCTGGCCTCTTTATGAAATGGATCCATCTTAAACATAGTATTTCATTCTGACGATGCAGCTTTGCTGGTTTAAACTTCATAGACATAGGTCTCTATATTGGTGGAAGCTTAGTTTTGCTTATTGGGGTCTGCTTAAATTGGATTTGGACCGTGGAAGAAGTAAAGGATAAAGGAGTGTGGGACAGTATCTTTTCCTTTGTTCCAGGGTGGAGTTAGGGTTGTGAGCATGCTCTGGGTGAAAGCATTTCTCCCTCAGAAAGCTGTGTCCTTAGAGATGAAAACATCATCTGGCAGGTTGCTGACTCCCACAAGATGAGAACCTAGGCTGGGACTGTGGTGGGCCACAGTGACTCTGCAGAGATGCTCACAAGGTACTCACAGGGGCACAGCTGCCAGTGCGTGCTGACACTGCTGCAGCACAGCTGCCTTCCTTGCAGCTTCTTGGCAGCTGTACTCGCCCAGGTGTTTAAGGGGATTTACTCCGTTTGGGATTGGGGATCTGTGCTACTCTCCTTGCGCGGTTATTTTTAAGCAGGATCAGTTTCTTGATCTGATTCACTGTCCTGCCCCAGTCTAATGATATGATGCAGCTGGTTAACATGGTGGCTCCCGAGTTCTTGCAGTTGAATATGCTTTTCTGACAAAGATTTCTGTTCAGCCACAGCCAAAGTGGTGTCTGAGGTAAGAAAAGAAATTAAGAGATTGCACCATTTTACTCATCAACGCTTCAGCATGATGGGGAAGGAGATAAGTAGATGGGGAGTGCTATGTAAACACAGGATTACAAGGCAGCTTGGAGGTGTGCACATCCCTTTTGTATTCTCTTGATAAAAATGAATCATGGACCTCACGTAATGTAAGCTTGAAGAGAAAGTGGGACATTCAAATGAAGGTGGAAAGGGGTTTCTAGAAAACCTGTAAACATGAGTGTAATGGCAGTCTGTGGGGGGCAATGCCAGCAAGAGCAGACCCACATTCCTTTTGGAGAGAAGGGTTCTTATCACCCTTTTCCTCTCCCACTTGTTTGGATTCCTTGAGGATGCTGGATACCCTGTCCCATCTTGGCTTGTGTTTTATAGTGTTAAAATTTTTATGTGTAAATATTCTCTTGTGTTGTTGGAGTGATGGCTTGCTTATTTCTGTCAATGATTTTGAGTGGCAGTAGCAGAATTATTCTCACTTATCTTTTAATTGAATTTGTAATAGACTTCTACTAAAGTATCTTTGTCTGTATGGTATATTTAAACTATACTTCTGGAGGGATACAGAACCCAGTGAGTAAAATGTGCTTATTTTAAAAGCTGGAAAGGGCTGCTCAGACTGTAATCAAAGCTCCCATGAGATTCATTCACTGTTTTTTTGAATGCAATATGAAACAGGTGCATGAGGTAAGGATTTGTTTTTCAGATACCATCAAAAGTCAATCCATGAAAAATCTTCTCTCCCTTTTAACTAATCATTAAATCAATTCTGTTGATTTTCTCTGCTTAGATAACTGTACTGAAGTTGCAGTGTGAAGATTTCTCTTTTTTTTTCTTTTTGAGGTTTAAGTTGTATTATCAGCTGTTTTTTTACTGGAGCTAACTAATTATTCTGTAATTTAGTAAGCTGGTATTGTTTGAGATGAGAAAATATTTCAGTTGTATGTAGTCTTAATGCATGGACTTGTTTGGCTTTTTTTCCCTAAAGTGTACAATTTAGAATTAACATCTATTTCAAATTTAGTGGAATTCTTGTTTTTTTCTAGAATAAAATTCTAGATTTTATTCAAGGCCTAGCACACTGTCTCCCTTCCCTGCACACCAGGACAGTACATATTTCTGTTGTCGAAAACTTATTTGCAGTCACCATATCTGATTTTCATTTTTCCCTGGGATGGCAGAGGATTAGAGCAGATTATAGTGTTGGGATAATGTCTGACTCCTTGTGTTCCATTTAGTCATAAATAAACCCCTGAGAAATCTGAATGTTGCTATGGTGATGCTAGTAAAAGCCTGGGATCTGGAGTAAGCGAGCCGCTTAGCAGCATAATGTCACTTAGAGTAATGAGCACGCTGTCATTACGACAGTGATGGGCTTACCTGGGGCTCTCTAACTTTGGTAGCCCATGCCAGGTTCTGAAAGCCAGTAAGTAAAAACAGTTCAGATATAATATAGTATACTCTATTTAGTACCTTGCATCTACAAACCTTTTAACAAATGTAAATCTCTGTTTTGTCTGTTTACTTTCTAGCTTTAATGTGTTGAAGTATCACAGAGAAACAAGCAAAAACTTAGTCTTTCTATGCTGCCTTTCACAAGATGATCTGGTGTAATTAAAACAACAAAAAATCAAAACTTGTTTTAAACTGTGTGACTGCACATTTTTCTTCATAGAATCTGGAATATAAAAAGTAAAATGGTATTTAAATTTGGTTTTTTGGTTTTTTTTAGTCTTTATAACCTGGCTTCACTGGAACTGAGAGAAAATTTGCTGACGTATTTACCTGAGTAAGTCACATTGCATATGTTTCATTATATTAACATAAAATGTTCTTATTCTTAAAATCTGCTAACATATGAAACCAAATGACAGCTAGAAAAAATATCCAAAGCAAATTGACAACATGAGATACAGCCTTCTTTTAGCAACATCTACTTACATCCATTACTTCTAGTTGTACTTGATTAGTAGCAGGAACCTGTAGTCTGCATGGATTGCATGGATTGTCTGTGTTTGTTCTATAAAAAAGCATTCTGTATGACATACAGCATCACCAAACACGTCCTGCATGCATTGGAGAAGCCCATCTGCAGTGGGAGTGGTGGTTTGGGTTTTTCTCATAGTGAAACTTCATAACTGTGAAAGAAGAGCAGTAAGAGCTCCGAGATTTTCATTCCAGACCTTTATAGCATTTAAATAAGTGCTTGTATTCAGAGCTGAGTAGCCAAAAGCTTCTAAAACCTGGAGGTGAGACCCATGATAGCAAGCTAGGCCTACTGGTATCTGAAGTCTGACTTCACCTACTGTGATTTTTGGAGAAAGAAGTTAGCTAGATGTTTCTGTACTCTCTCTATTGTGGCAGAGGACTTGGTGGTCTTTTGTTTGAACTAATTTGGTATCTTATACTTTGGGGGTCCTTTTTGTCTGCCTGGGAGCAGCCTCTTCTTTCTCTAGTGAAGGAGTTTCCTTCCTTCCTTCCTTCACTATCTGGTTGCTTCTTGCAAGAGTTTTGGTGACTCTTGATCTGCTTGTTTCAGTAATCTAATAGATACTGTAAAAGATTTAACTTTTTAAAATCAGAATCTTTTCCCCAGTTGCTTTGGTACAATTTTTTTCCTGTCAATCTACCCAAGTGCCTTGGTTGTGGCTGTTCATAGCAGTGAGCCACAAGACACTTTAATGTCAGTGGTCAGAAGATAGGCGCTGCTAGCTGAGTTGGGCCATGCAGTGTCAGTATGAAGCTATCAAAAATGTTGACAGTTTTATTGCTCCAGGAAAATCCTGACTGTCAGTTATGTAGCTGACAATTCTCTTTGGTTCTCATGCTACTGCAGCTTTGGGGAAAGTAAGCAAGAGCTCTATGAGCCTGATTTGAAGGGTGGCCTCTCTTGTCTGTTGCTTTGAACTTTTTTTACATCCTTTTGTGCTTCCCTCTGTTTGCAGTCTCAAAAACAGAAGTATTTCAGAAACTGATGGATCATATTGAGAAGATCAATTATGGATATTGAGTCTTGAGTTACATAGTTATGTTATCACTATGGGGAATTTTTATCCAGCTGCATAACTGTAAAAACAAAAAATTCCCTTAAAAGTAAATCTAACTAACTATACTAAAGTATGTGGCATTTGCTACCCCTGGGGACTTATTGTTGAAATAAAAAGAAAAAAGTAATTATTTGATTGCCTATACTAAGTTTTAAGTTTCAAGGTCATTTAGTTACACTGACAAACCAAATTATTTTTTCAGAAAGATACTACTGCAAATAGTCTGTGCCTGGTAAAATAACTGTCTGCCTACAGTACATTGTAATTTGAAATGCAAGTTTCAGTAAAATGAGCTTATTCAAATACATGGGGTTTCTGTTGCTTTAGTCTAATGTGGTTTTGTTTTGATTTATCTCATCTCACAGATCACTTGCCCAGCTGCAGCGACTAGAAGAACTTGATTTAGGAAACAATGAACTTTATCATTTGGTAAGAGAACATACCACTGAAACTGCACATTGGTCTTGTTTTATGCAAAATTTAGATTAAACAGGTTGTAGGATGTCCAAAACTGAGGAAAGAAAAATGCATGGAGGGAGAGTCTTTTTATAGGTACAGATGAATTTTGACAGTGAGCTGGTGCTTTCGTATCTGTTTAGTCTTGTTCAGAATGGTATCACTTTACTCAAAAAACTGCAGCTGATCTCTAGAAAATGAGAGTGCAGCACAGCTTTTTTTATGAAAATGAAAAAGGAGTGGAGGGACACAAAATCTTGTCTGTGCTTGCAGTTACAATGACCACATGGACTTTTGTCAGGAGGTGGATGGGCTAAGCACAGATGGAAGTTAAATTTCCAGGGTGAGAGTGGGGGTCTTTGGGAAGGGGCTGAGGCAGAACTGTTGAGGGTTGAGAGGTCCTACATTGTCACAGATGGATCTAGCAAAAATCTATCTGTCATTTCCTAAAGGAGATTCAGGTAAATGTTGGATGGATTTTCAGTAGGTCAAGGGTGTGCTGGCAATTTGTTAGTGCATGCCAGGAAAGAATGGTAGATTATTAAGCTATAGCAATTAATTTGTATGATGGAGTTCCCAAATACAGTTGTCCTGGCTACTTCTAATCAAGGTACCTCTAAGTAGTGCAGTAAGAATTGGTTTACTTAGACAGTAATTGTGTAGTGGCAATTTTTTTTTACTTGAAGCTCCTATGCTACTTAACTTTACTGCTTTTTATGTTATAGCCAGAAACAATTGGTGCACTTTTCAATCTTAAAGACCTTTGGTTGGATGGAAACCAATTAGCTGAAATACCTCAGGTAAAAATGAGCTCTACTGCTACTGTTTTGAATGTCTTGAAAGAAAACATTTTCATTCATTCCTACAGGGAAGTGCTTTAAAATGGAATATTTTCTCAGTCTACTTTGCCTGGGTTTGGTTTTGGGTGTGTAAGCGGTTTCTCTTGAAAAATTCCTCTGCAAGGGATTGGCCATGATACTGTATGTTGTCAGAAAATTTCTTTTAAGCATTTTGACAAAGGAATTGTTTCCTGATAGGCGCGTTGTTCAGTTTGTAGGGTGGCACATCCTCTGTTTATAGTTCTTGCCCTAAGATCAGGAAGCCATTAGTTGTCTGAGGTAACCCTCACCTTGTATAGCTGTCTGAATTGCAGTTTTAAAAGTTTTGAGTATGATTTTTTCAAATTTTTTGTAGTCATCTTCATCCATTTAAGCATGGTGTTTGGAAGAAATTCAATAATGGAACTGTTGCCATAAATAGAAATTTTGATTTATGCAGGCAAATCCCCCATCTGATATCAGTCACAGGATAAGGGAACTTAGCATTTAAAGCTTACAGCACTCTAAATTCCCTTTTTTAAGAACTTTTATAATATGTGAGATGGTTCCTCTTCCCTCTTTTTCCCTTACAGCCAAGCCAAAACCTGTTTTCTTCTGTTCTCTTCCAGTTTGCTGTTACTTGCTGTATGAATCTCGCTGTCAACTGTGTGTCTTGTAAATCAGTTACAGTTTAGTGGGTTTAGTTGACTTTGTTTTTGTTGGCTTGGCCTAGTAAGTAGAGATGATCACTCATAAAAGGTAAAGTGTGACTTTAGCAGCCATTCTTATTGAAACTGGCCATCGTTGTGTATTTTGTCCAAAGTTGAAAGGATGAACTTGTAGGATAAAAATGGCATGTGTTTAATGAAAGATCCTCTTGAGGGATAGACAGTTCAAAAGTAAAAGAACTGATCTTGTAAGTTAGGATCAAGGCCATTGCTGTATGAAAACTTCATATATGTAAAAGTAAAAGGCACTTCTTCCTCAGCTGTTCTGTTCTCTGAAAGGTGATTTGGATGACTAAAATGAGATCTGTTCTCAAGTGTGTATAGGGACGTCCATGTGTGTGGGGAATGGGGGAGTGCTCTGATAGCTAACAAAGACAAAGGTATTTCTCTGTCCAGTGGTTGGATTGCCATGATAAAAACTTAAGTAGTCATTAATAATAGTAGGCGATAGCAGTATGACTTGTCAGTTCAAACATAGTTGCTAGAGCAACACCCCCAATTCTTATTTCTACATTTGTTGTAGTTGGGAGATGTGAAGATATGAAATCCCTAGATGTCATGGCATGTTGCTGTAGCAGCCAAGAGAGACTAATCTTAATTTTCCTAGGGTTGATTGGGAGGAGTAGACTTTAATTATGTGGTGGTTGATAATCTGCCATTCTGAAAAAAACAACTCTGCAGTCTTTACTTGAGGAAAACTCCAGGGTTGGCTGGTGCTTGCCTGGGTGTGCTCACCATAGCTTGCCTGACTACTGAAGCCAGTTTAATATTTAAAATCAGGAAGTGTGACTGAATCACTTGGTTAGTTTATCATATGTAAAGTGTAAATATTTACTTTATTTCTGCTTTCAGAGGTCATACAAGAAATGGCCAATTAAGAGGTCATGCAGATAATTGTTTTTCTTTGTGGAATTTCATTGTGATGTACATTTTTCAAAGTGCTTTCTTACGTGTTTGGGCATGACTTAAATATTTTTCCTTGTATCGCAGGAAGTAGGAAACCTGAAAAACCTGCTTTGTCTGGATGTTTCTGAAAATAAATTGGAAAGCCTTCCTGAAGAAATTAGTGGTCTGACTTCTTTAACAGACTTGCTTGTTTCTCAGAATTCACTTCAGGTCTTACCTGATGGCATTGGTGAGTCCAAAGTGAATGCTATCACACAGAACCATTTAACCCACTGTAACTGGAAGTCATTTGGCTTTTTAAAGTCTTTTTGTGCAAGAGATGAGCTTGTCTCGTGTTGGTTGTTATTCATTTTGCTGAGTAACAAATGCACAGTTCTATTAATGCTGCATTTTAATTGTCTGCATAATGACTCCCTCATAATCCTTTCAGTCTTCACTTGATACCTCCTAAACAACATAAATGTTAATATGTCCCTTCAATTCCCATTGTATCCATTTCACCATCAGAACTCTTTAACACTGTAAAATTTTAGCTTGTAACATGCTGTGGGTCAAGTGATAAGACTGGCTGAAAGTATTACTATAAAAATACAGAATTTTGAATGGTGATGTGTATCAACTAGATAATGTGATTAATCCTGTATTGAATCTAGTGGAAGACTCTCTTTGCCTTGCAGTGCATTAATCCTTGCCTTGAGGATTCAGACTACAATCTTTCTGTGTCTGACCCTTTAGATTGGGTTCAGTAACTGAAGAATGTTTCCTGCAGCATTACCAGTGCCTTTTTTAAGCTGTATGTTTTTTACCCATGCAGTAGTTGTTACAAGCATTTTTTTTCCTCTATTCATCAGCTGTTTTTCTGGAAAGTTCCATGTTGTAGGAGTATGCCTTCTCCTTGAGAGAACTTTTTTTTTAAACCCCCCCAAAATAAAGGTATAGGGGAAGGAGGACTGTTGAATATGGTTTAACTATATGTAACATTCAGAAAAGAGTGGTCAGACCTTCCTCCTTCCTATATATTCTGTATAAGACTAAGAAAAGTTTCTCTAAAAGTTAGACTTTTGGGAGTGGGCTGACAACTGTGAGTCCTACAGCTGCCTAATAAGTGTTTGACAGGGTGTTGTAGCAGCCCTCTCTGATATGTGTTTGACAGGGAGTTGTAGCAGCCCTCTCTGCTGACCTGTGCTGGCCAGTACAGTTGTTGTACATCAGAAATGGAGCTGTAGCTTCTGAAAGTCAGCAGCCCATGCACCTGGCTGGACAGAGCTTGTTGGCAGAAGAGAACCTTGCTGGTCTCTGTGGCAGCTCCTGGGCATTGCCCAGCTGATCACGGAATCCTTGGAGAGACTGGTGGATCTGTAGAGCTCTCAAATCAGGGCTCTCACCAGCACCAGTGGCTCAGGTCAGCTGTGGCTGTGTCTCCTCGGTCCCCAGAGCTCTGATGGAGCTCCAGCACCTCCAGGCAGCCTGTGCCAGTGCTGCACCACCTCCCACTGAGGAAGCTGCTCCTGGGGTGCAGATGGGATCACCCACGCTGTGATTTGCAGCCATTGCTGCCTCACCTGCCCCTGCAGAGGAGAGTTTGGCTCTGTCGTGTCTGTAACTGCCCTGCCAGGGGCTCTGGGCAGCTCCCAGATGCCTCCTTGGCTGTCTCTTGGTGGGAGTCAGCAAAGCCAGCTCCTTCAGCCTCAGCTCACAGTGTGCTCTGGCCATCCTGATAGCTTCCTACTGGGCCCCCATCACTTGAACAGGGGAGTTGAGGGGGAAGACAGGACATCACATGGAACTGAGAATGATTTTACAGGTGTGGTTTCACTAATTGCAGGTTGATAGTATACAGCAACTTCCATTGATCTGTTGGCTGTAATTCTAATTTAGTCTCTAGTTGGTGTTTGTTTCTGATGAGAGCTCACTGCTGTTCAGTATTCAGCCTGGTGCTCACCATAGTATCCATGTCCTTTCCAGCAGGGCTCTTGTATAGCTGTTTATTTCACTTCCCAGCCTGTGCTGATGCCCAGGTTTATTGTGTCTGGGTGCAGAGCTCTGCACTTCTCTGTGCTAAACCTCAGGTTTCTGTTTAGGTTGCTGTCTTCCTCTGTCTGACATCCCTTCAATGATTTAGCATCATCAGTGAATTTGATACTCCAGACTAATTACAGCTGTTTTGGACCACACAGGAATGGCAGTGAGGTGTCAGCCCCTGGTGTTGTCTCCTGAATTGTCTATTACGGGCTTTGCCTGAGTCAGCTTTTGCACCAAAGACCATTCTGATACAAAGGAGTAGAACAAATTTAGTTTTCTGCCCTGAAACAGTATTTTGTTCTTCGTGAGAAAATGACCTTCAGAGAAGTTTGATTTCTCATCTAAAGAATAAAATTGGGTTTCCTGTGTAATTAGGTTCTCTGTTAGGACAAAGATGCCTTGATCCTGTTTGGGTTTGGGCTGTCACTTCAGTGCAACATGTTCTTACTGTGGCTGATTAGGTGTAGATGATCTTCTGAACATTCCTTTATTAATAAACATGTATAATTGAGGAGCAAACAGATAATTTTCATTTGTTTATAGGCATTTGGGTTGACACATCCTTGGTATTTACATGGGATATCCTTCAGATTGTAACTTTATTATTACAATTTATTATGCATAAATGTTGGCTATGAATATTTATATTGAATATTAATTCAGTGATATTAAAACTTGCAGAAATAGTGCAAGCACTAAGTGAAGCAGTGCTTGGGTTATTTTATTTTACCTAAAAAAAAGTGTTGTTTTAGAAGATTTCTGGAAGTTTTGCAGCAGTAAAAATGTACGTATTTAAAGGTATTGGAGGATACTAGACTAAAAATCCATGTTGTTTTTTCTGTCCAGGAAAATTGCGGAGACTGTCCATTTTGAAGGTTGATCAGAACAAACTGATCCAACTAACTGATTCCATTGGAGACTGTGAAAGCCTTACTGAACTAGTTCTCACAGAAAACCAACTGCAGGTATGCATGGTCATGGCTGCTCAAATGGCAGGTGGTAATAAGAGCTGCTTGTAAGTGCTGAATCACTTAGCTCATGAGGTTATTCACTCTTGCTACTGCTAAGCAGTGCATTTGCTTTAAATGCATCTTATTTCTTACCTGTTAAATGAATGTGGAGATCACATTGTGTGTAGTAACAATCCACCCTTCTAATGCTTAAGCAATTACATATTCACTCTTGAGTCTTTCATGACCAGTGAGAGAGTTGGAACGTGTAGAGTGCAGGTATCGCTTACTTAGTTGTGGGTTTGATGGGGGGGTTTGTGCTGTATTGCATTATTGCCAGTTTTTGCTATGCATTATCTGGATCAATCTTACAGGAGCTGAATAGAAGCCCTGAGCACTGCAGAACCTGTACTGCTCCTTGCTCTGCTGATCTGCTCTAGACAGGTGTTAAATATGTTATGTGGTCAATTAAAATGAAATCTCAGAATTCCTTCTCTTAGGTGTTTCCTTTCATTATTTTGAAACTTCATGTGGCACTGACACTTGGAGAGTAGGTGTCTTTAAATAAACTAACTTTGAGCATTTCTTGAGCTCAGTTGGTACTTGGTTGAGTTAGAAGCTTAAGACTGTTAAGGAGATGCCTCTCCAACAGTCAATTCATAGCACCTGAGTTAGGAGATAGCCAACTGAGAAGCAAATTTGGGAGTGTAAAGTTGGATAATACATCCTATGTACATGCATTCTGTACACAGCTGTTGTTGTTATTGTAGTGCAGAGATAATTAATGAGTGAATTTGTGTTAGAAACTGACATCCTAGAGACTTGTTCTGCAGTATAAACCTTTGGATCTTCTTTGGAAAGTCTGGCAGTAATGAGGTTTAACTACACTTCAGTTTTGAAAGTGGATCAAACTGTTAATTAATTTTAAAAGTGAGTTAACTGTTTTTTTCTGACTCTCTTTATTTATGAATTGTTTGTATATTATTTTGTTTTTCTTGGCACAGTCATTGCCGAAGAGCATTGGAAAGCTAAAGAAGCTGAACAATTTGAATGCTGATAGAAACAAATTAACATCTTTGCCCAAAGAGGTAAGTTTTGTGCAGATGACATTGTAGAAACAGAAAACTCTTGATTTCAAATGCCTATGAGAAGTAGCAGGCAACTTTGGTCCAGTGGGTATTCTTTCCGAACTGATCACAACCAGAAAATTGTCCACTAGATTTGAATCTTAGTGTTTTGGTGGCTTGGAAGTGCAAAATGTCTTTGCAGTTGAAAAGAAAGGCTTGGATCTAATTAGCTTGTAACTAACTTGGGTCTAATTAGCTTTTAACTGGTAATTCCCAGTGTGGATGTCAGGTCCTGCACTATTTGAAGACTTGGAGTTCTGGTAGGGTGAATGCAACACCAATATGTCTCTTCTGCATGTAGTGTGAAACTACTGCCACACTCTTCCTCACCTCACTCCTGTGACCAATATCAAAGGGAAGGTTTCGTACTCTGAAAAGTGGCTCAGTGACTGTCTTGAAGTCTTTTTGGTGTTGGAGATCTCTGGATTACTTCTGCCCATAAACATAAGGATGTGATGTCACCAAGATACTTCATATTTTGCAACTATGAGCACAGGGCTTCTTGTCTGTTGTAACAGTATGTGGAATAAAATGAGACTAGAGTTTGTGTTGTGAAACTAATATAATGAAGGCTTTACAAATTTAGTTCAGCAGTAAATTGTGGAAAGAAGTTGGGAAAGCAGCATCTTGTGATTGGAACATGGAACTGAGTTGATTCTGTTTGTACTACTTTTTCTCTGTAATTTTTATGCAAGTAGTTCTTCCTCTTAATTTTGCTATCTAACATGTGGCTCTGAGCTATTGTTCTCCACTTTCAGTCACTTAAGGAGAAGGAGGGTTATGTACTCAGGTGACAGCCAATGGATGGAAATTGAGAGGAGTATCAGCTGTGGCTCACTTCCTTATGGAGCTTGGGCAGCTCAGGAAGGAGGTGTGAGAAGGAAGTGAAGTGGCAAGGAGATGGGTGAGAGCTGATTGTCTTGAAGAAGAGGGAATCAAGAAGGGGCAGAGGATGCTGCTGTGGCACTGGCAGCAACTATTCCACTGCCCTGGGTGTGAGCTGCCACCGGCCAGTCACCTAACTGAGGGAAGGTGAGGGCTGAGACATGTGAGTACTGAAGCTTTTCTAGGAGAACAGTGTCTTTCCTGCTGTGGTGCTTCTGGTTTTGAACAAAGAATTGTGGCAGGGCTTACCCAGACAGGTTGCATGATGGCTAGCAAGAGACAGGACCCTGGGAAGAGGGTTGGTAGGATTGGTATGTGATAGCAGTTTTCATCAAAAGATATGCTGTGTTGGAAGGAACCTATCAGGAGTCCACCTCCTGGCCCTGCACATGACACCCCAAGAGGTATCCCATGTGCCTGAGAGCACTGTCCAAACACTTCCTGAGCTCTGTCAGACTGTGCTGTGACCACTGCCCTGAGCTGTTCCAGTGCCCAAGCACCCTGGGTAAAGAACCTTCCTCTAATATCCAGCCTACAGCTCCCTTGGCACAGCTTCAGGGCACTCCCACAGTTCCTGCCACTGTTCACCACAGAGAAGAGATCAGTGTTTGCCCCTCCTCTTCCTCCATGAGGAAGCTGTAACTGCAGTGAGGTCTCCCCTCAGTCTTTTCCTCTCCAGGCTGAACAGACCAAGTGACCTCAGCTGCTGCTCACACAGCTTCTCCTCAAGGCCCTCCCCCATCTTTGTTGCCCTTATTTGGATGCTCTCTAACAACCTAAAATCTTTCTGATCTTGTGTTCATTCAGCAGAAGACTTTCTTTGCTAAAATACCTGTACTTCGGACTTGTGCAATGTTATGTCCACTCCACCTTTGAGCAGAATTGTTCTGAGTTTTGCATGGGAAGTTTTACTGGTACAGTTTATTTCCAGGTTGGCCATTGATAGCTTGTGTTGTGTATATACACTTTTCTCAGTTAATGGAATATGTGGTATTGAAGGTGGTGCATAAGGGCAGTCAGTGTGGCTTGGAAGGAGCAGGGACAGGAGCAGGCAAGAGGAGAAGGCTCAGCTGCAGAAGCAGGTGAAGCTGGGTGAATATGGAGTGGGTCTGTTTGGGGGCATAGTGGGGTCAGGAGCTCAGTGCAGAACAATAGAGGCATTAATGCTGAGCAAGATACTGAAGGCTTGGAACCAGCAATGTTTTTCAGAGGTGGAATGTGTTGCTCACTTGGTGAAGGAACTGGGGGATATCCAAGGGTGAAGTGAAGAATGAGAAAGTGTCAGAGAACATCAGTGCACATGAGAGAGGGAGGGGGACACCTGCACAGAAGTGGAATGAAGATAGGGATGAGCCTGTGTTTGGAGAAGATGAGTAATGAGAAAATGGAAGGTAGTGTCTGGAATCAGGTGAGCTTTGGGGCGTTGTGGAAGTCCAGGAAATAAAAATGAGAGAGGGTGGTTCCCAGGGGAGCTTGGCAGGGAAACAGAGGAAGCAGAGCTCTTTGGCTCCCTATCAATGATTTTAAAATAGAATTTTTATATTTCCTTTAAAAGTGTCCACACAAATGTGTCTGTCTCATTAGAACAAATGCCTTGAAATTACATGTAAAGATTTTATGATTTGCTCTGCCAATATTTAATTTTTTATTACTTAATTTTAAAAGGAAGTCAGCCCTTCTCTGACTGCGGGGTCATCTCACTCTTGATCAGTGCATTTGAATTCCAAGCTGGTAATGTTACAAATAGAAAAAAATAAACAACTCAAGCACAAGCTTCTGACAGAAGTAATTTTAAACACCCCTGCACGCTCTGTGTTGCTTAAGATGTTTCCTGAGACAGTATGGCCAAGATTGGGGTCTCAGACCTCTGCACATCAAAATTAGTACTTGTATTGTACAAAATTAATACTTGTGAGTACCAAGTCAGAGAAGTTGGATGCAGAAGTAGAGTATACAGTGCAGATATTTTTCCTCATTATCTTTTCCTTTAAGTGTTTTTCTTACCTCTTCCATTCTTTCTCTGCCTTACAGAGTGCTAGAGCTACTGTGCATATGTGGTCTTCATCCCAATAAAAAATGGATATGGGAGAGGCTGTGATTGGTTTCTGTTGGAGAGGGATAGAGACAGAGTCTTGTGATGTATGTAGAAAAACATGGAATTCAGCTGGAGAGTATATGTACCCAATATTGTATCTGCTTGGTGTTGCCAGAATTAGTCCTGTAGCAAAGACCACTTTTATAGGTAGGATGGTGAAAAGTATGTGCCTGGTGAGATAATCTCTGAGTTTTAGTTTTTCTGTGGTGGTGTGTATTTTTGGGGGGAGGGGGATAGAAGGATGTTGATTTGATTTTGTTTTGTTAACAGTTTCAGAGAATTGGATTTTGAGTCAATGTGTTAAACCATTACATTGCAAGATGGCTTCAAGGCACACTTGTAAAACCATTCTTTATCTTTTGGTGTAAAATGTCTTGACTTGGGATTATTGAGGAGTTTGTATGCAAATGCACCTTCAAAGTTTCCTGGTTCAAAGGTTCTTCTGTATTGTGTGGTGATAAAGGTAAAACCTGGAAGAACTGAATGTATGACCAAGGCTTGAGTCACTGACAGATTTCATCTACAGCATCTTGTTCTGCAGCTTAGTGCCTCTCTGACTGAAGTGGTAAAACAGACTTCAGCAAGAACTGAGAATGTCTAAACCTGTTCATAGTTAGAAATGTTTTTCCCCTTAAACTTGAAAGACCTGCCTGGTGACTCTTTGGTGTTGAAATCCCACCCTGGCACAGGAATGCTTATGAAACTGGTGTGTTGATTTTGGCACTTGCATAAATAACCTCCTTGGAATGTTTTCCAGTATATATACTTTTGTTAATGAGTCTTTACACCCAGCAGAGATCTGGTAATGTGTCCTTCCTGGCTCTGAGGTATATTGTGAGAATTATTACTCCATTAGGTAAAACTGCAGGGGTTTTTATGGCAATAACTGTGCTTTTTTTTTTTTTTTTATGAATGGGGACCACTTTGTTTTTTCTAATTTTAACTTTTGATGTCCTGTCTCTTTCTTCGTTTGTGTAGAAGTATGTGTGACTTAGAAGTAAAAAAAAAAAAGGACACTAAGGAAAAGTGCAGGAAAACTTAAACTTGTCTTGAGTCAGAGGGCTGAGAAGCTGTCTTGGTGAGCTCCTCTCCTACTGCTCACAAGGAGGAATAGTAGGAGAGGAGCTCACCAAGGTGTTGAAGTGAGTTTGTTGAAGATTTTCGTAGCCAATTTAAAGTTAATAATAACAACAGAATAATAGTTAATAATTATGAATCGGGCAGTTTTTTCCACCCCTAAATGTATTCTGTGCTTGCAGTTAAAGAATTAGTATACTTTATGTGGAGCCAAGAAAAATTCTGGCTTTATTTAGTTTGAACCCAAACAAAGTTTTGGATATGACATGCTGAAAAAGATTTTACAACACAAGAGGAACTGTGTTTAAACTACCACTATATTTATCAGACTTGTATAAGTCTGTGAGAGTTTTTGGTGCTGACAGCTGTTTTGAGAGTTGAATAAAAGAGATGTGTCACTGGACTTTTAGCTATTCACATGACAACTGAAGACTGATCATTACAGTATTTGTCATAATGTATTGTTTTGCATTGCTTATAGCTGTGTGAAAGATGCTAACTGGTAAAGGACAGCAGAATTGATTCATAGCTTTTAGATCTACTTTAGTTAGAAACACCAACAGAGAAGCATTCTGTTAAGACTTGCAGTTTGTGGAGGACTGTCTAAGATGGACTAGTACTGGGTGTATGAATGGCAAAAAGCAGGAGGGTGAAGTGCTAAATGCTGGTCATGATGAGACCATGGGGAGAGTTTCAGCAACTGAGCTGACTTCCTATGCTTGTCCAAGCCTTACTGTTTCTCCAGAATAAGGAAGCTGTTAGAAAGATGAGCCTCAGACTGAGATAGAAGGAAAGAGCAATAAGATCATCCATTAAAGGGTTTAAAGGGTTGAACTTTTGTGTGGAGTCCAGAGGTCTCCTAGTGACAATCATCCTCTCAGTCAAGCCTACCAGAATTCAAATATGCAGTTTTGTTCCATCTTCATAGTACCAATGATCTTAAAACTAGCACTTCATAGTAATGCCTGACTGACCTGTGGGCTTTGTTTTTGTGGTTTTCCTTTATCTAGGCTCACTGTTCTTTGGAGTTGACGTGATGTGACAAGTCAATAACCTTAAACTAAAGTTGCTAAAATGAACTAAGTCTCAGGAGTACGACTTAGGCATGTACAACTCGTGTGAGATCTTTTCTTGATGTCCTGCTCACTACAGAAGAGTGTGAGGACTTCTTTAAGCCTCCAGTCCTTGGAACAGTTACTCACGTGCCTAGAACTAAGCACATGCTTGTCCCCATTAAGTGAAATCTGTGCTGGAAATGCAGTGCGTGCTTAACTGGTGAATGGGCTTGAGGCCTCAGCCGTGTCCTTGGTGCAGATGTGGTGGTCTGGCACAGTTTTTTGTGAGCATGTGATCCTTGGAAAGCATGGCTCTTCCTCAGTTAGCCACTCTGAGCCAAACCAGTGATGTTCTGGTACCGTGTAACTTCATGGTGGCCCCAATGGTGTTTTCCTTTCTGCATGCCATGTAGTGTGTGTACTTTGCCTCCATGGTATGGCTTCATGTTTAGGTTTTCAAACGTGGGACCTGGTGTCTTTCTGTACTGCTGGATGGGTGCCATCTTTGTTTGAAATGACAAAGATTTTAATTGATTTTTAACTGTCAGCTTGTCTTTTTTTCCTTTGTGGTATCTCATTCAATGCTGTCCATTAAATGCTGTCTGCATTTTCTAAAAACAGTTCCATTTAAAAAATTCAGTGTCTCTTTTTTATCTACTTTACTACCTTATAAAATAAAAGGTCTTCCCTACCTTTGAATGAAACAAAGCAGCCTGTTGACTGCTACAGAGCAAAGTTAAATTAACTGAAGTTTAAATTATTTAGGAGTTACAACCCTCTTTGGCAGTAGAAGAATGTATGTTCTGTCTCCATTTGTTGGCATGCTCTTGTCCAGTATGGATAAAGAAAAATAAATTGAACATCTCTTGTATTTTCTTAATTGTTAGCGGCTTGGAAAATTATGGGTCAGGTAAATTGATAACCCTGTAAGTATTCTTCAGTCCATGGTTCTCCTATTCCTTTCATTAAGCTGCTTTAAATGCATGATGACTCAGGCTGTCCCAATTCCACTGCTGCACTTTTCCATTGTCAAAAGTATAGAAATTTTGGTCTCATCAGGGCTGCATGGCTTTACTTTGTTTGTTTGGCTAACCTGTTTGGATCTCCACGCTCCAAGACTGAGTAACACAAACTTCATTCATGAAAAGGGACACTTTGTGTACACTGAGGGCATCACTTGCTGGCTCATTAACATTCCCTAATTGTACTTCTTGCTTTTCACGGCTCC
Source organism: Emberiza elegans (assembly GCA_024865655.1). Taxonomy (NCBI): domain Eukaryota; kingdom Metazoa; phylum Chordata; class Aves; order Passeriformes; family Fringillidae; genus Emberiza; species Emberiza elegans. The sequence goes on along the minus strand of JALJVW010000085.1, from coordinate 18,440,029 downwards.
TCATGTTAGCAGCACCAATTAGACACTTAGTGTGTATATATTGTTTTTAATATCACACTGTGCTCTGTGAACGTGTGAAGGCACATTATTTAAGAATTTATACACGCTTTAAAGTGAATAGTGGAATTCTTGAACCAAGAAATGTTTGCTTACTATTTGAGTCCTGGTTTCTAAGGCTTTGATTCACAAGCTAAAATGGCTTGCAAGGTTCATGCTTCTGTTGTACACACTGGGCTGGGAAAACTGATAATCTTGTGAAATAACTGCATCTTAAGAGTGCAGTGATTTAAGAGAAATAGCAAGATTTTGTTTTGTCAAGAATGTAGCACTTTAACTTTCTGCTGTAAATAGCTTGTGAATCAGAAGCCTTGAGCAGCTGATTGCTGTTTTCTTCTATTAAAAAGCATTTATGATACAAAGGAAGGTGAGTGGAATGTAAATGCTCCATTTGTGTTATTTTGTGAGTCACAGTTGCATCCTTTAAAAGTGGCTTTTTCCTTAGTAAATAGCATATGTTAAATAAACACTATTTTTCCTTTGACTGGTTAAAATATTTTGTGCTGTTTGTCTTTAAATCTCAGTCTTGGGTCTGGACTGAATTGTGGGTTTTGCAAAGACACAACTGACAGTTAACAAAAACACAATAATTTCAGCTTAGTTTTGGGGACTCCTGGCCAAGGTGTAGTTACATATTGGCTATAGTGTGAGAGAAAAACCTTCTTAGATGTTTGTCACTATAGATGTCCTCTCATTTTTGAACTGAGATTTTCCACTGTGTTTAGTTTGGACTCTATAATTAGATTCTAAGTCTGCTTAACTTGAAAGCTTCAAATGGCATTGGGATATTTTGCCTCTGTTACTTGGAGTAAGAAAAGAAAAATCTTTTTCCCCTTCTGATGAGTTTTGGAACTGGCAAACAAACAACAATGCTTTTTGAAACTCTGTATGATAAGCAAACAAAGGTAAGTTTTCTTTGTTAATAGGAACAAAGAGTTACTTAAAGCAGCTTTTGAGTTGCTACAACTAATAATCTTCCTGTTTATAGAAGTTCCTCTGGAACATAAAGTTGGAATGAGATTTTTAAAATCAAATGTGGGGGGTTTGTCTTCCTGAAAGCAGCTACCTTTGGTGCAAGATGTAGATTTTTAAAGGTAAAACTGAAAAATGCCATCTTTGCACCCAAAGAATGCAAATGGTTATATTTGGATAAATTGATAGAGAGAGAGGATATTAGATTAAAATAGATTAAAGAAGGCCAGTTCATATGGGAATTGTGTTGAAATTAGGTGCTTCTAATGAATCGGGCCATCAAAGATTTTACTCAGTGTTCTGCTACTAGTGAGCTCTTCATTAATCTTTGTGGACTTAACAAATTTTGGGAATTGCTTGGTATATTTAGCATTTTTGCTTTGCTTCAAGGCCCATTGCACTTGCTTGGATATGAAGTCACCATGAGGAAAGAATGAATTTAAATGTAAAATGTAGAGCTAGAAAATGTTAAGTGTAGGTTTTTTTGTGAATGTTGGGCACAGAATAGCTTCTGTGTGGTTACTGGTTTCTTCTGGGTGTGGAAGGCTCTGAAAGGTAGCTAGAATGTGACCTATATGTAAAGTTATCCATTATTTGCAGACACAGATGTTCAAGGCAGTGCTCCTACAGACTTGCTTCAGGTCAGGCTTCTTGGAAGCTGACACTTGTCTGCAGTCTGTACCTCTGGGGGAAGTGTCTGGCAGGCATTGTAACTTGAATGTGCTGTGACACACTCCGTGACCCACACTGCATGCCTTTGTTACACTGTGGTACTGCAACAAAACCAGACTTGCTTTTTTTTCCCCCTTCTTTTCAAATGTAGGTTGGGGGCTGCTGCAGTCTTAACGTCTTTTCTGTACGTGACAACAGATTGTCTCGAATTCCCTCTGAAATTTCACAGGCCACTGAACTTCATGTCCTGGATGTTGCTGGAAACAGGCAAGAGATTTTTCTATTTTCATGTTCTTTTGCTGTATTTACTTAATTCTTTCTGATAGCAAAAAATACTATGTCTAAGAAGAGAGTAATAAAAAACCAGTTATGACATTCATGTCAGTGTTACTGTTGAAATTGTCAAAGTAGTCTTTCCCCTGGGCCAAAAGTAGCATAAATTGTGCGTTGTCATGAGTGTGATTTTTGGATTACTTTGACCCTGAGGAAGAAATTGGATTTTAAAAAACCCCTCTGGATTCATATGTTTCTGTATTAAAATTGAGAATCTAGGCAGTGGATGGAGCTTCAGGTGAAGCTACCAAGCTGTAATGTCAAGTGGCACCAATATTGAGTGTTGTATCTTCATGATACAGTGTGAGTAACAAGGAAGGCCACTTTGACCTTGCAGCTTCTCACAAATCTTCAAGCATCAACACACAAAAATGAATGGATTAAAGTATAAACCAGCAAATTAGTTCAGCTTCTTAGTAGGAAGTTAAATTAAAAAAACAACCCCAAAACAGAAGAAAAGCGAATGGTATCTCATCTGTGCAATACAATTGTCTCACAGGCCCTTACGTAATTCTGTTCTAGCCGCTGTTCACATGTAAAGCTCCTGATGGGAAGCAGCTGTCTGCCTTCCAGGGCACTTTACTGCAGTAGAGAAAGCTCAGCATAGTTTTACCTGGTTTTCAGCTTCAGAGGATTATAAAGTTATAATAAAGTTAAGCTGCAGGTTTGTTTGGTGTTTTGTTTTGTTTTTTTTTTTTTTTAAGAATGGAGTAGTTGGAATTGATGACTACTGCAAGGCCTTCTATTAGAGCATTAATTTAAATCCTGTTTGTTCCAACTCAGTGATGTATGCTTGAGTTGACTTCATGATCATCTATTAAGACTCCCAGGCATTGCCCTGACTTTACTTTACTTTTTTGAACTAGGCTGATGTATCTTCCCATTTCACTGACTACGTTAAGGCTGAAGGCTTTGTGGTTGTCTGATAACCAGTCCCAACCTCTGCTGACATTTCAGACTGACACAGACCCTGAAACAGGAGAAAAGATTTTAACATGTGTATTACTTCCTCAGATGCCTTCTGAATCTGGTTGCCAAGGTGAGTGCCTAGAGCCAGCTTTTCATTATGTACAGAATTATTACTTCTTTGTTCACTGAGTTGTCCCATAAAGGTTTGTAAAATGTGCATAAGCTCTAGTGAGAAAAGTAGCGAAATTCTGGTTGAATTTTCAATATTAAACCTTTTTTTTTCTATTATCCTATTAGTCTTCAGAAGACTTTAAAACTTGGCACTGAGTGTTATTGAAAATACAGTGACAGCTACAATAAATAAAATACAGATCTGGAAGAAAAAGAATTACTTATATCACTATTTTGAGGCTTGCCAAGTGGGCCCTGTAGTGGTGTCCGTATTTGTGTACATTGGTTATACATCTCATATACATATGTAGATGGAAAAATGGTGGCTTTCCATCTTCAATCTCTTTGCCAACAAAATTAATTGCTTAGCAAATAGTAAACAGTGGACTTTTTACTTTTTAGCAAGCTAATTTTCTTTCAAGCAGAGGTGCCGTACAATACCTTTATTATATTCATTAACAAGTGTAGAATTGCAGTATAAGTTGCTTTTACCTTTTGTGATGAAACTTACTTCTGGGCCAGGTGGAACCATAAACTCTTTTGTTGGCTGTGTTGCTGCTCCAGTAACTTCTGAATGTTTTTCTCCTCAAGCTTTTAGAGCTGTATGTGAACATTCAAGGGGACTCATCTGAGCTAATATTTAAATTTCTGCTCTAATGACTGGAGAGTGATTTATCACATCCAAGAATGGACTTCTAAAAGAAAATCATGTGGATTCTTCTCCACTGAGTACAAAGGGGCCTGAGGAGAAAAACTCAGCTGTGGGTATCTGTATTGTAGGTACCCAGGCTTAATACCGATGTTTCAATCATACATGGCTGGAGCAAATAGAAACCATTAAAACAGTAGGAGTGTAGAAATGTCTCTGTTTTCAGCTCCTGGATTTTAAGAATAGTTAAGAATTAAAATAAATGTATGAATTAACCCCCCTGGAATTAGAGAGGATTAAGCTAGTTCAAGAAGAGTAACAGAGGTTGACTTGACTTTCTTTAAAGACGTCACTACTAGAAATTAGCTTTCCTCCTCTCCAGATGAATCTCATGGCTTCAAGGGTAGAAAGCATGGAATTTAGATTGTTGGATGTGTTTGCCTAGCAATACTAAAAGGATGAGGTTAGTAAAAATAGTAAAATCCTATGTTATGGAATGTTATCCTAGTAAAGGTTAATAAAATCCTATGTTATGGAATGCTGTTTAGGGAACTGGCTAATGCCAGCTGGCAGCCATGTTCCACAAGAAAAGCATTATAGTGGCAAGTATATTAAATTATATAGCCAGTACTCTAAAACTCTGAAGCAGTCCAAGTACATAAAATACCTAATTTATACAGAAACCATTTAGTGTATGTACTTGATAACAGAAAACTAATGCAAGTTCTGTTTTCTTCACAAACAATAGAAATAGCCACTTGTAAGTATTGGATGAGTGATTGTTCAGATGTTGCAATTATGAACAATAAAGCATGTTGATTGTGTGACTTCATATGCATGTTGCTGTGAATCTTGAGTTTGATTTTCCTGTTCTAACAGATAACCTACCACGATGTGGTGCATTGGAGAGTTTGGTGAATGAGATGTCAGATGAAACATGGAATGAGCGGGCAGTGAACAGAGTCAGTGCAATTCGCTTCTTAGAAGATGAAAAAGATGAAGAGGAAAATGAAATGGTATGTTTTCCAAGCCTTTGGATACCTCCACACACTGTGACATTAATGGAGAAGTATAAAACGTCTGTGAGCATTCTTGCTGTAAATATTTCAGCTTGGACTGCATGCTTTATGTGTACATTGGGAGAGGAAACTGTTCATGTTGGCTGCTGAAACTTTTTCTGTTGACTTTGAATGCCTTTGTTTTTTCTGCTTTGAATATAACTTTCATATTCTGATGCAGGGCAGTCTTCTGTTTTGCTTTGTTTTCCTCTGTCTGCTCAGGATGTTTTGTTTCCAGAAAGAAGATAGGATCTTTCTCTGCATCTGTGAAGCTTTACTGCCTGAAAGTATATAGGGTCTAATTTAGGATTCCAGCACTCTGGCATGTGTCTCCATTAAGTTTGCTATTGTTTGTCTCTCTAATTTCTATTTCCAATCTCTTTTGTGCTCTCTCTCATTCTTTTTTTCTTTTTTTTTTTAATTCCACCATTTGCATTGAACCAACCATAGTGTCCATAAACAGCAGGAATTTTGCTCATTAGTTTCCCACTTAAACAAAGGATGTGGGAACATCTGTCACTGTACTTATAAGACCTCTCCATTAAGTTGGGCTCTGCATATCCTGACACAACACGATCTGTAGTTTTACTAGCTTTGATTAACAACTAAAACTCCTTGTAAAGATTAACTCTGTTTCAGTCATATTTTCAATGTGCTCTGATGCTCTAAAACGTTGCTGGTGGTCCTCATTAGATCTCAGCATGAGATACTTAGGGCACTGTCTGGATTGTTTTAGTTGAAAAAGTGACTACAAAACCTCTTACTTTAGTTTGGAAATGAGCAAGTCAGGTAGTTGCTTATTCCAAAGCAGCAGAAACAAAGTGTCACTTAACGGGCATGGTTCACTGACTCATAGGGAGTTCAGAATGATGCTGCTTACAGCCCTGCCAACCCGAGAATGTCCGTAGAATAGTGAGGGCTCAGCTGTTGAGGATAAGTGCTTGATTTGCCTGATTTGAAGCAAGAACCTTTCCATTAGAAAAGTTAATGATCTTACTGAGGAGAATGAAGGGCAGATTTCCAAAGCAGTCTTGACCAAAGCACCCACGTGTGGGTCATCAGTTCTGCTGTTCTCTGTACAGTTTACATGCATGCCTCTAAAAAGTAATTGCATGTATACATGTATTTATTATACCTATATTGTATTTGTGGTGTTCTGTTGTCTCCAGCCTGGATGCTAACTGGAGTTTTTGTGAATCTTGTTTTCCTTGTAAAGGTTTCAGCACGATATATATTCTTCTGTCCAAGGTGGGAGAGAAGTGCTCCCTCTCAAGGTGCTTGTTCTCAATTAACTAGAGAACAGACTGTGTGGTGGAGCTGAAAGGCAAATGGAGCTCCACACAAACACTATTTAAAACCGTAGAGAGATCTTGTGGGATTCTTTCAAAATCAGATGAATGTTTTAAGTATGATCTTAAATCACTTGTATGGTTTTGGGGAGAAAAAAAGTCCCCAAGCATAGTTATCAAAGAAATCTTCACTTCATAACTTCTAATTGTACTTCACATGAGTGGCTTTCAGATTAGTAGTCCAAAAGAGGACAAAATTTGCTCTTAGAGACTTCTTAAAACCTCTTTCCCTGTCTTCATAAACAAGTAGCTTTTGAAGTAATGCTCAGCACAGAGCATTGTAGTTTGAAAAGGAAAAGGGGGGAAAAAAAGGAAAAAAATTGATACTTACTATTTGGTATGTGAATGCTGAAGCCTTGTAAGTGTGTGTTGTTTTTGCAGAGAGACAAAGGCAAAACCACTTATTGCACTGTTTATTTTTAGAGAACACTTCTAAGGCGAGCCACTCCACACCCTGGAGAATTAAAGAACATGAAAAAGACAGTGGAGAATTTACGGAATGATATGAATGCTGCTAAAGGACTGGATTCAAACAAAAACGAGGTCAATAATGCCATTGACAGAGTGACCACTTCTGTGTAGAGTTCCATCTCCAGATTTTACCTCCTGTGTCTTCCCCTGCTGTTGAAATGTTCCTGTCGTCTCCTGGGACCTCACTGAGCCCCTTTTTGTTTTTAACCAGAACCTGATTCATCGTCTCCATACACACAAAAAGTGCAGCCCGCTGGAAGAAAGTGCCTTATTTCATCCAGGCAGTGAAACAATAATTTCCAAATCAATATTGTAATTTTAATAGTCCTAGGCTTTTTTAAGTTTAATACACTACTGTATGCAGAATACAATATTTTTGTCTTAAACACAGGGGAAATAATGCTTTTCTTTTCCAGAGTGCTGGGGTATCTTCTTCCCAGTGGCTGGATGTGCTGGTGAGAAATATAGTTTTGTGGGAAATCGATACACTTTTTTTATTTTTTTGGCAGCTCAGATGGTGTAAATTTTAAATTTTTGTATAGGACTTTCATAACAAGATGATGTATTTCATTTTTAAGAGAAAATTTATCTTGAGCGGTACATATTTTAGTATTTGTGGAAGAGAACAAGTTTCATGGACAACTGTATTCATTTGTTTGTACCACCCATTGTGCCTTATTGTGTTTGGTATGTCATATTAGTCTTAAATATAGCAATTCTTGAGGAAAGTGAGTAGATTTGGTCTCCTGCTTTAGATATCTTTTTCTTTTTGGACAGTAATTTGTCAGGAATTTTACAGCACAGAACTTTTGTTTATATTATGGGATCTTAGGATGTGAAGCACAAATGTTAGTTTTGTTGTAAACAGAATTAAGATGAAATGAAATGACCAAACTGCTATTGTTTATTACATAATGCACTCACACTTTAACTTAGTTGTAATGAAACATCTTGGTTTGGATGCCTTGTTGCATTGCAGTCAGTAGAAATTCATGCTTCCATTGTTTTTTTTAAATGTGCCATCTGTAAAATAACTTGAAAAACAGCACGATAGACTTTCAGAAGCACACTATGAAATTAGTTTTATGTATTACACAAGAAAGCATGATTCTTAAAAGTGCTTTGGTGGTTTTATAAAAATTTATAAAACCATAATAAAAACATCTTTAAAAGCTTCAGTAGATGTGATGTATCATTAAAACAGCAATTAAAGTATCTCTGCATTAATGCTGTCATTGTAACTCTGTTGCACTTCAATTGCCCAATGCTGATTTCAAGGTCTTACAAAATCTGTGGGTTTTGATTTGTATATAAAGGTAAGTATTCAACTGAGTTTAATTCAGTAAATAACAATTTCGCAAAAGCCTGATAAAGACTGATGTTGATGTCTCTGGGTTTTGCTCATTTCTCTTCCCCAAGATTCCTCATTTAAGCTTCAAGACATGGTTTTGCAGGAGGATGCTGGAGGTTTGTAGGTGTTAGGTCAGTTCAGCGGTAGTGCAGTTTTATTCTTCTCAAGGGAGAGTTCTCCTGGTTATTCTTGGTAAGCTGCTGTTAAAATAAAACTAAAAATAAAATCAGATTTTGGTACAACTGACTCCAGCCTGGGGTAGAATTTTCTTTTTAAAGTACTTACTGGAATCAACACAACAGAAGTTTAAAAATGTAGTAAACCCTGTACCCAAGAAAGTAGCAACAAACCCATTTGAGATGAAAGGAAGTTCCTAAAAAAGACAATTCCTAAAAAAAGCCAAAGGCAGCAAGACTCTGTGATGCCAGTTTCTCTTTTGGAGGCTGTGGCTTGTTTTGTTTTTAGCATCTGCTCCATCAGCAAGATGAATGTGTAAAGCCTTGCCTGACCTGCCACCAGATGAAAATAAATGAATTGCCCATGTGCACCTACTGCAGTCAGAACACGATGTAAATCCTGTTGCAGCTCTGTGACATGTGCTGTGTTGTTTGCTTTCGGTACATTGCAGCAGGCTCGCGGAGGCTGCTGCAGCCCACAGACTCACCACAAGGCAAGCATTACATGCTGCATCCACTTGGGGACAAAGTAACGGGTCAGCAGTCAGTATTTTTTACTTTGGTGATTTTTTTTTTTTTAATAGTGGAAGGAATATTTGTTGTGTTTTCTCTGGCTGCAGATAAACGAGTGAGTGATCCAGGCTAGTTGGAACAGTTTCACACTCCTGCACCCAAGAGTGGCTGGTATTGTTTTCATGTGGTCATCTCAGCCAAAAATGGGTGTATTACATATTGAAGGTGTTTCCCTCCATTCAGTTGTAAAAGAAAATTAATTGAGCTCAGACTAGAATCCAACAATTGCTTAATGAGAGTTTAGAGGAGCTCAAGTCCATCATCAGACCAGCCAGCTGCTATTCCCAGAGGAGTGTTGGCATTCCTTGCTTTTCACTGCCATCCTTCTTCACTTTGTTGACCTGTGTAGTGGAAATCTGGATTTTTGTTATGTTTTTTCAGTCAGTGTCTGGGGAGAGATCGAGGAGGAGGTGTATTTTTCAGGCTTCAGTAATACTGTGTGGCACTGTATCGCATTAATTGTCCCATCGGCTGTCTGTCTCCGTCGGACACACGTGTAGGATGGTTCGTGGGCAGCCCGCACTGAAAAGATGAGACTGGACTCTTCTATAGTTCGGTCTTCGGTCTGTTTATTGTTTGTTATCTCGAATGCTTTTTCTCTGCCCAGCCGAGGTCTGGCCAGCAAGGCAGCCACAAGCACTCTGACCGCCCACGGGGCGGCTGTACATTCTTATAGTGATAATTGTGTATACAATATTTACAATCTTCTCCCAATGTCCCTCACCTATGTTAGACAGTGGACTACTACCTTAAACCAATCTGAAAGTGCCAATGTCACCCAAAAGATGGATGCCAAGAAGAAGGAGAAAAAGCCACGAGGCCGGGCCTGAATCCTCCATCTTGCCTCCATTAAACCCCCCTGTACCAAAATCATAAAAGCTGTATTCTACCCTAAAAAGTGTCATCCCTGCACCATTCAAACCCTAGAAACCTTCAGACCCTCACACCCAGGTGGCACATCCCTTGAAGGGTCGAAATCAAGCCACCAGGAATTCCTTGCCACATTCCAGGATTCCAGAGCCCCCCAAGGGTGCTCTTGGGGACTCAGAGCATCTGAGGCGATGTGCTGAGTTCCCACAATTAATGTCCTTTGTTTATGATTTTTGGTGAGGCAGTTTGAGATTCTGCTCTGCTGCAGGTAGTTCAACAGTGTGTACAAGGTGTGTAGTGTTTGAGTCTGGCAGTAAGTGTAATTTGCAGGGTACACCTTGAGGTATGGCAACAGACAGTGGTGGTATGGAAAAAGAGCATATGAAGTGTTGTTTTTCAGGGCTGACAAGGTGCTTGGATTCTTGCTGTGCAAACAGAGATAAGTGGCTACCCTCTCTTTCCTCCTAATGCTGGTTCAGAGTGACTTGCCTGTCATTCTGTTTGATCAAACCCCCATCAGTCTAGACCTCAAGAGTCCCTCTCATCTCTTGAGTGATCCATCTGTGTCCCATTTTATAGAGTGGTTGAAATACCCTTCTCCACCCAACAGCACTGATAACATTCCAGGCAGTTTTAACTCTGTTTATAGCCAGAAAAAGTTGATGGCACATGTTCTGATGAAGGAATGTCTGTCCATGAAAGCATGAGCCCTCTCTTCCCAGTCTCTGTTTTTTTTCTCTTGCTGATGCAGTGAGGAGCCTGAGTAGTGAATATGATTATAACTTCTTTCTCTATAAACTTTTCCTTCTTTACTTTGTCTTTTGAGAGGTGGATTTAATGGAAAGAGGCTACAAAATTCGCATGCTGTTTAATTAGCTATAAACAGGTACCCAGGGTAAATCAACTGACCACAGTGGTGGAGTGGATTTAATATTAACCTGCCAGTTACTGCATACAAGTTCTCTATTCAAAGTCACAATTCCTAGTCTTAAAAGAATAATAAGAAAAAAGGCACTCTGGTGCTACCATAGTTAGTGTAGCAATGGATTTTTCCATCCCCTGTGAGTTGCTCCAGGCTTTTCCCACAACTTCCCACAAATTTATGTGTTGAGATTGTTTTTCTGGTTTAGGTTCCATATTTTTGATAATCAGTGTATTGTAGGAAAGTGTGTACTAGAAACTTGTATAATGCTGTTCTTTTCAGCGAGTGACTTGTTTGTGTCCTGCTTGGCCTGTTTCTGGTCTAGCACTGATGCTTTACCAGGGCTGGGTGAGCAGCTTTTTGCTGATCAGCTGCTTAACAGGTTTCACAACTTGGAGCTCATAATTTCAGTTTTTAAGAGAGAGTAGTGATGCCAGGAATTTAATTTTATTAAAAGTCCATTTTTTTTAGTATATTGGTTGATACAATCCAGGTTTGCTGTAAATGTCTGCCTGCCACTGAGACAGAAGCACACTGTTTATCAGAAATGTCTAGACCTTTTGGTAATGGAGAATTCACCACCCTTCTTTGCCTTAACCTCCAGAAAATAAAATTACTTCAGTTTTTCAGTTGACTTGATAGGAGTGTTTCCCATCTTCAGTGTCTGACAAACACACAAATCTGTTTCTGTGCTTGGATTGCTGTCAGGGAATATGACAAAAGCTGGTCTTGAGTATCAGTAATTGTTTTGGGTGTTCCCTTTCTCCTGAAGCAATTGTGAAATTTTCAGTGGGACAGTGCCTCTGTCTTTTATTGTAAAGTCAACACTATAATCATTGTTCCACCAGCTAAATGTTGAATTTGATTTTTTTGTGTTCCAAAGTGGGTAGCACATGCTTGATTTGAGCTGCCTCTATAAGCTTCTTTGCAGGAGCCGTCCTGTCTCCTCTTCTGGTGGGTGTTGGAGACCCTGTTTTATTCCCTGTTGTGCAGTTCTTGTGGCAGTGGGCTGGTCAGTCATGGGTTCTGCCCGAGCAGAGGGCTTGGAGGAAGGAGCTCAGTGAGTGTAGCTGGACTGTGAGCTGACTGCAGGTTCGAGGGTTCATGGCAGTCTGGTTTTGAATTTGTAACCTGTTCAGGGTGTTTGCCTCTAACTGTTGTTACTGGCCCATTTACTCTGAGATCTTAACGAGTAGTTTATCTTTTCCCAGGAGAAGACCTCTCCTGAAAATACAGTGTCACTACTGTCCATGGAGAGAACTGTGTGGTCCTCAGTGGTGTTTCAGAGAAGGGTTTTAGCAAACCTTCCTCGGCATTAAAACCAGGAAGAGGACACCTGATGCACAGTAGCCTTTGACTCTGTTTCTCTGATGTGCTTATCTGTTGCCGGGAATGTTGTCTTGGCTGAAAGCTCTGGTGTGCAGCTGGTGCTAACAGCCAAACACAAAATGTTAGCAACGCACACTGCGGAAGACAGTGCTGACTGCAGTAACTTTCCTCAAGATGCAGAGATGCACACAGAGGTTGGAAATACCACTAAAGCCTCAGCAGCTTGGATTTCAGTTTGTTAGCATCCCCAGTATAATGCAGAGAAAGTTTTAGTTGGACACAAAACTAATTAAATGCTTCAAAGTCCTGTCTTCTCTTTCTCCTGAAGCAAACTTGGGCAAGTGGTGGCGATGTGCTTGTGATGGAAACAGTCTGGTGCTGTGATCACTCTCAGTAACTTGCCATTTCACTCTGTTCCAAAATAAATGGGCTGCTTGAAATCATTCTGAAGTTGCTCATAGGAGATAGGATTGTCCCATATTTCTGGGACATTAAGCATTATAATCATGACTACATGATTATAAACATGAGTGAATTTCTTTGTAGTTTATTAATGGCATCCTGGACTTCCACTAAGCAACTTAAAACCAAAACCAAATCCAAACTAACTAACAAAAAGGTTTGTTTGAATGTTACTGATGACTTTTCTTCATTCATAAGGGGAGAAATCTTCAAGTCTGAAGAGCATTTGCATAGTGGATGTTTTTAGGATAACCTACAGCAATTTTTAAAAATTCTATTTTCAGGAAATTAAAAAAAATCTCATCTGGATAGTTAATACTTGAGTATCTGAATTTGAAATTAAATTGTGTATTTACTGCTAGCAAAGTGTATAAGGCTTGCTTCCATAATCAGTTCAGGCAGCTTTTACACTGCCTCTCCTCCAGTGGAAGCATATTCAAGGATGCCTTTGTTTCAGCAGCATTTTGTTTAGCTTTGTTTCATGTGAGTTATACAAAGCTTAAAAACAGCCTTTTGTACTTTAAAAAGGGAATTAGTCTGAAATAGTTTTTGATTAGTAGAATATGTTATGTATAGCTGTACTTTGAAGCAGGAAAGTGTTTATGTTCTAGGAAATGCATCTTTAAAACCATTTTTTCCCCATTAAAAAAATAGGTGAGAATGTGTGTTTGGTGTTTTGAGATGAATTGTAGTAGCAGGTGTTTGACCATTTAAATGTTCCAGGTAACTGGATTCTTCTTGCCAGTGGAGACCAGGCTGTGGCTGTGAGCAGAGTGTTTCACTGTCACTGTGATTTCAGAGATGAGGGAGGCTTTCATATCTTGGCTTTTATTGTTAGGCTGTTTTGGATTCTCTTTTATTTACCAGAATGTTTTAGGGTGATACATAGCATTTGCACACTGTTGTTTTCTGGAGGAAATTTATTCTCTAGGGCATCTTGTAGTGAGATCTTATCAGAATAGACACCTTGTGCTTTATGAGAACAATTTGTCCTCTTAACTACAGGGGTATGATACAGAGCAGTATGTTATGTTATAGAGAGACTGTCTTTGAAAAGATGAAAAACATGTTGAAAGGAGGTAAAAACGTCACTTGACTTGCTGGTGAAATACTGAAGCAAAATGGTCTGTTACCAATCAGTTAGGCTCATTAACAGTGAAAGGAGAAGAAAAATGTGTTTCCATGGAACATAATAACTGCTAGGCTGATAAATATTTTCCCCCTCCAAACACTTCTGGTTTTACAAAACAAGCAGTGTTGCACCACCCACATACCCATGAAGCTTAAAGCCCTAAATACAGAATTTGCCTTCTTTGTTTCTTCCAATTTCTTTTAAGAGAATGTAAATCTATGTGCATCTCACTTTGTGTTTGTTGCTAATGACTGAAACCAATCATATTTTAAATTTTTTTTGTCTTAGCTTCCCCAGATATGAAACACAAGAAAGAACTTCCAAACTCTACCTGTGTAGTAAGAAAACCAATTATAATCTGTAAAATTCTGTAAGGAGAACTGATTTTTCTTTCTTCATATTAGGATATTTGCCTGTAGCCTCCTGTCTCAAAGCATGGTGCTGTAGTATTTAATACAATGAGAATGAGCTAACAAATTACTGGAAGATTTTAAAGAGAGCTTCATTTTTGGAGTACAAATCTACTATCTATTACCTGAACGACTTTGAGGGGTAATGGAAGCTTGTTGCTATCTAAATCAGTTCACATTAATACATCAGATAAGGAATCAGTTTCATATTTGGCAGGGAAAACAAAATCCAGTAAAAAAATTAGACTGAGAGATTGAATTCACTATGTTATTTCCAGCCCTCCCTCTCCCTTTTCTTTCATCAAAAAGCATCAAGTTTTAAAAAAACAATTGGGGATTAAGATTTGTTTGCAAAATAATACTAGCCTGCACTCACAGCACTAGTACTCATTGGCTTGGTTACTCCATTTTACTTTGTGGAAGTATAATTGATGTGTTTTGCATATAGCAGGTACATGCAAATGTAGACTAAAGGGCATTTCTAATTGTTCCATTCCATCTTTTGCTGTTTATACAACCAAATCGTGAAACTGCTTTCATAAAGATAATGCAATCCACAGTACTGTGTAGACCTGGTGAAAATTCTTTGCCAGAATTGTTCTGTTGTTTCTATTTTACTTTGTAGCACTGTAGATCTATAATATTAAAGACTAAATTTTCTTGGGTTACAGGTATTAAACAGGTGCTGAATTTTCCTTACAGCTGTACATCAGCATGAGGAAAAGCCTCCTGCCACAGGAGAAGGCAGACAGGCAGCAGGAGGGCCCTGTAGCAGCTGAACTGCAGGGGGCATAGGGATGTAAAATCTACTGATGTTCATCACCTTTGCATACAGGAGGCTGCCACTGCAGCTGAGTCTATGCCTGAAACGATGAAGGGATTGTCAGCATAAGCTTAATTTGAAATCCGTCTGTTACTTTGAGAGAATCGTCTTTTACTGGTTTTACAGAATTTGGCAGGCTGAGTTTGAGAAGATGTTGTTTAGGATTAGGGATCAGGGTTGAACAAGGCTGAGATGTTTTCTTGGAAGAAGTTAAATGCTTCACTGTACCCATGTTTATTTTTAGAGTGAAATTGCTTTATGACTGCCTAATGAGCTCAAAAGTTGACAAGGATTTAAGCTGTGTCTTGAAATACCCTGAACATTGAGAGATGGCACATTAGCTAGTCTGAAATACAACTGTCCGAGCCACTAGCAAACAATTCCACTGAGTGTACTGTTTATCTGATTAGAAGTGCTATCCCCCTAGTTAATATTCACAGAAAGCAGTTTCTGTTTAAGGTCACCCTATGTGTTCTTATTCAAGACAAGTGTGAAGACATATCAGGAGATATCCAGCCTTGCATTTTGAATTGTCAGGAGGAAAGGAAGCCACTGCTGTGTTGTGATTGTTTGTGCTGCTTTCCCATTGATCAACTAAACTGACAATCAGCTCCACTGTCCTGAGCAATGTGGTTTAGAATAACCAGAAATATGGGCTATTTACCAGCAAATAGCAATATCACTGAGTGTAAGTGCAGTTCAAAATGTGGTTTAACAGCAAATTTCCTGCAGGAAAAGGCCAATCATGCCTTTCTTGTACAATACAAATAATCCTGTGATGGAGTTACCATCTCTTCAAGACTCACAAAAAGGTGTAGGCTGTTTTCCAATGAGATGCTGGGATACTGTCCATTTCCATTTCCTAGTGTTTTCAGTCATCCTAAAACTGAAAGCAAATGAAGAATCCCAAGGGGACGACCTTCTTTGGCAGCTGAAGATGAATCAGTGTGTCCAGCATGAACAGTCTTGTCCTATTTCCTTGTCTTTTTCCCCCTTAGATCTAATAGAGTTGGTGACATTGGGGTTGCTGGTAGCAGCAGCATA
The DNA here is from genome assembly GCA_024865655.1 of Emberiza elegans. Classification (NCBI taxonomy): domain Eukaryota; kingdom Metazoa; phylum Chordata; class Aves; order Passeriformes; family Fringillidae; genus Emberiza; species Emberiza elegans. The sequence continues at coordinate 18,424,296 of JALJVW010000085.1, read as the reverse complement.
TCTGTGTGTGTTTGTGAATGTAACCATTCTGCATTTAAAACGGAAAACAGAAACTTAAAGAACTGTTAAATCTGAATCAAATACCTGTTAAAACACATGAAAGTCACCATGTACTTCTGATTGCCCCACCACAAGCTTGCCGAAAATTGTTCGTGTTTGTTTTCTCCATTGATGTACCTTATTTGTTTGGCATCAGGCTGCTTTTTGCCACTGGATTTGTACTACTGTAAGAAAATTCAGAAATGAGATTTAAAGAAAGCTTCAAAGAAAGATAAAGGTTACTTTGAAAAATTGCTTCTAAAATTCAGCACGTAAGCAACCTTGACACAACTTGTCATGTATAAACTTCTGAGTGAGAAATGTGGAGTATTTTGGATGCAAATAAGTAATGGACATTTTGGGATAACTGAACTATAATCACTTTGTAAATCAGCAGTCCTTAAAAGATCAATTAACTGTTGTGCTTTCTATTGGTACCATTCCAAAAATGAAACATTTTATTTAATGAATAATGAAGAGGGGAGTGACTTGATAGTTTTTTTAACTCAGGTCATGAGATGAGATGGTCACTAAAGGTCTGAGTACTCTTGTTTGTTTTCTCAGTACTACACTTTATTGAAGACTGTTGTCCGTCATTAATTCTTCTTTATGATGCTGAAGGTAGGCTTGGTCCCATGCTCCTATAAGTCCTTAAGGCTTCCACTATTTTCAGCAGCCTCTGCTTGCTCTTTGTATCACCAGTAACACCCATTAACTGGCAAAGTGCTTCTGTGGGACTGAAGGTACTTCTAAAGGTAAAAAAGAGAAATGCAGTATTTGCAAGAATCTAAAATACCTTGCAGAACTTACCAGGAGTTTCTGCGCTTACATACCTCAATGCTTTCTTAAACTCTATTCATTGCCTTTTTTTTAATGTCCTCTTTCCCTCAGGACTCTATTAAGTGGCTTCCCAAGTCTCCTAAACTGCACAGTGGCCATAACTGGAGCTCCCAGGGCTCTCGCTGGGCCTCGTTGAAAGGGAGGGAAGGTTTTCCTGGTGGTAACCTGTACAAATTCAGCTCTGCTAATGGGAAATGGAGAGAAGGAAGGATCAGTCCCGAGCAAGAAGCAGAGGAACTTGAGGATCCTGATGATGTAAGTAGTCCTGAAACTGGGAGAGACAATGTGTGTCTGTGAAGATGCTGCAGCTGTTCACACTGCTGTGCAGCAGAGCACATTGGGTTTGTGGGACCTGCACTGCTTATGCTCTCATGTCCTTGCTTGTGCAGAGGGTTCAGAGCTGTGTTCAATGTTTTATTCCTTCACTTTGCTTGCAATTAATCCATCCAACCCTCAAGAGTACAGTTTGACCTGCAGGTTTAGATGGGTAACCTGAGCAGTGATGAGCCACGTTTTTTACTTTCCTCCTGCTCACATCCCCAGTCACCAAGTTCCTCCATCTCTTTCAGGTAAGTGGGTTGCTGGCAGCACTTGGGGCTCAGTGTCTCCCTAGGCCTGGATGCTAGAAAAGTGAGGTTGCAGTGCTCCTCCACTGCATGTTGATTTTGGGTGCTGCTCTTCCAGGATGCTGATGTCTGTGAGCCCCTGCCTGCTGTAATTTCTCCAGCCTGTGCCTGCCAGGTGTCTGCCACCTCTGCTGCAGCCTGGCTGTCCTCTTGGTCCTGGCCTGGGAAAAGGAGGTGGGGATGGCACTCTTGCAGCCTTTCCCTTTCAGGGCATTGCTCGCCATTCTTCCTGATGTTAGCTGGGAGATGAGGCAGGAATTGAGGCTCCTGCTCCTCTTCCAGGACCTCTGCTTCTTTCCTAGCCCCTCCTCCAGCCTGCATTCCTGGCTATTGCTCATGGCCTGGTTCCCTGGCACCCACAGCCCTGCAGACTGTCCAGGTTAGTCAGCCTGGCACTGTAAAGAGAAATCTCTCTCAAGAGAAGAAAGGTAATGAATGTTTTATGTGAGTCAAAGCTAAGCAAATTCCCTTTTAAGTGAAAATGGGAAGCAATCATGCCTTTTATGCTTTCCCTGGGGTTGGCAATGCTTTTTTTCCATCCTAACCAAAAAGAGATTGTGGGAAAGTGCCAATATAGATTGAAAAATAAACTGTCCAGTGGGGTTCTGCACAGCTGTTCACAGTAATACCACTGTTTTATTTTAGTATTAAACTTCCAAGCTTAGAAAAACACTTATGGGGTTTATTTTCAGAGGTGTTAATGTGTGTTTGCTGCATCGTTTTACTGCCAGCAGAAGATAGAAGGAATTGGGCAATACAAAGATCTGATTTGACATGAACCCATCAAATTAAGGAGCAAAAATCAGCTAAATATAAGTAAAGCATTCCTAAAATGTGAACAGAATTTGAATATTGTGTCTGAATTTAATTTAACCCCTTGCCAGGAATAACTGATAGCTGGAAAACATCACTACATTTTGCAGTCAAACTTGTATGAAGCTTTAATTGTTTGGTGGATGTATTTTAATTGTGTATTTCTCTCTTCAAGCCCTTGTGGTTTAGCTAAGCATTGGTGACACTGTGAGCTCCTCACTGCATCGCAGAGTAGGTTAACCCTAGGGCCAGGCTTCAGAGTAGGCTTTAGTATGCATCACCTTTGAGGTTCCATTTCTGGAGGACTCCTAAATCATTTAAGTTTGCAGCTCCCACTCACTGCCATTTGCAACTGAAGTCAATACAATGACTGAACAAAGTCTTGGATATGTAGATGCAAAGTAGGGGCTTGCCTTCCCTCTCACACCTATGCTCCCAAGAATGGAATGTGAGTTTTGAGGAACTATAAGAATCATTTTATTTTCTGCATGGGAATATCTTTCCTTTGCCTTGTGTGTGTGGTTCCTTCCCCCAGAACAGTGGATTCAGTGCTACAGAGCTGCCAGAGGCTGCCCAAAATAGTCTTGTTCTCATGCTCTGCCATTTTCACAGGCCATTGCAGGATCTGTGCACATATGGATATGTGTGTGTTACCTGTGCTTGTGTGTGCAAGGAATCTAGTGAAAGGATGTACAAAATCCCAGTCCTCTCCCTGTTCCTTCAATTTCAACCCCAGCGTTGAAGGCAAAACATGCCCAGAGAAATAATGGTAAAAGAAATCTTTGTCTTCAATGAAATAAATTCTATCATACAGCAATGCGAGGGTGAGGAACAAGTTCAAGTTAGCATGGGTAAGGTGTGTGTTTCAGATTCTCCTTGCTGTTGCTGTGTTTACCTTTTTTATCTTTAACCCTCAGGAACCTATCTCCAAGTTTTCCGGCAGCCTTTTTGATAGCAACGAAAGCGTGCGAGATCAAAGAAATAGCAGAGCAACGCTTCAAGAAAAGCACAAGTTGGCCATGAAAGGGAAAGCTCTTCCAGGATCTAACAGCAGGGTGCAGCCACCCGTGCCAGCAGCAGGCAGCTTCCCCAGCCAGAGCGGCCGGGCCGCCGAGGAGCTGCGCGCGCTGGATGTGCCACAAGCCCCGCTGAAGGTCTGGAACTGCTGCTGCTGCTGCTGGGGGCTCTGCATGGCTGTGGGGCACTCCTGTGTCTCCCTGTGGGGCACTCCTGGGTCTCTGGGTTACTCTTGTGTCTATGGGGCACTCCTGTGTCTCCCTGTGGGGCACTCCCTGTATCTCTGGGGCACTCCTCTTGGGTGAGGCAGTTTATGAAAGATGCAAAGAAGGGGGGACATTGCATGGCAGATGTCATGAGGCTTACCTTAAAGTGAGTAAGCTGAGGGTTGTCATTGCTCCCCATGGCTTACATGGAAAAAGAATTTCCCATTAAGAAACCCCAACAAAGCCCACTTTCCTTGTTGCCATACATGTCACTTTATATATTGAGCTTGGTATTTTGAGGCCAAGTCAGAGGTACATGCAGGGGGGCACTGAGCCGAGTCTTTGTCCAGTCCAAGGTTTCACAGCTGTGGTGTAAGTCTTGCATGTGCAGGTGTTGAAGTGTAGCACCATTTTTCACAGGGCTGGACTCTCCAGGGGCATGTCTGCTGGTGTTCAGAGTGGGAGGCAGATTTTCAATGCTTGCATAATTAATAGGCAATATTTTTGATTAATCAGGTCACTTATGCATTATAATTCTTTTCCAGGTGACCATTACTGTGTGCAGTCAAATGGGGAGCCTTGGTATTAGCATTGCTGGTGGAAAGGGCTCATCTTCATGTAAAGAAAGTGATGAGGTGCATTTCATTTTTAAAAATTTGTCTAGTGATTGTTAGGAATAGACTGATGAGTAGTTCCTTGAGTTATTATGTTTTGTTGTTTGCTTTCTGAGATTGTCCTTCATGTAACATTTCCATCTTTCTAAAGCCAGCAAGGGTAAACAGAGGTACCTTATTTCCCAGAGTAGGATCTGGCATTACATTTTGATGGGAAGCTCCAGAAGGGATGATTTGGGAGAGATACCCAAATGTAAACCAATGATTTTGCAAAGACAACCTGATGGCTGAAACACTGTTATTTAATTCCCACTTTCTGCCTCAATTTGGGGTCACTCCCTTGGCAATCTACATGCCTCTCCCATCTCATTTGCTCATTCCCAGGAGCTGACTTGATTTAAGAGAAATATTTCACACATCTTCTCACTGATTTATCTTTTAAATAAATCTTTGTTTTCCAGTCTGTTCCCCATGGCACAGTGTAAACAATTACTGACTTTTGTTCATTGTTATATGTGTCACCCATCGAGGCTTTTTTTTTTGTTTTGCTAATGTGCTAAGGCATCTAGTTTTTAATTTTATGGAGGCAACAAAACAATAAGTCTTTAAAATTAATTACTTCCCATTTGCTTTTTATATCAATGGGAGAACAATGGGAGAAACTATCATTTCTGAAACCTATGTTTTGTGTTACCAGGGGATCCTGATTGCACGGCTGCCAAAAGATGGTCCACCAGACTTGGCTCGTGTACAAGCAGAAGACAGAGTGGCTGAGGTAGATGGCTTGTTTGTGATTGTGGAGTGTGTTCTCTTGTTGTTGTCTTTAAATCAAACCACTTAGAGTTGGGAAACTTGACATCCACATCTAGGCTTGCCTTAGCTTTTTAGATGCTTGCTATTATGAAGAAATTATAATAACATTAAATTGTTGTATTCCTTCTTATTGTGTTCTAGTTGTCAGATCCCAATGTTCAAAGTGCTTAACAAAATATTATTCACTTAAATGAATGATTTACAAAGGATAATAATGGTCTTAAGTGGTTATGTCAGTATAAATGAAGTATTTGATCCAAGAAGCTTTCTTGTGACATGGTATTAGATTTACTTGATGAGTTGCAACAAAGAAATATAAACTAGATGAGCTTGTTTCCCCAAGATAATTTTTGGTGGGAAGAGAACAGCTCAAAATAACTCCCCTGATGGAGGCTTGCAGTGCCGAGGGATAAATGTGCCCCTCAGGCTGCTCCACCTCAAGCCTCATCTTTCCTAGCAGAAGCCACATTCTTGAGCTTCAGAATTTCCCAAGAACAACTGGGAAAAATGGTCACATACAATTTTGTGTTATATACTTTTGATGTACTGTTTGGTTTCTACCTCCTGAGAATGGTGGAGTAGGAAGAGAACCTCTACAAAATTACGTTAAGGTGAAACTGGTCCATATTTCTTTCAGCTCTTGTTCTCTTGAACTGTCATTTATACTTGGTTAGATTAATAGTTTTTACTCTAACATGGTCCATGTTGTATTAAGGTGGGATAGAACAAGCAATATCGTATGTCTGTTAAATTGTCAGGAATAATGATACAATCTGTATCAGCCAAAGACTTTGATGATAAATTAATCTAATAATTTTATAAAACTATACTATGGAGTTATTGATAGAGGATGGTGTTCCATAATATGTAAATATTGTGTTAGTTTGACAGTTCTTAAAAGGTTAGTTGTAGATAAAAATCAGTATAATTCTACATTTTTTCTTTTATGAAAGGTATTGTAACAAATGGGAGAGAATGTAAATAATTCTCTATATATTTTACATTATCAGATGATTGGGGAAAAAACACTCAGGATTTTGAGCTGCTGTACCTTTACCTTCTGAGCAGAGTTTCTGATCAATTTAGTATCTTAAAAATCAACCCCGTTGCTCAGTTTCCTCCATGAGGCTATAATTAATTATTTATTTTGGGGACTATTTGAAATATACTAGGTGTTAATGTCTGTTCACTTAATCAATAGTGAAATAAGTGAAAAAGAAGAAATTTCTGTTCCATCTGTTCCATCCTGTTCTGCCCTGCTGTTATTGTAAAAATAGTTAGAATTTCACCATCTCCCACAAGATGGCAGAATCATTCATCTGTTTAAAGAATATAGAAAACAACTCTGCTTTTTTTGTGTGTGTGTGTGATGAGAAGGAATTAATGAGGTGTGCTATAGAAATACTGCTGCTTTTACCACAGGACTAATCTGTATACAAATAACAAGCATTTTTCTCTTGACACTGTGTGTTACAACTTCTTATTCTTGAACTGGTAATTTCAACAGTTCAAATATAAAATTCACCAAAAATGGGAAACAGCAGGAATTGCAATTTTATTTGCTTTTGTTGTACAACCACATGTAGCAATAGGGTCAGGTGTTTGTATACTAACTTGAGAGGGAGGGAGCTCTTCTTCTTAAACAGCATTAAGAATAAAAATATGTTTCTGGTGTTTTCTTTTAAAGGCAACCTGTGTTTCAGAGCCTGCTGCCCTTAATGCTGGTCCTGCTGAAGCTTCCCCCAAGGGCAGCCCCTCCCCGACAGTCAACCATGTCATAACAGTAAGTAGGATGCCCCCAGTAAGTAACAAATCTCTCTTACCTAAGAAATTTGTGTTGTCTTAATGTTTGTGTTGTCTTTATATTAATGCTGGTAAAGACTGGCACAGAACTCAACACGTGTCAAAGATCAGAGACCCTACCAAGGATTTATGTGGCTGTCACTGCAGCTGGGACATGGCTTCTGGAGGAGCTCAGCTCCTGGGTGAGCACCCAGCTTCTGAAGCTCTCTGGTTTGGGGCTCCAGAGTGGTGTCCATTCCCCCCAGTCTGAGTCATCATTCTGTTGTCTGGACTCTGTCTCTAGCTGATGCGAGGAGCAGCATTTCCAGGGTCCCCCTTTTAGGAGGGAGAGGGTGAACTGCTGCCTGGAGGTGGTGACCATTTTCATCTTCTGACTGGAGGGGGAACTTGTGTCACAGGCTAAGACATGCCTGTATTTTAGGTGGCTGGTGAGAGAAAGCCTACTGCTCTGTCACAGAAGGCAACAGCTGGGCCTGCAGGGTGGCTTTTAGAAATGCACTTTTTTAACTTCTCTAGCAAATTCAACTCTCTGAAGACCTACCGTCATCTTGGTCATCTGTGGGTACCACTGATGAAGCTATGGCTTTACTAGGAAGATACAATAAGATCAAGGTATCTGAATAATTAAGGTCAAAAAGCATCTTGTATGGAGCTTGAAGTACCAGGAAGCAACAACTGTTTCTCCTACAGCAAATGTCAGAGGAATGCTTTGTTTGATTCCTCTTCTTTCAGTCTTTGTTTAAATCCTTCTCCATGAATACCATTCACAGCCCAGCTAATCACAAAAAATGAAAGTATGTATATTATATGAAAGATTATAATCATAGACCATATCAGTTTTTGTAAACCATTTAGATAACTGAAGTGATTTGTTAGTTGACTGAAAAAGTGAGCACATAAATCATGCAACTGTTTTTCTCTGTTTTCCTGTGTTAGTCACTATTTGACATGTTGAGCTACAGCTTTTGTCCATCAGATAGACTAAGAAAGGTTTTCCCTTCTATTAGTTGCATAAAGAAACTTATTTTGAGGCCTCTGCCCTCCAACATCATCTTGTAGATCATAATTTAGACCAGTTTTATTTTTCAGCTTAAAACATTCTCATCAATTTGGTTTTTTGGTCCAGTTTTACCTGGTAGCTGTTTCTTAAGTCTTCATCAGCATTGCAGGAAGCATGAGGCTTCCTGTTAGAGGAGCCGCTGTTGGAAGGGTTTATTCACACATTGGCAGTGGCCTGGATCTGTTGCAGTAGTCTCTGACTTTTAGTATTTTCATCCAAAAAGGAGACATTAATGTATTTTTATGTTGTATGCCTCCCTTAAAAGTTCTTCAGGTGTAGTGGGGGGAGGAGGCAGATTAGACTGAGATACTTAGAGCAGGGGCAGAATACTCAGAGGGAGTCAACTGGCTGAGTATGTTCTGGGTGTCAAAAGTAACCAATGTGCAAGTTCTTTTGTGAAGAAACATTTGTATTTCTGGTTTTGTTTCTTTTTTGAAATCAAAATCTTTGTGCTGTAGTAAATGATACATGTTATTACCTGTAACCTGGAGCAGCATTCATCAATTTTAGGGATTATGGGCTTGTGGGGAGTATCCTGCTGACTCAGGGCTGTTCAATTTCTCATCTGTTCTCACTTTAAAGTCCCTCTTATTTCTCAGTAACTGAAGGAAATCCTATTATCTGAAAAATGTTTAGAGCCTGGCTTCTCATGGAGGACTTGCTTTGCATGTTCAGATAAGCAGGTGGCAGTAGGACCTTGATGCAGAATCTTCTTCTGTGCTAGGAATATAGGAAGGTTCATTTCCTTTGTGTTTCTGATCAGGTTTCAGTAGAAGATGGTTGTGTCTACTTCAAGGGAGGGAAGGATTGAAGCATAATGGCAGCGAAACCAGAGGCTCCTATTAGTATTCTGGAAGAACTGAGTATGTGCCAGATGGTGTCATCCTTCTTCTCCCTCTCTTCCATGTCATCATCCTGCCATCCAGCAGATACTGTCTTCATCTGTTTATTTTTATTGAATTTTAATAAACATCCTCTTTGCATATGCTCTCTGTGATAATATTTGTCTCATTCTTGTAGGCACAGCCCAGCCCATCTCTGAGCCAGCTGCTCTGGCATTACAGCAGGCAATGCTGCTGCCAGGTTCAGGTTTCCTCTGTTTTCCCAGACCAGGCTTGGTTGCTCTAACTGCTTCTAAAAGGCTCATGTAATTGTTAACTCATCCAGCCAAACTCAATTTCAAACCCTTTGTGTCAGCTTTAGGATTTCATGACAGTGTGAATGACCAGTAATTAATTGGACAAACTAAATGTTCTTTCACAGTGAGTCATTGTTTTGCGAAGAAAAAAATGAGAATCTTCCCTGGTTTTAATTATAATTGAGTATTTTGCTGACATGTAGATAGAGGGCTCAGAACTTTAATTACAAGTAGATAGTTTTTACATACAGTATTTTATAGACTTGTCTCAGTTATGCTAATCACACCCCAAAATTATGAAAATATATTTTACTTTATTTAATAGATATACAAACATTTGAATTGAACCTTAAAAAAAAAATCAGGGATATAAACAAATGCTCATACTGACTTTAACAGAAGGAACTTTAATTTGGATTCTGAAGTCTTCATTTCCACTTTTGTTATTGTTTCCTATCCATCCTCTCAAACATTGAGCCAACTCTTCACAATCTTTCTCTATCATAAATATTTTCGTTCAACCTCTGACTGAAATTCCCAGAGGATTTTGTCTGACTGAATGGAGAGTGTTGAAAGGTTTCAGCATTTTCTATAATTTCATAACATACATCATCATGCCATCTTCTTTGACTCATTTTTGGGGCTATTAACATAATAAGGATATTAGGTAATTTATAATTAATATCAAGTCTCCAAGATATTTCAATCTAGTATTTAACTTAAATTGTCAGCATATTATTTGATTTAATTGTATGCCTTTGCCCTGGGAATTTCCTCAATTATATTTTTTCATTTAGTTCACCAGGGGTACAAGTGTTACTGATACTGGCATTTTCAAGGAAGGTTAAAGTAAGAATTACCAGTTAAAAGTGATTGTGTGAATAAATAAATAAAAGGTGAAGCTTACAGTACTGAAAAAAATCTGAAAAACTTCTCTAGAAGGCTAAAAAGGCCGAATTTTTTGGCTGCTCTGTTAAAAATCCAGAGATACCAAACGTTCCTAAATCTGCTGAGAAAACAGACAAGTGTACTAGAACCTGTAATATGTATCAAAATGAAATCCTCCTGTGCCTGCAGAAGGTACATAAGCAGGTTCACCATCTCCCACAGTATGCAGGTCTTCTGCCTTTGTCTCATATTGTTCATGTGCAAGTTGTGAGAAATCTTACATGGATGAGAATCCCAGCAGATCTACCTTCTTCCTTTCCAGCTGATAAAGACTTTTCAAGAAAAAATCTTGATCCACTTACATTAGTTAAAAATCTTCAAAAATCTAATTATCAAGCTCTTTCTTTATTCATCTGAGCATGTTCTAAACATATCAGAAAACCGAAATAATACAACACAAAATAAAACTTTTGTTTCTTTAATCATTGTCTTTGTTGAATTTTAAAAGCAAAGCCAGTGGAGTACTCAGGTCAGAGAAGCAGAATAAAAGGAGACAACTAAAGGTAGATTCAGAATGTCCTTATCATGAACAAAGCCAGGTTTCTTCTTAAGCTTGTTTCAAACAGGAAAGACTTTGCTCACATCACACACAGTGTTTGACTGACCTATGGCACCATAAGATCTACTATTTCAAGTTTCTTATGAGGAACTGCTTCATCCCTTCTCCAAAACATTTTCATGACTCTTTTAATCTTGTCAGGTAAGGGTGTTGGTGTTTTTATGTTATTCCTTTTTCTATTCTGATGAGCTGAGTTTGTTTAAGAAGTCAGGAATCTAACTGTCCCCTGCCTTGCATCTTGTGCAGGTTTACATGTGTTTCTAAAGAAGCTGTGAGCCTTGTTGGGTGAGGTGGCCTTAGTCATGCTGTGAGCTCCAGTGGAGTGTGAGCACCCATGTGCCATGGGATTGCCTCCTCCATGTCATCTCCTAGTTTGCTTCTGCTTTTATCTAAGCAACTGAGTAGTTCTGAGTCATGATGAAAGATGGAACATAAAAGGTGTGTGTTGTAGGCTCTGTGTTTGCCTCCACAGTGTAGTGGTTAGCAACTTATTTTGTGAATTTGAAATTAAGTTCCTGCTCCCAACAAATGCTTCTGTTTGCACAGTGTATCTTTTTCCTCTCTTCCTTTTAAGTAGTTTTCTCACACACTCGGTCAAAACCGACTAATTTGAAACTTTTAAGTTATTTTGCAAAGCTTGTAATTAACAATGCTAAATAGGAAAAAGCTTTTAAAAAGACAGGACATTAATTGATCTTTTCAAGTTACCATATTAAAATACGTCCAAGTTAGAGAAAATCTGCAAAGTGAGTCCATCATATGGTAGACAATATAAGCACTGCAGACAATATAAGCAAAAACATACAAAAGACAGACAGACTCAAGCAAGGCACCTTGAACTGTGCTGTAGGATAGCATATTATTTGAGAATAAAAGAGGATAAGTATTTAAAGAACTACACAAATAATAAACAATGTCCTCCCTGGTGAAAAGCATCCTCATGGACTCTGGGAGTACTGCAGGGGAAGAGACTGCACTGAGTTCCTGCAGGCTTCCAGACAAACACTGCCTTCCACAGGGGCGATGAGTTTTCTTCAAAAAATCAAAGGGTTGGCAGCTTGGACCATGGATAGCACTGCTTATGGGGGCAGTGCCTTTTAACTCTCCTGATGTGGTCAGAACAATGCATTTTCTTTGATGTTTTCATAGCATCAGGCCATAAATGATTACACACTTATATGAAAGCACTTATATAAAAATCTGTAAGTCAGGTTCCAGTGTCAGGGAAGTCACTATGCAGTGGTACATCAGAAGATGAAAGAAATGGACCAAGGACAAATTTTCATACACAATTTGAATCATATAAAAACCTTTTGTGCTTGACAGCATTGCAGATATGACATGATGAGAACTGATCTTCCATTTTTGTGTTGAGTTTGACACAGCTCCATCTTTCTTGCCTTGTGCATTGCCCTTGGGAGGCACTTGGCAGAGAGCAAGAACAGAAAGGAGCTTTGCTTTAAATGTGACATAACCAAATGTTATATATACTGCATGCTGGATGACAGATGAAACATGCAAGATGTTCTCTTGCTATTCCAAGAAGTAGAGAAAATACTCAGTTTTAAAACTGGGCTATAAAATATATCAATACCTAGAAAATTCACACAGAGGAAATTTCCATAGAATCATAGAGTGGTTTGGGTCAGAACGTACCTTTAAAGGCCATCTTGTACCCCACTTGTAGTGACCAGGGACATCTTCCACTAGAACAGGTTGCTCAGAGCCCTGTCCAACCTGTCCTTGAATATTTCCAGGAATGGGGAATCCACATGTGTCTGAGCAACCTGTTCCAGTGTTTTACTGCTTGTCTGGTTCATTGCCTTCCAGGAAATCATACTGAGCTGAATTAGATTTTGAAATTAATCACTGTGCACAGCATGGGAACAGCAACAGGGAAGAGGGATGGGCTGGTGGGGCAGCCCCTGCTCAGGGCCTCACCAGGGCTGTTGCGCACAAAACTGAGGCAGCACTTCCAGAAGCATGGTGCCAAATGCTCTGTCAGTGCTTGAGAGTGGTGGGGCTGCTCCAAGGGCAAGGATGAACTGAATTATGTGCTGCCCTCTCCCAACCCCAAGCAACAAAGGTGTTGTCATGAGCTGGTTGCTCCCTGAGTGCAGCAGCACAGGTCGCACACATTTCCTTATGTAGCCAGGTGTAATGAGGTGCTTCATCCATGCCTCACCAAAGATTTATCTTCCCCTGTGCAGGAGAGGTTTATACCTCTCTCTCCATCCGACTTTACAGTTTCTGGGCTTTGGCCAGAGGTCAAACACAGCAGTAAAATAGCAGTAAAATAGCACTGTAAAGTGCTGGGGACAGGGATGCAGCCAGGATTTCTACAACCAAGAGAGCTGAGGGTGCACCATAAAACACAAGTGTATTGAAACGTCCCTGCTATGCTGTGAAAGGGGAGCTGTGTTGAATGCCTGGATGGGGTTTCCAGGTTCCTGTGTTTCCATACCCACAGCTGGCCATCAGCTGGTTTGTGTCCCCTTGGCCCTGCCCCAGCTGTGCCCTGGCTGCTGTGCCCGCTCCCGCCTGGAGGTGGGGTTGCTTGTGAGTAATTAACTCACAGGGAGATAATTGGATCTCTTTCTCTCTCTTTGACTTGTATTTCCTTGTTTCTTTTTGGGAAGAAGGTTTTTTTTTCCTATTGCTGATGACATTAGTTAAGACCATCATCAGATGCTGGTTTGTTGTGAACTGTGCAGCTCAGATCTGCCCTTTCTCTGCTGTTCTGTTGGATGCATTTTTGCATCCTGTTTTAAATTTTTTTTTAAAGTCCAGCTGTGTAATATTTTTTAGGCATGAGCAAATGCCCTACTTTCCTAAATTAGATATAGACAGTTTCTTCTGTGAATACAGTCATTATCAAATGTGATCTTTTGCATCCAGCAAAGGACTGTTTTCATTGTTTAGTGAGAAGTCTAAATGTCCTGTTCAGGTCTAAAAAACTACTTGCATCCCCAGCAATGACAAAACAGGTAAGACTAAGTATGAAATCATAACATTATTCATGAGGTTTACATAAAGCCCTGCACATGCTCTCAACTGTGTTTATAATTTTGTTTTCCCCAGTTAAGGGTACCATCCTTAGCACTGGAGTCAGTGCAAATCAGTGGCAAAGTAAAATTTTTAAAATATGCATTATTTAAATACAAATTTCAATATGAGCAGAGGTAGGCAGGCATTCCTATTACAGGTATTTTCTAGCTGGGGAATATTTTCTTTTAAAATTTACCTGTTTGAACTAGAGTTAAAAGTATGTCTGGTTTTCTTGCTAAAAAAGGTCAATCCAAATTCTTTCTTCCTGCCCTTATTCCATCAAACTTTGGCCTTTCATGTGTCATTCCACCTTCTGATTTGTAGCCTCTGTCCCCAGCAGCTGGCCTTGCTGCCAGCTGTGATTTGCCCTGTCACTGCTGGCTATGCCTTTGATGAGAAGCTTGGGTTGTAGCTGTGACTGTTGCATTGAGCACTTCGCTCTCTGGCTAATACTGGAGTATGGATCTGTGGGCCTTGGGGGACCAGGGGAAGGGAAAGGCTTATAAAAGAAAAACAAGATGATGGGGTTTGTTCTGTTCACTTTTAGTTTAGAAAAAAATATAAAAAGACATAATGAGCCATCTTTTATGGACTATTCTGCAATGGTTTGGACAGACATTTTGGCTAGAAGTAGGCAAGGAAAGCATATGTGTGCATCTGGATGTTAAAAATTATTGGATGTTAACCTGTTGGCAAGACATCTAATTTATCATGTTTTATTTTAAAAACTGCTTTCAAGCATCATAGCTAGTTGTGGGATTGTTCCTATCCTGAATTTTTGCAGCCAACACTGCAGCTGAATTGCCCCAAGTTGTTTAGATGGCTTTATTTTACTTCTTCCTGCAGAGGACCAGGAGTGCACAGGCAGACCCCTGTCTGTGCTCCAGCTGAAGGACCCTGAGTTTCAATGTAGGATGTTAATCCCATTAAATGAGAGTGTCTGAAATAATTTGATTTTTAGTTATGTGTGATTCAAACAAAATTGAATTTTTTTTAGAGTAGAAAGTCTTAGTGGTTATGTTAGAAAAGTGGCACAAACAAGGTCGTGGAAGAAGTTTCCACAGAGAGCCCACTGGTTTTGCTGCAGGACATGTCCATTTTGAAGTTCACTTTTTAGGCATTGAAAATGTAATTTCAGGAGAAAATGGAAAAATAGTAACTTGTTTCAAGTAATTAATGATGCATTTTTCTGAAAAGTATTTTATGTATTTTGACAATTTGAGATTGAATAGTAGTTCCAATATTATTTAAATAATGATATTTAAAGCATGATGATGGAAAGGGAGTAGGAGGATTTTGCAATTTCAACAGAAGAATTTTAAACAAGTTCAAGCACTGCTGAGTAACCACCAGTGGAGAAAACAATGGAATAACAGGAAATATAGATAATTTGTCCTCCTACACTGGCATAATTTTTTTTTCAGAATTATCTACAGAAGAAGGAAGTTTCACACCTTCCCTCATGCCTTAGACAAGCAGCTCAGGTGCCTGTACTGGAAGGGTTTTCCATTGCCATCCTAAATGTCTCTGTATTGCCCTGTCTGTAATAGGCAGTGGAAATAGTTTGCTTCCTCTTTGCTGTGCCATTTTTTCACATAGGAAATCTGTTCTATTTTCCCTCAATCATGCTGCCCCAGGAAATGTACATTCAAATACAAATAGTAAAGAAAAGCCCCAAGAGCAAAGCCTGCCTATTTAATAAGGTAATGCTGAGGTCAGAAGAGATAAGCAGGGAAATAAGAAAGCGAAGGTAAAATCCCTCTGGGATTCTGGGAAGAGAAACACTGGGTTTGAGAAAAGGATATAACAAAATATATACAAGTTTAGAGTTGTTGAGTTTGTTACTTTCATTTGTTTGTGGTTTGTTTTGTTTTTTGTTATTTTGTTTTGTTTTAACAGAACTGAAGGAGTAAAGGAAGCCGATAAAGCTAATATTGCAATGTTCCTGGAGCTTGGGTGAATGTGAAGGCAGTGATAGAGAGTGCTGGGCTCTTAGGGGATGGTCAGGTGAAGGTGCTTAGGCCACTGTGGTTAGGAATGTGATGTGTGTTGCTTACATCCATTTTGTGTTGGTTTTGCTTTATAGAGGAGCTTGATTGATAACTTTGCTGCAAGGAGAGAGGGACTAGAGGCCTGAGCCTCTTTTCATTGAATTAGACCTTGAACAAATGCATGCTCTATTACTTAGTTGCATTTGCAATTGCATAACTGTCACCATCCTCAGCTGAGAGTTGTTTTTTTATTGGTCCCTATGATTCAGAATTGAGGAAATGGGTTCCTCAGCATCCCATCAGGGAGAGAGACACAGAGGAGGATGCCTGGCTGCAGGGCAAGGAGCAGCCATGGTTTGGGGACAGTAGTGGCACAGGTCCACGTGGGGTTTCAGAGGGAGAGTGGGCAGGGAGATGTGCAGAAAGCAGAGGGGCAGAGATACAGCTGCACTGGGACCAGGACAACATCTTTGATTTGTTACAAGGACTCAACAGAATGTCTCCAAATCAGCAAGAGTCAGCATCTGTGTGAGCTTTCACCTGCCTGGAGAGGGCACAGAGGGGCTGCTGTAGATCACACCTGAGCCCACTCTTCTCTTGGGAGTGCAGGTTTCCAGCCTCTGCAGCACTTCTGGGCTGAGACATGGTTCAGCCTCTGCTGTAGAAAACTGGTTGTTCCTTTAGTGCTGCTTCCTCTTTACCTGCAGCAACATGAAAGATTAGACTTCCCCAACACCATGTGTTTTGTGGAGCAGTTAACACAATCACCTCAGAAATGTTGAAGGAGCACTTTTCATCAATTAAATTGATTTTATAATTTTCAGACCTAGTTCCATCATAATATTTGAAAGACAGTATGCAAGCAGTCATGAAATGTGTGAAGAAAATCTCTTTTAGAGAATTAGTTTTAGTTCTTTGGAAACTCTGAAAAAGAGCACTTAAAAAACTGACCTTCAAAATGGCTAAGGTCTTTTCTTCAAAATGACAAATTTTGTACTGGTGACTCTGCATTGCTAATGAGATTCATGTCAGTCGTGGGGAGGTGTGCACATCTCTATTTTTGAGCAGCACAATACACAAAGAAAGGTCTTCCCCAAGCTTTGAACTGACAGCTCAATGAAATGCAAAGCCTGGTCCTGGATATGAGTGTAGGTAATTGGGAGCACAGACCTCTGCAGTAGTTCTTGAGGTGTCAGAATTTCATTATGTGACCCAGAAACCACCTGTATGTATAGATGTGCGTTTGCTGCACTGCAAAGCAGCTGGCTGCTGGCTGTTGTTAAGCAAGAAGCATATTTCAGCAAAGATGAGAACTATCCAGCGCAAGGAAAGCTTATAAATTATGTCATTTGTGCATGACAAAAAACATCTTCTCAGGACTTGTAGCTTTGCCAGTGCTTAGGATTTATATAGGTTATTTAAAGCTTCCAGAAATGTGTCCTCTTAGTTTAACGGAAGAAGGGGGAAAAAAAGGTACATAATTGGGTGCTCAGTACACCAGGGTATACACTAAATTTATGCATGGTTTTAAAACTAGTTTGCGACTACCAGGGGTGAGATTCAGCTCTGGACTGACACCTGCACTTTGGTGTCTGTGTGTAGTGTGCTGTGAGCCAAGGGGAGTCAGACCTAATGTCAGGGGAGCCTGGGGAATAATTCATTTTACTTCAGTGCAGAAACTTCCTGGCTGAAAGTGCAACACCACAAAGCATCTATATGCTCGTGTCATTTCCTAAATCAAATAATGGACAGCGAGGAAATAATAGATAAACAATTGAATTGTGTGAAGTCAACAATAAATGTTCTCATGAAGTAGAAGTAGCTGATAAGTAAGAAGCTCTAACTTTCCTGAAAATTTTCATACTGCTAATAAGATGGCCACTTTATTTATTATACATTATCATTTTACCTGTTTGTTAGCTATATTGGCTCACTTTATATGTTTTCATTACATGTTAAACCTTTTTTGGAAAGCAGTAAAAAGGAGGATGATTTTGTGCATCAGAGTGAAATTTACAACAATCCATTCATTGATAAAAACAATTACTGATACATTATATGACTATACATCAAGAGACTGACACTGGGGTTTATTCCTCAATTAAAGCATTTAAATTAATTTTAAAATATTGCATTATGATTCTCAAAGAACACAAAGTTCTTGTCCAAAAAAATACAAATCAAACCCATGTATGCATATTTTACTGACAAATTTAAACATTTATATTTTCTCTTAATGTTTCCCCTAAATATTATTTATCAGTAAAGAAGCTGAAATATGCAATTTTTCAAAGATCAATAATTGATATGATTTATGGTTCTTAATTAATCCTTTATTGCTTTCAGGGGATGAATTGAATAAATGATGAAGTTAAATTAATTTTTCATATTTACTTGTCTTTATTTTTAAAAAATATCTTAATCTTCTTTTCACCTAGAGAAGATTTTTTAAAAGATTAGCTAATGAGAGGAAAAGGCAATTTATCCTAATTTTGCTTTATCAATGGCTTTTTGGCATAAAACAAAAAATAAAAGGAGGACTGAGGGGAATGATCCTTTATTGGAAGTGGTAAGACACAGAGACAAAGGATAAGGAAAAGTCTGGTACTTAATGCCTTCTTTGCCTCAGTCTTTAATAGCAAGACCAGTTGTTGTCTGGGTGCCAGTCCCCTAACCTGGAACACAAGCCTCATAATCCAAGGGGAATATCCAACACCTGCTGCACAGGTCCATGGGGAGCCCAGCCAGGGGTACTGAGCGAGCTGGGGAAGTGCTCACCGAGCCCCTTTCAGCATCTCTTGGAATCCTGGCTAACTGGGCAGGTCCCAGCTCACTGGAGGTTGGCAAATGTGATTCCCATCTAGAAGAGGGCTGGAGAGAGCATCCAGGAAACTTCAACTTGACTGACCTAATCTTCCATGACAAAGTGACCCACTTAGATATTGTCTATCTAGAATTTAGTAAAGCCTTTGACTTAATTTTCCAGAGCATTCTCCTGGAGAACCTGGCTGCTGATGGTTTGCACAAGGACACTGTTGCTGGGTTAAAACTGCCTGGAGGATGGTGATGAATGGTGCTACATTCAGCTGGTGGCTGGTCACTGGTGGTGTTTCCCAGGACTCAGTACTGGGGCCAGTCCTCTTTAATATCTTTATTAATGATCTGCATGAGGGGACTGAGTGCACCCTCAGTAGGTTTGCTGGTGACATCAGGCTGGGTGGGAGTGTTGATCTGCTGGAGGGCAGGAAGGCTCCTCAGAGGGATTTGGACAGGCTGGACTGATGGTCCATGGACAGTTGTGTGAGGTTCAATGAGGCCAAGTGTCAGGTTCTGTCCTTCAGTCACAACAGCCCCATGCAGGGCTACAGGCTGGGTGCAGAGTGGAAAAGGACCTGGGGGTGCTGGGCTTCAGCTGGCTGATCATGGGTCAGTGAGCCCAGGTGGCCAGGAAGGGCAGTGGCATCCTGGCCTGTATCAGCAATAGTGTGGCCAGCAGAAGCAGGACAGGGATTGTCCCCCTGCACTCAGCACTGCTGGGGCCCCACCTCCAGTGCTGGGTCCAGTTCTGGGCCCCTCACTGTGAGAAAGACATTGAGGGGCTGGAGTGAGTCCAGGGAAGGGCAGTGGAGCTGGGGCAGGTCTGGAGCACAAGGGCTGTGAGGAGCAGCTGAGGGAGCTGGGGGTGGAGAAGAAGAAACTCAGAGGAGACCTCATTGCTATCTCCAATTGCCTGAAAGGAGATTGTAAAAAGGTGGAGTTTGGTCTCTTCTGCCATGTAACAAGTGACAGGGCAAGAGGAAACACTCTGAAGTTGTGCCAGGGTAGGTTTATACTGGATATTAGAAAAAAAGTCTTTATAGAAAGGGTGTTCAAGCATCGGAACTCATTGCCTAGGGAAGTGGCTGAGTCACCATCCCTGGAGGTATTTAAAAGACGTGTAGTTGTGGCACTTAGGGACATGGTTTAGCGGTGGACTTGGCAGTGCTGGGTTAGTAGTTGGACTTGATGATATTAAAGGTCTTTTCCAACCTAAACAGTTCAATGATTCTCTATGGTGTTAACACCTCTCATGTATTTTTTTCTCATCACCTGTTTCCCCTGTACCTTTAAAACATTCCTATTAAACATTTCCCTGCTCTTGATCTGATTCTTTTCTCTGAAATCTTTCCCATCTTGCTGAAGATACCTCGGATAATCCTCACTCGCCCGTCCACTTCTGATGAAGATGCCGACCAGCTGCCCCCAGACCCGGAGGACTCTGAGCCCGAGGAGCCTGACAGCACAGAAGGCCATGCCTATTCAGACTGTCTGAGCAGTGCTTTCTATCCTCCTTAATAAAGTACTTTTCTGGCAGGAGTTCATGGGTGGGTTTCTTTCCCATTGTTTGATGACATTTAATGTAGTACTTGAACCGCTATGCCTTATTTATAGTGAAAACCATGACATGGAGGATGGATTCGTGAGCAGGGCCCTGCTTGTATTTCTTTGCCTTGAACTTTCTTCAGCAAGAACTTGTGAACCTGGAATGAAATGCACTGGGTCAAGTTTTGTGAATGTTACCACATGTTTCAGTAGCCACTTGTAAAAGTACCCTGCAGAACCTAAATGTAATGAGAAAAATGCAGGTGATTTTTATTCAGAAGGTATTTTACCCATTTGGAAACACACTGAAAGCAATTGTATAGTTGGGTGGGGTTTTTAAAATCTTGTGTCCATGATTTGTCTAAACAGCTCATCCTTCTATCTCCCCCCAGATTCCTTTGATTTGTCCCTTTTAATGCCATTTTCTATGAGAATTAAAAAAAAAATCTGTCTTTAAATAGTCCTGTTTTTTTTTTCTTTACCCACTGAGAAATGTTATCTGTGTTGGAATTCTGTATCTCATTCTATTGTAATAAAGAACAGTTTCTCCAGTTATATCAGTAATGTGAATGTATATCAGATTTGAACAGGACCTGTAAGTTGTATTTTATTAGATCCACATGCAGGAGGCACCTTATGCAACTATGTACCTGAGAGTGAAGTGAGAAGCAATTTCTTATGCACGAGAAACTGTCTGAAACTTGTTTCCCCTGACTTGCGCATAAGCAGAACACCGAATTTGCCTTACTGCAGTATGCCTGTGTTTCATGTTTGTATGTGTGTGTGAGAGGTAAGTGTTTAAGAGCAAATTGTCCTGTGCAACACTTTTCAATCATTTAATTCTCTTCACTGCTATTCAGTGCATTGGTTTCTAATGCATTTTAAGCTGTTTAAGAAGAAGTGTTTGGGACTGTTCTTTTTTTGGGGTTCCATGGTGCTGCCTTAGCTCAGAGGTGGGGTCTGGCCCTGCTAGACTTGAATGCCATGACTATCTTTTCATGTACATTAAGTGTGCATTGATGGTTTTTATGATGTTTATATAGTTTATTTTCCTGTAAATGTAATATAACACAACCCAGTGACCTGGTAAATGCTCATGTTTTATTCACATTCTTGAGAAAGATTTTTCAGGTGATCATGCATAACTTCAATGAATGGCAGTAGCTGGCTTTTACAGAATTAGAAAGTTCCCAGGACGGTATGGCTGTCACAAAGAGAACAATATCTCCTACTAACAAAACAGATATTTTATTTTGAAAAGATGGATTTGTGCTAACAGTACGACATCAAGTCAATGGCATCCACTTTGGTTTTTTATTATCTTGTACATCTGCATTTTAATTGATGATAGCAATAGGAGTATTAAGCTAACTTCATTCATTTGCAAAATGAGCATTATCTTAGAATCTCCTATGACTGTAATATTAAAGACTGTATAATGTGCATAAGCATAGGCTTAAATGATACTGATAAATGAAATTTTATTTAAAATATTTGTTTTCCATCTCTTTTCTTCCTCCAAAATATACAGCATTCTTCCACTATGACTTAATGTTTGATCAATGCATGTTGCAAAAATATCAATCTCAGAACCCACAAATGCTTTGGCCCTCTAGCTAGTAATGCACCATTTACTTTATTGTGTCTCACTAGACTGCAAAAAAACCCAGAAACCCTCAGCTGTTATAAATGAGCCTTAGATTGCAGAACAAGTTGTAGTTGAAAGCTAGTAAAAATAAGAGTTCTGTTGAGAATTGGTATTTCCTTCCTTTTTGCTTCCCATGCACAAGTATTTGGTTTAGATTTTCCATTAGATCTTGGAAATCAAAACAGTTGCTATCAAAATGACAAGCTTTTAACCAAATGCTGTCGCTATTCAGGTAAGTTTTAAACACTGAGATTTTTATCTGTCCTTCTTCACTGATTTTCAAGGCAAATTTCATATTGCAGTGTTGAAAATTTTGCTGTGAGTATAAACTTACAGTGGTAACACTCTCTATGGATGTGCAGCTCTAGAAAATGTATCAATCAAAGCCTATGCTTATTCAAGCTTTCATTAAAGGAAAAAAAAAAAAAACAAACAGTGGCAGTTAATTATGTTTTGCTTTTGCTCTGCCAAAGAAGGGCAGAGGTAAAGGTCAGAAGCTGGTGTCCTTATCAGCACTGGGTAAAGTCTCCTGAGGTTTGGCTGTTTGATAAGAATGGGCACAGACAGAAGGTGGAGAGGCTCAGTGGGAGTTGGTCTCTAATGACAGCTCATATCCTGTGTCCTCATTTCCTGCTGGCCTGGGGGGTGACTAGAAAATGCTGCTGCCTGGCTATGGACTGCTTGTTTTCTGTGGGGAACGGGGTTCTCCTCATTCTCAGCTGCCACATCATTTAAAAGATAGCTATGAAGGTATATAATGATTTATTAGTGTATTTCATTAGTCCAATCTCATTATTGTTGCATCCATCGTTGTGAAAGAAGGCATGGCAAACAGTACCAATCAATATGGGAGGGAAGATTTTTCTTTGTGCAACTAATCTACAGATGTATATTTTACAGCCCAGGATAATTTGGTTTGCTGGGATGTAGCAGAATAATCAGGGACATCATGTATATAGCTGAAACAATGGATATCTGACAGAAAAGAAGTCTGTTGTTCCATTCCTATTTGTACTCCTGGAGGACAGTAGATGTAGGACCTTGCCAGCACAAGGATAGTCCACTTTAAAACAATTAACTTAAAAAGACCTGCAAAGACAAGAATGCATGTACAGCTTCCCTGGATTGCCATGTCAGAAAAGGACCTGAGCTCTTGGAATCAATTTACTGTAATGTTGAAATAAGCTTCCTTATTTTCATCCTCAAACATAAGCCAACTTCTCTCTTTGGAGCATATTTGTCAAGGAGCCTTCTGCTCCCTGTACATGACATGTAGGACTCTGCTTCCTCACACACAAGGCACAGACTTGTGGTGCCTGTGCTGTTTTCCTTTTCCACACCTGCTGTCTCCTGCTCTGAGAGTGTTTGCAGAGCCAGCAGGGTGCACCAGGAGTGACAGCAGCAGCTGTTGGGTGCTGTGGCAGGAATGTGGACCCACCTCTCCTGAGGATCAGCTTCCCACCCTTGGCTCCTGGCTGCCTGGAAGGTAAGCCTGCTTCATATGCTGTCTCTGTAGCTCTGTCATGCTCTTGGTTTCTGCAGGGATCCTGCCATGGAATACCAGCTCGAAATGCTGCTGGGGTTCTGGGATTCCAGGCGTGTGCATGTGACCTTGGGTGCATGTGACCTGGGGTAGCACAGGGAATGCTTGCTGGCAGGGCAGGATGGGACTGAGAGAAGGGAGAGCACCAGAAATAACCTGGGAAGCTCAGCTTCTGCTGGACTGGCACTTGCAGAGGCACTCTGCTGAGTTTGGTGTTTGTTGTTCCTTACAACTTTTTGATTGAAGTGTGGGACAGAAATGCTCTCCACATTAGAGGTTTAAAAATCACTGTGAGAGTAATTTCTGTATTAGTCTTAGGGTTTTTAACTGGTAAATGTGACTTAAGTAGATGGTTTTCAACCGAGTATGGTCTCATTGACCACATCAGGGGCAGAATGAATACTTCTGCTGAATTCTTATGATGTGTCTGATGCTGAGTAAATAAAAGCTACAGGCTTAGGAGAGCAGAAGGGCAGATGTGTGCCATGTGGTGCAGCCACTGGCTGGCAGCCCTGGGCTACTGCTGAGCCAGGCTGAAAATGAAAATGTGCAAATTTAAAGAATTGCAGGAGCCACAAGAGTGAAAACACAGCTGAGAGTGACACACAAACTTCATGATTGCATCACAAGCATTCACTTGCTTCCTTCTCCGGGAACAGCAGATCAAATGAGCACAGAAAACACATCTGTTTAAGTGCCTTATTTACACAATAGTGTTATTTGGGATATTCAGCACTTGCATTTTACAAGAAAGCCCACAGCCTCCATCAGCCTCTTCTCTTGGCCTCTTGTTTCTCTTCTCCTGATCTGAGAAGAGAAACAGGTGTCAAGAGATGAGTAACTGTAATGAAAAGAAGCAATTGGAAATAGCACAGTAATTTAGGCAATGCCTAGAACATGCTTTTTACTTGGCACCTGTTTGCCCTGTTTCCCCTTGTGAAATAAACCAGGAAATACACAGTTAGTAACAGTGTCTCAGAAAGTTCTTGGAGTAGAATAACCATTATTTCTCTGTAGGAATAAGAAATGGTACTCTCATTATTATATAAAACCATGGTCTTTCCTCAGGTTTGGTGATGAAATGTCATGCTGAGCAAGGTGTGGTAGATAATAAGATGATGTCAGCTTTTCTATGCCATCTCCAGGGTCCTTATATAATAGCATTCAGGCTACAGAAGAACTCTGCATCCAGTGTTTCCTGGGCTCCTTGATTGGAGGAGGCATGAAGTTTGGTGTCATATTCCCTTGTATTCATAGTCTTTTTTTCGTGTTCCCATCTCCAATGCAGTTTGCTCCAAGTGCCTTGCAGTTGCATGGGCAACAGCATGGCGCATCCAGAATATGAATTTGCATTCATGAGAAGTGGAGATTCTCAAGTGAATGCTTTAGATGCTGTTACAAGAATGTTATTGGGAAACCCACTTGTGAAATGGCATACTCTCATCACTATCTTATGTTAAAATTATTGAGTACAGTTCATGTCATAATCAATTCCTTGTGTCTTTCTGTAGCAATTGTTTTTGATATCAATGGGTGAGCTGACGCATGAAAACAGTATTGGAACATGCAAGTAAAGACTATAAACATATTTGAATATAAAGTTCTAGGGTAGTTAGGATGAGTGCTAAGTTACATGCAACATAAACACCAGATAAAAATCTGCCATTGCTTGCCTGTGTACCTCTCGAGTCCTGCAGTGCTGGTTTCTTGCACCACTGAGAGCCTGCTCTCCTACCAACGTGGATATCTGTTCCCCAGCCCAAGGAGGAAGTGACTCCCTGGGAGCTGCTGTTTGGAAGCCTGCTGACATCCAGGGTGTCCCAGCTACCAGAGGGACAGGGCTGGGAGGGCACCGAGCCACGCAGCTGAATGTCCCCAGATAAGGTGCTCCTGTCCTTGTCTGTCAATTAAAACCATTGCAAATGAAGATTTAGGGGACTGGAGGGGCTTCAGGTTCTTCCCCTGCACTGCAGGAATGGTCAGTAATGTAAGCCGCAGCATAGTGCAAGATGCTGTTTGGAGCCCACTGAAGACCTTTGAGGTCTTTAAGTGGTGCAAAGCCATTATGAAGCCCCTTGCCACAGGGATAAGTCTCAGCCTCACAAAAAGATTATGGAGATATGAACTTCTTATTACTGTTTGCCTTCCCACTGAAGAGTGGAGAACTGCAGCTTTCCTCTGAGTATTATGTCTCTTACTCTTGCTCCTTTTGTCCCAGCATTTCCAGGAGACACAGTGGGGTGTATTTTTACTTCATGACTTCAAGCTCATATTTATTCCCTCTGCTGCAGCAGCCCTTGCAGATTTGACTGGTTCTTTGCATTTGCCTTGCCATATTCACTCTTCTGATGGGCATCTTATGCTTCTAAAAACACAGGTAAAATAAAGGCTGAAGAAAACAATTGTCACTGAAGTAACTTTTTGTTTGTTCTGAAGAATGTTTCAGAATAGGAGCAGTCTAAGGTTTTATCAGCTTTTCATATATAAAGTATAAAGACTGCTGGGAGATGACTGGCTACCTTTTCTTCCTATTCAAGGCTCTAAAATCACGTGAGTATAGCATCTCTAAAGAAACATGCAGAAAGGAGTGTGCCTAGTTAGGGCTCTTGAAAAATTGTAGATGAAAAATGGTTCAATATTCATTTATTCATTTATCCTATCTGCTTATTTATCTATTTTATGAGAGTCTTCTTTTACCAATGTGTTGACATAAAGAGGTGGAAAGGATGTGTGTTCACTGGGGATTTAGTGAGATGCTTAACCTGGCAGCTTTAGAGAATGTCTAATGAACCACAGATTACCAGAGAGCACATTCTTTACCAGTAGGAAACATTTTCTGTGTTACTCCGTGTCTTCATGCTTCCCCTTCCCTTGCTGGTACATGCAGAGCCAGGCTTGTGTGTGAATCACACCCTAGACAAGGTGAGCCCAGTTGATGTGGCAACAGAAGGGTGTGTTGTAAACCTTGGCATCCTCAGCAGAGCTGCTGAGAGGTTCCTCCAGCCCTGCAGTTTCTAATATTGGCCTCCTGACTTTGTCACTGGGAACCAGAGCCAGGCTATTCTTCAACAGTGAAGTAACAAACTCCACAGCCACCCTGTGTGGCTGTCGGCTCCATGTTAGTTGTTCACTGGTCAGTTCTTCACAGTGCCTGCTGGAAGTTTAGCAGTTCCTCCTGCATTTCAAAAGTGCAAGATGTCACTGATATTAGGATAGGAGAGAACTCTCTGCTTGAGGGAATGTGGGGATAGCTCAGTCCCAAACACTCAACAGGGAAAGATCAATAGTTATGGTAAAACACTGTTTTAAAGTGCTTTTCTGTATGCTTTTGTCTTGGCATAGCACATGTGAATTTTATTCATTATTTTGCTTGTTTAATAATCTCTGTGAACTCAAGTTAGTGCTACTGAGGCATATAGCTATTAATTTTCATGGACTTTGTTGGTAGGAGCTTTTGGGATAGAGAGGAAAAAGGAGAGAGTGAATGGGGCTGGTAACCAAAATCCATCCTGAACAATCTGCTGTGATACCAACCCAATGTTTATTGTTATCAGAGGCAGCTGTCTGCCCTCTCTCCACACTTCTATTTGTGGATTTTCGATGGCTATAAATGGAAACACACGCTGACCAGAAATCACCACAGTGCTCCTGATACTTTTCTGTCCTCACTCCAAAAGTGCAGGGATATCTAACATGTAGTCAGGTTGAATCACTTCTGCTCAGGATATTAGGTGGTTTTTATTCCTCTGGGAAATGGAGTTAGGAAAACATGAAAGCAAAGCCTCAGGAAGAGAAGCTTTAGAGGAGAAGCAAATGGTAAGATATGTTGAGAAATGTTGATATTTTAATTTTTAAATAATGTAATTATAAGCAGGAAAATACATAATCCATAGCACTTTTATAGGAGTATTTCCTAGGCTTCCTTTAACCACTGACCTTGAAGATTTAAACTTCATCCATGTATATTAAAATCATTATGACAGTGCATTTCTGTGGAAATTATGGAAATTTGTGAATTCATTTTGTGTGCATGTGAAATGCCAAAACTGAAATCTGGTTAAACTTTGTTATTGTAACCCAAACTGATAGCTAATGTCAGTGGTTTTCTTGTATTTTTCTTAAGGGACTATATCTTTGCACATCATGTTCCATAACTTTAGATCAGTAAATGGCAGAAGAAATTGTTTGTGTCTGAAATAAATCTGAAAATTACTGAAAAAAAGTGTGACCAAAACAAATTATTAAGAGAAAGTGAAAACAGTCAAAACACAGCTTATTCCTAATTAGCTGAGGCTTGCAATGCAATTTGTAATTTGCCTTGCATTAATGAGTTTTTTCCTTGATATCACAAAAAGGGCAGTTTATACTTGGCTTTGCAAAGCTGTGAAGAAAAGTGGTCATCACTCTTGCTAAGAAACAAATTAGCACTGAATTTTTTAGCACTTAAATGGTGGTATTGCATTGATTTGGTTTCTTAGTCGGCCAACTTTTACTCCTATTTAATCACAATTTTGGCCTCTACCAGCCTCAGTTAAATGAGTTTTGGCAAGCTTGTGTGTTAGTTAACAGTTTTCAATACCACTTCACCAAGGCAAGTGCATTGGCCTTATAGTACCTTTCCTTTAAAAAAACAGTATTTATGTAAAGAGTAATATCTGAAAAAGCATTGCTAAAGCTTCATTGCTTAAGTTCTAATGGGAATATTATTTATTGTTTTAATTGCTAATTTTCTCATTAATTAATGAATTCTTTATTTAGACAGTGACCTAATTTTCAATTTGTGATTGATGTATAAAATATAAGGAAAACATCAAAATTAAAAACAAATATAAATCCACTTGATCTTTAAGGAAGGTTTCAAAGGAAACCTTTGACATTTTGTTCTAGCTCATGCAAAGAGAAAATACATAGCAATTTAATCAGCCTGTATGGTTATCTAATTGCAGACCATATCCTCATGCACAAAGAATTGAGCAGCCAACCTTAAGTAAGGCTTTTCCAGAATGCAGAGTGCTTCATTTCGAACACTAATGATCTGCTGTTGACCTTCTTTGTGTGCATCATTTACTAATTTTAAGAAGAGCAAACTGGAGCAGTCAGGGACCGTGCTGATGGGAGCTGTGCTAACGCCCATGTCAGGTCAACCTTTGTTCAGTCATTTCCAAACTGAATCCTCCCAACACGTTGAGCTGAGAGTGTCCCTGAGCAGTGGCAGGCCACGTTCCTGTGGGTACTCAGTGGGGGATAGAGCTGCCTTGGCTCAGGGTGTTTCACAGCACTCTGTTGACACTGGAGGAATGCCTGTGCCCTGTCCTCCCAGCCCCTTCCCTGTCCCCTTCCAGCTGAGCCCCAGCCTCCTCTACACCCCACCTCAAACTGCCTGTTCAGTCTTAATGCCTTTCTTTATTTCCCTTTGTCCCCACATTTTTTCCCGAGTTTTGCATCTCCTGGATTTTTATTGATTCTGCCCTTTACTCTGTGTTACATGCTGGTCAGGTCAACTGACTGAATGGGAGCAGTGTCAATCTGTGGTACAGACACTATTTGTACATGCTGTTGTGGATGCCTGTTCACATATTTAACTTCAGTAGAGCAAATACAGACACTGTTTCATGCTCTGCTTCCACCTCCTGTGCTGCCTTTTTGCACTTCACCTCAGTTGCAGACTCTCTGTTTTGCCACACTGGTGTCCTCATAAGTCTGCTTGTATTCCTGAATCATGAACAGCCTTGCATGTGTAAGGTTGTTTTCAAGGACATGATCGTTTTCCCAAATTCCCTGTGTTTCCAAGGTGCCTTCTACAGTACCCCATGTACCAGCTCCTGGATAGGCTGAAGTCAGTTTTCCTAAAGCCCAGGGTGTGTGTTTTGGTACTTGTCTTCCTCAGTTCCCCACAAGGTCTTAGGCCTCACTATTTCACAGTCACTACAGCCCAGCCTGCCACTGAGTGTACACATCCACAGCCTCTTCTTCCTTGTTTATGAATAACAGATCCAGCTGGGTGTGACACTGCTTGGCCCTTCCTGTGCCTGCATCAAGAAGCAGCCCTTGATGCCCTGCAGAAATTGTCTGCATTGCTTGTGCCGTGCCATTTTGTTCTCTGCAGGTGTCACAAAAGCTTAAGTCTCATGTGAAAAACCCAAACAAACAGGGTGTGCAGTCCAGATACTGTTGAGTTGTTTAAAGAAATTGTTGTGAGGAGCACTCTCCACTTCCTCACCCCTTCCATGCTGTCTGTAGCCCAGTCCCACTGTGATGTCACCCTCAGTGACCTCTCCTCTGATCCTGGCCCACAAGCACTCACCCAGCCCTGTTGTTCCACCTGTACAAATGCTCTCCATGTTTTAGCTGCTGCTTCACACAGAGATTGTCTTTTTTTCCCTGCCTTTCTGAAGAGCCTGTGTCCCTTGCAGCACTACAGCCATGTGAGCTATCCCACCACATCTGTTATTTCTGTAATGTTCTATGACCTATATGTATTTGTGTGTGTAAAACCAATCTTGGACTTGTATGCCTTGTTACAAATATTTTCTAGCTATTTTCAAAAGAACAAAGTCTATGTCATCCTGAAAATACTCTGATTGTAGCATGTCAATCAAACAGAGACCAGTTCATGCTCAGAGTCTAACATAGAAGACAGCATCACAGACAGTTTTATGAAGTGGTCTTGTACCTTTACATTCACTGCTTACTGTGCATGAGATAAATACTGTAAAATTCTCTACCACTTCAGGCTATTTCATGTAATATTTGTGAAATTTATTGTTAAAGAATTCTTATCCTTGCTTCCTGAAGGAAGACTTGGCAGCCAGAATTCTGAAAGAGTCTTTGTTTGGAGCTGACTGTGAGAATGGGAGATAATGGAGGGCCCATTTTGTGAAGGGAAAATGGAATGACTCACTGTAAAATAGATTGGACTAAGTAGATGGACATACATGCCCTTTTCAGAGCTTTAATAGCTCAGAAAGACCCAGTAATTCCAAAGTTTCCCTACTGAAACAATGGCTCACTTTAAAATAATCTGTTTTCAGTCTGAGGTCCTCATCCCTTAATGCATATTGCCTTATTTGAATTTATTTTAATTATATTTCACACTTTTCTCTTTCCTTTTTGTTCTGTTCTCTCCCCATGAAAAACAGCACATAAACTATTGCATTTAAAAGAATGTTTACATTGGTATGTTTAACGGGGAACATTTAATCTTTTTACTTTAGTTGGCAATATAAGGGTTTTTCTTTACTTTCTTTTCACATGGAGTAGCAATAAAGAACAGTTCGGTAGAGAAAATAGATCAGCCAAATGGATATATGAATCAGAAAGGATGCCATGCACTCCTTAAAACGTTAGGTTTTGAATGATAGAGTTGCAGGGCTTCATTCAGGGAATTAGCATTTGCTTTTCACAAAGAGTATGTGGATACAGCTTTACAGAGCAGGGCAATTTGGATCAACCCGCCCAAATGAAGCAATGGTTCATCTTCTTACTCTGGTAGCAACATCACAAGTCCTGTCAATATCAGGCCTTCTCCATGGCAAGTGTGGGAAGTAGAGGTTCCTTGAAGAAGGCAGCCTGTTTCCAGAAGTGTTCCACCTCAGGGAGCCCAGGCAGAATGAGGATGGTGATAATGAGGTGATGGCAGGTCCTGCTTGCAGGTTTTGTTGTTGATTTAACGACCGTAAACCAGGTGAGAAGCGAGTATGAGATGGGAAGGGTTGTTTGAAAAGCAGCAGATGATAAGGGAGCTGGGTGGAGGCTGCTGGGAGTGGGCAGGGCAGGGCAGGAGCGCTGGGTACAGCCAGTGCCTCCATGGAAAGAAACCTTTCTGCCAGGTCACCCTCAGTGCCATGAGGGCTGGGGTCAGGGATGGCAGCACTGCTGGGGTCAGGGATGGCAGCACTGCTGGGGTCAGGGATGGCAGCACTGCTCCTGGAGTCAGGGATGGCAGCACTGCTGGGGTCAGGGATGGCAGCACTGCTGGGGTCAGAGATGGCAGCACTGCTCCTGGAGTCAGGGATGGCAGCACTGCTGGGGTCAGGGATGGCAGCACTGCTGGGGTCAGGGATGGCAGCGCTGCTCCTGGGGTCAGGGATGGCAGCACTGCTCCTGGAGTCAGGGATGGCAGCACTGCTGCGGTCAGGGATGGCAGCGCTGCTCCTGGGGTCAGGGATGGCAGCGCTGCTGGGGTCAGGGATGGCAGCACTGCTCCTGGAGTCAGGGATGGCAGCGCTGCTGGGGTCAGGGATGGCAGCACTGCTGCGGTCAGGGATGGCAGCACTGCTGCGGTCAGGGATGGCAGCACTGCTCCTGGAGTCAGGGATGGCAGCACTCCTCCTGGGGTCAGGGATGGCAGCGCTGCTCCTGGGGTCAGGGATGGCAGCGCTGCTCCTGGGGTCAGGGATGGCAGCGCTGCTCCTGGTGTCAGGGATGGCAGCGCTGCTCCTGGTGTCAGGGATGGCAGCACTGCTCCTGGGGTCAGGGATGGCAGCGCTGCTCCTGGGCTGCTGGTGTCGCTTCCTTGCCAGGAGCTGGCCCCATGGGCAGTCTCTGCCACGCTCCCTGGGCGTGCAGCAGGCAGGTGTGCTGTAGCCAGAGGTGTGCTACGGCTCCGTGGGTCACCACAAGGAGGGAGGAGGAGCCAAGGGAAGAGCGAGTGTTTGTGCCACCTGGACAATGGGATCTTCTTTGGTACAGCAGAAATCTCCGTGGCTGAGGAGCAAAGGATAGTTTGATAATTCGGTGCTGAAGTTCGAGTATCATGCTCATTTCATGACATAAAATTAAATGAACACAAAAGTATAGGGTCAGAGAAGGCTTTATATGAGTATATATTTAAATTATTCCTGGTTATCTAAGAGGAAGGTTTTAGTTCTTGCTGTGGAGGGTATGTGGGACCTCCTCTGGGAGATTTTGTGGTGCAGCTGAATTCAGGTGGGTGAGTTGACACACTTAAGATGTTTTGTGCTACTTTGTCCCAAATTACAGCAGCTCTGGCAAAAAAGGTTGCTTCAGAAGACCAACTTTCAAATAACCCAGAGCTTTGTAGATCAGGACAGAGGCTTTGCAGTTGCTACAGCAATAAGATCCTAACATGGTGGCAATTGTGCCTGGCTGTACAGGTGTAGCAAAGTGACCAAGGCAGAGCTCCAGCCAGAAGAGCAGCATTTCCTCCTGCATACCTAGAGCAGCATTCCTGCCTGTGTGGAGGCATGGATTACATCAGCAAGCAATCACCCAAAAGGAGGAGGAGGAGGGAATAAATTAGAGCCTGCATGTAGCAGCATATTTTTAGCACTGTTGATGTGACATTAAACAGGACAAAAGAAAGTGGGAAGCACTGAATCTTGGTCTGCCCTTCTTTCTAATCCTGTCATGGAACATAAATGCCATGAGGCAAGAGCTGCCTTTTCTTTAGGCTGATGCCAGTCTTACAGAGGCACTGCTGGAGCATTTGAGGCAGGCTTTGGTTGGATCAGTGGGAAAAGAGCTATCTGGGAAAGGTGTCATCAGTGCATTTTTGGTTGGAGGTTATGTGAAACAATACCATACAGTATCACACAGGGTCTCAGAAGAGGAGTGAAGCAGATTCCTATAGGGTCTTGAATGTTGTGGTAAAAGAGGTTTTTCAGTGTTGTGGTAAAAGAGGCTTTTCATGAACAAGTTGCAATTGCCTATTTTAATGTTTTGGGGTGAGGAAAGATAGGAACCCCTGTGCCCCTGTAACAGTTGCATCAATTGCTGCCACAAAGTCACGCAGGGCAATGCAAGTGATTGAATTTTGGGTGAGGCATCAAGAAAATGCCTCATAGAAAATGCCTCAGAGTCTTAGTATGGAGAGACAGCCTGTGTTGAGTAATTAAAGCAGTTCTGGGCAACAGTTCTAGGCATGAAACTCTCTAGAAAGCAGTTAAATGGAAATTTTATTCTGTTGTATTGTTTGAGACTTCCCTGAGTGATACTCAGGTATAACCTGAGAGTTATAATGAGTGAGAGACCATTTCCACAAATAAGTTTGGCTATGGAGACTGTTATTTAAAAAAACCCAATTTTTTCCAAGTATATTCCTCAGGAATGTCTGAGTTATGGGTGATACTTGTGAAGATGTTCACTGCTGCTGCTCACACTGAAATTCAGATTGAATTCTAGGAAAAGCTCCTTCATTAGAAGAATAGTGCAGCACTGGAACAACCAGGGAATTTGTGGACTATCCACTCTGGGAAGTTTTCAGGACTCAACCATATGAAATCATGGCCTTGCTTTGGCAGTAGTCTGAAGTTGAATTCATATGCTGGAGTGGATGATTTTTGGAGGTCCCTTCCAAACATTAATTTAATTTTGAACTATACTACAGCATTTATCATGAAACATGCTTATAGCTTTTCCCATCTGCAAATCTCCTCACACATTTATTATGGATACACAATGAGACTGTGGTTGTCATTAAGGCATTCTCATTCCAACATTTAAGCCCAATGTTTTCAATTCACTCTTCTTTGAATTCTGAAAGCACTCAATAATAGAGTGGCAGCATTAATCTTTTGCTTTTGTATGAATTCCTGAAAATAGAGGTTTTTGTGGTTTAACCCCAGACAGCAATTAAGTACCACACAGTTGCACCCTCCTTCCCCTTTCCCACCCCACGTTGTGGAGGCAAATAAAAAGCCCATAAAACTTGTGGGTTGAGATAAAATCAGGTTTTATCTGTTTAATAAGTTTATCTATTTAACAAGTTTAACAACTGAAACAAAATTATACAATAATGGTAATTATAATGACAATAATGAAACAGAGAAATAGAGAGGAATAAAAGCTAACAAAGCTTTTATGCACAATACAATTGCTCATCACCTGCTGACCATGCCCAGCCTGTACCTGAGCAGCAATCAGCTCCTCCCAGTTCATATGCTGGGCATGGTGTTCCGTGATATGGCTCATAGCTTTGCCTGGCTCAGGTCAGCTCTTGTGACCATGCTCACTCCCAGCTCTTGTGTACCTGCTCCCTGGCAAGCAAGGGAAACTGAGAAGTCCTTGATTTAGAGTAAACACTAGTTAGGAAAAACTGAAGCATCAGTGTGTTACTAAGACCTGTGTCCCAGCTGAAACCAGGACAAACTCCTTGACAATGTACAGAACAAAAAGAGAGGAGGGGTTAATGAAAGGGATAAAGAAGGCAGATGTTAATGAAGCTGGGCTTGGAGGACAACATGCATGTGGTGTCCCACATTCCTCCTTAAAGGGAGGGGGCACCCAGGATTCACAGGTGCCTGTGGTCAAAAAGGAGCCACAAAAGTCAGAGAGTCTACAAAAATTTGCAAAGTTTTATTAGTAAATTATACACATGGCAGGGCAACAGCAGTGTTAGTCCCTTATGATTTAAACACACTGCAGTGCATTTTGAGTAAGGAGTAGGGCGAAAGAGGAGGGAGAGGATAAAGAGAGGGAGGAAGAAGAAAGAAAGATCACCAGTCCTGGCTCCAGCATCAATCCTGCTGATGGGATGCCCAGGTCCTGGATCACATGTGTGCCTAGCCTTTGTGGGGTTACATTTTTATTGACACTTTTTGCCTGTTCTGGAGCTAAGTGTCTCACTTTCTGTGCAAATTAGTTGCCATATGCAGTTAATTCTTCTAGATCCTTCTGGAAACAGATTGGAGGGCATTGGGAGTCTTTGGTGGTCTTGATCCCCCTCTGCTGGGTTGGCCTTTTGTTGGCAGCCCATTCCTGCTTCTAGACCTCATTCCAGTACTTGTGCTGTGCTGTTTGCTTATCTCCAGAAACCAGAACAAGGATGTTTATCCCAGAAAAGTGCTGCCCTACCTCAGTATGGCCTGCTTCTCCAGTCACATTAAGTGAGGCATCAAGCCTCCCTCAAGTGATGGTTGCTTATTTTCATCTTTCCTTGCGAAGAAGATTCCACTGGATGAGGAGAAGCTGGAGTAGGGTAGCCTAAATTTCAGTTTTTAAGCATGTGGTCTGCTGCACTGAGGTTAGCAAAGGCAGGCTGAAGAAACACAAACTATGTGTGGCATGAGTTTGTGCCCCAGACCGAAGATGAGGCACTGCCACTTCCTGACAGGATGGAAAATGCAGCAATGCCTGTGGTCCTTAGTTTCTAGGGCCACCCCAAACCTTTCCTTCCTGCTGCTTCTCCTTTAGAGGGAGGCCTACCCTAACCCCTAAGTTCTCTGTGTCAAGGGAGCAGAGCTTCAACTCTTTATTGAACATGAAGGTCATGCACAAAACCTTTCTGCATTTAATACTTCATTTTTGAGAGTTAACAGTTACCTTTTTTGAAAGAACTGATGGTGACCTGTATTACATATTGCAAAATAATTTCTGATGGAAATTGTACTATATTAGTACCTTCCTGGTAACAAAGATCCATTCTTAAGGAAAAGGAACAAAAGCAAATTTGCTGAATGTTGGTGAAAAATTAATTTTGCTCAACCACTTTTAATTTGTTCAGGGTTCTCAAAAGTAGAAAGTAACTGCTTGAAACTTTTCCTATCTTGAATTGTATGCAAATGAATGTATTCATACCCCAGAACTGACAGAAATCCCCAAAGCAATTTCACATTTTTCTCTGTGAGACAAAAAGGGAATCATTGCCATTCTCTCTTTGCTGTATCATGTTTCTTGTTCTTGAAGAACATTTGGAAACCAAACATGGGAAAATTATAGTGTTTTATAGATGTTATGTTTTTAAATGGTGTGAAATGAACCAACAGGATTTGCTTTAAACATTTAAAACTGAAGATTCAGGGAAGAGCCATCAAAAGTTGTTCCCCTGTTGAATAGATTTAAAATTGTTTTTATAGAAACTCCATGCATCTCATAAAATGTTACTGACAGTGCATTTATCACCATTTTACTCCTTGAAAATACACCTGTTGGTGATGATAAAAAGAATGTTTGAGAAACATCATTAGATTTTTCAGCTTCAAGCAAGAATTAAGTAGTTTAATAGACTTTTTTAGTAAATACACTTTGGAATACATCCAGATCAAACCCAAAACATCAACTGAGTTAAGTGATAGTCAGACAAAGAGTAATTCTTAGCAAAACTCCTGAGCCAAAACTCAATTCTTTCAGTCTGAGACGACAAAAGCAAAATGCAAAGTATCTGGTTTTGAAATTCCAGCAGAGGAAAGGAAATGATTTGTCTTTCTCTCTGCTTTTCTTTAATAGATCCTGTTGTCACTTATGTGATGTGTTTTCACAAATGTGATGGAACAGATCTCAGTTGAAAATACAGCAGCTTTCCTTATAGCAATCTTATTAACAATCTTTTAGGTGAATTGACACTGATATTAACATATTTTAAAAAATCCAAAGAAAATGTCAGTGGTTTTCTTTTTTATTTTTTTTTTTTTGGTGGGAGAGAAGTAGCTAAATCTAACAATAAATATTTTCTTTTTTCCATTTCATTTTATTCTTAATAACAATATATTCTAGTTTACAGTGTCTTTTTCTGAGAAATAAAGTGTATGTGCTGAAGGATTGTAATGATAAATGATTCATGTAATGGTTTTCAGCTCCTTCCCAGTTTCTAAGTCTTAGAAGAAGAAGTCAGGGCTGTGTACCTCCAACCTTGCCAATGACTTGTGGTGACACAGTGCTGCATTGTGTGATGGATTGCCTGGGGTTTTCAGAGGCTCCAGAGCACTTCAAAGTTTGGGAAATAGGATTATCAGAGCAAATTTAATTTTCACTTTGTTTTATTTGCTTTGTTTTATTCATAAGTGCTATGATAAAAGTGCCAATAACAGGATTACAGGCTATTTCTTTGTTCTCCAGTGGTGATTTTGCTTAGGAATCACCATGACCAGGTACATCAGGATGCAATGGGATCTGAAAGAGAGTAGTTACCCACAGTGGTATTGTAAGTAAAATGCTGTAAAATAAAACCTAATATTTGATCCTTCTCTTTCCAATTGAATATTTTTTGCATTTTTTCAGAGTGTGCTTCTTGACATATGTAGAAAATCTAAGTCAAATGGTTGAGATCTCTAAAGAAAGGGAAAGTTGTAATTTTCACCCTTCCACATAATGACAATCAAAGGGATGTGTCCAGAAAATGATTCTGCATACTGCCAAGTGCTCTCAGAAATTATCCCCTGGCACCAAGTATGTGGGTAACACTCTCCAAATTATTAGGGACAAGTTAAACCAGTTTCTTAAAAT
The DNA here is from genome assembly GCA_024865655.1 of Emberiza elegans. Lineage (NCBI taxonomy): Eukaryota > Metazoa > Chordata > Aves > Passeriformes > Fringillidae > Emberiza > Emberiza elegans. The sequence goes on along the minus strand of JALJVW010000085.1, from coordinate 18,387,047 downwards.
CAGCTAAATTTGTAGGTATTAGTAATTTTTAAGAAGTGTTGATGGTCAGACTGCATGACTTCTAGGAGCACTGCCTCTATGAAGTGCTCAAGTACTGCAGATGTGAGTGCCATGTAAAAGTATGGAAATAATTTTCATGATGCTCTGGGCAGTGTATGTCTTGGGAGGGGTGTGAGATTGGGCTTTGCAGAAACAGGATATGCTTTGACACATGCTGATTTTCAGAATATCCTCTGGTGTAGCAATTTCTATGTTATTAAATATTCCTCAAAATTCAGATCTTATTTGAAATATTGACCCCAGTATTCTGAAGGAATCTCTTTGTTCCTATGTTGGAGTTTCTTGATATGAAACCCTATTAAGAACAGAAGTACTTATGTGCTGTTGTATTTACTGTTTATTGCAGACTTCCTGTAAAACATTCATTGTCTATTAAATGGTATATGAGAATTTTCTAATTAATGTTCTTTTGTTCTGTTTTTATTACTATTTCTCATGCAAGATCTTACAGGTTTAGATGTTCCTTCATTAATGCAGGAGATAGTTGCCTTCTTTCAGATTTCTTAAACAAGAACAATTTGTTCCAAGAATAGAATTCTATTTGAAAGAATGACTTTTGTATAAAACATAAATAGTTACAGTAGTTATCTCACTGAGCTGTCTTAGGGTGGCAGTGATTTGGTTTGAGAGTTGTTTGTCTTCCTTTGTGATTGTCTTATATTGTAGCTACCCTCTTTTTGATATCTGTGAGAGGATACAATTCTAAGGTATATCCAGCAGCTTACATGTTTGGTCCAAGAATTTATCAAATTTTAATCACATGCAAATGATTTAGAGGGCTAGTCATGGACATAAAATATATTATATATAAATTTATTTATGTAAAAGCAGATAGCCACTTTCAATCAATGTGTGAGTGAGCAGATGATGATTTTCAAGTAAATTGTTGTTACTTCAAGTAAGTTTTGTTACTTATATGTGGATGTCTTGCAAATAGACTACATTTAATGTAAAGTGATGATCTGTAGCATGTCTGAAACACTGCCCTGCAGTAGAACAGATGCCAAACAATGAAGAGCAGTGTTTTTGTATTTGCAGGTGTGGGACAGAATCTGCAGCATAAAGTGTGAAGGGAGTTGATAGCTGTTTTGTAAAACCAGTTTTCACTTTTGAAGCAGAATGCAAAGGTATTTTTAACATTAGTGGATGCTTCTGAGCTCAGTGCACCAGTTTTTCCTCTCAAAAGAAGAGACCAGAACTTGTTCAGTGTGTGACTGTAGCTGCTGTGAGAGAATCAGGCCGTTCTGGGAAGTATCCTAGCCAAATATTATTTTTTTTATCTGGGAAGCAGAGGAAATTGTGAGAGGAATTTTAGTACTCCAGCTTAGCAAACATAAAAGGAATCAGATAATATTTGAATTCCAAATGATTGTTTTGGAAACCAGTGGAGAATCGAAATCATTACATAAATAATATTTGCATCATCATTAGCATTACTAATGTTGTGATTTTCTATGATGTATGTTGCAATTTCAGCCATGAATCATCTACATCAGGGCCTTTTAGCTCAAGGTTAGGAGTTGCCAATGAATACTTATCTGAAGAACACTTAGATACTAAATTCTTCATATGAGTTCTTTGTAAATGTCTTTCTAGTTGAGATGTTTGCTTTAAGCTGCTATTGAATATGTAGAAAAGGCATGAATTCAAGTGATCTTGAAGCAATCTTCAGAAGACTATGACCAACTTATTTCTTCCCATCTGATTCATAAATAAACATCCCAAATTGTTAAATTCTTGAATTCAACAAATAGTTCTCTAATTAAATGTGTGTAATTAAAAATATGTAGATTTCATGAACAGAAAGTTATTTCCATAATTTAAAATATTTTTGTGCTAGAAAATGAGGCATACTTTAAAGCAGTTTTAATTTAAAACCATAATTATATAATTAGTTTAAAATGTTTTCTGTGCTGTTACTTTCATTTCAGAGGAATGAACATATCTGACAGAAAAATAATCAGAAAGTACATTTATGTGTATTAGCTGTGTGCTGAAATCAGTTATTTAGAATTTCACTGAAGTGACTGGCTGGGTATTATGTGCAATGGCGAATACTCAAGCTGTTGGGGACCATTAACCAACACAAGAAATTGAAAGGCACTTTCTAACTTTAAAAATAGACACAGGTCAATGAATTATATATCAGTGAAGTTTATTTGCACCAGCCAGTTACTTTTCAAATTTCTTTGATTATGTTACCTCCTAATTTCACATTTTTGGTTTGTTATTGTGGTGTGTCACCCCTGGCTGTCCTCCTCCAGCTGAGCAGCAACCCTGTCAGAAACACCTCTGGTGCTGGGTTTTGTAATGTGGATTTTCCTGAGCACGGCTCTGCCTGTCAGGAGATGTGGTCTGGGGCACCTGAGTAATAAACCCCAGTCTGGCTTTGGGTGTGAGATGAACACCCAGGTGGATGCTGAGCTGAGCCAAGGCAGTGACAGCTTTGGATAAGCAGCAGCGATAGCCTGGGTACCCAAGGACATTTTATCCCCATATTTAGGGACATGTGAGATTACAGGTGTGGAAGAGGGATGAGCACTGAATGGAGGAGGAGGAGTAGGGGTTGAAAAGTTGAACTTGGGAGAAGCATAAGTGCTATTTTGAGTTGCTAAATTTGTTTTGGTGGGGAGATTCAGCACTTCATTGTTTCCTGAAGGAATGGGACTTAACAAAAGCATTTTACTCGTTGCTGCATATGTCAGTAAAATCAGCGCTGCAGGGAAAAGTGCTGGTGAAGTAAGAAGTGGGGAGAATCTGGGGGGCTCTTTGCACTCACAGGTGCTGTGGCAAAATGTGGCATGCACCAAAAACCTTTTTAGTACTGCACACCATAGACATGGTTGTAATACACACATTAGACAAGACTTGAGAGGAAAGCTGGTAGTAAGACAGGAGAGGCAGGGAGTCCTAAGAACTATTAAAAGAAGGCGGAAAAAAAAGTAATGAAACTAATTCTCCCTGAAATGGAAGAAATTAAAGAAAAGGGAAAAAAGGTAATTACTTTTGAAAAATGAAGTAAAAAAAGCCTACAGGATGGAGGGAGTGAAAATTAAATAGATATGTGTGAATTAAAGAAGTTCAAGAAATGTGGGAATAGAGATGGAAAATGAAAAATAGGGGATATGTTGGGCTGAATTTTCAGCAAGCTTATCTTTTAATAATTGATATGTGACTAGCTGTATTTTATTTGTCAATGTAATAATTCCATTTGTGCCTACTATTAAGTTTCCTCACACTTTTGGTGAATAACTGTGTAGAATTCACAGATTACTTGGGAGAACACCTGTAAACATATTCTAAGTTATGGCTCAACAACAGAAACTCCCCCTGCTAATGTGTTTATAGCAACCCTTTGCATTGGTAAAGTGATTCTCCCAACATCTGTAAATTCCCCACTAGACACTTAGAAGCCTCTTCCATGAAAAAGTTTAGTTGTGTTTTTTCACATATTACAGGATAAAAGATTTCAGTAAGGAGACTAAAACCTTGTTGCATTTTTCGTGCTGGCTTCATCAGCACAGTTTTCTACGTGGGTTGATGCTGATACTAGGGAAAAAAACCTCTTTTCCTTCTGTACAAACACGTTTTGCCATTGATTTCCATACCTGAGCCTTGCTGAACTGTAAACAAGATTTCCCTCCTTTCCCTCCAGCACTTCATATAAAGCACTCGACTGCACTTGTAACTCAGTCTTAACCGATTGTTTTTGTGCTGATCTATAGAAATAGATGTAGATAGGTATACAGAAGATTTTATATCCTGCAACTGCTGTATAACTAGAAGATATATTTCTGCTCAGAAAGCTGGGAGTGATACTTTGCATCATATCTTAAAGTGAGAATGCTTCAGGTCTTTTCTTGATTTATTTGGCTGTTATTATTTCTATGGTTAATATCTCTCCAGCATTGCAGACAATCCTCCTTTGCTGCTACTCTTTCAGTGACATGGTTGCCTTCTCATTCAACAGCACTAGGCAATGTGTCACATCTTTGGTTGACCTCTTGTTCTCCTGTATTTTCTGAAGTGTTTACAGGATTTGTGGCGCTCCTGCTCGCTGCACTCCAGGCATGTGAGGCAGCTCACAGGCTGTGCTCCAGCCTGGCAGCAGCTTTGGGCATGATAACAAGAATTGTCCTTTTACAGCTTTGCAGTGCTCTGCAGTCCCATGGTTGGTTCTTTATTTGAGTCTCGAGATAACCTTGTATTTTTTCAGCATTAGGAAGCCTGAAGTAATATCAGATAACATAAATTAGATTGTGCGGTTGCCCTTGTTGTTTGTGGGCGCTTACAAGATTCTATTTGGGTTCCTTTATTTTCATTTTGATTGTCTTCTGTCACTTGCAGGAGCAACAGACTGACTGCTATTAATTTCTGACATATTATTTATTTTTTTGGCATCTGGTTGGCACCTGTTTCTCTCTGATAAATACGTAGGGCTACGACTTTGTGTGGATCTGTGCACACACTTCATTAGCAGCACTCCTCCACTGATTTTGTTTGGATTGCTTCTGTGATTTACTATCCATAGGGACTGGAGTTTGCAGTTGAAAAATTTGATAACTCCATGAAAATTATTGTTGTAAGCACTGTGTGTCTGGCTGCTAATGCTGAGATGAATGTAAGCACCGACTGTGTGTCCCTTTAGGAAAAGCACTTGCACTGTTAATTGCTAGTGCTCAGCTTCATGTGGCTCCTTTTCTGCAAATGCAGCCAGTTTTGATTATATACCATTTTGTTTTCTTTGAAAAAAACAGCAACAAGGCCCCAAACACTACAGATTTTTTTTAAAGCTCACCACCACAGAATGCAGGTTTATGCAGACAGCTGACTTGTATCCTGATACAGTCCCTGTTCCTGCCTGTTATTATTACATGCTCTCTGTACAGGCTTGGCTGCAATAAACATAGGTAAAATTTGGGGGGAACCCCTCTAACACACACAAATCTTTTTTTTTAAAAGGATTTTCTTGAAAACGCTTGTAACTATTTCCTGGTCTTAGCAGCATTTTAATATTCCTAGTGTGTGTGTCTATTTCTACACACTTTTGAAATAATTAATGTACATTGATTGTACTGGAAAATAACAGTAATTAATTTTTCTTTGAAGCAGAATGGGATATAGGGAAAAATATATTCTTCCTGTGTTTATTTGGATTTTTTTTTTTTTTTCTGTAGAGTGGATTTAAAAGTGCTCAGAAGAAATTCAGTTAGCATAATATGACAGTTTTTCTTCTCTAACATAATTCTTTCAGTCACAAAGGAGATGTATTTTATATAAGGGATATGTGTCTCCTTCAGCTTGGCATAAGAGTTCATATTTGGTAATGCATAGCAGCAGTGATTGCTGAAATACAGTAGTTAGCCTGATGGCTAATTTAAAAGTAGAAGGAAAATGAGATGTTTGGTCAGAAGGAAAAAGAATGTCATATGTAAAATACTTTTTATCATAAACAAGTCAGAGCTCATTTTGTGTTGCAATGATAGCTCACTACTGAGTTCCCAGATATTATTTAGAAATCCCGATATGTCTGATTCTTCAGAAAACAGGTGTTTAAGAAGAGGGTTTGGAGCCATAGTTTGGTGTTTCACTGCCATGAAAAATAAGGGACAAGAGACAATGTAAAAAGAAACATTACAAAAAGCAACCTTGTCTCTTACTGCTTGTGTTCTCCCCTAAAAAGATGAAGGTAAAAATTCAATTAGCAGCATTAGTCACAGGCTAAGATTTGAGTTTCCCGGAAAAACACTCTGCAGTCAAGTTCTGCTGCTATTTTTAGCTAATTTTCAACTTTGCTTGAAAGGATGGAAGATGAGACCACTGCAGGTGAGTCACGCTGATGACAGAATGGATAATATCAAGTAGGGGTTTGGCTCCAGCACTAAGTCTCCTCACCAGTAAATATCTCTCCTGAAATAATGTGTCAGGAATGGAGGATTGGACCAAGCACAAATGTTTTGAAGTAATATTGTAAAAGCAGGTAAGGTGATGGCTTGCATTTTTTGTTAGTGCTTTGGGTACTTCCTGGTGTAAAACTGAGGCTTAACCTGCATTTGGTAATCCTGGAAAAAATGGTATGAGTGAGGTAGGACTATAATGTTCCTTGCTTGGCTCACTGATGTAAGGGCAGTGTTGGCAATATGAGCTCAGAAAACAGGAACGGATGAATGAATTGGAGATCCAGTCCATCTAGCTCAGAGTCCTGTCCTCAGCTGTTCCTTGAAGTTTATGTTCATGATAAAAAAAGGCCTAATGAAAAGGATAGATATTCCTGTGTCTTCCTGTTCCCCCTGAGCCCAGTGTCAGTAGGTGGATCTGTACTCTGTGGATGTATTTTCTTGTGTTTTGATCTGTTTTCCTTCTCGGCATCTGGAACTTCCTGATGCAGTAAGTTTCATAATAATTATGTGTTATGTGAGCTGAAACTTTTGTTTGTATGATAAATCATGCGATGCTTCATGGCAATTTTGTTCTTATCCCAAGAATCCATGACACTGTAGTAGAAATTTAGCTTTATACAGATCTGTTTTTCTGTACAATATCATAGTAGTCATAGCCTTGCTCTGGGTACCCACTAGCTCATATTTACAGGAATCTTGTGCATGAATGGTCCAACTAATGTTGCTTAGACAGGAATCATATCCCCTCTTTGAGAAGTCAATAATGTCAGTTAAAAAAAGAGACTATGATTATTCTGACCCATATTAAAGATTTACCTTTGAGTAGAATGGACTGCATCTCAGAAGTGCCAATTCCTCTCTTTGTATGTAGAGACAACATGGCTTAGATGTAGATTTCTGTTCTGGACAGCTCTGCATTTGGTCAGATGAATTTAACTTTTGGGGATGTAATTCACTGCAGAAGAAGAAATATACATTATCCTGGGGAAAAAACAAACTGCTTTATGAATTATTCACCATATAATAAGCTGTTAAAATGCATTTTACTTGCTGTCTTACCTCAGACACTCTTTGGGCAAGTGGTAAGCTGACCCTTTGGCACTAGCTAAGGTGCTTTTGCAGTACAGAAGGAAATGGCAAAGGAGATTTTATACAATGAATACTCTTTGGCAGTGTTTTTTTCCTTAATGCCTGACATCATGGTATGCCCACATTTTTTTTTTTTTTTTGTAAAATTGTCTGTAACCTCAAGCGAGCCCATTCCTTGGATGATGTGTTTCATTTAGATTGTGAAGAGGGCTCCCAGCACCGTGTCTCTTCAAAGGTCACCCAGAACATTTTGATTAATGCTATCTTGTGTCTGTTTGGCAGCTAGCAAAAGGGAGGAAAAGAAAACAGACAAAAAAAAATCAAGGCAAGGTGAAAAAAACACTTTGCTTCTTTAACTAAAGCAAGGTGGCCGATAAATGTTATCGTCACACGCACATGGTGTGCAGTGTGCTGAGGAATAAGAGATGATCCCAGGGCCGAGGGAAGAGGAGAGCTGGTCTCTGCACCTGGGAGATAGTGAGCCTCAGCTTGCAGGTGCCTTGGTGGTGTGCCTTTAATTGAGAGCTTGCCATCTCAAATCAATTCCAAACATTTGATCTCCCTCATGGCTGAGGAATCTGTTGCTGCTACACTGAACACTGGCACAAACACGCTGCCTGCTGATTGATGTTGCCCTTCTGATGTCAAGTCTTTCCTGCTCCTGATGCCAAATCCATAGAGTTTGATTCCACTAGGTCATCAGAAACTGTATTTTGGTTTTAACCAAAATATTCTAATAGGAAAATAGGAGAGAAAAATTTATTCAAAGACATAAACAGCCCTAGACCGAGCCACCTAAGTAAGCTTCAAGAACCTCTAGCATTTGACTTACCCTGGTTATGCAGTTTCTGCAACTAACACAAATGATATTTAGTTCCTAGTTATGCTTTCTGGTATTCTAGCAGTAAGTTTTCTTCAAAAATAACCAAAAAGAGCTTCGGACCTATTTCTTGATAGTTCTGGCATTCCAGCATTCATTCCCCTGTACAATTTCAGGTGGCAGCATGATATTTCAAGGCAGATACTGTAAAGAAAGTATCAGAGTACTGTTTAAATTCAAGACCTATGCTATGAACTTTGGATGTGAAAGGCAGGCTCCAAGTGTTTGAGACCTACAGAAGATTTCAATATTTTATTTGCTAGTCTTCAGAAATAATTGAAGAAGAGAGAGTGGGTAGACCCCAGGTTAGGGTCCTTTTTCTCCTACTAATTCAGTGTCTGACCTTGCTTCAATTACCTGATTTTCATTCCCTAAAATCAGTAATTTAGAAATTGTTATTTTAGCTAACAGGGCTAATCAATAGGCTGTGATTAGTCTCTCCTGAATTTAGACAGCTGCATTTACATCTGAAGAGCTTGTCCAGGCTCCTGTTGCAGTCAGGAGAAGGAAGTAGGGACTTCTTGGGCCTTATTCTCTGATGTAGTTTACATGTCTGTCTTCAGTGTAAGTGTCTAATCTCTCTCTTTTGGTCATAATGGAGCCTTGAAAAGCTCACATGTAGATTTGGTAAATATCTGTGTTTCCTTACCTGTCTGTATAGGAAATGCCCCTTTAAGTTTGCAGGAACTTTGGCTTTTCATGTTATTGCAATACTATTTTTTTCTGTCAATTCATTTAATTCAATTTAATTGCTCAGAGTCATATTCCATGTGGAACAGAGGTTTCAGCAGGCACACCAAAACTTTAGATGTGAATTGCAAGATATACACAAGTGAAAATGCAGGGAAAGTGTAGACTGAAATCTGGGCACAGTCCCAAGAAAGCTGTTGGCATTCCTACTCCTGTGGAAGGTGCTAGGCTATATTAAGAACCACTGTTTTTGATTGATAGCAGAGGGGATTCCAGTCTGGAAAAATATTTTCAGCATGTTAAGTATGTCAGGCATTTATTATCTTACACACTCTTGTCTTTCCTTCATGTTTTCTGAAGCTATTTTTTTGCACAACCTCTTTTAATGTCCTACTACACCCTATATGTTCTTGCTGGTACATTGGGCAGGGCTCTGCTTGTGTTTCTCTCTTGAACAATAAAGGATGAAATGGTCAGAAGAGCATTCAATTTGTACTGTTAATGATGTGAACTTAAGTACACCAGTTTCCAGGTTGTAATAACCACAACTCCTTCCTCTTGGTGAATGCTGCCATTTAGACAACGCCACTGCAGTGGGATTGATCCACAAAGCTTGTAGATTCCTTCACTGAATTGTCAAACAGAATAGTCCTGGAAGGTTATCCTCCTTGCTGTGTTGTGAATTCTCTGATTTAGTAGTTAGTCTCTGATTTAGTAGTTACTAGTCAGGAAAGAAAAAATTGTGAACGGACATCACATGTCCTGAGAGAGGTCAGCCATACCCACAGGAAAAAAAAATGGCTGTAGGATAAATGTAATTATCTGTATTTTCCTTGGCAACTCTATTGTGTTTTGGGAAAATAGAATTAAGAAATGTGGAGGAAAAAACATCTGCTAATGGGATGATTTACATATATTAATAAATGCTTTTCACCCAGTATTAATCTGTTAGAAGGAGATGGAAATTATTTAACTACTATGAATTCACTAATCATCACAGATGCAGTCAGTGTAGCTGCCTCAAATAATCAATGAAAACTTCACTTAGACTGCAGAGAACTTTTCTATGCCTTTGTCATGAAAGTGCAAGACAGAAATATGTGGAAATATCCCACTTCCATTGCTTGAATTTTGCTTAATTTCAGAGTGTAAATACTCTGTTGAGTATGAATTAAAGCAGTAAAATTATGCAGGAACTCTGCAAAAATTCTTGCAAGAATTAACTGAAATTATAGCAACAGATGAACCAGTTGATTGTTCTCATCTAGCTTTCTATTTCTGTTAGAAAATCATAATGCAGAAAAATTCCGTTCTAGGGAAAAATGCCTTGCGATATAAAATATTTACAGACAAAACAGGTTTTCTCATTTAAACAAGAGTAACTTTACAAAGGACACTCTGTCTACAAATAAAGAAGAACATTTATAGGAAGAGAGAGGGTTATTATTGGGGTGATACATTTGTAGCTATAGACATGTAGTGACACAGACAGAAATTAAATCCATGATACTTATCAAAGGTACTGACCATGGTACCCATAGCAGGTGAACCCACTTAGTACCTGTTTGACTGAACCAGATACTCTGACTCATTGCCCCTGGTGTCAGATTAACCTAATTCACTTTGTGCTTGCACTTATTGGACTGAAATCAGAAGTCTTTTGCAGTAGTTTTTTGAAAGTATTTTTTCTTAGGCTGTTTTGTCCAGAGAAAACTTAATTCTTGAGGGAAAAATTCTATGTTGCCTAAGGTAAAGTGAAAATCTGGGCAGCTGGGCTAAGGAGACAAACAACATCACTTGCAGACAAGGAATTGGGCTGGAGGAGAGCTGGAAAAGAGCTGCTGCTCTTTTTCTCAGTCACATTGCTCACTGGATTGCTCCTCTTCAAATCAAGCTGGCTTAATACAGGAATTGCCTGAAGTTGAGTAGTGTGAAGTGGAAATAAGTATATATGAAACTGTTAGCCTCAGTCTGCTTTAATCAGAATTTACTACAAAAAAAAAAAAAAAAAAAAGTAAAAATAAATAGTCAGTTATACTGACACTTGATGTGGAGTTATTCCAGGCTCTCTAGAAGATTCTGTACCTCCACTTAGCCCCAGACGTGCATGAGACCATGGAGCTGGCTGCCTTCTCTTTGTTGTGGGCCCCTCCCCTGCATTTGTAAAAAGATGTCCAGATTTGCTTAATTTACAGCCCCAGAGGGTGTCTTGGAAGGGCATCTTAAGTTTTGTCTCCCCTCTCACCACCAAGCCCGCTGTTCTAAAGGTACTGCAAGTCTTAAGAGAGAAGGTAACATATCAGCACTGAGACAGAGCACTCCAGTATTCTGTAGATTATGTAGATTAGTCCAAGAGACAGTGCAATATCATAATATTTTTGCATGTAGATTTTTTTCAGTCCATTTTGTCTAAAACAAATCTGGTCTCTTCCTATTTATTTTCCAGATTTATACCACAATTCTTGAGCTAGAGATGACAGAAGACAAAAAAATTAAATGGCTCTTACTGACCATATTTGCCAGCTAGCTTACTACAGTGCAGAGCAAGGAAGAAGTCTCTTTTTCCAGGACCAGAGATGAAAAACTTTTTCCAGCCAGAATAAGATTCAGACACAATTCAAATATCTCAGTCAAAATTCTGGAAAAGCAGTTTCTAGTTCCCTTCAAGTCATGGGCTTTCAAGGTTTTCATATATGAAAATTTCCCAAGCACATCCATTTCAGCTTCAATGGCTCCATTTTACAGTATATTCTGAGTGTTTTGGTGCTGGTCTGTAACCATATCTCTATCACAAATGCAGAACGCAGAAGTTATTTTGATAAGTCCTTTGTTCCTATGAATTTGATCTGAGACCCCCTCACAGAACAGAGATCCACAGGGTGGTCCTTTCTGTTAAATACAAAGGGAAAGAGAAAAGAATAATAATTGTTCCCTTTCAAAAGACATCCTACTGGAGTGGGGCAGGGGAATGTGGGTGTCTCCCGCATCCTGGAGACCCAGTCTTTAAATAATTTCTTTAAACAAACCTAAAGATTCATCCCACCCCCCAAATCTCATACTCTATTAATAATGTCCCTTTATTACTGGTGGCCAATAAGCAATCATAAATACTGAATATTTTCTGAATATAAAGTAGTGTAATAGAAGAGGGAATGAGCATTACCTGTTGCAAGAATGGCCTCTTGCCTGGTGGTTGGGGAATACACGGGTTTAGGTTTCTTCAGGCAGACTTTATTCAGAAAGCTGTTTTGAAAAGGAAAACCAACTGCCTGTATTACACATCCACACTTGTTTGGTAGTGTTACCATCTTTGTATTGCCAGCCTTTTCCTATTGTAATAGAAAGAATATTTGAAATTGAAACAACTTATAAAATCAAACAACTTATGGAGGATATTATGGAGGATATGAATTAGATGCTAAACAATATTTAGGAAGGTATTTAGAAATGGGTTATATGCTAATGGAAAACACTGTAACAAATAAATTATAGTCATTACTATAGATTCATGATATTAGATAATATTTTATATAGGAAATGCTTTTTGAGACTTGCCTGTTTTCCTGTGCTACCAAAAGCCTGATCTCTGAAGTTTGGCCCAGAATTTGCATTACTGTCCTGAGGGGTTGTTTCAGAGTGCTAGATGGCACAGGAAAATGTTTCCTGATCCCCAGCAGAATTTATCTTCCTGCTCCGATTTTTTTCCCCACTGGCTCTGAGATGTGGGCCAGCGAAGCCACAGGGAGATACAAGGAGTGCTGGCAGTTCACAGCAGCTGGAGAAGAACCCCACAGTCCCTTAATACACCTTCAGATGAGTTTTACCTCTTTAATGAATTCCTCCTCAGATACTTCAGATTTTTAATGCTTTCCTGAAGCTATAGGATTTATTCTTTACTACTGCACAATTTTAGCTCTGTATAAACTTTGCTCCATCATTTTTGTAATGCTTTCTCATAGGCACAGCGGTGTCAGATTTTTTTCTGTTTTGCTTACTATTACCAACATCTCTAGACAGCTTTAAAGAAAAAGAAGAGATCTGCAATGGTTTCTATGATGTTGAAGTGCTGCTCTGCAGCAGTGTGTTCTACAGGAATGGTGCAATATGGTATGTAGTGCTTTGTATAGAATTATGCCTCAGCAGATATTATAGATGATAAGAAGTCTGAAGCTGATCACTAACTGATCTTTGGTTTAACCAAGACCTGTGTTAATGAACCAAGCTTTGTTTTTCATAAGAAATTCTCCACCCCAAAGGAACAAATATCGTGGTGATTTTGTCTTTAGAAAGCTGTTTGCTACTTTGTCACATTTGAGGTATAGTTTAGCATTTACCTACAAGTTGTGGGGACTGTATTAAGGAATATGGGCTCATTTGCTCTCCCTTTCCTCAGTGTCACGTCCTTGTCAATTTTAAGGCTATTTGGTTTAATTTAAAATTGTCTTTCATTGCAGTACTTACTGCATGGATCACATATGTTTTTGGGAATGCCTTTAGAGAATTAGAGTTTGACAAGGTGCAGTGATATTTATACACGTTTATGTACATTGAAGCATTCAATGGATTCTTTTTGGAGATAACAGATGGATCCTGAGACTGTTGCATTTATATTGGTTTTCTCTATCACTAGAAATTAACTTGGCTGGCTGTCATAAAAAATTTCACTTCCATAACAGGCAAAGAAATGTAATTGCTTTTGTAGATTTGCACACCATAAGCTCAAGGGCTCTCAGTGTATTTTATCACAGTTGCAGTTGACTGATGGAGATTAACCTCATGCTAATCACTGTAAATGTAAAATCTTCTGTCTCAGATGGTGCTTACTACAAAGATCACTGGTGTACTTTGTTCATATAAACAATAAGGGTTTTTTAGTTGTTTAGAAGGCTTTGTAAAATCTGACAAATACATGACTTCTGATCTATAATATTTATGGTGCACATTCAGTCATACAAGATATACTGCTCCTAAATTTGGACAGAAAAGAGGAAATATCTTCCAAGCTGACAGCATTTAAACCCTTTAAAGCATAAAATTTGTGAAGTAATAATATTGTTAGCATATTTGTAAGTGATTCTTCAAATATTTTACTCCCTGTCATGTGTCTTTCTTAATGAGATGGATATTTAAGCCAAAAAGAATAATAACAAAAAAGATTGTTATTCTGGAGACTCATATAAGGAGTAAGATATAATGTATATTTTACATTTAGTTCTGAATTTAGCCTTGTTAATGGTGTGGTCTTCTGTCTCATGTTTTGGGAGGATCTAGTGCAGGATTAGATGAGGTTTCCATGACAGAATATAACCCAAGGCCACCCTGTGCTTTCTTTTCTCTTTAGAGAAAGTAAGAGCAGCACATCTGACCTCACATATGCATTTTCATTGAAGTACTCTGGAAAATATTTGATGACATTTCTTCACTGACATCAATGAAAATCTCAGAGGCCCCTCTGGTCCCAGAATTTCCATCCCACCTCTCCCCTCCTCAGCACTCATAATTGGTTTGGGCAGATACAACACTACCTTGTCCCCCTGTGGTCTCAGAGAGCCATGGACACGCTGGTCAGGGTCAGTGGCTGTGACCTGAGCCCCTGCTGCCACCACTGCAGGCAGTGTTCACCAGAGCCTGTGCAAGCAGGAATGAGCTACGAAGGACTGGTCCCAAATTGCTAGAGATTTAGGGATTAGTCTTTCCTGAAGGTGATACTTGGGCCCAGAAAAGCTGCTGTCATGCATATGAGTGTTTCTAAGGGGTGTTTTTATATTATGAAGGCTGTAAAACAGTAGTTAGGCTAAAATGATGCTTAGAAAGTTTTTTGGTCTCCTTTATTGACAGTGGAAAATGCACCTATCTCTTGCATAAGTGTTTGCTGTGGTCTTTAATAAAATCTTCACCTGTAAAATGATTTCAAGGTCTTCTATAAGTAATCGGACAATTCTGTTATACTGCCATTATTGTATTACTAGATAGTATATGTGGTACTAAAAAAATGAGGCATTTTCATAATATAAAAGCGATTAGAATATTCAACTGCAATCACTGCCAGCCTTTTATAGTGTCTACATTGGCAGAACCTTAGTTTGCTTGTAATGCTTGAAAGTTTATTACTTATTCATCAGCATCTTAAATTAGACAGCCACAGTATCTCAGCTCTCTGTAGCTGGGAATGTTGATTAGTGTTTCTAGAAAGATTTGGCATAAGTTAGGTTGATGCTGGCAGGGAGAGGTGGGTAGCATATGTAGTGCATTATCACTATATGTTTTCAGTGTTGACAGGAACAGAAGGAAGCTGACATAACACATCTTGATAAGTAATACTGCTATTACCAGTGTCACGTTTGTCACCAGCTATGCAAAACATTGACCTAGGACTCTGATTTGATGTTAAAATAACATTGGTGTGTATTGACATATATATCAGATTGATTTTGTCATGACATTCCTTGGCAGGAGTATTATTGTATATTGCTTCAGTTTACTTGTTAGCGTTGCCCTTAATATCTCCTTCAGAAGGCAGTAGTTATTTTTGTGCTTCTTTTCCCCACTAGTGACAAAGATAGTACTTATTGGTTTGGATATTAAATGCTTATAGGTAACATTTTCAAATGAGAGGCTGTCATACAATTAATTTCATTGCCAGCAATTCAAGTAGTGAAAGATTTAATGTCGTTCAAAGATTTTTTATTTTCAGAATACAAATCCATTTTTATAATTCCATCAAAATTTGATGTCTGGAACAGCATACTTTTTCTGTTAAATATGGAATTTTACTATTACTTATGTAATGTTTGATGCATCTTTAAGATGTGCCAATCATTTGATTGCAATTTAAAGATGATTAGAGGTTGCTGACTTCTGAATGTGAATGACTGGTATCAAAATACTAGGCTGATCTAGTGGAGGTACTCTGGAAAACAACGTGTTGCAAATTGCATAACCCTCCAAAGTACAGGAATTTTAGGGTGATATAACTGGCATGGACTCTGAATGGGTGGTAGGAACCCGAGCTGTGGGGCATTTTCTTGCACAATTTCATGATGACTTAGCACTCTAGATCTCACTGGAGTTGATTTGGCCGTAGACTTTTATTTTCACCATGTAGGTACTATGGGAGTGTACGGAAAATGTGGGGTTTTGTCCAGGGCACAAACAGCTCAGCAGTGCACATTTGGACAAAAAAGGTCCTTTGTCAGAACTGAGAGTTGCTTGCTGGAACCTCTGAGACAGGACGGGTGAGATCACAATGGCTCTTAGTGCCGTGTTGCCTTTGCAGCACACATCTGCAGGTGCTGTGCTGTGTTTTGTCCATGCAAGTAATAGGAGCCTCCTCGAGCCAGGTCTCATAAGCTCTTGAAGGTCTATTTCTCACCCAAGATAGCTCAGCTACCTTTGAAGGCATAAAATCAGCTGGATGGCTTCTGTTGCAGTGTTGGAAAGAAAAAGGTTTAATAAAAGGCAAAATAACAAACTCCTTACAGGGAAAAACTGAGCCAGGTGCAGGAGGTTCTTGCTCACCTTACAAAAGCGATTAGTTTCTTTGTTCTCTTCTTTTTCTAGTAATGGGACTTTTTGGCTCCTGTCCAATTGGCTATCCTTAAGTTTGAGGTGAAGTCCCCTAGGCCTATGCGGTGGCTTTTTCACCTAACTGGGGAGAGAAACTTCTGGGCTTCTTTCCTTTTTGAGGGGACAAAGGATAGATTTGTCACTCTGTCAACAGGGGGCACAGTCCTATACATGCACACAGGCACATCCCCTCTAAAGCTCGGAGGGCCATGTTTAAAGGAGAGGAGACACCACCATGCTCCATCTGGATGGGAGCCACTTTGGTGTGGAGGATGAGTCATTTGGCTAGCACAGAGCTGTGCTCTGCTTATTAAATTAGGTGTTACACAATTAGCCTGTATTTGCGCGGCTGGTGACCCAGACTGGCTCAGGTCTCCCGAGCTCTGGAGCTTAGGAGGGGATAATTTGGATCTATCTGTAGTAATCACCCAAGAAAGTTGTGACCCCGGAGTGGTGGAGCAGCCTCGGGGAGCCATCAGGAAAAGCCGCCTGTGGAAAAGTGCCCGAGCCCCGGCCCTGGGAAGCGGTAAGGACCTGACACGAGCCCCGGGGAGCAGCTCCCCTGCTCGGCATTCTCAGCTGTGACTCCTTCCAAATTTAGGCCTCTAAAGTAGGGATCAGTTTCTTACGAGAATGAGACGTGAAAACTGCCCCAGTGGATGAGGCAGCGTGCAGTGGTGCAGGGTCCTGTCTCAGGCTGCGAATGAGAGCTGACACCCAGAGAACAGTGGCTGAGAGGGGCCAGCATTAGAGCTGAGCTCACATCTCTCCATTTGCAATCAGGCAATTACAGTACTTCATCATTAGGCACAGAGCACGTCAGTGAGTTTCTCCTAATGAAAGTCTTTCATGTTGTTTAACTAATTGAATATTCACTGGGCCAGAGCAGGGGACCTAACTTGTCCTTTCCATTCCCATGTCCTGATCAACAGCTAATCCTTAGCTGCTTCTACATTGCCCTAAATATTAATTATTTATATGGAATGTTTTGGTGGAATTTCTATGTATTTGTTAAATGAATCCCTCTTTGTTACCTTATACTAACCTAGCATTTTAACTTTTTTTTCCTTAAATATTCTGATTATTGGCTTTTCCCCCCACCCAATGATTCAGTTTTCCTCAGAAAATTTCAAGAAGCTTTAAATGTTTCTCTGCATTCTGAAAAGAATTTGTGTGTTTGAAAATCTCTTACATTTGATGTCAAAATCTAACAGCAAACCAATTCTTGGTGACCTTTTTGTGCACCTTCCTTTGCTGCTACATGAGTAAATGACATTCTTTGCATATTCTTCAAAGATGTCATGCCTCTATTTTATTTTATTTTAGATTTCATTTTTCAATAATGATATTGTCATTTTATAGTATAAATAAGAATTAAAAAGCTTTTGTATTGGACTAGCTCTCGTTAGGCTCTCAGAAGTTGTGTTGGATAATTTAGTGAGTGCATTTTTACAACTCCTGGAAAAGTGTGCAGTCAATGTGAACAGAGAAGAAACATGAAGCTTTACCAGAGGGTTTATCTAACTGATCAGTTGCAATGATGGATTCATTGCAACTGTAAGAATTGTAAGAATTGTAAAGGGTAAGAATTCTTTCCCAGAATATACTTTCTAAGTGTGTATTTGTGTAACAGATATTTTAAAGTGATGACAAACAGCAAAGAAAAAAAAAAACAAAAAAAAAAGATAAACATCTTAGAAGTGATGTCAAATTCAATGTTGCTGACTAAGAAATACTGCAAAAGATTTTTTCAGGGTGTTTCAGGCTTGTTTTACCAGGTATGAAAGGCCACATGACTGCAAATGCTTGACTGACATTCAAATAAGTCATCCCCTGTTTGCAGAGACACATTCTCATGCTACTCAGGGAAGAAGTTATGGTAGGCTATTTAAATAAATCCATTTGCACCACAGTATTTTTTTTATTTTGCAGTTGTGGATGTCCAGCAGTCCCTAGATGATTGATTCACTATCTGTACCTCCACTGACAGATAATAACCTTTAAAAATAGTCTTGCAATCAGATGCACATGTTCCAAGAGAGATAAACTAAGTTTGGAGGAGAAAAAAACTTCTGAAGTGTGCCACATTGGTAATTAGGGTTGAAACAAGCTGATAGTTTAGAATTTGGTCTTCTGAAGTGATACAGCATAAATCTTATGTAACTCTTTCATTAGTGTTCATGGAATTAAGTGTATTTTTAAGTAGCAGGTGCAAATGCATGAAAGCCTATTTTATTTTTATTATGATGCAATCTCAAAAATACTATAAAATCTTGCCCAAGTCCAATTTTTTTCATTAAAAAAATCCATTAAACTGTAGAGTTTCATGTGAGCAAGGCCTAGTGTATTGTTATAGGACAAGTATATAGTCTGCTGATCTAGCTATTTGCAAAAGCAAATCCCAAATTCCTGACACTTCACCTCCACCCACATAACATTCTCCTGTCTCTCGTCTGAGCACACACACGCACAAAGACACGCACTCACCACAGAAACCATGCCAAAGCCTCTTAATCCTGAATGCTCTATTCAATGTTTGAGGTTCTAGTAAATTTGGAGTGAAAATGCAATGACTAAGAAATAGTTGGTGTCCTATGTAGCAGACAAGGAGTTCTTAAGCAGACCTGATTTTGTTTTTGTTGCACAAATCACTCTCTATAAACCTTTTTGGCTGTTGAATTTTGCCAAGAACAGCTGTGGGTCAGTACAACCCTAAATCTTGTGTTTATTTAGCATTAGTGAGGAGCCAAACAAAAATGTCTGCCAATTGCTTCAAGTCTGTGACTGTGTGCATTTCTCATATGCAATGTTTTGGAAAAAGAATAAAGGCTGGTGGCAGGTCAGATGTGCAGATCCTTCACCTGAAGCCTTCTGGCTTGTTTGTGACCATCAGGTGCTGCTGTGGCTCTTGGCTGCTGGCCGGGAAAAGGCAGGTTCCAGTGAGTGCTGCAAAACAAAACCTGTCACCTCACAGTTACCTAAAGCTCCTTTCTTGCTCCACAAATCCTTCTTCCAAGGCCTTAGTGTCAGGATTTTTGAGTCAAATGCTTCTCCAACTCTGGAAGAGTTGTAAACACCATTTTAACATTCAATAACTGAGTCTGACAATTCTGACTAGGAAACGACTTTAGCAGGAGGAAGGTTTCCACCTTTGGCAATCTGTTTTCTGATGCTAATGGTGGAAGACCTCTTTCAGATCTTCTGGTGAAAAACACATCTGAGAAAGAGACATCTGAAAATAGTCTGGTGGCTGGGTCATTCATCAGCACTGTAGGAAACGTGGGATGAGTTTATTCTTGTCATTCAGAGAGACATTTTCAAAAGCACTTCTGTCTCTCAATTCTGGTGCTTCCACCAGTCATTCCCTCCTGGATTCAAGGCACCATCCAGATAAAATGAATGAAGCTGAGTATGTTCTGTTAAAAGGTTTTGTTCAAGCAAACTGACTTTTTAGTGGGGAGAAAATACTTAAATGAAAGATTCCTGGTCCACTGCAGAACTGCAAAGGAGATGGGATCTCCTATGTACAGTGGCAATATAGAGTCTGTTGAGCCAACATTGAACAAAACACAGCATCTGACTTCTACTGAAATTAAAGGCAACCTTTTCAGTTAGTGGAATTTCATAATCTACTAGTATATTTGGTAATTTTCTAAAAGAATCTTTCTTGGAAAGCAGAGTAAAAGTAATTTTTTGGTACAAGAGGTCTTTAAAGTTACTTCAAAAAACAACTTCATCAATTTCCTTAACTTTTAAATTCTTTTCTTCATGCTGATTCCTGGCTAGTTCACAAACAAGGCCTTATAGGCAGGGCAGATGCAAAGTCAGAGACCGGAGCTGTGAGACAAACACTGCATGAGGGAAGAGCTTTTTGGGAGAACACATGTCAGTCGTTACACTTTCTTTGAGAGTCAGAGAAGGGTGTGTTAGGGAAGAGGGCTGGGCTTGAGGGTATATCTGCCTTTTGCTCTTCTTGGGTGCCTGAGTTCTCCCCTTGACCTGTGCTCTCTGCTCTAATCAAAACCTCACCTGGATAGCTGTGGTAGGACTGAGCTCCTCATCACTTTTTTCCTGAACAAAGAGCTGTGGTCAATAGGAACATTAAGTCCAACACTATGAAAAAGAATTTGGCATAAATAGTACAGTAGTGCATTTTGTTCATAAAAACTGAGTTTGGAATATTTGAAAATAATTTAGTGATTTAGTGAAAAGTGTGCATAATTAAAATTTTATTGGATTGCCAATACATTGCTGTTAGGATGGTCTTGATACATGATCTAAAGTTTCAGGGCTTTTAATTTTTTTTTTTTTAATTTGAGACTAGCTATGCTTCTGTGTAATATAAACTAATTAAGCTGTTCAGAAGACATTGATTATGAACCTTTCACAGATTGTGCCTTGTGCAGGCAAATTGGAGAGCTTTATTAAAAATGCTTGTCATTTCTTAATATTGTTCACAGGACATATAATCTCTAGGATAAAGAATACTTGCAAGAGTCATTTGCTGATGCAGAAGAAAGACTTTTATTAAGTCCAAATCTGTTTATTATCTGTAAATCTTCTAACTTGTCAAAACATTGGATGAAAAAGTAATGCATGAGTTATAGGGTCTTTTCTGTTGAATTTAAATGAAGGATATATTTTTGATGTCTGGTTTAATGATCCCCGCTCTTGAAAATTAAAAATATGACTGATATCTTAAACTAACAAACTGGTAACTGAAATGCTTTCACTTTTTTAAACTTTATATTAACCTTCTGTTTAACTTAATTTGAATTTTAGTTTCAATCTTCACCCAAGATATATTTCTTCCCTTTTCAAAGAAAAGACCAAGTTCAGAAACTCAGAATTATACTTGTTTTCACTCAATTATTGGGTGAAATTTGACTTATTCAAGTAACTTTAAGAAAAAATGGTCCAAAGTTATTGAAAAAAATAAATAAAAATCACCATTTCTTCTGACATCTTGTAAGATTCTCCTCAATCCAGACATTTTGGAGCACTGCAGTAAGCAAGGGATGTTTTCCCTGAATCTGTCAACTCTGCTTTTGGGAGATTGCAGATTCATCTCCCACTAGGGCAAAAGGAGCAAAGGTCTCTTTGAATTGCTACAAAATTTTGGGCTCTAAAGCCTAGAGTTTGAGGAAGAGGGCATGTGTCTTAAGCTAATAGGAAGCACAGCACAAGAGAACCTTGACTTATGAACGCTCCTAACGTCATCGAAATGCTAAATGTCCTTTACAGGAGGAGGGACAGAATCCATCCTATGTAATGCATGTTGGGAATGTCACTTAACGCACAGCTTGAGGGTAATCAGTTCTCCCTGGTGGTGAGGGTGGTTTAAGAATCTTATGAAATATACTGGAATTGCTGCCAGGACCAACCTTGATTGTACTGAGTTTATTTTGGGGTATTATAGGAAATACAGGCTATGAACTATTTTAAGGTGACAAAAATATTTATAAAATCTCTGATATTGTAGTTCTGTCAGTAAATTAATTCAATTGCTTTTTTAATCTAAAGCTATGATTATTACATTCATGCCTTCCTCCAGTTTCCTGGAATGAAGATACAACATGACAATACAAATACATAGGAATTAAGAACTGAACCTAATTGTTCCTTACTACCTGCCAAAGTGTTTTCCATTGCATTGTCACCTGTATTCTAATATTGGGAACTTCTGAAGAAAGCATCTGTAGACAGCATGTAGATTTCTGTTAATTTCACTTAGGTCCCCTCTCCTTTTTTATAATCCTTTGAGCCTCTGATCCTTGTAGTTAGTTTGTAGCATCTGTGGATGAGTGTTATTTGCACATTTTCAACTGAAACATCAAGGTATTCTTTGTAACACTGACAGGGTTTTGCTTAAATTTGGGAGACTCTTCTTTAAAACCCTGAACTTAATAGCATACTTGATCTTGAAGTGTTTTCTCACTTCCCAGATTTGTTGTCCAAAGAAATTATGCTTGTTCTTGGTGCAAAATGTACAGCCTGCTGTTCTGCTACAGTTCTTCTATTCTTTCTCCTACACTCTAAAATATCTGAGGAATGGTACATGACTGTATTTAGTGAATTATTATGCCAAAGTGGAAAAGTAACAATTTTTTTAAATGAGAAAAAGTCATGCTTGTATATATATATATATAGTGTAAAATTATTTAATAAGTAAAAATAAAGTTATTTAATTGGACCAAGTGTAACTACTCTTCCCAGTAGATAAAGTCGTATGAAAATGACCCTAGCACTGTCAAACATGCAGTATTCTTGATATCTGGGAAAGCTCAAGTTAAATGTTTAAAGACAGCTGCATCTAAATGATTAACACAGAGAAGAAAACAAGATTCTAAGTTTATTATCATGCCCTCCTGTGAATGTGCAGAAGAAGCCAACAGCCATTCAGCTCTACCTTATTGTTTGCTAGTAGCTGAGTGCCAGAATAATTACTCTTTGTAGCCAGCATTCTTCTGGGCCCACACAGACCTACTCAGAAAATAGCTCATTAAAAGGACCTCTGAAAGTCCTTGCTGAGAAGGGGAAAATATGACCTCTTCTTCATTTTTATCATAGACATTTTGTTGTTGCTTTTTTAATGTTCATTTTTTATTTATCTTCCAACTGTGCTCTACACACTACAGGCAGCAGTCTGCAGAAGGAGGCATCTGAATTATCAACCTTCTGAGTTTTATTAGTAGGGGACAGGTAAGAATGCTTGTAGATGAGCTTATATTGATTATTCATTAAATGCCTGGCACAGACTGTAAAGGGTGCAGCTTCTGATGGGAAGCCTATTGCTGATAATACAAGTAATCAGTTTCTTAAAGATTAAAATATTTACTGCCTTCCCCTATGTGTGCTTTGTTTAAAAGGTGAAAATGTAGCAGCAGATATTTCCAAAGTGCTCTGTGTATCCCTAATGTGCCATCAATGAGAACTCTGTTCTCTTCTTTATGGAAGGGAGCTGAGGAATATGGGCTAGCTGGTATTACAAGACTTTCCCTGCTGTCTGCTGAAATGACAGTAGAAAAGAAATTATGCCAGATTAACTAGAAGCCCTGAGTCTGGGCATATATGGAGTAGGTAAAGTCTAAGGTTTTAATTTGCCTGTGTTGAAATCTATGACAGCATTGCTTTTCTTTTTTCAAAATACCCTTTTCTGATTGAGAAAAAAACTTGTAAAATCCAGATGGCTTTTTGAATCTTAGAAAACATATTTGAGAGTATGTCATGATCGATTAGTGAGGTAACACCAAAACATGAAAGATGTGCTATTATCTGTCATTGGCATATGGGTAGCTGTATTGCCTTTTGAAAATTTAACACAACTCTTTATTAATATTCTTTGGATCCCAGCTCCAAAATATAGTTCCTCAGCAGTACCAGTGGCCAGATACAAGCTGTAGCAGTTTGGGAAAGGAGATACCTATTGAAGATGTGATTCTTATTTTAAAATAATAGTAATAGCAGAGTCCAAACACAGGAAAGAATCTGTGCTGCCAGAAGCAAATCACATCACCCTTAACTTTCCTCCTGCCAGATCAACTATTTTAAAATGAATATTTTCTTTCCAATTAAATAAAAGTTGTCCAAAACATTTTAACTTTCAAAATCCCTTACTTTCTACAGTTTTAAAAATGAAAATATTTTAATAAACTAAACTGGAAAAGCCATCAAAAACTAAAACATACTTTTAATAAGTTTTGTTTAGCTGACAACAGACAGCAGTAATAAATGAGGAATATTAGAGGAAAAGGAAACTTTTAGGAAATCAGAAAATCAAAATGAGGAGACAGATGTCAGTGGAGACATGCATGTAGTAGCTGCAGGTTGTGTACGAGCATATCACTGCATTTTGGTGTTTGGATGAGAGCAGCTGGAGCTGGTTGGTTGTATCAGGGCAGGAGGTAATGACAGGATCTGTTAACCTGGGGCATGGGAATATTAAATCTAACAGAGGTAGCTGCAATCTCTGAGGGGGGAGTGTTGGAAACTGCCTTCTATTCTCTCCTGGAAAGAATTTTCTTTGCTGAAAGTGCTGGCAGTGAGCATGAATTTGAACCTGAAGCTGTAGTTCTTTGGGTTAGAGGACAATTTTCCTTAGAGTAAATGCTACAATTAACAGGTGACCATGGTACAAAGGGCCATGGTTGTTCATTTCTTCCTGTCAGACTTGGGTGACTGAGGTGTTCGCACTGTGTTGGAGTGTTTCGGATAGAGTTATACTGGGGGAAACACAGAGAAAATGCTGTTGTGAAACAAATGATGTTGGGCTTGCCAAAATATTGCTGAAGTGCTCTTGCTGACAGCAGGTTTGTCCCAAAGCACTGAGAGCCCTACATCCAGCATGTCCTCATAAGGGTCCATGAGGGATTTCACACACAGCTGTTAACCTGGAGAAGTCTGATGTGTAACTCATCTGCTGAAGTGGGGCTGTACCAGTCCTCCTTCAGTTGCATCTAAGCAAACCAGCAAAGCAGTGCTTCAAAACTGAGCAGAAACCTGCACAGGTGGGAAATGCTCAATCTCATCTGCTCTATCCAAATCACTACCAAACCTCAAGGGAGGTAAGACCAGGTACCTTGTGCAACTCATGAAAGCTAGAGAAGCATCTATAGAGATGCAAAAATTTCTAGTTACTCTAATTGGAAAATTAGCAGTCTAATCACAGAGTTATAATGTTATTAATTCCCTTTTCCCTGACAGGAACAAGTTGAAGGAAGCACTTCTCAAAACCAACATTTATATGAGCCCTTTTCCTAGTCAAGATATTAAGAGAATGAGGCTATTGTATTAAAGCGGATAACTTTTCACAGGCTGTGTTTGGTTACTGAAGCAGCTTTCTCAAACCCTCCTGCACTAACTCATGCCCAGCTGGAGGCACAGCCCTTTGTGCAGAAGTAGAAGGTTTTACTACCATGCCTTTGGCTTCTTAGAGAGTGAGCTGTATGTGTAATCCTCCAGTCTTTGGGTACAGAAGATACAGGGGGGGCTCAACTTGTTCATTGCTGATTCCAGTGTGTCCTGGTGGTCTTGGGCTGATGCTGGGTATTCTGAATTTATCATTTATTTTGTGTTCAACTGGGCCACTAATCCCCTGAGTGTATCCATTTGGGAAAGACTTTTGTGCACTCCCTCTCACACTTACCCTCTCTCCGATCTGTTTTCTCTTAGCACCTCCTCATTCACCCAATGGCACACAAACTCTCCTGTGCATGGGACTTCTATTATGGTGTAGTCTAGGTACAGACATACACTGAAAGTCCAAATGATCCTATTATTGCAGCTCAATGGTCTCTGAAAGCAACCTAGACAACTTTCTCATTTCTACCTCTTTTATTTTCTATGTATGGTTATGGAAGCTGCCCAGCATCTCCAGCTGTTTGCAGGAAGGTGGATGATGGTGGTGGTGGGGCTTACCCTGTGCTTTGGGCCTACTTGAAGCTACTTTACTGTCTTTGTTAACAGTTTACTTTTTCCTCCTTCATCAGCCTGTACATCCTATATCTAAATGTAATGGTGTTTGATAGGTTTTATGTATGCCACATACTGGTTCTTTGCTTGCTCTGTTATCCTTAATACCAGCACACAAGGTTACATTCCTGTAGTGAGTAACAACTTATTAATAATGATTTGTGCTTGTAACCCTAAGGCTTCTATTTCACACTTGCACTTTCAAGGCCTCTGCTATTATCTTGTCCTTGTACTTTTGGAAGCATCTTTTAAAATCCCTTGTTTTTCTTCAACAGCCTTCAAGCTATGATAGCATGACATGTAGTATTAGCACATATATATTCTTTTTCTGGATATAAACTCTCCAGTTAATCCAGTGTACAAAATTAATGGTATAATGATCTGCTAGGAGATCAGCTCAATTGGTTAAAGCAAATGCTAAGAATGCCAAGGTTGTGGGTCCAATCCCTGGCCCCTCACAACACAAAAAATGAGTTGGACTCATTGATCCTTAGTCATTGTATCAATAAGAGGGTGTAGTTTTCAACCCATGCAGGGGTATGTGCAGGCATGGCTGTGATGCTGGGCACCACCTGCTTCCAAAATGCATTGCTTGCAACAACATCACTGGTGTGTTCCCAGCCTTGCTCTGCAGGGTGGTTTTGGAAGGAGAACAGCAAAGATGCTCACCTGTGGTGGCTGCCCCACTGGGCTTGGTTCTCCTCATGTGTGGCAGGCAGGACTGGCAGTGCTCAGGGTGTGGTGGCAGAATGTCATGTGAATTGGTGGCGTGTGAGCCCCAGCTCTGTGGGGAGGGAGCAGCTCTGGCTGAAACCCCTCTGCCCCTCAACCATTTTGTGACACCAAAAGGCAAATGGCTGATGTGGGATACTATAAAATTGAAGTTCCTTCCTAGCATCATCCCACAAGAGTGATGTCTCAGCTCTGACAGATGCAAGTAGGGATTTATTTATCCTCCCAGTGCTTGATTTGAAACAGCACCCTCTTATTGATAGGCACAGCTTTTGGGAAAACACAATGAGGGGAATTATGTCATATAGATTGATGAGAACGCGCTTTAAGGTTTCTGTGAGGGTAACAGCAGCATTTTGGGACTCTCTTACAGGGCTGAAATTGCAAAAAACTTACAGGAAAAAAAGAATAAATTCTAATTTTCAATTTCTCACTGAGTAATCAAGTCGGAATTGTTGAAAAATGGACTGGAAAATGGGGATCTGTTTTGCCTCTCTGCTATACTAACGTGACTGACCAGTGTGCAGCCTTTTTTGTTGGGCAGAGGTATCGTGACATTGCATAAGCATGTATGATGTACATCAGTTTTTAAATGTATCTGTTAATGTGCTAGTATGAATGCTTTACATATGAAGGCATAAGTCCTATGACCTTGCAAGGACTCCAGTTTCGAGGCAGATATTTTTCTTTATCTGCAGGCACTGGATTTGATCTAAAGTCTCACATCTGCCAAGAAGTCCTCTGACAATGATCAATATAAAAATATTTGATAAACAATCGATGTGCATGTTAGGCAGTACCAATTTTTTGTTTTGTTTTGATTTTAAAAAGTTTTCTTTTGCCTTCAAACTTTTTCAGTCTACTTTTGTCAGTCCTTGACTGCTTTCTGTGGAAGGCCAGATGGCAAGCCTGGCCACACTAGTGCAAAATCAGCAACAAGATTTCAGCTTAATTTCTTGTTGATACACACAGCAAAATGAACACGGGTCAGCCAGAAGGAAGTGGTGATTCCCTGCTGAGGGAGAAGTTGGGGCAGCCTGGGTGTGGGACAACCTAGCTGTGGTTTTGTGCATGGGTGATGGACTAGAGCAGCTTGGGACGTTACAACACAATGTTTTAACATGGGAGATGTTGCTTCTTAGGAACTTTCAGAGACTGAAAGCAAATAAGGAGTTTAAGGGTGTCAGTGACACCAGAAATATAATTTAAAGACCCAGATCATCTTAGGGTCTAATGTTTTATGACCATTTAGTCATGCTGCATTTAATTAAGTCAAGTAAGCATAACAGACAAGGTATTTTACTTGCCCTTAGCAAAAGGAGGAAATTAAATGTTATTTTTACTTACTTTTCATCAAACTTAGTTGCATATGTGTAGAGAAGTATCAACGAACAATTACAGTTGTATAAAGTCTGCTGGGCTGAAGAGCTAATTAAAATGATGTTTGAAAAAAACACTTAATCTGAATGAGCTCTTGCATTTTGAATAATATAGATTTAATATTTTTACTATTATTCATTTGCTCTTTCTAGTGCTTTTCACACATCACACATTAATTTTCAAAAGATACTTGTCTGCATTTGAGTGTGTGTTGACGTAATGAAAGAAGCACAAATGATTTGCTGAAGGTGATAAAATGGGCACATCATAAAGCTTGGGGAAGCTTCTGGGTCACAGTTATCCTTGGGAGCTTTGGCACAAACTTCATCTTGACTGTAATTTCATTCTGGACTTTTAGAATGGGTTTAGCTTTTTCCTCTGAAGTTTCACAGAGAGAAAGTTGGTGTTCAGATAATTATCTACTGCTGTTTGTAAAAGGTTTTAGAAAAGCCAGAGCTCATTACACAATAAACAGCTAATCCATACTGGGTTACTGTGATAGCTATAATGAGTCAGGATATGAAGATAGGCTGAAGATTCTTACATCTCATTCACTGATAGTTTCATCTGACTAGATTTTTCTCTGTCTCGAGGAGGAGGCAATGTCTCTTTGTGGTTTGACTTTAGTCTGAACATAAAAAAGGAGTTTAAGGAGAGTTTACAGAACTCAGGCTGTGTTTTTGGATGGTCCCTCTCCCTAGCTGGGTGAATGGTGTTAGCTGTGCTCTCTCTGAGTGTCAGAGCTATATTTATCACTCAGGAATTGTAGGCATGGGAATTTGTGCTCTGACCAAAATAGTGCTTCAGTCAACATGTTTCTATTTCATGATGTACACACTTGTTATTTTGCTATTATTTACTCACAATTTTCTTTTCTGTCCTTTAAACAAATAAATGTCTTCATAGGAAGAACTAGATATTTCAAGAATGAGGTTTTCTTGGGGTGTTGTTTTATTAATAGAATGACTTACATTAACAAATCAGTGGAAGAAGTGGTAACGTGACCCAGCATATTGAATTTCAGTTTAGCAATTTGTGTTCCAGAAGGAAGTCCTGAGAAGCAATCATTGACAATAGAACCTCTATTTAAATTACAAAATAGGCAGCATGCTGAATGCATATGGAGCATATGAGAGATTAAATAGAAGTGTTCGTTTGTGTTCATAAGGTAACCAAGACAATAAAAATGGGCTCTACAACTAAGGACTACAGAAGCTGTGGTAATGAAAACAATAATTAATATAATTTAAGTTACTATCCCCAGGGCAGCTGTAAATTGATGGTATTAATTATGCAAGAAACCTGTTTGTAAATTGATGACATAGGCGCTCATGGAAGTCATCTCGAATAAATTTTTCGTTTTGAAGCTTTTTGGCAATATATTATGCAGCTGCCAAAAGACAGCAATAGATATTAAAAGGTTATTTATATTAAACTCTATAGTTTGTGTTCTTCAAAAAACTAATTGATGTGAAGACTGCAATTATAAGCAATCTCTTATTTCATGTGCATAAGATTGATTATATAATATAAACCATAATTCCTTAGTTATTGAATTCAATAGATGCCGCATTTGGTATTTTTCTGCCACTGTAACTGTATTGATTCAAGTGAATTCCAGCAGCAGGGAATGTATGATATTGAATCACCTCTGCTCTTACTACTGATTATGGAGAAAAGATGATAAGTTTAATATATATTTAATATATATTTGAATTTTAAGCTTTTTTCTTTTTTGTTTACCTCTACATATCAGAGTAGCTGTTAAGAGATGTAATGAAGCACTGAAGGTCCAGCCTGTTCATGTCTTTTCAGTTCTTCAAGGTTAGAAACATCAGCCAGAGAAAGAGATGGTAAATGAGATGAGTACATAAAAAAGGTGCCAAAATCTTTTTCTACCCTAAAGAAGGAAGTAGTATGTAACAGTTCCTTCTGCTTCACATTGTTAAAAGAAAAATTAAAATTTAAAATGTCAAAGTATTTTTACTTATTTTTAAAAAAATACATAAAATGAAAGTAAGCACAAGTATTTATCTTTTTTTTCCTCAGTGTCAATGGTTGTGTTTTCTGGCTAGTCATGTGATATTTGCTTGTCTAGGTTTCTGTGAAGCAGCTTAGATTGCATGACCAGTTTTACCAGCTGGAAGTACCTGTTTCTCAATTGCTGTGAGTGAAACTAAGAGGAGCACAGTCCTGTCACTGCTTAGTGCAGTACCTAGCAACTTGAAACTGTCTGAAATGCAGGAATTGTATTTGCTTGTGGATGCTTTCTAAACTTTAAGAAAATAATATACACTAGGGGAATATAAATAATGCCATGATTTAATGGCATCTCCCACCTGAAAAAAAATCTTGTTTGTCTATTTTTATGTATTTTCCAATCATAGTTTTATCTTGCAAGCAATTTTGGTGATTATTTCCACAATGTCTTTAGGCCAAAGGCAGCAAGGTTTTCTTTGTGTGTTCTGTAATTTTTCCACCAAAGCAATAAAATGGGAAGTGCAGGGTAAAAGACATACAAAATAAGGTGATATCAAAATATCTCCATTACTGTGCAACAGCCTGGAGCCTCTAGTCTAATTTCTTATTTGTATTTCCTTGTTACAAATATGCAAATAAAATAGTGGGAATTTAGCAGTGCTGACACATTATATTGGAATTAGCCATAAATCTGTTTGTGTTTGGGCTTGCTATTTGCACACTTACTCCTTCTCTTCCTTTTTCTTTTATAAGGCATATTTTGCCCTCTGACTCAAGAATGTCCAGTGATACAGAACAGCTGCTGTCAAGTGTCAAAACAAGAGCATGACTAAAGCATGAGGTAGAGGGGGAAAATGTTTTTAAAGACAACCAAGGCAGTCAAAATCATCAGCTGCACTTCCTAATTAGAGAGAGAAGATGAAAGCAAAACTGCAGGTCTTCAGGAAAGGAAAGGCCATCTCTAGCTGATTTTAGTGTAGACCCAGGCAGGGTGTTAGACTGCAGTGAACTGTGTCATCTGTACAGAAATCACTAAAGCTGATGTGATGCTCCTGCCTGTGTGCAGGTAATCCTGCCCCTTGAAGGCCCCTTGGGCTGGGGGCTGCATCCCTGGCTGTGTCCTGGGGAGTGGCAGCTGCTCCCTAGCGAGTGCGTCCTTGAGTGCCGATGGCACTTGGCTGGCTTTTATCAGGTGCAAGGACTAAGTGTTTATTGTGCTGGCTAATAATATTTAAAAATTCTGTTGGTCTGTTATGAAAAGCAATGATCAGACTCAAGTAGCTTAGCTCCTGAGAGAAGGACAGAGATGTTTCTCCTTCACATAAAATAACATCCCGAGCTCCTGGCATGGTGCAGCATTTAGCTGTTATTCTTTCACTGTTGATTCAGGCCGTGCATTATTTGTTCCAGTGCTTGGTTGTTTGTGTGGCGTGGAGGGGCAAGTAAAAGTAGGAGAGCACCTTGTACCTGCACACCTGGGTGTGTCTGAGAGAGCACAGTGGCTCCAAACTGTAGAAGAAAGAGCAGTTGACTGCATTTATACATATAACCTGCCTCTGTTTTGCCCGAGCACTCCAGGAGACAGCTGTTAGTAGAAGTAACTAATATTTGCCTAGAGTTTTTTAAAGCTGGAGATCTGTGTCCATCATTTTAATGTTCCAGCCACAAGATGATCAAGTAATGTAAACCATAATTCTGCTCTGTTCCATAATTGCTATTTACTTATGGATGCAAATTACAAAGAAGCATAATGAGAGTCATAGCTCTTCAATTTGTTTCACTTTAAACAAGCAAGCAAGCAAAAAAAAGAAAAAAGAAGCGGAGTCAATAATCATGTTTTCCTGTATGATTCAATACAGTTCAACCCTCTGCATATTAGAGTTCATTGAAAAGACAATTAACAGTCATAAGATTTACATAAGATATAACAAAGGAATATCAATCTACTTCATAGTTTTGAATAAGAAAAAAGAATTTTTTACACCAACAAGTTGTGGGAAAGTCAGCATGTCAGGTTCAGTGGTTTGGGGTGTGGCTCCCTCTATTTACCTGGTGCACGTGCAGTTCCTCTTCCTGACATCTGGCAAAGCAACTGAGAGCTTTACGATGATGTGGACTTCTTCTTTTCCCTGGTCCATCTCCTGTGCAGGGGAGTCAAGTGATCAGAGAGCACTGTGATAAAATCAAACATTTAAGTGAAATTGCCTTCATTTAGTCTCTCTTGTCTTTGGTGCATTCAGGCCCTATATACACAGTCCTGCTGAGAGAGCAACAGGGGAAAGGAGAAAAAAGCAGACAG